>CM044434.1:137150713-137161900 GCA_024363595.1 Xenopus borealis | reverse complement strand
TATATATATATGTATTTTGTTCCAGTTTGGTCAAGTTCATTGGGAAATACATGTAGCAAAGCCCCTTGAAGCCCATGGACTTTGTAGAGTCACAGCATAAAAGCATTTTGTTTCAGTTTGTGTTCAAGTCCATAGAAAGCTTTGCTTGGATTGTGGTGAGTGGTCCTTAGGGCTGAAATAACTGCACATATTTGTGCATGCCTGAACCCTGTGCTGTTTAACACTCTCCCTACATGCCTGCACACGTACCTGTGAATTACCCGCAGGCTGTCTTTGGATTGTTTAGATTTAAAGCCTCCCAATGTGCACCCCTCCCATCCCTGCAGTGTGTGAGTCAGAGCTGAGCACCTGGAATCTGGACAGAATTGTGCTATGTCTCTTAGCTGAGTGCCAGCATCCACACCCTTTCATGTCGGAATCTTATTAGTCTGATGAGTCAGGACAGACCCTTTTGCAAAAAAAAAAAAGTCTGAACCCCCATTAAATTCAAGGGCTTGAGAAGACTACAAGGGGTTGCATTCTACTCAAAACAAGCACAAAGCCTTGGAAACATGAGTAAAACATTATTTTGCAATGAAAAGTGATTTAAAGTGGTTCCTTTATGGGGATCTGAATAGCCTCTTTAATAGATGATTGCTTGTCATAATCGCAGTGCCCTTCTATTACAGTGGTGCAGAAATTAATTGTGCACTGGTTTCTGACCTTGTAGGAAAAGGGAATAACATTACAAAGCAGCAAACTCGAAAAATTGGACGACACTTCCGGGTAAAAGTTTTACTGTGGCAGATAGCTGTATTTACACCTTACCTGTTTCAGGATTGACCTATGACTAAAGGAGTCAATCCCGAAAATAAAGCTATCTGCCACAATAAAACTTTTATCCAGAAGTTTGCTGCATATATATATATATATACAGTGGGGACACTGAGGACTGAGCACCTGGATGGACGCTTTGGGGAGCTTCAGCTATAATATTACTAATAAAGGAACACAATGCTGCTAAAAGAACTGCACTTAGCAGATATAGAAAGTAGCATGTACCAGGCAAGAATGAGAGGCATTTAATTGCTTTAGCTGCATTACACACTAATGCTTTGACTGCATGGCAATACCCATGTGGCCTCAGTATTTTACTTTTTTTTTAGTATAAATAGTATTTCACTGTTAACATGTGTGTGATCCATGTATATTTGCCTGTGAAACTTCTCATAGATAACTCAGCAGAGGTGCAGAACAGAGGGAGTATTTTCCTTTCACGACTATAGAATACAACAAATACCAATAAAAACCACACCCATAAAGGCATCTGACTGCTTGTGCTCACAATAGTAAGACTTAGGGCTTTTACACAGAAGCGTTTTTACCTGCGCTCCCCTGAGTTCCGTTTTGCTGCGTTCAGCCGCAGGGGAGCGCAGGTATAGATGCACTCAATTATTTTCAATGGGGCTGTACTCACACAAACGCATGTAAGTGCCGAACGCAGGTTCAGACGCAACATGCTGCATTTTTCCTGCGTTCAGCGCCTACATGCATTCGTGTGAGTACAGCCCCATTGAAAATAATTGAGTGCGTCTATACCTGTGCTCCACTGCGGCTGAACGCAGCAAAACGGAATGCAGGGGGGCATATTTATATACTGCTTATGTATACAGTCCGACAATGATGCCCAGAGCAGTTGCCAATGCTTGTGTCTCCCTAAACAAATCTCTGGCAGAACTTAGGCAGCCTGCAAATCCTTGCCTTAAATCATATTATATTTTATTCATCTGCATTTGGTATCTGCACATGTCCCTCACCTCACGTATATTCTTGTAATGTAAAATAAACATGAGAAAAGGAATACCAGGCTTTGCACTAGCTAACTTGCTTTTGCTGAGCACAAAGATGGCATCTTTTGGGAGCCGCACCTTTCTCAGGTCTCTGTGGCAATACAAAACAAGGCAAGCCAGTGGGAGACACAGCCTATGCCAATGACTACACACAGAGTGATGTCTGGGCTGTTCTAGGGTGAAGCTGTTGTGCCTCAGGCATTCCACCTTGGAATGTAGTCAAAAATCTGAAACCATCATATTACTACAGGCCATTCCAGCTTGTACTAGAATTTCCTAGGCTGATTGACCATCTGTCTGTACATGTGGCCCAGCAAGTCAGTTTATGTCCATGGCTGTCATCAAATAGAAAACACACTTTATTATGAAATCACCATTGCCACATTCTTATCTCTCTTGTGAGGAACTGACAGTACAAGTAAATGTAACATGGAACAACACACACTGGGCACTACTATAGGCCAAGCAGGGTTTGGTTTCCTTGTCAAATAAATGGATCTTAAACTGTATGCCCTGCTTAATACTTGCAAATGGTTGAGAAATCAAACCTGAAATATGCAGATACACACAACATGCTGCTGTTCACTTACAGCAGACGCACAAAGGAAAGAAACGTTTATTGCATCAATGTGCTTAACACTATATTACTGTCTATACAGAAAATAAGGTTTATATTTAATGGTTGGGTTCTCTTGGCAAACAAGAGTTGCAAACTTGTCCGAAAACATTTATATACAGCCATAGGATCCGTTATCCATAAACCTGTTATCCAGAAAGCTCAGAATTCCGAAAGGGCTGTTTTCCATAGACTGCTTCATATAGTGAATAAAGTACCCCTGTTGTAAAATATAAGGATATAAGGAGTTCCATGACCATATAAAAGCACAAGGTCGAAGGTTACTTCTAATATCCTTATATTTTACAACAGGGGGTACTTTATTTATTATAATACACAAGTTTAAGCATGTCATGTGACAAAAAATACGTTACTACTTACCGTTTCTAAGGATATAATTTACAAGATATTCATGGTTTTTGTGTATTATAATCAAATAATACAAATTAAAAAAAAAAAAGATTTCCTTTTTCTATGTAATAATAAAACAGTAGCTTGTACTTGATCCAAACCAAGATATAATTAATCCTTATTGGAAGCAGAACCAGCCTATTGGGTTTATTTAATGTCTAAATGATTTTATTGTAGACTTGAGGTATGAAGATCAAATTTAGAGAAATATTAGTTATCCGGAGTATCATGTCCTGAGTATTTTGGATAACAGGTCCCATACCTGTACTGTATATAGGGCCGGGCCTTGCTGACCAGCAATCCTAGGCAACCCTGACGCCAGTCAACCCACCCCCCGCCACAAGCACATGCCAGTGCCGAAAAATAGAGGAGAGGGGTGAGACGCAGGAAGGGAGACGGAGGGGACAAAAACAGGGAGGAAGACAGAGGGAGGGGACACAGGGAGGGAGAAGGAGGGAGGGGAAGCGGGACTGTGAGGGAGATGGAGGGTGAATGGGACTAGGCTTAGGCACTGTTAGAGGTAGCTGTCTGGTGCCCCCCTATCTTTGTGCCCTAGGCAGATGCCATTTCTGCCTGCCACTTGTTCCAGTCCTGACTGTATATACAAATATACCAAAAGTCACAAGCAGCAATCACTTCACCACTCGCTGCATCCGTAAAGCCACCAGAATCTGGTGAACGAACACACCCCTCACACTCACCCCTGTTCTCACTCCTGCCATCTGGAAAAAGGTACCGAAGCATTAGGGCCCTCACTACCAGAATGTGTTTCTTCCCCCAAGCCATAAGGCTCCTGAATACTCAGTCACAGGACAGATCTAATACACACACACTCCATCAGGCACGGATTGGCAATCTGTAGGTTAGGGCAAATGCCAGATGGGCTGCTATAAGTTGCCATAGAAAGTCAGTATTTAGTGGGCTGGTGGAGGCTGTTTGGGCCTCTAAGTGGGATGATTGGGCCTCTGTGTACCTGAAATGCCAGGGCCTATTTTGATTCTCAGTCCAGCACTGCACTCCATTATATACCACAATGTTACACAGCCACTGCACCCCATTGTATAAATAAATAGCTCTCTATGAGCACATATGCACTTTATCTTGTTCTTACTACTATCATCAGTGGCGTAACTACCGGCCAAAAAAAAAAGGGCCCAGCTGCGCGGCTCGCACCCGGGCCTGCCCCCACCTAGTTACATTACTGACAATCATATCACAATGATACACTCATCATGTCTGACATTAAGCATTATTTACTTCACATATTACATCTGCTGAGTGTGCACTGTCTTGTTCTGTCCCTGCACTATGCTGTCCTGTCTTGCAGTAGTTGCACATTTTTGCACTTGCACTTTTTGTCTGTTGTCTGGTAATTCTATTTTGTGTGTAGCACCATGGTCCTAGACCTAGAGCAGTGATCCCCAACCAGTAGCTCGTGAGTAACATGTTGCTCTCCAACCCTTTGGATGTTGCTCCCAGTGGCCTCAGAGCAGGTGCTTATTTTTGAATTTCAGGCTTGGAGGCAAGTTTTAATTGTATAAAAACCAGGTATACTGCCAAACAGAGCCTGAATGTAGGTTAACAATCCATATAGGAGCTACCAAATGGCTAATCACAGCACTTATTTGGCACCCCAAGAACATTTATCATGCTAGTGTTGCTCCCCAACTCCTTTTACTTCTGAATGTTGCTCACGGGTTCAAAAGGTTGGGGATCCCTGACCTAGAGGAACGTTGTTTCATTTCACTGTGTACTTAGGGTTGCCACCCAGCCGGTATTTTACCGGCCTAGCCGGTAAAATACCAGCAAAGGCCGGGGCCGGTATTACAAATTTACCGGCAATGTAGCTGCCGGTAAATTTGTAACACCACTTTAAAAAGGCCCTTAACCTTCCTTAGATCAAGTTAAAACTCACCTTTCTCGCAGTCTTCAGCCGATCGTAGCATGTGGCTCCGCCCCCGATGATGTCGTGCCCGCCCCCTTTGACGTCACTCTCCGCCCCTTTGTAGCCCCGCCCCCCACCTGCCGGTAAAAAAAATTACAAAAGGTGGCAACCCTATGTGTACTGCATAAATGAATATGGATGAAATGACAATAAACTCACTCTTGACTCTTGTTTTTTACACTTTGCACCCAGTGCCTACAAGTACATGTCTGTTGTATACAAAATCTGCCTGGTTTGCAGAACCATATAGGCCTACCCAATGGAAAGCTGTAAGTACAAGGCTGCCTTGCATCCCCCAGAGTTTCCTTCCGCTTCTAAATCCGATGTGAGGTACAGAGGGAGGTATGCTCTTGGCATAATGGTTAATGAATGGCCAGACATTTTACAACCTCTAATTTCTTAGCTTCAAGCCTACTTGTGTTCTAATCTTTACTAATAATTTGGTGTCCTCTAGTGTTTGACTGCTGATAATGACTTTTTAGGAATGCAGTGAACTGTACACAAGTAGAGCTACAAGGTGCAGAGCAAAATCTGAATATCAGGTAATTTAGGTCATTGGTAGGGGACAGAAGGAAGTGGGCATCTATGTAGGTCCCCATTTTTTGCGACCCATACCCGACCCATACCCGCAACCTGCAATCCGCAAACTGAACTCGTGACCTGCATTCTTACCCGCCTGGACAAGCTACCCAACCCTGACCTGCAAGTATCTTATCCACAACCCAGACCCGTGACCTGCTGACCATCAAGAATCGGGAAGTGCTGTCATTGTAACCGGAAGTTAATTGTAAAAATCGCTATTGAGAAGACCCACGGCCCGACCCACGACCCGCAAACCCGCTGAACCACCGACCATGTCTATACCCGCACCCAGAACTTCTGCCCACAACCTGAAGGGTACTGCAGATTTTTGCTGGTAACAACCCAACCCACTGCAAGACTCTACCACCCATTTCTCATAAATACAGCCTGGTATAGACCTTTGGCTATTCTGCAAAGTGTAAGGTTGGGTACAACTAGTATGGTGTCTAGTTCCAAGGCATGAGCACAAGTAAAGGCTAATGAAAAGATTCAGCGCTACGTGCTGTTAAACACACTAGTCCCGTTTGGCCTAGATGAAAATTGCCCTTTGACATGTTTTTTACGGCAGAGATAACTTGCAAAATTTTGATACTATGTTGCGATCCACAAAGGTCTGTGTCATTATGTTATTACTTCTTTAGCTGATACTGCTGGGTTACAATGCCTCTGTTAAATGTTTTAACAAGGATATTAACTATTGTATGGTTTAACAAAAAACATATATACTGTATAGACACAAAAGTTATATATTTGTATTGGTCTCACTATATGTATATTGGTCATACCATGTTTCTGCAGTTCTGTATATGGTTTTGTGTATTACATCGGTATTGCATTTTTAATGTATCTTTTGTATCTCTTTCTGGTAGATGGTGTCTGCACCTTCTTGCTTTTACTATCCGCTGATTGAGGCACATGTGGTGTTTGATTTTCCTTTACTGTGGTCACATGACTTGATCTGGTACACATGACTGGGTGAGTGCCTCCTACTTTGTCTATTTAAGTGGTGATTTTAAAACATTCTGTGTCTTGATAAAGGTCCTTGAAGTGGACCGAAACGTTGGCCTGTTTTTTAATTAATTTAAATAAAATTGTGATTTTTAAACAAACAACCTTTGATTGGTTCCCTGTGTGCTCTCAGCCCTGCTCAGATGAATTATCTACATTGTGATTTTGAGTAGCACCTGGGTAATTCGTGTTGATCAGTGGAGTGCGGCAACAGCAAAAATGTATATATATATATATATATATATATATATATGTGTGTGTGTGTATATATATATATATATATATATATATATATATAAAATGAGCCACCTAACCTTCTCAACCCACAACCCATGCCTAAATATCCTGCCCTGTCCACCGCTTAAATCAACCAAAGCCACTGTAAGCGGTGATGATCACAAATCTGATGTTAATTTGGAGTAAAATGTTCATTTATGGCTGACAATCATTTAATGCTTATGCTCAGTCTTCTGAATGGCAAAATAATAATTTAGTTAAGTTGGAGTATACAAAGTATACATGTGACACCTGCTGGTGGCTTCATATTATTACATGTCCCTTTCCACACCAGATGTTTTCTAGAGGAGGGCATTGGGATGAATGTGGGCATGGGGGTTGGTGATTGCCTTGGGCACCCAAAGCTTTTGATCCCGTTTTGGTTCTTTATTTTAAACCCAGAACATCTATGAAACTATCCTATAATAATGATAGTAAAGCATACTGAAGGTTTATCTGTACAGGTGACACTACGATCTCTACTTAGCTTTTTTGGGGGAAGCGAAAATCTACTGAGCTCCAAGATTTTCCTTAAACATCAATAAAGCTTAAACGGGCTTAATTTATGGTAATAATGTTAAACAGGTAGTGTCACCTTTAAATCAACTGTTAGGGGCCGATGTACTAAATTCACGTGAATAGATCGAATTTCGATCGTTGGATTTATTCGTTTGGTCGAATATGCAAAGTTTGGCATATTCAATCATCGAATAGCGAATGGTCGAATGATCGAATACATTCAAATAGATTCGAATGAACGAATATTCGAATATTCAGCGAAGGATTTATATTTTAAAGTTTATTCGATTGCCTACTTCGCCAGATTGGACCTACCAAATTGCAATAGAAGCCTATGGGAGCACTCCTATAGGCTTCTGAGACTAAGTCCTGATCGAATAGGAGGAAGACTTCGATCGTTCGAATCGTACAAATTATTTGAATGATCGAATGATTTATTCGACTGATCGAATAAATTATTCAACTGATTGAATAAATTTGTATTCGATCGTCGAATGATCGAATATCGAATAAAAGGTAGCCTAGAACTATCCTTTTAGCATTTGACGATTGAATGCAAATCAAATATCGAATTTGGTCGAACTAATTTTAGGGAATAATAGTAAATTTGTCCCTAAGTGTAATGAAACAATGAAATAATGCGACAATTTGTAATTTGTTTATAGTAACATAAAGACAGAAGCCTGCGAAGCCATTCACTATACTGTAAATTCCAGGAATCCTAGAAGAAAGTGTATAAAATACTCTGTGTGCTGCTCACTTGGGCACTTAAACACAGACAAGGGCAATTAACATCAATGTGCTTTAAATAGACAGAACTTGAAGCTTTAATAGTCTGGAGGGGCAGACCATGGTGCAGGTACCGTGGGAAAGAGCAAAGGATAATGTCTGGAAAGAACAGCACAGCAGGGCCGGGATCCAAATATCAGGACAGGAGGGGCAATATCAGCGAAGGAAGTTTAACCATATAAATGGCTGATGGGGATTCCCATAGGCTGGGCATAGAGTTTTATTTAGCACCATAGAGAGCCAAAATGGTTCTTACATATTATTAAGGAAAAGGCACAACAGTCACATTTAAAGGGGAATTTTAATAAAAAAATAAAACTGTAATTTGGGCTTTATCTCTTGGGAATAGGAAACTTTTCTGTCAATGCGTCTTTCTTCGTGCAGTTCTGTGTTAGTTAGACAGTTAGCTCTAATATGTAGGCAAAGGGAACACACACCAATGTATTTGACCAAACTATCAATCACAGTCTGACTCTGACGCCTGAAGAAAGAGCGCCTCTAATTTCCATGAGATGGAATTGATATTCAATTTTTTTTGTGATAGTTCCCCTTCAAGTTATTGAATTTGTTTTATGATATTCAAATTTATTTGGACTTTTCTCATTCATTTGGCTGCAAATATCTTTTCCCTGAACTTGGTAAGTACAAGAAAATCTACTAAAATAGACACATAAAATGATGCAATATTAAACAAACATGGAGACGTTCAAATGTTAGAAAATGGGCCCTTTACCTTCAGTCTTATCTTTGTAGTAAGAACAGAATACTTTGTTTATTTTAATGCGATGAAGGTAATGTGCTGAGACTGCTTTGGAACTTCTATAGCACTTATTACTGCTCACACATACTTATTTTATATTGGATATATTACTGGATATTGTGGGGTGTGTTTTGTACAATGGAAGCTTATAAATGAGAGGCCATGGTACAGTATATATTATGGTATACAGACTGTGTGTGGGTTTTATTATCTGGCAGCGCTCTCTAGTGGAAAGCATAAGTACTGCATTATTCATACTACAACTTGCTGGTTATATGCTTATATGGTGCTACTTGTATATGCAACTCTGTCGGTTATCTGTATTGATGGTTGAATAAATTCGCCTGGTACAAATTTGTGGCGAATTTCCTCGTTTCACCGCCAGCAAACGAAATTGCGAATCTCCCTGTGTCAAAATTTTTGGACACGCCGGAAAAGTCGCTTGGATCAAAATCAGTGTTCGTCAACACTATTCAGACGCCCATTGACTTTAACGCCAGCATCCGCTTGGATGCAGGCATCAATTTCCGATTTTCACTATTTTTCATGAAAATGTCAGATTTTCTAAATTTTTCATGAAAAACAGGCATTTTCACAATTTTTTCATGACACTTTTCCGATTTCCCGATTTTTGCACAAATTCTGCTAATTTTTCAGCGAAACAGGAAAAATTCGTCCATCACTAGTTAGCTATCCTTTATGATTATACAAGAGTTTCCCAGATTTCTTGTGTTTCCCCTTGATAACAAGTAATAGAGTAGAGTGCTGTACTGTGTTAGTTCAGAAAAAGAAAAAGTATTTTTTGTGGTAACTGGATAGCATTTATTGGCTAACTAAAATATGTAAGAATACAAATTACTGCTCTTCATCAGGCATTATGTAATGATAATAGATAATAGAATATGATAATAGAATTGTTTGCAAAAGTCACCTTGCTACAGGCTCAGTCGTAAGTCCAGCATAACTGTACTGAGCATTAATGCTTCTGTCCCATCGGAGGAATTGTGTGCAAGTGCACACAGACAAATAAAAGATCCTCTGCACTCAACCCATTATCAATATATTTAAGACATTGAGACATTTTGTGCGTACAGCTACTAAAAAATGCCTTACCCTTTAAACAACAGGGATTGTTTGTCCATATATTGCAATATATTTAAGATGGCCAACTACGTCAGTAATCCCATATCTGGCCAGTCCTACTCTCAAATTGCATCTGATTCATTAAGAATTCTATTGCTTTATTATACATTTTACAAAGGGACTAAGTTTTACCTGCAATTTACTTGCTGCTTTCAAAGTAGAACTCGCAAACTTCATTGCCCTTTTATTAGACACCAGTGGGATCACTTGACTATAGCTGGGAAGGGTGGGGGCTACAACAAGGAGCTGGTCACTGTTCCAGTATAACTATAACAAAAAAGGGAAAGTTGTGCTCACCACTGATTTTTAAAACCATTAGGCGGGGGTGCAATGAGGCAGTGACCACATATATATATATAATAGAGATGGACCCACACTCCGTACATCTCTATTATACAATTATCTTGACCCAGCACCCACACAAAGCATTTTGGAGCTTGAGTGCAGGTACTTATTGGACTTATATATATATATATCATTTCAATCTGCACTCCAAGGCAGTTTTTCATATATAACCAGGGTGCAGGGTTATAATGTATGTATATCCACAATCATGAAGTAACCCGGACTCCCATGTAAAATATGTTCACCTCTTTATTTTTGTTGTATCAAGGTCCTCATTAGGACCTTTTTCAAGGATGATACAATACCATTTCAACAAACTTTAAATAAGCTAATATGTTCAAACTAACCAATGATTAACATATATTCATCTTCACTAGTGTAGTATATAATATTTCTTCTCAGCTAATATCATACAATCATCATAAATATTCACCATAACTGCTATAAGATTACAAATTAGTGCATAAAATCTAGTGTAAAACAATCTATAAAACATATTTCTGTGATATCAATCTGTGCATGTTATATGAACATATAAAATAAATTTTCATCCACAAGATGTCCCCAGTGTACCTTATAAACTCGTGTTACAGTGTCCATTTAAAATCCATTCGTTACAAAACATCCTAAAAGAAAAAGAAACATAATTGTAACCAATTTGTGTCTATTGAACATAAATTCCCCCTTTCGCTGTAAAAACCATAGAGATTTATCAGAATTCTATATCTAAACAAATAGATCTAGAATTGCTTAGTTTGAACATATTAGGTTATTTAAAGTTTATTGAAATGGTTTTGTATCATCCTTGAAAAAGGATGAGGACTGAAACGTTGGACCTTAATGCAACTTTGATATTTTTACATGGGAGCGTTGGTTAATTATTATTGTGGATATATAATAAGGTCCCAGGTGGGACCAAAACGTTGGAAATATGCATAATTGTGTGGAATAAATCACCAGTTTC
>CM044434.1:137102442-137129957 GCA_024363595.1 Xenopus borealis | reverse complement strand
AGTGCAATTACTATGGGGGGAAAGGGGTCAGTGCAATTACTATGGGGTGAAAGGGTGCCAATACTATGGGGGAAAGGATGCCAATACTATGGGGGAAAGGTGGTCGGTGCCAATAAGACTGGGGGAAAGGGTCAGTGGAAATATTATGGGGTCGGTGCCAATACGACCGGGGAAAGGGTCAGTGACAATACTATGGGGTCGGTGCCAATACAATTGGGGGAAAGGTGGGTTGGTTGCAATACTATGGGGGAAAGGGGATAGGTTTAAATATGATTGGGGAAAGGGAATCGGTCGGTGCCATTACTATGCATAAAGGGCCACTCCCAAAGCCAGGGCCACTCACCTTGTCAATGAAAGAGGCAAACTTGTTGTTGAGAGTCTTGATCTGCTCCTTCTCCTCGGTCCTCACTTGCTGGATGGAAGGGTCGATCTCCAGGTTGAGGGGTGCCAGGAGGCTCTGGTTGACGCTGACCTGTGTAATTCCCGCAGAGCCCACACCTGCGCCCCCAAAACCGCTCCTGTAGCCGCCCCCGAACCTGGAGGCTCCTCCATAGCTGGATCCCAGGCTGAATGAAGCAGTACTGGCTCTGCTCGCCATGGGGGCGCCGCTGTAGGAGAAGCTGCTGAAGCCGCCGGAGCGGGGGGCAGCGGAGCTGGTGCGGTAGGTGACTTTGGTCGATCTAATGGACATGGTGGAACTATTAGTGGCAGAGGAGTCTAACTGAGAAGCTGCTGCAGGACAGGCTGAGGCTGACGGGAGAGGCAAGGCTTATAAGCAAGGCTGGGCGCAGGGGGGCAGCGCTGTGCGGGTACCTGAGTGGCTGCAGCACGGGGAGGGCGGGGATTCCACCTGCTAAACGCTTGGGACAGTCGAACAGACGCTAGAGGGCGCTGCACTTGCTATTCTTTATACAGGGATCCCCGGAGGCTTCAGCCCGAGGTGTGTCTATGGGGTGGGCGGAACAGTCCGAGGAATGTGCTCAGCCCACAAGGAAAACTTCGCGCACACACACAAGGGTGGGGATGTCCTGTGTGTCCGGCTGTGCTGGGGGGGGGGGGTATATTTGTTTCATCTGTACTACACTTATTATTTACCCAACTGTGCCGCGAATACTGACCGCTGGGCTCTCACAGAATGACAATTAGACACTTTTATGTGTCTGAACAGACTAGTTATGTCTGAGCAACTTTTTATTTGGTCTTCATTGTTTATTTTATTGTAGTTTTCCAACCTTTCTCGTTATTTGCTTCTGACTTATTCCGGCTTTCATATGGGGGTCACTGACCCAGGCATTCTAAAAACAAATGCCCTGTAAGGCTATTATTGTTATTGCTACTTTTTACTACTCATCTTTCTATTCAACCCTGTTTCTATTCATATTCCAGTCTCTTATTCAAATCAATGCAGGGTTGCTAGGGCAATTTGGACCCTAGCAACCAGATTGCTGAAATTAAAAACTGGAGAGCTGCTGAATAAAAAGCTAAATAACTCAAAAAACGAAAACCAATTGGAAATTGTCTCAGAATATCCCTCTCTACATCATGCTGTTAACACAAAGGCAAACAGCACCTTTAATATACAGGCTATGGGGTGTGGATTAGTATACAGGAACATCAAAACATAAAGAAAGAAATATAAAAACATAAATAAATGTGTAGACAGAAATACAAATTTGTGAATTGCTATTAAAATACTTGTGGATTTCTCCAGCCATATCCAATATACTAACAGCCTAATTCATTAGCACAGGAATGAATAAATCAGTGGTTCTCAACCTTCCTAATGCCGCGACCCTTTAATTTAGTTCCTCATGTTGTGGTGACCCCCAGCCGTAAAAATTATTTTTGTTGCTACTTCATAACTAATTTTGCTACTGTTATGAATCGTAATGTAAATATCTGACTTGCGTGATGTGTTTTCATTTTTACAAATTGAATATAAGTAAAGGGGTGGTTCACCTTCAAGTTAACTTTTAGTATATTGTAGAAGGGCCAATTCTAAGAAACTTTTCAGATGGTCTTCATTATTTATTTTTCATAGTTTTTTAATGATTTGCAATTTTGTTCTGTTTCTTTGCAGCTTTCAAATGGGGGTCACTGACACCATCTAAAAACAAATGCCCTGTAAGGCTACAAATGTATTGTTATTGCCACTTTTTATTACTTATCATTCTATTCAGTCCATCTCCTTTTCATATTCCAGTCTCTTATTCAAATCAATGCAGGGTTGCTAGGGTAATTCATACCCTAGAAACCAAATTGCTTACACTGAAAACTAGACAGCTGCTGAATAAAAAGCTAATTAACTATAAAACCACAACTAATAAAAAATGAAAACCAATTACAAATTGTCTCAGAATATCACTCTCTATATCTATATTATACTTAAAGTTAACTCAAAGGTGAACCCCTTTAATCACAAAAAACAATATGTTGTTATATACTGTGAAATATTTATTTCTAATTACAAATCAATGAAATGTAGTGTAACCTACATTGCCTCCAATCTGTACCTTTGTCAGCCAGCAGCCAAAATATTACCCCCAAATCTGTACAGGTGCTAGCAATACCCAAAATATTGCCCCCTCCCAAATCTGTACCTGTTGTGCCTCCATGTTGCCCCCAAGTTTGTACCTCTTGTGCCAACAATGTATTGGATACAATCAGAAGAAATAGAGGTGGAGATCCGCACACCAAACACAAGATTTTCTTTAAAACGTAAATCTTTATTTAATCCATATTAAAAAGGAACACGTAGCATGTCAAGCGAAACGCGTTTCGGGCACAGCTGCCCTTAATCATGAGCATTGCGAATGCATTGCCCCTAAGTCTAAGCAGCAGCACCAAAAATATTGCCCCAGATCTGACTGTACCTCTCTTCTCAGTGCTCACTATTCTCCAACGACACCAGGCAACCTGGATCTCTTCAATACGCACAGCCGCACACACGCGCCTAGCCAGTCTAGCTCTCTAGGCAGAGTGACATCACCATGCGCCGCTTCAAACAGCGCATACGGATCCGCTTCGTTGAACTGTCTTTACGAACTAGAGGGAGAGAGCCAGAGAGGCACAATCAGACCCAGGGCAAAGCGAAAGTAAGAGGGAAGCGCCCTTGGCAGGCGCTTACTCTAGCGACCCCTGTCCAAAGGGGCAATTCTGATGCCAGCGCCAATTCAGATACATAGTAAAGTCAATGGGTGTCTATTAATTGTCACCGGCGTCAGAATTGTTGCTGGCATCAGAATTGTCGCAGACGTCCAAATATTTTGCCGCCGGCAAATTTTTGCGGTGCTTTCACAAATGTATTTGCCAGTGGTGAAACTTGGAAATTAGCTGCGAATTTGCACCTGGCGAATATATTCGCCCATCATTACTTAGCAACTGTGAAATGAAATGTAAATATCCATTATGAATGCATTCACCATTACAATGAATTAGCAGCCAGTACGTAAGTGTACATAATAACCTCTCTATCATGTACACAACATTCACCCACTCCAAATGGCCAACTGTGAATAGAAAGTAACAATAGTGTAATTTTCTTAGGAGTGTTCATGGATTCAGATCTCCTCACTTAATCCAGAAGCATATACACATTTTGGGCATGAGATGGTATACAGTCGGTGGGTTGGAGTTTGTGTATATAGACCTACTTGAGTGTACAATCTAATTGTTGTGTTTAACACTGGCCTCAATAAAAAACAAGTATAGGGTCATCACAGCCAGACTGTTAAAGGGAAACTGTCATGGGAAAACATGTTTTTTTTTAAATGCATCAGTTAATAGTGCTGCTCAAGTAGACTTCTACACTGAAATCCATTTCTCAAAAGAGCAAACAGATTTTTCTATATTCAGTTTTGAATCTGACATGGGGCTAGACATTTTGTCAATTTCCCAGCTGCCCCGGTCATGTGACTTGTGCCAGCACTTTAGGAGTGAACTGCTTTCTGGCAGGCTGTTGTTTTTCCTTCTCAATGTAACTGAATAGTACACAGTGGGACATGGGTTTTAGTATTGAGTCCTGTTCTTGGATCTACCAGGCAGCTGTTATCTTGTATTAGGGAGCTGTTATCTGGTTACCTTCCCATTGTTCTTTTGTTAGGCTGCTGGGTGGTGGAAAGGGAGGGGGTGATATCACTCTAACTTGCAGTACAGCAGTAAAGAGTGATTGAAGATTATCAGAGCACAAGTCACATGACTTGGGGCAGCTGAGAAATATGTCTAGCCCCATGTCAGATTTCAAAATGAAATCTAATAAAATCTGTTCACTCTTTTGAGAAATGGATTTCAATGCAGACTTCTTCTGGAACAGCACTATTAACTGATGCATTTTGGAAAAAAAAAATTTGTCATGACAGGATCCCTTTAAAAAAAGTATATTTAATGCCAATGTTCATTTCCAAGAAAATCTCTTAATATAGTAAGGTCACAATTGTAAATGTTAGTGCCTCACAGACCTTTATAAAATGTATTTTACTGCACATGTGTCTGTGAAAACATCATTTGATGTTCCCACATGGTCCCGCACCAGCGGATTCACTTTTATCTGGACACTGCAACAGGATGTCATGGCCCACAAGAAAACCATAGAACCAGACTCTTCATTCTCTTTATTTATTCTCTACATATTATTCTACAATACAAGTTCATTATACTAGTTTATTCTCTACATATTATTCTACAAGTTATTCTTCCATCTATTTAGCCTATTTGTTTCCACACAGAAATAGGGAATGAACGTGAAACAGGCCAAATGGTTTGGTGAACATTTGAGTCCACTGACCGTTAGGGGCAGATTTACAAAATTCACATGAAGGATTCGAAGTTCCACCAGTGAATTTTGTAAATTCGATCGAATAAAATTTCATATATTCAATACTATCCCCACTCTTACTATAGGCAGCATCTCTATACCTGCTATCCTACAGTCCTACAGTCCCTTCCCAAGCCCAAATTCACTAAAGCGTGAAGCATCTAACGCTAGCGCTAATTCGCCAGCGTGACGTCATTTCGCAACTTCGGAAATTCACTAACACCGAATTTTCGCTAGCGAAGTAGATAGACTTGTGCAACTTCGCACCCTTACGCCAGGCGAAGTTGCGCGCTGACGACGGATCGTAATTACACAAATTCACTAAGATCAAAATTTTCCTGAACGTTACCACATACGCTAGACTTTACTTCACCTGGTCAGACCAGGTGAATTTCAATACAATAGATAGGAGTTTGAAAAAAAAATGGAAAATTTTTCTGTCCCAGAAAAACGCTGGCGTGTTTTACCATTGTAGGGTGATAGTCTGAAAAAGATAATTTTTTTGGGGGGGTTACCCTCCTTCCCCCCTACATTTCCTAACATATGGCAACACAACTATACAGGGGGCACATGTAGGGCAATAGGACAACTTTATTTTATTTATTAAAGGTTTCCTGGGCTTGTGTAGTGGAATGTAGTGGCTGTAACATATACTTCTATTATACGCTTAAGTTCCCGCCGTATGCAAATTAGGCTTCGCTAGCGTAACAGCGCTTTGCCTGGCGAAGTAACACTAGCGCAACTACGCTACCGTTCGCCGACCTGAACTTTTGCCAGGCGAAAATTTGCCTGGCGAAGTGCGTCGAACGCTAGCGAAGCCAACGCTAGCGAATTTTCGGATCTTAGTGAATTTCCCCCCCCCCCAGAGACTATTATACCATTGTTACTATACCTGCTGTCCCACAATATATAGAATTCAATAAATACATTATAATATAAAACCATTACGCTCACAAGCATGAATACACTGTGTAAACAGCTTTAAATCATGTCATATATTTATTGCTTTACTATTATTACTGACAGTTTAAGTATGTAATTATCAATGTCGGCTGTTCCGAATTTGCAAACTTCTAGAAAAAGTGCCTTTAGGGAGCAATTCGTTAGCAAAATGACATGTCAGTGGCTGTGAGCAGGAAGGTGCATCACTGGAGTATCTGGCTGTGGGAGAGAAAGCATGTGTGTGCTAGTGAAATCCCTGCTAATCAGGCTTGCACTCACTCATGGAATGTGGCAGAATCTGAGAATTGTATCTCATTTCTGTGAGTGCTTCTTTCACACTTTTATTCCAGTTCCTCTTGTTTTACTTGCAAGTGTTTTTCATTTTGATTTAAAACCATGACTAGCCATAAAGTAGGGCCATACTTGAAACAGGCCATGGGCCAGCCCTAAAATGGTTTATTCAATAAGAACCTGTGATGAATTATGTGTCATTTGCCATTGCAGTTATTTTCAGTAATGTGTGCTTCTGCATATTCAATATGTCCATTCAGCTTATTTAGTCTAGTTGTTGGCACACTTTTGCAGTTGATTGCCATGAAATGTTTGCTGTTGCCTATTTTCATGGATGGCTCATGAGTTCCATTTTCAGTCTAAGCAAGGCATGAATATCTCGGCTTGGTCAAATAACTTCCTCCGTGCGCCATAAAAACTGAATTTCAGTGATTCCATTTCCTTGCAAGCCTTAATGCTTAGTCATTGTGCTTTTCCTGGCTAAAACTGTTCACTTTGTAAAAGACAAACAACCCCTTCAAGGTTCATGTTATGCATTAGGTATGGTATATACACAAATCCATGAATTTGTAATCATTGATTTACTTTTCTTTGTTTTACTTTTACACCTTAAGGCTAAAAGAATGTCCAAAAAGGAAACTCTATCTCCTTTTATACAGTACAGAAGGTTTTGTTCCCCCCTACTTTGGGAAAAACAAGACTCATTGATTGAAGCTTTATGAAGGGATAAAATGTGCTGATTCTTTTTTGCTTGGATTGAGCTTTCTGAAAGTAACCAGGCGGGTGGAACAGAGGAGGTGCAGAGAGGGGTGAATGCAGGGGTCAGGACATGTCTGAGATTAGAGAAGTAAGAAGTCCCCTAATTAACTTGGGAACAATTTCTCTGTTTTGCAATAAGCTCTGGGATTCGGAGATCTCTCAGACACTTGAGCCTTTTCTTTTGAAACGTTTGGCATAGCTGGAACCAGTCTCAAATCTGTGAAGAAATATAACTCTCTTATTGAGAAACAATTCTGAGCAGCTTTAATGTTGCTTTTTATGCATGAAGTGCCCAGAAATGTCAACTCACCAGGATTCATTGGGAGGCACCCTGTTTTGCACCCATCACCTGATTACCCATAGTAACAGCCCAGCCATCTGCTTCTTATCATTTGCACCTGAACTACAGTTAAGCCCCACCATTGAAAATACTGTACACCTGAAATCAGAAAATAGGCAGCATTGGGCAGACCTGGGACTGCTATAAAGGCATAAAAGGCAATGTTGAGGACCCATCTAAAATCAGTGGTACAAATAGGGGACCACAGGCCCAGGAATAAAAACTGCACCCAGACTCCCTCCCAGTCTACCTCCCCAGGACATGCACTGTAAGCACAATCTTCCCATTGTGATGAGCCCGTATACCACTGGCCAAAATATAAAATCATTGGGTTTGTATCTTTACCTGAATTTGCATGATCTACCTGGGACAAATTGGTAATGCTACTGTGTACCTGCCAGGTGCCTAAAATAGTAGTCTAGTTTACTAGATATGTGAAGAAAAGTGATTTTGCAAACTAAAACAAATGTATTTTCAGAGATAAGATCTTGTTTTAAAGGGGAAAAAGTATCCTATTTATAAGTAGCCCTAATCTCAAATGTATTCTTCCTAAAAATGTAAAAAGTGCAATCTGTGATACTGTTGCTGTTTGATGCACAGACGCTTTTGCAAAGTAAGTTGAGGGCCTTCACTTCTCAATGACCTCTCTTCTGTCTGTTGGGCAAACAGTAGTATGGTGGTTGTACTGTGTATGATATATGGCTATTATATTCTATTATATCTATATTATATATTATATGTCTATTATATCTGTCTACAAGCTGCCCTTACATCACAGAAGAGAGGCCCTAGACTTGAAGGCACTGGATAGTCCGGGGACAGAACTTTAGACGCATAGAACTGCACCCCTCTGTGACATTATTACAGACATGTACAGGCCCGGATGTGAGGGAAGGCCACAAGGACCCAGGCCTTGAGCCGAACAAGTAAAAAAGCAGATCACCTAAGGCAACAGAAAAAAGAGACAACTAAGGATCTCACTGTTTAGAGCTTTTATATCTGACAATTCAGCTCTATGCGTGTGTATTGTAACAAACAATCTTTCTTTGAAAGATATTTTTCCAGGAAAGATCGTAATTGTTACGTCTATGGCCAGCTTAAAGGAGAATTCAACCCTGCTGGCACTAAAACCACTTCCCCCCTCCCTCCTCCCCCTGGCCTACGCACCCCCACCCCTGCCCAGTCTGTTGCCCCTAAATTGTAAATTATTCCAAAGCACAGGTCCACGCAAACGCCATCGGGACAAGGAAGAAAACGGTGCGGGCAGAAGATTGAGCCCGTAAACCTTCAAGAAGGGGACCTGCGCTTACCTGCGGTAATTTACACATTAGGGGCAATAGCCCGGGGGTAGGCAGACTGGGGGGAGGAGGGCTTAAGGGAGGGAGGGGTATGAGTGCTGCAGGGTTGAATTCTCCTTTAAATCTCCTGCTCTCAAAGATCCAAAAACAGACTTGGCCTTGGGGCGCCAGCTGACTGATCTGGGCTTGGAATGTATGTGCCCCTATCCCACCGCCACATCTAAATGAAATTAAAAAGTTCCAGAAATGCAAGGATAGGGCTGGCCTGCACCCCTGTTGCTGTGATCTGCAATCTGGACTAGGTGCAGAGGGTAGCTTTCACCAGGGTGCAAATGCTAAAATACGAGCCCTGTAGAGTAGCAGAACTACCAGGGGTGTGGGGGGGGTTTGTGACTGAACCAGAACCTGCACCCCCTCACACACATAAACTAGTCACGAAAATCGGCTGGGGTAGGGGCGCCTGGCTGCATGGCCTGCACCCATGCCCCACAGGGTATATATTTACGTTACTACCCCTGGCTTATTGCATCTGTAACATCATCATTCCTTCCTTTTAATGACCTAGATCCATTTGCAAAAAAAATGTAACCTTTTGTTCATCTTCCAATATCTGCTGTGAGCTAATATTTTCATTAGAGTACAGGCTGAGAGCAGTGGCCATGCTTGAGTGAGGGAGGGTGTATGTGTCAGAGTTTTCTCACTTGGGGAAGATCAGTTGTTAGTTGTGTTCCTTAACTCGTAGGTTGCCCTTTTGTTTGTATTCTCAATTTATATGAACCAGGCACTTGTTGCTGCAAATACCTTCACTAGTAAATATACCTTAAGCCTGAGTCACTGACTTTTGCCTCAATAAGTACAAGTTCTCCACTCATTGCATAAAACAAAATTTGAATGACCAGATTTTTTTTTTTTGTAAAGCATGTAAAAATACAATCAATCCAAGAAAAATACAAAGCTGCTGACTATTAACATGCAAAGTACAAAGGAAAGTCTTCCTTGCACAATGAAAAGATATCTCTGGAATGCAGAAAAAGGGGTTTGGGCTGGGGGTGGATGGTTACACTGCACTGATAGTACACTGACAGAATAGCTCTTCATATCAGACTGTATTTAAACAAATATGTTTTGCTCATTCAGGAACCCTCAGTGGATTTGGGTGGGATTAAAGGGATTCATTGAAAACAATGGCAGAAGTACTTATGTCTTGGTACAGGTCCCAAGGTTTCATTTCCTATTACTTCTACATGTTAGCCATACCTAGGGTTGCCAACTTTTCTTGAAAAAAAATACTGGCCTTCCTTTATTTTTATGAATTTTCCCTGTTAATAACATTGGGATCAAGCTTAATTTTTACTGGCTAGGCCGGTAAAAACCAGGCAGGTGGCATCCCTAGCCATAGCAATATTAATGCTTTATACATAAATAAAAGTGGTGTGAAATGCAATGTGACTAAGCCCCACAACAACAGATATAACATATTTATATTTACATTATTTTTTGTTACACTGAAGAAGGCATTTTTGCTTGCACTTAGGCCTTTTCTTTCTAGCACCCTATAACCTTCCAGATGACATCCATCTATTGTAGAGAAGCTTTGAGAACCTCTCTGGGCACTAGTGATGTGCGGGCCAGCCCAATACCCAGGGGACCGCGGGTCAGGCAGGTTTGGGCCGACCTCGCACACTTCATCACAGGCGGTCGGTGCAGGTTGAGCTCTTCTCCTGCTCTTCCCACCCACCACTGACAAAAATGCCAGCTTCCGACTTTTGGGTTTGTCTTTTATAGACGCTGTGCATGTTTGCCCTGTGACATCATTGGCGGGGTTGTTCGCAGGGCTGTATTTACATAGCGGGCGCCCCTAGGCCCACTGCCATTCGTCGCCCCCATACTCTGCCCTTTTAGTCACAAATTTTTATCATCAGGCCCAGGAGCATTGGGGAAATTTAAAAAACGATTGTATCTCCTGCATATCCTCGGTGTTTCTGAACCAATGTGAGTGTGGCTGGGCAGCATGCCACTCCCTAAAATCCTGCCACCCTAGGTCCAGGCCTAAGTGGCCTTTCCACAAATCCGGACCTGGTTGGTCGGCACAGGTCTATAAAAGCTGATGCAGGCGGGTGCGGGCCATCGGGTACTGGTCGGGAAATCCCATCCTGCACAGTAGCTTGTACTTGATGGTAGCTAAGCTGCTTGAATCATACTGGTAACTAAACAAACTTATCATGTTTAGTTAATGTTTACATTTTTTTAACAGACCTAAGGTTTGATCCAAATTACAGAAAAAAACCCGGGTTCCAAGCACACTACAAAGTAGATCCCATACCTGTGCTTTATTGATGTGTGGCTGGTCTAAAAACTGAAGGACCCATGGGTTAGACAAGTTTGGTCCTACCAATTGCACCCAGAGGCAGGTATCGGGTGGGTCATGGTAGGGTCGCCACCAGGCCGGTATTTTACCGGCCTGGCTGGTAAAATTGTTGCTTGATGTTAATGTTATTTATAGGGAAACACACAAAAATATAGGAAGGCCGTTATATTTTTTCAAGAAAAGGTGGCAACCTTGGTCATGGACTGAATTCTGATAAGTGAGTTATGAAGAGACAGGTCTTGTGGGGAGGGGGTAGGGTAGAGTAGTTACGCCACTGGGTGAAACCCTATCATTCTGGCTAATGAACAACAGGTTGACCTCATCTGTGTTGAGTAGCCTTTCAAAGTATTTATTACACATTGAAGAACATTTCGGACCCTTTTAGCCTTCTTCACACTAACCTCATCTATCAAAACTAGGGGCATAATCACAAATCACACTAAGATATGATTCTTAGCGTCTGAACATCTGATCAGTGTTAAATTTCCTTCAACAGATTTTACACCCCTCACAGCAGTGTATCTATTGTTTGAATGTGATATGTGGCACCTTCCCTCAACATCTGTGCTGTGACACGGTGAGATCTAACACAAACTGCACATCTATGATGTCATAGGGTGACTAATTATCTGTGAGCACTGTCAGATGCCTGTATGTTTGAATGTATAATTTGATTTACACAGCACCACAAGTCAGGGGGGTCACGGCACGATGCCTGACCCCTCTCTGACAATATTTGCAAAACACTTACACATCACAAGCCACCCAAGTACTTGTTCCCCTGCTCTACTTGTTTCCTGACCCCACTGCTTATCTGATTGCAGTTTGCTGGCTATTTGCTGTAGAAGCTTGGGGAAGAGGGGGTCACAAGCAAGATGCAAAAAATGATTTTATCCATCTCTGGGTGCCTATGCTACTGGTACCTGGGAATGATGGTATATCCTCTACACCTATTTTGAAGATATGCTGGGAAGACTAATGAGTGAATTCTCACCCTAGATGAGTGTGTGTGACACTTCACAGGGCTGAGCAATGTGCACTGCAATCATACTGTATACTCATACATACGCTAGTGATGAAAATAAAGCTGGCCATACACGAGCAGATAAAGCTGCCGATATCAGTCGTTTAGACCGATTATTTGACAGTCTTATCTGGACACAATATCGATCGGGAAGGTCGGATTTTCTTCCGACCGACCCGTTGGAACTCCATTGCACTCATCGTAATCTGATCGTTTGGCCACAGGGCAGAACGTTTGGATTGCCCCGATATAGCCCTGCCAGTTAGTGGAATATCGGGGAAAGATCCGCTCGTTTGGCAATGTCGCCAAATGAGCAGATCTTTGCATCTACGACCAGCTTAAGTGTCTCCTGTATATATACAAGTAAGGATCCTATTATGTGGATACCAGTTGGCAGAAATACAGCAATGCCCTTTCCCATAAAATCTGGCTGGTTAGGATTTTCTTTGTAATACAGGTATGGGACCTGTTATACAGAATGCTCGGGACCTGGGTTATTCCAGGATAGTGGATCTTTCCTGAATTTGGATCTGCATAACTTAAGTCTACTAGAAAAATCATGTAAACATTAAATAAACCCAATAGGCTGGTTTTGCTTCCAATAAGGATTAATCATATTTTAGCTTGGATCATGTACAATGAATTGTGTTACAGAGGAAAGGGTAATCATTTTAAAAAAATGTAGATTATTTCATTGTAATAGAGTCTATGGGAGACGTTCTGGAGAACGGGTTTTCTGGATAACAGATACCATACCTGTAGTAAGACAATACTATCATTGCTCTGTGACACTTCATCTGCTTTGATATCTGGGCAGAGGTTTCATCTGTTATGCCTAAATTGATCCAGAATTGTGCAATATGGTCTATAACAGATTGTCTGCACCAGTTGCATCTCATCAACAAGGCCAGACGATCTGGGCTCATAGAATTTTATAGATATTATTTTAAAAAGTTTGCCTTTTAAATACCCTATTGTTAGGAGATAATGTCACTTACTGTGAAAGACAATAAACAGTACAAAGGAAAAAGGTACAGATAAAACACATGGCTTGATTGCAGAGTGGCTGCACTGCTTGTTATTGATAAGACTGGAGCAATGGTTTTTGGGTAAGTGTATTCATAATGCAGTTGGACAGTGAAGTCTACATGTGGATAGTCTTCTGCATGTCATGTTAAGGTGGCCATAGTTGGGCCGACACCAGTATCAAATCCTTTGACCTGCATGATGAAAAGACAGATACATACAGATGAGTCTTATAAACTATGGCCATTATTCTAGTGTTCTATTTATTTAGCCTGACAGATCAAAAGATCAGAAGTAAAGAGGAGCTGCATCTATTCTTCTTATCTTGGAAAAGTAGTCAGCACAACGATTTTCTCTCCTGTAAAAACTTGGTGCACGTTCCTCAGTGGCCACTTTCCACTGATATCACAACAGTCTTTGCATGTAGAACATCACCAAACTAAACAGTTTGGTGCTGTTCTACATGCAAAGTCTATTCTTCTTATCTACACGCCATAAACAATTTAAAGGGATACTGTCATGCGAAAACATGTTTTTTCTCAAAACGCATCAGTTAATAGTGCTGCTCCAGTAGACTTCTGCACTGAAATCCATTTCTCAAAAGAGCAAACAGATTTTTTTATATTCAGTTTAGAAATCTGACATGGGGCTAGACATTTTGTCAATTTCCCAGCTGCCCCAGTCATGTGACTTGTGCCATCACTTTAGGAGGGAAATGCTTTCTGGCAGGCTGTTGTTTTTCCTTCTCAATGTAACTGAATAGTACGCAGTGGGACATGGGTTTTTACTATTGAATGTTATTCATAGATCTACCAGGCAGCTGTTATCTTGTGTTAGGGAGCTGTTATCTGGTTACCTTCCCATTGTTCTGTTGTTGGTGGAAAGGGAGGGGGTGATATCACTCCAACTTGCAGTAAAGCAGTAAAGAGTGATTGAAGTTTATCAGAGCATAAGTCACATGACTTTGGGCAGCTGGGAAATCGACAATATGTCTAGCCCCATGTCACATTTCAAAATGAAATCTAATAAAATCTGTTTGCTCTTTTGAGAAATGGATTTCAATGCAGAATTCCGCTGGAACAGCACTATTAACTGATGCATTTTGGAAAAAAAAAATTTCCCATGACAGTATCCTACCATTCTGTGCCTTCCCAATGTTAGCAAACTTTATGTAGTATAATTTGTATTTTAAAGATGTTTACCCATAGATGCTACTGTTGTGTCAGGTGAAGTCATATATAAACAGAGAATATAGTGTAAGATACCTAAAACTGACCAAAAGCAATATGTCCATTTGTTTGATGAGGCCAGCAAACGAGAATCTTTGTCCAATTACACCACCTACAGTCAGGTCCAGACTGAGAATTAAAATAGTCCCTGGCATTTCGGGTACACAGAGGCCCAAACAGCCCCCACCAGCCCACTAAATACTGACTTTCTATTGCACCTTATAGCAGCCCTCTGGCATTTGCCAGAACCCACAGATTGCCAGTCCGGGCTTGCCTACAGTACATTTCGGGCCAGACTGTGCTGATCTGATCATTTGGTCCCTGGGGTCCCCATAACGGGTGCTTATGCAAGACCATTGGGAGAGTACTCTTTCAGCACTGTGGCCCCCAACTTGGTCTAAAGTGGCAAATCAGCAGTTTAAATTGGCTTGATTATCGCCAGCATATATATTTGCAGTTTTTTTTTCTTGGATATTTATATCAACCCAAGTTTACTGTCTGAGCATTTCCCAAGTAAAATGGCATTGATCAAAACTCAGCTATGCCATTGTAATATTCTCTGGAAAGACAGCAGTTGTCTCTTGCACCCAATGTTTACTGGGCAGAGCCATTGCAGTATATACTCTAATGCCATCCAAGAAGTCTTAGCTTTTGGGTGGCTGTAGGTCATAAATATCACATGTAGAGTCTCATCTGCCCTCAGGCCTCTGGCTAAGCAGCCTTATCAATCTGCTTGACAGTTCCGACAAGGTGATTATTATTTGTGTCTGCTAACAATTGGATGTTAGGCTCATGGATCATTCTCAGTTTTACAGCAGTAGTTAACTTATTGGATGAGGTAGGGGCTAGTTTTTATATCTACAATCAAAATAGTTTTCTTGGCAGACTCCATGCACAGACATTTGGGATATTATTAGTTTTGAATCCACCAGTATATATATTATATGATATGACAAGCACACACATATTTTTGACTCTTACTACATGTAATTGTGAGGACTGTTAGTACTGTAGTACAGGTGGTGCACCAGCCATAAGGCAGCATTTCCTTGCAAGTTACCAGGGGCCGCAAAAAGCCACTTGAACAGAAGATGGGTGTGTTGGGAAGGGGGAGGGGCAGCATCACAGGACCTGCCTTTGGGGGGCTTAGGGGCCCAAATCACCCATGCAGCAAGCTGCTTAAAGAGGATAGTAGCCACTGAGAATAGACTGTGGCTGTGGGATAGCAGGTATAGTAGGGGGAGATGGTGCCTATAATACATAGTAACATAGTAAGTTAGGCTGAAAAAAGACTCGCGTCCATGAAGTTCAAACTTTTTTTTATTTTTTTTTATTTTAACTGCCTAACCGCTAGTTGATCCAGAGGAAGGCAAAAAACCCCATCCTAAGCCTCTCCAATTTGCCTCAGAGGGGGGAAAAATTCCTTCCTGACTCCAAAAAGGCAATCGGACTAGTCCCTGGATTATAATGAGCTATCTTCCATAACCCTGTATTCCCTCACTTGCTAAAAAGCCATCCAACCCCTGGGCAATAGCAATGGGCATAATAGTTTATGGGAAGGGAGTGTGAATGTGGGATAGCAGGTATAGTAGGGAGAGATGGTGCCTATAGTAACATTGGGATAATGTCTCTGGGAAGGGAATGTGGCTGTGGGATAGCAGGTATAGTAGAGAGAGATGGTGCCTATAGTAACAGTGGGCATAGTTATGAGATAATCATCTCTGGTGCCTAAATCTCTGGAAGTAGAATGAGTTGCATGTTATATTGGCATTGCTAAACTGGGGTGACCCTATAGTTGTTGCTATGGTGGGGTTTAACAATCCAACAACAATTAATGGATGGTACGGTAAACATGTTGTCAAAACTTGTTTCCCCATCAGACATATACAGTACATAAGTCAGTTACTTCCAAATGTTTTGAGCTCAAGCCCCAGTTGAAGGTCCATCCATTTATCATGGACTCTCTTGAAAGTATTTAGAGAGGAAATTGGCATTTTCCTCAAATTTCAACCTTACTGACCATCAGGCTGAGCCCCCAATGAGGGCCAGGTCCCCAGTTTTGGAATCAATGCTCTAAGTTTTCTGTCCAATCAACAAACTTTCAAGTTGATGCACAGGTAAATCATTCATTGTATCTTACTATTTTAATGATATTTCAGTGTCACTGTTGTTGCAGAGCTTGCCTTTCCTATTCAGGTAATGTGAATACCAGAATATATAATATCTAGCCACAAATCAACCAGATGTCAATTGGGCAGGTTGGTTTTTCCCATCAGATCGAGGTCCACATCTGTTCATTGATCACTGGCATAGGAGCAACTATTGGTCCAAACTATCGCATCAGCCAACTGAAGTTGGACATAGATCTGCTGATTTTCCAACCTAGCCAAACCAGCAGATTTTATAATGTATGGTAATCTTTAGAAGTGCCTCTTTCAATGGTGTAACTAAAGAGGAAGCAGACCCTGCAGTTGCAGAGAGACCTAGTACTACAGGGGACCACTAAGGCCCTAATCAACGAGAAATTTCAATGTTCTCAATTTCAATCTTTGTAGAATACTAGAAATCATGGTGGAAACTTATCATGTTTTGGGATCCTAGATTGAATTTGCTGTGGGGCCCCAGTAACATCTAGTTACACCTCTGGCTATTTAGTGTGATTTTGGAGATAATCGTCTATTTATCTAATATGTTCAGGGGATAATAGCTAATCCAGGTTGCCCAGGTTGAGCCAAGGGGTTTTCAAAAATATCAAAATAAATAATAGGTGTGTATATAAAGGTATTGTGCATATCACCTCTGAAGTGTTCTGGCAGTCAATCAAATCCAGATCTGTGCACCAAGAACAAGGAGAGCTGGCTCTTTTCAAGAGGCAGGAATGCTAAAAGAAGGTACTGAGTGGTTGGAATAATCAATCATTAATATTGCCTTGTCAGTGCCAATAGGAATTAATAACCATGACACGTTACCCATAGGGGTCTGTGTTTTGTTCATTGTTTGAGTGAACAGAATTTTTTAGAAAACCGGGACAAAGAAATGCTTAGAAAGGCATATGAGTTAAATATTTACACCTTGACAGAATGTTGTTTTATATATAGTTAACACATTACTTCCCTCTTGTATTTCACATGTTTTACCCATAAATGAAAAATCCTGTGATGCATTTCTTTTATTGTAAATTTACCAATGTATTCTACAGCCAGATACTTCACTGGACACCATTAAGGCTAAGGCCAGACGGGGAGATTCGGGGGCATTTTGTCTCCTGGCAACTTCTCGCCGCGACTTGTAGCCCCCGAACCTACGCGCCGATGTTTTCAAGCAACGCCGGTGCGCTTGGGTACGTGGCTATTCGGGGAGGTTCGGGGGCTACAAGTCGCGGCGAGAAGTCTCCAGGCGACAAAATGCCCCCGAATCTCCCCGTCTGCCCTAGCCCTTATACAGCAAAAGCAGGAGCTGCGTCTGTTTAGAAATATGTTTCCTGAAATCATATAAATGTCAGTAATTTTTTTTTTCATGACATGGAATATGGTACGGGTGAGGCGACACGTGCTTTTATACATCCACTAATACATAACTCACATTGCAGTTATTGGCCTTTATAGACACTCGTATTTGGTGCAGAGGGCACAGAAATCATGTTTTTCAGTATTGAGAAATATCCAGCGAGTTCCAAGTCAGCAACCAGCAAAAGCAGAAAAGTGTTCTGGAGCTGTATGTAGATTTATCTGAAGTTACAACTCAAGAATAAAAGGGAACTAAATCTTTCATATACACAACTAAAATCCCCTTTAGATTCTTCAGAATTTAAGTTGCTATAGAAATGTTGTTCTTGATCTTTTTAATTTGATCATATTAGTTTGTCACTGTTCTGTGAGTAACATACTGCAACTGCATATGTATGTCAATGCCTACAAAAGGTTTTGGCTAAAAAATATACAATGGTAGGTTTTCAAACGCAACCCCATGGGAGCAGTGACAGGTGGATGCAACGAATGTAATAAAGAGCATTATAAAATAAAATAAAATTATTTTGCCTCTTCGATATTCCTGGTTAGGTCTCACCTTGAGTATTCAGTGCAATTTGGGGACACAATCATTAAGAATTAGCTGGAAAAATGCAACTAAATTGATATGAGGAATGGAACAATTAAACTTAAATTCAAATTATTAGGAAAGACACTGAAAATTAGGGTTGAATTCTGTGGGAAAAAAAAGTGCTTCCGATGGGGCATGTTTACTTTCCAAGGACATTACTATGGTTGCCTAGCCAGTAAAAGCCAAAGCTGGGGCAATATTAACAATTTACTGGCAATGTAGCCGCCTGTAAATCTGTAATAACTAGTCCTTTGCCACTGGCCTGCCCCTTGATCTGCCTTTGATCCACTCCAGCAGCTTTCCAATTTCTTCTCCTACCTTGCACCTCTACCTTGATCTACTCACTATATTAGTATAATGACATTAATGATGTCACAACTTGCGGACCCCCTTTGGGTCCTGGACGTCACTGACCTCCCTTCTTGCAGATATGCCCCCTACAAGACCAATATTGGACCTGGCAAAGATGGCAACCCTACTTATTAGACAGATCAGCACTCACTTTCTTTAGGTCCCTACCCACTGGAGTTCAAGCAGTATGGTGTCACCTAGGGAATTACCCCACACTAAATATTCTTTGCAGAGCAGAAAGTCTGGAACAACCTGCCACTATCACATTCATGCAGTGCCATTCTCTAACTTCCTCTAAGGTGTCCAGCCTTCACTTTACTGAGACCTGGCTGCCTCAGGCCCTCAAGCACATCCACCATTTCATCATCATCATCATCATTTATTTAAATAGCGCCAACAAGTTACTCAGTGCTATCCACCAGATAAAGGTGAAGTCCATCTACAATGTTTTCAAATGAAATTGGAGCACTTGGCAAAATGTAACATAAAATGAACCTACAAAGTCCATGTACATAGGCCACCAACTAACACCATCTTTGGCTAAGTTGAAGTAGCATAAAATGATTCTTCATATTTACACTTTATTCTACACACTGTTATTTTACCTTATTTGCAAACAGGGTTCTGGGGTTTAAAATGTATCAGGCTTATGTTGCCCCATCCCCAAACAGATGTGTATCACTAATTTGCTGTTTGTGCAAAATTGTTGACATACCTAGGGTTTCCCAACGCCTCCAATATGGGGGTGTGAAATGCAGTTAGGTGACACACAAGTTGTTCTTAAATGACAGATTCTTGCTTTTGTTTTAGTCTGCAGAAAATGTGTTTATTATTCACTGCCTGGTGTGGCTTTTGACACTCTTTACCAAGAAAAGAAAAAATAGGCTATAACAATAGAACTATCTGGCTCATTTTAGTTTATTCTTCCACTGACTCATAACATAAACTGTATTTCAGACACTAGAATGTGCACAGTACACTTAAACTTTATATACTGTTTATTAGTAAGGATATAGTAGGTTTTATATAATATACAAGAAAATGTAATGGCATGGCTTATTCTACATGGCCTTACCTTTAGCATCAGTATGCTTCAGTGACCTTTATTAGACAAATTAATATAAGAAATATTGGAATACTTGCTAAGCTTTACATGAACAGCATTTTCATTTTTGCTGCCACTGATTTTTTTTTAAATACTGTGGTTTCAATCCATATAGGGGATTATACAGTGATAACATTTTTGGAATCCCTAACTATTATTGTACTCCTATGTCCTTGTTACAAGTTAAGAAAACCAAGGTGTTATCCCTGCACTTCTGAGTGCTGTTTATTAGACAGTCTCACTACAAATGACTTGTCAACACGGTACTTATATTCAGCACTGCCCTAGGTACTCCTCCTCCTATCTTCTGCCCTCCTCATATAAATATCAATTATTGCTGCACGAGTCCTTGAGTGACCTTGAGAATACTGCCCTGCTTCTTGCCGTGGTAATAATATGTTAGGGCTTGTCTTTACCTTGTTTTTACAAATGCCCAGACATACAAGGAAAGCACAATTTTGTGCCAAAATCTGCTCTGTGTGTGAATTGATTGGTGGATCCCATTCATGCCAGTGCATCTGTGATGATGAGGCCGAAGGCAGCAGATTACGATTTCTACCCCAACATAAATTATATTTACTCTACTGGAGAATCTGACCCATATGACATTAGCCTAATGGACTATAAGGGATCCCCACCATTTCTGGGGCCCTGTAAACAAATGTTTAAAGGAACAGTAATACTAAAATGTGAAAGTAATTGAAATATAATGTACTGTTTCTTGCAATGGCTCAACTGCTGTATTTGCTTCAGAAACTCTACTATAGTTTATTTAAACAGGCTGCTGTTTAGCCAAGGGGCAGCCATTCAGACTTGAGAAAGTAGAAAAGGCACTGGTTACATGGCAGGTAACAGTAAAGCTCTGTAGTATACAATGGGATTCTACAGAGCTTTTCTGTTATATATTATGTAGTCTGTGATTGAATGGCTGCCCCCATGGGTACACATCAGCTTGTTTATATAAACTATATTAGCATTTTTGAAGCAAACACACCAATTGTACCAGTGCAAGGCAACACCACAATCAATTTTAACACACTTAAAAATTTTTTGATGTTACTGTTCCTTTAATACTGTTCAATATGTCAGGGGACCGCAAAAGATGCACTTGTACTTTCGGGTGGGTTTTGGCTGGTAGCCATGACTGCATTGTCCTGTGAGCTACTAGGGATGCACTGGATCCAGGATTCGGTTCAGGATTTGGCCAGGATCTGGCCTTTTTCAGCAGGATTCAGATTTGGCCAAATCCTTGTCTGGCCAAACGGAAACTGCATCCTAATTTGCATATGTAAATTAGGGTCGGGGAGGGAAATCATGTGACTTTTGCTCACTAAAGATGGAGTGTAAAAAAATGTTCACACTTTTTTCTTTCCATCATATGCAAATTAGGATTCGGATTCAGCTTGGTATTTTGCCAAATCTTTCACAAAGGATTCGGGGATTTGGTGCATCCCTAGGGGCAGATATATCATTGGTCGAATTTATTCGTGAATAAAAGAGAAGTAAAATCCTTTGAATTCGAATATCAAATTCAAAGGATTTTACCACTATTCAATTGGTCGAACAATCGAATTGTAAAAATTTGATCAATTGATTAAATCGTTCGAATCGATTTTAACCCTTCGATCGAATTTTTACAATTCAATCAAAATTCGGCCAAACAACTTCGGTAGATTGAAAATGCCGAACTAGGCAGTCGAATCAAAATTTAAAGGGGAAGTTATTCGATAGTCGAGTATTCGAATATTCGAATAGATTCTAATTATTCGATTCGATCAAATTTACTAAATTCACTGGATGAATTTACCTCATTTGCATATTAAAAATTCGAATTCGAATCTATTTGAAATTTCGAATCATTCATGTGAATTTAGTAAATCTGCCCCCTAATGTGTTTTTCATAACTAGCAATAGAAAGTAAAGCTGTAGAAGCAAAATTCTACATGTGCCATACTCATCTCACATTTACAAAATACAGCTAAGATTGTTCCCAAGTCCTCTTGTACCAGGCAGAAAGCCAGCACTCAATTACTCACTCATTTCTTCTTCATTTGTGAAAGATGAGTGTGCGGCTGGCTTCACCTTTGTAAGCTTAAATAAGTTAATGTTTTACATGTATGGAGTAAGCCAACTCCCCGCTCTTCTGATAAGTCAGATTAGTCAGGTTCAATTACTACAGAAAAGCACAATGGAATGTATTGATTAAAGGGCCAGCCGCTTACAGGAACAAGAGAATTCAACCATAGCACGTTCTCGGCCAAGGTGAGAGGTTAATCAGTTATGGAAGAAGGTGGTATGAAATTATTGGAAAATGTTATACAGTGTGTGGACGCCTAACAGTATTTGAAGAACAAATCGTTACCGCACTTCCCACACAATTTTCATATAACTACACTGGTGGTGCAGTTCAGCAAATGATAAATAATACTTTAAAGGAACAGTTACACCAAAAAATTAAAGCGTTTTAAAGTAAAGAAAATATCATATAGTGTTGCCCTGTGCTGTTAAAACTGATCTGTTTGCTTCAGAAACACTACTATAGTATATAGACAAGCTGCTGTGTAGCAATGGTGGAAATTGAAAAACGGCTATATGGCACAGGATAAGTAATGGATAATAGATAACATTATGTTCTACAGAGCTTATCTGCTATCTGCTGTGTAACTTGAGCCTTTTCTCCTTTGAATGGCTGCCCCCATGGCTACACATCAGCTTATTTATATAAACAATAGTAGTGTTTCTGAAGCAAACATTGCAGTTTTACCAGTGCAGGGCAACACTGCATTATATTTTTATTACTTTAAAACAATTTCATTTTTGATGTTACTGGTCCTTTAAGTTGCCCCCATACACTATTATATACAGCCGGGGTGCTTCCCATATTTATTGGGCCACCTGTCCATCAGTATTTTGGGCTGGTGCAACCCCTGTTCCTGCTGAATCTTGCTTAGTTTCCATAAGTAAAGATTCGGGCATGGCACAAAGGTCCCATATATACACTGGATAAAGCTGGTCTGCCTTTCATTAAGTGAATGTGTGTGCACTGGATCATCCTGTCAGCACCCACTTTTTTTTACCTGCATGAAATCTCTCTTGTGGGATGGCAACATGCCCTGAGCAGGGAGCATTTTAAATTGATAATGTTAGTGCACTAATGGTAAACCAGCAATACACTTGTATGTTGTTCAATGGAAAGCAATGGGGCATTCTGTCACCCAGAGGGGCTGCTGTAAAATGCCATAGACAGTTACTATTTATAGGGCTGCTGGGGGACTGGTTGGGCCTCTGTGTACATGAAATGCCAGGGCCTATTTTGGTTCCCAGTGCAGGCCTGCCCTGTGACTCTCCTTGTGCCTAGAGTTGCCAACTGCCCAGTATTTTACTGGCCTGGCCGGTAAAAAGTAAGCTTGATCCCAATGTTATTAAAGGAAAACTATACCCCCCGAACAATGTAGGTCTCTATAAACAGATATTACCTACAAACAACTCATATGTAAAACCCTGCTTCATGTAAATAAACCATTTTCATAATAATACACTTTTTTAGTAGCATGTGCCATTGGGTAATCATAAATAGAAAATAGCCATTTTAAAAAATAAGGACAGCCTCCTGGGATACTAGGATCCTACAGTGCACACAAACATACCAAACAAACTATAAAGTTAGGTCATACAAGCCAATTAACAGACAGAGTTCTGTCTTTTGCTTCAACACTTCTTCCCTTTACAGTTAGAGTTGACATATTTCTGGTCAGGTGATCTCTGAGGCAGCACACAGACCATCATGAAATGGTGGTTCAAGGCAAGAGATGTAAAAGGGCAATATTTACTTAAATATATATACCAGGTAGGTAAGTTTCTTTAATATGTCACTTGATTTGATATAAACTATCTGTTGCTCAAAAATTCATTTTCGGGGTATAGTTTTTCTTTAAGTAAATATTTCCCTTTTACATGTCTTGCCTTGAACCCCCATTTGGCGATGGTCTGTGTGCTGCCTCAGAGATCACCTGACCAGAAATAGTTCAACTCTAACTGTAACAGGAAGAAGTGTGGAAGCAAAAGACACAACTCTGTCTGTTAATTGGCTCATGTGACCTAACTTTATAGTTTGTTTGGTATGTTTGTGTGCACCGTTGAATCATACTATCCCAGGCTGTCCTTATTTTTAAAATGGCAATTTTCTATTTATGATTACCCAATGGCACATGCTATTAAAAAAAGTATATTATTATGAAAATGGTTTATTTACATGAAGCAGGGTTTTACTTTTGAGTTATTTTATGCAATATCTTTTTATAGAGACCTACATTGTTTGGGGGGTATAGTTTTCCTTTAAATATATATTCCAGTTTGGTAAAATTCTTTAATATGACACTTAATTTGATATAAATTATCTGATGCTCATGTATTCATTTTGGGGTTATAGTTTTCCTTTAATAAGGACAATGCATAAATATATATGAAGGCCGGTACTTGTACTTGCAACCCTACGTGTACCATTGTTCTTACTCAAATCTCTACTTGGCAGTAAGTACTAGGATTTTGCATCTCTTTGCCCGTAGCATTTTGTGCAAGTGCTGTTGATATGTTGTCACATTTATGCTAGACACATTCTGTCTAGGGATCCCACCCATACCTGCAAAGACAACACTGTATGAACATTCTGTCCCTGTATTGTATTAGATATGAATCATATGTATATGACTCAAATCTATAATTATTTTGATTGATTGTTTTTACTTGTAATGTATTTATGTGAAAATAACTGTTTTCTCTGCACTAATCCGCATTTGTTCCTTCATGACAAGTGCATTCAGTATTGTTCTTGTCCATACTGTAAATGAGCTTAAAGGCTACAAAAGTTGCCATAGCACAAAATGGTTTTTAGAATATTCACAGAAATGGTAAAACAACATTTTGTGACTGGTTTAGAACAGCCACAGTGCAAATACATTTTTAAATATATTTTTACACATCTGCAAAATTCAGTATATACTTTATAAATGGTGCTAAAAAGCTTTCTGTGGTGTGAAAATCTTCAGTGTTATTTGCATTCTACCATTTTGAAAAATGGCAAAGACTTAAATCCTCCTTAGCACCCCCCTCCCCCCCTTGGAATGTTTTGGTTATTCCTGTTAAAGAACATGCCCTGTCAAGGTCCCTGATAATGGGTGTTTGTATGGCATGAGTTGAAGAAAGGCCTTTGCAGAGTGTACTGAGCAATAAATTAAGTTTCTCCCCCCACCCCACCCTGGATCATCTTTATCTTTCTGGCTCCAGCTTTGCTTTACAACCTCCCAGTTTATTGCCCATCTCCAATTCATCCATCAGACATTTGCCCTTGGTTTTTGTCTCCGGGTTACATTCTCTTGCTATTGTACTTGCTTTTCCCATTCCTTAGGAGCGAAATAAAAACATTTGGAAGGTTATGAGGAGTGAAATCTCAGCTGCATAATGTGCTTTTCCCATAGCCATCAACAAAGTGTACTGATGTACTTATATACTGACAATGCATTGTAGTTGGTCTCAGCTAGTAAAGTTGCTGGTTAGTTTCTCACATGGGGAGATTAGTCGCCCAGCGACAAATCTTTTCTACTGCAGGCAACAAATTTTCCCAAATGCCTTCTCACCGGCAAGAATACGAATCAACAGCAGCATATAAATTGCTTCAAATTTCACTTGAAGTTTCCTCGTGAGGCATGCCATCTCACCAGCAACTAATCGCCGCTTCTTTGTAGCGAGGCAATTTCTTTGGGTGAGGCAATTTCGATTGACTTAGAAAAACGCAGCGCCACATGTGAATAGGCGCAGGCAGGGCCGCCATTAGAAATCACAGGGCCCCGCACAACGATATTTTCGGGGGCCCCCTGGGCCCCGCCCCTGATCCTGCCTACTCCACATCAAAGACCACACAGATATCAGCACTAAAAATGTAACCCCCCCCCCAAAATAATATTTTTTTAATAACCATTGACGCCAGGGCCCCCCCTCACAAATTAAAAAAAATTGGGGCCCCAAAAAAATATTTTTGAAAAAAACATTGGCGCGAGGCTCCCCCTCACAAGTTAAAAAAAATTGGGCTCCAAAAAATATTTTAAAAAAATATTGGTGCAGGGGCCTATAGAATATTAAAATAAAACATTGGTGGCCAGGGGATAGAAAAAAAAACCCACATTGGTGTCAATAGAATTGAACACGTGGCTTCAGTTATAGCTGTTTTCATGACTTCGGTTCTTTTTGCCGCTTCAGGACATCAGTGTCGGCTCCTTTCGTGACTTCGGGTATTTTCGCCGCTTCAGGACTTCAGTGTCGGCTCCTTTTGGGACTTCGGGTCTTTCCGCCTCTTCAGGACTCCGTAATTGTCTGGCTCTTCCGCATTCTGACTCAGGACTTTGCGTAGAGCGCACGCTTCTGCAGCGCTGCCGGGCCCCCCTTCAGCCCCGGGCCCGGGAAACTTGTCCCCCCCTGATGGCGGGCCTGGGCACAGGCGACTTTACATTTCAGCGGGCACGAGACACGGCAAGCAATTCATGGAGTCGCCCCCAAAGAAGCGCTGGTTAGTCACCAGGCGACTAATCTCCCTGAATCTTCCTGTGTGGTCTAGCCCTTAATATCACTTTTTCTGTAGCCCAAAGTCATAACATCAATGATCTTGAAACCTATCCCCGTATGTGTCAATGTAAATTGTACGACACATCTATAACTTTCCCTGTTCACTAGGAGGAAAAATACTGGATATGATTATATTTGCATGACACATAATGATGGGATGTCATAAAAAACTGGGAATAAATAATCTATGGCATTTGTACCCCAGGCAAATACCAACCTGGCCCGCAGGCCCTCCCCATCGGCTTCAGTTGGCTGCCGGCGCAAAAAAAAAATCGGAGTGGGGGGGGGGAGGGGGGGTGCCTGGCTGCACAGCCCCCACCCAGCCAGCCCCAACCATGTAATGTTACTGGATCGTACGAAAGTTGTGTCCAACAAAACCTAGTGACAGTCTCCCACTGAAAATTGTACAATCGGCAATACACGCAGAGATATTATCGGCAGCCAACAGAAATTTTACAACCTGTCCAAACAACCAAACGAAAAATTACGGGACTCTCCACACACCGTCCTCAATTAGTACGATTTTCAGACCATGTGTGGAGAGTCCCGACATTTTTCGTTTGGTCGATCGGATTGTTGCGTCTGTGGCCAGCTTTAGTGGGACCTGGTAGAAGAGATGAAAATGTGATAAAACAGAAGAACACAAAGAGTTAGATTAGATTTTGGAACAACATGAAAGCTCTCCATCTGTGTTTTGCCTGAAAGCTTACATTGACCCAGGGAGCCGCAAATCAAGCCAAAATCTAATACGTAACAACTATAAAAACATTTTTATGTTGTTCCTGTAAAAGGCCTGAATATCTGCAGCATGGAGTTCTCCCATACGGAAAACAAGCATGAGAAATATGTGTCAGTAAATAATGATCTGTGCCTCTGTTAGCCTTTTTGGGTTAGCAGCAGGACGAAGAATCCCAGGGCTGTGAGCTGACACACAAACAACACCCAAACTCTTTTACTCTAACAAAGTTCATTTGCAGCTGATCACAGCCGTCACATTACAAAGGGACACTCACTTGTCACTGTAGCAACACTTGTATAATATAAAGAAACATCTTGCACAGCAGTGCTATTCATGCTTGTGAAGCATATCTTGCAAACATTAATTGCATCCTTGCTGGTTACTCATTACTACTGAAACCTCAAAAGGAAAAAAAGAAGTCAACAGGATGGCATTACCATGCAAGATATATACAGTGTATATATATATATATATATATAATGTCCAGACAGTACCTGCACTCTTGCAATGTCGTCGT
>CM044434.1:137080367-137101494 GCA_024363595.1 Xenopus borealis | reverse complement strand
TATATATATATATATATATATATAAATAAACTAGCTGATGCATAGAGGCAAGCCATGTTGGCTAAAATCAGGTATAGACACAATATCTGAAGTTTTATATATATATATATATATGCATTTCTTGAACAGGGTGTTGAAATCTTAATTCCAGCAACTGGCAAGCTCCCTTTTCTGTACCATTGACTGGCACCATTGTGCGTGCACCAAGTTGAAAGCATTCAAACACAGGGAGAGAGGTGGTAGTAGCTTGCATATCTTCGCATCAAGACTATGTTCAGGCAGACTGCAGGCCTTTATTCCTTTATTGTCACCATTTGATGTTTGCTAGTCTATGTATCACTTGGGCAATTAGCAGGCTAGCTGGCTAAGTAGAAACGGCCATGTGCACTATTGGTAAGTTTTGGTAATGAGTGTTCTGGGTTATTTTAGACTGGGGGTCCCCAACCTTTTTTACCCATGAGCCACATTTAAATGTAAAAAGAGTTTGGGCACAACACAAGCATGAAAATAGTTACAGGGTGTGCCGAATAAGGACTGTGATTGGCTATTAAGTAGCCTCTGTGTGGACTGGCAGCCTTCAAGAGACTCTGTTTGGCAGTACACCTGGTTTTTATGCAACCAAAACTTGCCTTCAAGCCTGGAACCTGCTTTAAGGCCATTGGGAGCAGCATCCAAGGAGTTGGTGAGCAACGTGTTGCTCATGAGCTACTGTTCGGGGATCACTGTTTTAGAGCATCAGTGTATGCATTCCGCACAGCCAGAATAAAGGGACAGGTATTGCAGTTTCCATTTTTGCACGGACTGCAACTAGGGCTAGTAAATGTAACACACCCACTCATAGCACTACAGGCAGCCAGATGACAAAGGGCAAGAGATAAGAGATGATTTTATCAGTGTTTGTTTGGGGTGGGGAGCAACACCCAGCAATAGGAAAGCATACAGTATTGTGAGGAGATATGAGAGCTGAAAGGTACGGCCATTGTTGGCTTATGGTTACCAAGCGAGTTAAGCCAAAAAGCCTTTTGTGAATGGAGAAATGTTGGGAGTAGTCTAATTAATGCCTTAAATTATCTATTCTATCCAGTACTTAATTTACGCTTGTTTGTTGTCCGTTTTTGTTATCTTGTCACCTTAATTCATTATGAGCGTAAACGCGATTGTCTCTTCTTTGCATTCTACTGGCTTCTCTATTGTAAAAAAAAGGTTTTAAAAAAAAGCATTATTAATTACTTTGTCTGAGTGTAAGATTATACCTCCAGTACCACAAGGCATTCATAAACCTAGCTACAGAAAGTATCCTGCAACGTCACTTATAAAGGTAAACATATTTTATTTAATTCATAATGTTAAAATACCTTCACACCCTGTAATTCTCTGTTGGGAGGGCCATATGTTTGGCCCCATACACAGTCCAGTTTGGCATGTTACTCTAATAACAATTTATGTGTCATAAAAACAACTTGCTTATTTTTGAGAACTCTGTACTCAGAATCCTCATTTTGATATTTTCATGACATTCTAAAACAGTAATTTGAAAGTTAGACTATTTTAACTGACGTTTCCCCTTTCCCTTATAAACAGGCAATTTCTCCAAAACTGCATATCTACCTTTAAAAGGGTGCTTCATCTTTAAGTCAATTTGTAGTTCCATAGAATGTCCTATTACTAGCAACTTTGCAATTGGTCTTTTATTTTTTCTTGTAGTTTTTTAATTATTTGCCTTTGTTTTCTGCCTCTTTCCAGTTTCCAAACGGGGGTCACTGACCCCAGCAGCCAAAAAAGCTATTGCTCCAGGAGGTTACGCATTTTGAGTTCCTCTGAAGTTTTGTGAAACTGGAAGTTACACAAAGTACATGTAAATGAAGATCAATTGCAAAGTTGCTAGTAATAGGACATTACTACTTTCAGTAGCTGAAAGTAGCTTCATATTCTTGTATAGTGCCCAAAAAAAACTAGGGATAAACCGAATCCAGGATTCGGTTTGGGATTCGGCCAGGATTCGGCCTTTTTCAGCAGGATTCGGATTCGGTTATGGAAAGTAGCTGAAAGTAGCTTCATATTCTTGTATAGTGCCCAAAAAAACTAGGGATAAACCGAATCCAGGATTCGGTTCGGGATTCGGCCAGGATTCGGCCTTTTTCAGCAGGATTCGAATTCGGTCAAATCCTTGTGCCTGGCTGAACCAAATCCTAATTTGCATATGCAAATTAGGGCCAGGGAGATTTTCCCCTTCCCACCCATAATTTGCATATGCAAATTAGGGTTCTGATTCGGCCTAATCTTTTGGGAAGGATTCGGCCAAATCCAAAATAGTGGATTCAGTGAATCCCTAAAAAAAACAAAAGCCTTAGATATATATTAGGGCTTCCCGGACAAGCCAAGTAGAGGGAGGGAAGCTTTGACCGGGTTAGGCAGGCCTAGTCAGCAACAGGGTTAGGATTGGTAGGCACATCCTTTTGAAGCGACAGAGGTGAAGCAGCATGGCAAACCAGGACATTACAGCCATGCTGGAAGTACTCAGGCGCGAATCGCAGAAACACGGCCTGGCATGGCTACGGCACCGCTTGGGGGAGGAAAAGGTATCACAAGGCAATGGCGCTCCCCCATCCAGTAGACCGCAATGGCGGTGCAGGCCCCAAGCGCGCCTAAGTCCCGATGCGCAGGAGAAACGGAGGCACAGGGCTAGTGTAAGTCCAGGGACTGCAAGCGGCCCCAGGAACGCAACTTCGTCAAGGGAGCGGAAAAGGCAGCCAGAAGCAAGCTGCAGCCCGAGCGAACATCCATCTTCTGGGACAGTGGCGGGAGATGGGGGGGCGGGGCCTGGGCAACAGCCTCAGCTCGACTCGGAGAGGTGGAGAAGATTGCGGCTCTCGCATGGGCATGGCAGATACTGGAACCCCATCAGGAAGGGATGTAAGGAACCCCCTCAACTCCCCGTAGGCAAACCAGGAGAGTGGCAGCCCCCAGCCACAGTGGTAGTGAGGGCCAAGGTCAGGCAGCAACAGCTTGGGGCCACGGCACAAAGACAGCCCAAAACAGGGCTACCAACAATGATTATGGCCAGCAGGTTAGAATGGAGGAGCAGTCCGGGAGGCCCACAGCCACTGCCAGAGTGGCTCGGCAGGACAGAGGACAAGACAACCCGGGGAGGGTACCCTCCACGTGGTTAGATGAACAGGAGCCGTTGGTCAGCCCGCAGGGCTCGGACTCAGATGACTCCCAGGTAGGGTTGCCACCTGACCGGTATTTTAGCGGCCTGGCCGGTATTTTTGATGGTTGATCCCAATGTTATTAATAGGGGAAAAAGATAAATATATAGGAAGGCCAGTATTTTTCTCCAGAAAAGGTGGCAACCCTACTCCCAGGAAGGGACTACTCGATGCAGCTGGCTTCCATCACGCTACAGTAATGTTACTTCATAGCAAGGTGGCAACAGAGCCGGAAGTTCGGGGATGCATCGAGTGGTGGATGGCATAGCGGAAATGGGAAACCAAAGGCAGTGGCCAGAGGCTCCTCAGGCCGTTACGGGTGGTGAGTACCAAATTTTACCATTAAGACAGTCGCAGCAGGTAGGCTTGGCGCAAGCAGGCCCTGGGGGGGGGGTGCAGGGGTCATTAGTAGGTTTGCTAACTGTGCTCCGGGACATGGTGTCATCATGGGAGGCCGGCCATGGGGGGACCCCCATTGTGCCACCCGGGCAAGGGGGCCCCTCAGTGTCGGAAGGGCAAGGAGTGGAGCAACCTAGTGCAAGGGCAACAGCCGAGCCCCCTGGGCAGCAGGCTAAAACACCAGCTGCGGGGAGTGTGACAGGCATTGATGTGCAGGTTGCTGACACAGCGCTGGGGGGGTCATATTTTTGCTGTGCAGGCCCCTTAGGGGTGCACCTCAAATCTGAAGTCAAGGAAATATTTGGAAAGGGGAGTTTTTAGAGTTATACTCATTACTCCCCAGGGAGGACTTCATAGATGTAGAAGAGGAAAAAGACAAAAAAAAGCAAGAAAGCGCGAGGATGAGGAAAAGAAGCGGTATAGAAAAATACAAAAAACATTTGGAATGTGGTGGACGGCATTTTGTATTTACTCTAGTATGAAAAGCAACCCCAATTGTGTTTGTCCCTCTTCTGCTATGTCGACGAGATCTGGTCGGCAAGCAGAGATTTTGGTGGTACACTCCACCATGCGCTGGGATTATAAGGACATAAACCTGTGGTTAAAGCTGATGGGCCCACAGAAGGGGCTGCCCTTTCAGGGGGGAGCCAGCGGGATTAACCAGGCGGGCTCGCTGGCAGCCAGTGGGAAGGGAGTATGCTTCCAGTTTAACGAGGGCCAGTGCCGGTGGAAAAACACATGCAAGTTTCGTCAGGAATGCTCTAACTGCAAAGGAGGCCACCCCTAAATTCACTACTTTTCCCATCCAAAGGGGGGGGGGGGCGGTGAATGACGGAATTTCCCACTATCTAGCATTAGTACAGTATACGTCATTTGATGAGGCCTTGGACTTGGTCAGGAGCACTGGAAATGGAGCGCTGCTGGCCAAGGCCGATGTGGAGTCAGCCTTTCGGCTATTGCCGGTGCACCCGGAATGCCAGCATTTGCTGGGTTGTCGGTTTGAGGAAAAAATTTACATCGATCTTTGCATGCCCATGGGGTGCTCCATCTCCTGTTCCCACCTCGAGGCGTTTGCAAGGTTCATTGAATGGGTGGTGCAGCGCAAGTCGGGTCTCAAAGGGATTGTGCTTTATTTGGATGATTTCCTTTGCGTGGGCCCCGCCGGGGCTGGGCAATGCTTGCATCTGCTAGGTACTCTCTAGTGGGTGGCCCAGGCAATGGGGGTCCCTTTAGCTCAGGAAAAGACGGAGGGCCCTACTACCTGCCTCAAGTTCCTAGGTATCACAATTGATACAGTGAGAATGGAGTGCAAGTTGCCCGGAGACAAGCTGAGGGATTTAAAGGCGACAATAAAGGAGGTGGCCAGCAGGGAGAAGGTGACTTTAAGGGAATTGCAGTCCCTCGCGGGGAAACTGAATTTCGCTTGTAGGATCCTACCCATGGGAAGGGCTTTCAGCAGGCGTCTCTCCCTGAGTTTGTCAGGGGTGATGAAGCCGCACCACCACATCAGAGTAACTAGTGGCATGCGGGAGGACTTGAAAGTCTGGGGCCAGTTCATTTAATGGGCGGCAGTTCATTTAGGAAGGGGAGGTTCCGGCGGATTCGTTGCAGCTATTCACGGACGCGGCAGGCAGCACGGTCTTTGGCGCGTACTGGGCTGGGAGGTGGTGTGCGGAAGCATGGCCCCCAAATTGGGTGGAAAGCAGACTAGTTTAAGAATGTAGCAGTTTTGGAGTTGTTCCCCATACTGGTAGCAGTCGAATTGTGGGGTAAGGAGCTCAAGGGTCGGAGAGTTCGATTCAATTCGGACAACATGGCAGTGGTTTCTGCTATCAACAATTTGTCTGCATTATCACTGCCGGTTTTGGCGCTGCTGCGGTGGCTGGTGCTGCGCTGCTTAGAGTTGAATATTTGTTTTAAAGCGGCACATGTAAAGGTTTGCAGTAACGTGATAGCAGACTCTTTGTCTCGTTTCCAGTGGGAGCGATTCTGAGCAGTGGCCCCCGCAGCAGAGTGGGTCGGCTGTCGTTGCCCGAATTGGCTTTGGACCGTGGGGCAGAAATACTGGGGTCGGTGATTTACAAGGCCTTCGCCCAGCCCAGCGCAAAGTCTGGAGAGTCTGGGAAGAGTTGTGCAGGGTGGTAGGCTCGGTGCTTCACGATGAATCGCGTTTGGAGGTGCTGTTATGGTTCCTATGCAGGAGGGCACATCAGCAGGGCCAGATTTACATAGCGGGCACCCCTAGGCCCACTACCGTTTGTCACCCCCATACGCTGCCCTTTATTCACAAATTTTCATCATCAGGACCAGAGCAATGGGGATTGGTGCATGGGAAATTTAAAAAACAATCGCATTTCCTGAGTAACCCCAGTGTTTCTGAACCAATGTGGGTGTGGTTGGGTAGCATGCCGCCCCCCTAAAATACTGCCACCCTAGGCCCGGGCCTATGTGGCCTTTCCACAAATCCGGGCCTGCACATCAGGGCTGTTATGGGGACTGGGACCTATCTGCTCTAGCGTTCCTGTTTAAATTACAAGGCGTCCGAGATGTGACAAAGCATTTCTTGGCGCAATTGGTAGTCAGGGGTATTCGGAGGAGCAATTGGGCTAAGGATGGGCGTAGACCACTGTCCTATGAATTGCTGGGGTGCATTGTGCAGACATTGAAGGGAGTTTGCTCATCAAAGGAGGAAGTGATGCTATTCAAAGCAGCGTTTAGCGTTCTTTCGTTCGTTGAGTGGGGGAGCTGGTTAGTGCAAGCAAGGCACGCCCTGGAGGGCTAATGGCAGGGGACGTAAAAGTAACTGATAACAGGGTGGAAATCTGGTTAAGAAGATCGAAAACAGATCAGGCGGGGAGAGGGGTGCTGGTTCCTTTGGAGCTTTGTCCAGTGCAATTAATGCGTGAATTTGCAGCGAGGTGGGGGGGTGAATCCAATGGCCCCTTCCTTAAGCATGCGAACGGCGCCCCATTGACACATCCTCAGATCTCTGGAGGAGTTGGGAATCAACCCAAAGGATTTTGGCACTCACTCCTTTCGCATAGGGGCAGCCACGGAGGCGGCCCGGCTGGGTTTGTCCAACAGCTCCATCAGGCCCATAGGCAGGTGGGAGTCGGCAAGTTTTCGCTCCTATGTGAGGCTAAACAAGCTGTGATGGCTTCATTTTAACCCTCCCCCTCCTCCTTGTTGTTTTTCTCCTTTTGTCATCTCGTTTCAGGTTCGTCCAGACTGTTAATCTGGATTATGGGTGATTCGTATATTACCAGGGTGCATCAGAGGCTGCGAAAGTACCCACCAGGACCACTTTTTGGTTTTTCCACAAATCAAATAGTGATACAATGGCTGGGGGTCGGGGGTATGCGCTGGGAACAGGTATTGCTCAAATTTGCAGCTCGGGCTAGAATCGCTACACCACCAGATATACTAGTGATTCACTGTGGAGGGAATGATTTAGGAAGAGTATCCCAAAGGGAACTGATAAGGGTCATGCGTGGGGATTTGGAGCGAATCAAACAGCTAGCGCCAAAGACGATGATTGTTCTGTCAGAAATAGTGGGCAGGGTACAGTGGAGGTATGCCATTAAATAGGAAGCCATTGAAAGGAGCTGCAAGGTAGTCAACAAGCAGTCAGCTAGCTTCATTAGGAGAATGGGTGATTTTGTGGTCCGACACAAAGACCTGGTGCCGGGGGATCCAGGCATATATTTAAAGGATGGAGTACACTTGAGCGAAGTAGCTTTAAGCATCTTTATATTGGGGCTTCAGGATGGACGTTCAGCGAGTGTGTGGTGGAGACCGGCCGTCTTAAGGGGTCAAGCGGCCTGGGCCGCAGCGTAGGACTGCTTGCTAGTGTGGGATAATGGGGCTGTAGTCCCTTATCTGTGGTGTGTTGGTGCCTCTCCAGGTAAGGGCCCCGGGAAGTAAAGCTGAGTGAGGCCATTTGCTACCACTTGCCCATCCAAGGGCAGCACCCTGTTGGCCGGCATGGCAGTGGCTCAGTCACTCAGTGGAGCAACCGGTTAGGCAAGCATTCCTGTGGGAGTACTGTTATGTTACAGTTATGTGTGGTTTTATACATTTACTAATGTTAATAAAGCTGCGGCCTTTTAATTCCATCCTGGGGCTTCAAGTGTCTTTATTGGGGGGGACAGTTTGGGATAAGAGGAGGGTCAAATGGATTAAAGTGTCATTAACGCTGGCCGGGTCATAGGGCTTCCCGGACAAGCCAAGTAGAGGGAGGGAAGCTTTGACCAGGTTAGGCAGGCCTATTCAGCAACAGGGTTAGGATTGGTAGGTAAGGAGTAGGGAGGGGTTACCAGGTAGGAGGAATCCAGTCGGAGCCAGCCTGGGCACATCCTTTTGAAGCGGCAGAGGTGAAGCAGCATCCCGCCCTCCCGCCCTTGATGTTGAGCTTTGTGAGGTGTTATGTCATTATTGTAGTGAATATTGGAACTGTAGGCGGGGGAATGCTTGCCAGTGTGGGATAATGGGGCTGTAGTCCCCTATCTGTGGTGTGTTGGTGCCTCTCCGGGTAAGGGCCCCGGGAGGTAAAGTTGAGTGAGGCCATTTGCTACCACTTGCCCATCCAAGGGCAGCGCCCTGTTGGCCGGCATGGCAGGGGCTCAGTCACTCAGTGGAGCAACCGGTTAGGCAAGCATTCCTGTGGGAGTACTGTTATGTTACAGTTATGTGTGGTTTTATACATTTACTAATGTTAATAAAGCTGCCGCCTTTTAATTCCATCCTGGGGCTTCAAGTATCTTTATGGGGGGGGGGCGGTTTGGGATAAGCGGAGGGTCAAATGGATTAAAGGTAAGACGGTGGCATTAACGCTGCCCAGGTCATAATTAAAACAATAGACAAAAAAGTATGTTCTGCGTAAACCCCATTCATTCAGTTCAGTGGGGTCGGCGATTACATGGATTCTGTCATGATTTTTATGATGTTGTTTTTATTTCTAAATTACACTGTTTACACTGCAAATAATTAATTCTGCAATAAAAAATTTAATACCTGAACCAGCAAGTGTATTTTTTTGTTGTTATATTGGTGTGTAGGTGCAACAATACATTTGTAGCCTTACAGGGCTTTTATTTTTTTTTAGAAGGGAATCAACGAAGCCCATTTGAAAGATGCAGAGTCAGAAGAAAAAGGCAAAAAAATATAAAACTATGAAATATAAATAATGTAAACCAATTGAAAAGTTGCTTAGAATTGGCCCTTCTATAACATAATAAAAGTTACTTTAAACTTGAACCACCCCTTTAATAATACCCAGGGGTTGTTGGTTCTTTTATGCAAATGTAGATCAATACTTATAGGAACAGTAACATTAAAAGAAATGAATTATTTTAAACTAATAAAAAATATAATACAGTGTTGCCCTGCACTGGTAAAACCGCTGTGTTTGCTTCAGAAACACTACTATTGTTTATATAAATAATCTGCTGTGTAGCCATGGGGGCAGCCATTAAAGGAGAAAAGGCTCTGGTTACACAGAAGATAAGCTCTGTAGAACATAATGGTGTTATCTGTTATCCACTATTTAACCTGTGCCATATAACCTTTTTTAAATTTCCGCCATTGCTACACAGCAGCTTGTTTATATGAACTATAGTAGTGTTTCTGAAGCAAACACAGCAGTTCTACCAGTGCAGGGCAATACTACATGATATTTTTATTGCTTTAAAACACTTTCATTTTTTGGTGTTACTGTTACTGTTACTGTTACAAAAAATAAATAATTATAAACCGCAGTTACAGGGCTTTCATTTCAAAACAAAATAGGTAGTATTTATTCAACGTGAGCCATCTTCCTGAAAATCCTTCTAATACACAAAAGCCATGAATATCTTGTAAACTGTATCCATATAAATGGTGACTAGTGATGTCATCAGTTATAAATGGTGAGTAGTGATGTCATTTTTGTCACATGACTCACATATATTTGTGTATTATAATAAATAAAGCACCCCATGTTGGAAGATATGAGGATGTTAGAGGTAACCTCGGCATTCCATGACTAGTGATGGGCGCATTTATTCGCCTGTGGTGAAGTTGTGGTGAACAAATTCGAGAAACACGGGCAAAATTTCGCCGGCATCTCGTTTTGGATGTTGCCGTCCATTTTTGAATGCCAGGGTCCGTTTTTTTCGACACCGGCAATGGGCCCCATCGTCCAAAAATGGACACCGGCATCCAAAACGAGATGCAGCGGCGTTTCTCAAATTTTTTGCGTTTCTCTAATTCGCCCTTCACTATACGTGACTTGTATAAAAGAACTTGCCATTCGGCCTCATGTTTTTATATGGTCATGAAACTCCTTGGTGACTTATAATATCCTTATATTTTACAATATGGGGTGCTTTATTCACTATATATTTTACAAGAGGGTGTACTTTATTCATATATATATCTATATATATTTATATATATATCTATATATATAAATATAAAATAGCAAATGGACTTGCACTCCATTGTTGTGTGAATATAATGGAGTGCAAGTCCATGAGTATCCAACGTTTTGGCCCACATTAGGGCCTTTATCAAGGGCCTAGATAAAGGCCCTAATGTGGGCCAAAATGTTGGATATTGATGGACTTGCCCTCCATTATATTCACACAACAATGGAGTGCAAGTCCATTTGCTATTGTATCTAAGAAGTTGACCAACACACCCGAACTTTGTCTACTGATCCATTCACATCAAACGAAGGGAGGCCACACAAACTGCAGTGCTGTGCTGCTACTTTTTATTCCCTTTACACAACATGTTTTGAGTCAACAAGGACCCGTTTCATGATCCGGGTAGTAGCCGAAACGTTAGTTCTTATTTTTGTTTAATAAACACAGTTATATTCAGTTCAGTTATATGCAGGTAGGACCAACACACTCTGGACAGATATCCTTGACACAAATGGTATGTCATAATGTCAATAAATATTTTTTAACTTATCTAGAGTGTGCTTGAACAAAAAGAAGCAATAGAGTGCAGACACATAGGGGCAGATTTACTAAGGGTCAAATTAGAGGATTTAAAAACCCTTGAATTTCGACCATGGGAATTTGATGGTAATAAAAATCCTTCGAATTCGAATATCGAATTCAAAGGTTTTTACCGATATTCGATTAGTCGAACGATCGAATAGGAAATATTCAATAGAATGATAAAATCGATCCAATCGAACGATTCAAACGATTTTAACCATTCGATTGAAGCTAGTGTTCGATCTAAAATAATGAAAAGCAATTGAAACTGGCGAACTAGGCAGTCAAATAAACATTTTAAGGGGAAGTTATTCAACTGTCAAATATTCAAATCGATTTTTATTCGAATTATTCCATCATTCGATTCGATAGAATTTTCAAAATTCGATGGTCGAAATGGTCTTCAAAAACTTTAGAAAATTCGAATCTTTTTGATAAATTTGCCCCATACTATTGGGCTGTATAAATGATTGAAAAAATCTGAGCGAAAATTGAATCTGTTTGGCAATTTGATATAATGACTTTAGAAGGAAAGAAATTGGTCATTCTGAGGATGCTAATGAGTTCAGTGAAAGATTTTTTTTTTGTGAAATGTTTATCTTTGTCAAGGCCAGAACAGGTTAAATATTCCCAGTGAAGGTCAAGATTCCTCATAGCTCAGGAATGTGCCTGTGTACCCTGTGGTTGCTATGGTTACTACTTGTTGTGCAGGGGAGGTTGCTTACTAGCTCACCTTGCTTTATTCAGTTACAGGAAGTAATTCTGTATCTGTCTACTCTGTACTTAACCTCAGAATGCCAGCGGAGTTACAGAGATAAGGGTGTGCTAATTAAACCTAAGACAGGGAGAGTAGATATAGTGTGACATCTTACAGACCCTTATCACTGCCATAGGAATGTCTGCTGGGAAGGGGGGATCAATGGAGCTAGACAGGAGTTATGTCAGCATGATGGAAAGGCTTCTAGAGATCTCTCCCAAGCTCATCAAAATAAACATAACACCAGCACACTAAGTTCTGTGATTGAATGGTTTCATCAGTGTCGGGAACAACCCAAAAAGAAGAGAGAAGTTGGTTGCTGGGAAGTTTTTATAGATGTGAAATAATGGCAACTCAGCAACAGAATTTGAGGATGATGTGAAGCAAAAACCCATTAGGTTCATGGCGTTATAAAACAAGTTGGCTCGGCAAAAAGTTGCCAGCGGCTTTTCCCACATGAACACCAGATCTCTGCCAACCAGTTATTAGATAATCGAGAGTGTACAAAAAGATCTTTTAGTGCTATTCATACCTACAGGTATTGGAACCTGTTATCCAGAGTGCTCAGGACGTGGGGTTTTCAGGATAAGGGATCTTTATGTAATTTGGATCTCCATACCTAAAGTCTACTAAAACATAATTTACACATTTATTAAACCCAATAGGATTGCTTTGAATCTTATTGGGATTTGTTTTATCTTAAACTGGTCATATAAGAGTCGGCAGCTCATTGGCCCGTGTGTGGAGCCATCCGACAGGCTTAACCGATCGAAATCTGGCTGAAAGTGATCGGGCAGGGTTGAAAATCCCTTCAGATTGCGCAGTGATTCGACTGCCCGTATTGCCTGAATTATTATCCCACAATGGGATGATCCCTATATCACCGAACTTAATATTGGGGAGAGATCCATTCTTTTGACAACATCGCCAAATAAGCGGATCTCTACGTGTATGGCGACCTTTAGTTGGGATCATCCACAATTGGATGATCCGTATATCACCAAACTTAATGTGGACATATTGGGGAGAGATCCACTCTTTTGGCAACATCACCAAATAAGCGGATCTCTACGTGTATGGCGACCTTTAGTTGGGATCGAGTAGAAGCAGTGTTGGACTGGCCCACAGGGATACCAGGAAAACTCCCAGTGGGCCCAGGTGTCAGTGGGCCCTCTTGCTTCTAACAATTTGGCTTATTTCATGTTCATTCCCTATTTCTTTATGTGGAAAAAGAGGCTTAATAATGGAAGAATAGAGTACAGTAAGTAGATCTAAAAGAATAGGAGAATAAAGAAGTGAGGAGAGAAGGAATAATAGTTTGGAAAGTTGGGCCCCTGGTCTAAGGTTTTCTGGTGGGCCCCTGGCATCCCAGTCCGACACTGAGTAGAAGGTACTGTTCCATGTACTACAGAGAAAAATTTGAATTATTTGATTATTATGGAGTCTATGGGAGACAGACTTTCCATAATTCAGAGCTTTCTCGATAATGGGTTTCCAAATAATGCATCTAGGGTTGCCACATTTTCTGGAAAAAAATACCGGGCTTCCTATATATTTATCTTTCCCCCCTATTAATAACATTGGGATCAGCTATAATTTTTACCGGCCAGGCTGGTAAAATACTGGCCAGGTGGCAACCCTAAATGCATCCTATACCTCTACTAGGTCATTGTAAGGCTATAAGAGATGTGAGGTATGCCCCCAAGATCTCATGCACATAACTCAGGGTCTAATAAGATTGCAAACCCCATTTTTATGTAATCTGTTTGTTTCATGTACAAAACACTTTGTTGTACAACACTGTGGAATATGTTGGTGCTATATAAATGCTGGCATTTGCAGGCCAATCTCCTCTCTGTTCCATGTAGTTGCCCTCAGGCCAAAGCCTATATAAATAGAGGAAGCATCTGGTTAAAGTGGATCTGATTCTCTCCAGCTCATCAAAATCTGCAGGCGGAGAGAAGAGTTTAATAGGCTAAGTGCGCCCTTGCCCTTCAAGTAAAATTTTTTATAATTATTTGTGTCTGATAAAGTATTGTAAACGTTTCACCCACGTTGATTTTGCTGCCAACTTTTGTCGCAGCCTTGTTTGCCAAGGTTGTAGTGCTTATGCCAAAGTCCAAGATGTGATTATCCTTTCAAGTGAACAACCCAGAAGTATGATAAAATATGATCAAAGGCACACAAATAAGACCAAGTATGGTTCTGGAAGAAATCCAAGACATTTTACTTCCTACAGCAGAATTTCCCACCATCAGAGTACCTAGAAGGTCTCTCAGAAAAAAATTTTAGGGTTCCACTACTGGTATATTTTCAGGTCTCAACTAAAATTGAATGATTCAATAATTCGAATAAAAATCTATTTGAATATTCGACATTCGAAATAACTTCCCCTTTAAATGTTTTATTCTACTTCCTAGTTCGATCTAAAATAATTCAACCTACCGAACTGGCTTTCATTATTTTAGATCGAATAAAAAAATTCGATTGAATGGATAAAATTGTTCGAATAGTTCGATTCTAACAATTTTATCTTTCGATCGAATTTTCGCTATTCGATCGTTCAACCAATCGAATAGCGGTAAAATCCTTCAAATTCGATATTCGAATTCAAAGGATTTTTATTCCCACACTATTCCCATGGTTGAATTCAAGGTTTTTAATTTGACCCTTAGTAAATCTGCCCCTTAGTGGAAACATGCACAAATTTCTAAAATAGTTCCAAAACTTCAAAAAGTTCACGAAACGTCTTTTTCAGGAGCGTCAATATTTTTATACATGCACCTAAAATTTTTCTGACGAGGGAATCTTTTTTTGACACGTGAAACTAAACGTATGGTGCATTTTTGCCGCAGTTTCTCAAAAATTTACACCTGCAAAGAAACACGAAAATTCACTGTGAAACTGACTGTGGTTAATTCTGTCATTCATCAGTAACTGGCAGCTGTGAGACATGCAGCAGCAGGAGGAGGGTTTTGTCTCTGGCACAACCTCAGGCCCATTCATTAGTTGGAGAGCCTGGAATTGCAAGTTGCAACTTGAAAGTCTACCTTTGACTAGCACGACGTCTATTATCATTATGACTAGCCTTAGGGTGTTGTCTGAGTGTGATAGGCCAGTTCCAAAGAACCGTTATAGTAAAGAGTACAGATAAGCACACCTGCAACTTCCCGTAACTGAATAAATGATTTGCAACAATTATTCAGGGCACATTTTTTGACATAGCGGAAGATATTTTGGAGATAACAACACCTGAGCTGTGTCCTGAAGGTCTGGCCCCACCCTTCCTATAGCCATGGTCATTGGTTATGCTTGTAACACAAACAGCTCCCATTCAGAACTCAAGGGAGGAAATAGAAGCTGTATCAGATCAATACTGCTGTTTGTTATCATTATCTTCAGGCTGGTGAGGTGCTGGTTCCAACCTGTTGAATTCTGGCTGTAGCTGTAATTACAACGGTCTGGCTTATGGCTAACAACATTGTTGAATGTAGAATGCCATAGAGCTGTCTGTTTACCACCCTGCCTAGAATTTCACTGTAATGCACCCCACCTTTGTCTTGCTCCATAGGGAAGTTGTACATTCTGGGACTTGGTATCACTCTGCTTTCCAGAGAATCTGTGCACCACCCACTGTGGAAGCAGATAGACATCATGCCCCAGAATTCTAATGCTATGGATCAAAAGAAGGGTAAGTGAGAGCCAAACAATAAGATCAGCATGACATGGCCCAGCATATAGGTGGCCATATTGGCCAAATCTACAGGTGTATGACCACCTTTAAAGGACCAGTAACTTAAAAAAAAAATTATTTTAAAGTAATACAAAAATAATGCAGTGTTGCCCTGCACTCATAAACCTGCTGTTGTGTAGCCATGGGGGGCAGCTATTCAAAGGAGAAAAGGCTCGAGTTACACAGCAGAGAACAGAAAAGCTCTGCAGAACATAGTTGCAGATACAGCGCTACGAAACAAGTTGGCGCTATAGAAACACATGTTAACAATAATTCACTAATGCGTGAAGCGTCTAACGCTAGCGCTAATTCGAAAGCATGATGTCATTTCGCAAATTCGCAAATTCACTAAAACCGGCTCTGGCGAATTTTCTCTAGCGAAGTAGATAGTCCCAAAAAATGCTGGCGTATTTTAGCATAGGAGGGTGATAGTCTGAAAAAGATTGATAATATTTTTGGGGGGTTACCCTCCTTTCCCCCTACATTTCCTAACATATGGCAACTCAACTATACAGGGGGCACATGTAGGGCAATAGGACAAATTTATATCATTTATTAAAGGTTTCCTGGGCTTGTGTAGTGGAATGTAGTGGCTGTAACATACACTTCTATTATAAGTTAAAGTTCCCGCCGTATGCAAATTAGGCTTTGCTAGCGTAACAACGCTCTGCCTAGCGAAGTAACACTACGCTACAGTTCGCCGACCTGAGCGTAAATTCGCACTTTAGTGGATTTGCGTAGTGCTTGCGAAAAATTTGCCTGGGAAGTGTGGCGAACACAGTGGCAGCCTACTCAGGCTAAAGCACAGGTAGGGTAAGAATTAGAGAGTATAGCCATTTACTTTCCATCAGATACATGATGGCCCAACTTCAAGGTCAGTTAAGGTGAGATTTGAGGTGAAAGTGTATTTGCTGCACCCAATATTCTTGAAACTATGGCTAATGTAATGTTAATGCTTTTAATTGTGGCTTGGATGATTTCTTGGACAAACACATGATCCAAGGCTATTGCAATAATATATATATATATATATATATATATATATATATATATATATATATATATATATATATATATATATATATATATATATATATATATATATAAGCAATGCAAGTATGGGTCGCACACCCTGATAGCAAAACAATACCTGGGTGCTCATGCATTTAGAATATATAATCAGTCAAAGGTGATGGCACTCACAGGATTTTCAGAACAAAACAAAAAAAATAAAAAAAGTTTATTAATCCAACGTTTCGGTTCCACACAAGGACCTTTCTCAATTTGAGACATGTTTATGCAGTCACTTTGATGGGATTTAATCTGTTTGGCTACACATGTAGATTTGTATACAGTATTACTTCTACAAGGTATTGGTGTCTGGTTAGGCAGTACTATACCCCGGGCTGAACTGTATAGATCTGTGTTTCCTGGAAATATGGGGGAGATGTTGGCACTTATAATGGAAGGGTTTACACATTAGGGAATAACTGGCCTTTTATTGATACTGTTTTCTGTTGTATTGAATGAATATTCTTCATGACATTGTTTGCTTTTTTTGACAGAATATCCTTCCATATTAAAGACATTCTGATGAGCTGATGACCTCCGAGCAGTCAGGAGACCTCACCAACCAGCATTGCTGGAAACAATGCCCCCAGTTTAGGTTCCACCAGACCTCGTAGAACAACACTGACTGACAGGGGCACCTCAGGTGGCAGCAGCCGCAAGTTACCAGGGGCAGTAAAAAGAAAAAACACTCCTGGTAACTTTATGGTCTAAACCACTCTCCACACTAGTGGTGCGACCCCCTCTTCTCCTGCGCTTAATTATATGTGCTGGCTGTGAGGGGGGTTTGTTATCAGAAAGGTGGCATACCTCAAGGAGACTGACTGAGGAATGTTGTATTGTTCCTCCAGCCTTATGAGTGACCAACTGTTTACCATCCAGTCATTTATCCCTATAGCCCAAAATTGTAGTTTCCACGTAATTTAAAGTTTGTTTGAGTGATGGCTCTGATTTAATAGACTGCAGCCTTGTGAATAAAAGGCTAGATATGGGATTTCTGAAGAGAGATTTTGTTCTGGAATGTTAGATTCTCAGTCTGGCATCCAGACCCCTTCACTCCCCCACACACAGTCAGTCCTGACCATGTACAGTTTCATTCACCTCCCTTTTGGCATCTCCTTTATTCCTTAATTGTGTTTCTTATCGACACCAGTTACTGTAGGTTCAGCTTACTTGAATTATCTAATGGTGATCTTTATTATCATATATAGTTATATAGAATTTATTTATTCATATATATACATATATATCTCAAATACCTTTCTGCACACCCATTCAAAAAATTTTTGTTCTTGAACTGTGTGCTGCTGCAATGTTACTTATACTTCCTTTGACTATGTTTTTAATTTCTTGACTAATAAAGTAGCATTTTTTTAAATAAAATCTGGTGTGCCCCTTAGACATGTGCGCTAACCATGTCTAAGGGGCAGATTTATATATTCGACCCTCTGAATCTGAGGGGTTTTAACGCAATTCAAATTATCCAACTATTGAATATAAAAAATTCAATTGATCGGTAAAATCATTCAAATTGAATGATTCAAACAATTTTAAGCATTCGAACAAATTTTCTTTTTATTCGACGAAAAAAACTTGTAAAAATCCTATGGGAGCTTCCCCTAGGGATATATAGCAATTTGGTAGGTTTTATCTGCCGAATTGTTAATTGTCATCATAACATCAGCAGGCCAGTTGTAGTACTACACTTTGGGGCACATTTACTAAGGTTCAAATTGATTCGAAGTGAAAATTCTAATCAAATTTGAATAAAAAAATTCAAAATTCGAGTTTATTTTGGGCTTATTCGACTATCGAATTGGCCAGATTCAAAAATTCGATTTCAAATTCTATTGTCGAAGTACTGGCCCCTTTAAAAAAATGCGATATAACAATTCGGCAGATAGCACACACAGACACACAGACCCTCACGAAATGGTGGTTCAAGGCAAGAGATGTAAAAGGGCAATATTTACTTAAATATACAGATGCAGTCACTTGGATTTGTGTGTTAAATGCGTTGTGACTTAACTCATCTATCCCATTTATCCCACTTAGCACAGAATATTGTGTCACAGCATCCCATCCAATTAAAGAGTTCACCATTGAAAACAATGGTGCTTTGGTATGCTAATGAAAAGGTTAAATGCATTAAATGAGTTAAGATAACTTTAGATAACACAGTTTCTTCAATTAGCCCTGAGTCACCACGCATTTAACTTACAAATCCAAGTGACTGCATCTGTATATTCCAGTTTGCAAGATTCTTTAATATGTCACTTAATTTGATATAAGATATCTGTTGCTGAAGTATTCAATTTGGGGGTATAGTTTTCCTTTAAAATCGATCTAATTTTTTATATTTGATCGGTTGATAATTCGAATTGCGTTAAAACCCCTCAAATTCGAAATTAAAATTCAAGGGGTTTTAATTCGATAATTTGACCTTTAGTAAATCTGCCCCTTTTTGTCTAAAAATACTACAAGACACATTAGACATAGCACTTTGTATAGTTAGAGAATCCTTCTGTGCTGTCTAATATTTTAATTCACATAAGGGGTAAATTCTACCATATATGTGTGAGTTTTAACTTGAGCGGCATAGTTACTAGAATTAGCAGCTGACAAGCATGCACAGAAGTGTTTGCTGCATTACAATTCATTAGTAGACAATGCCACATTGCAGTGTGTTATTCAAAAGCATGACTTTTCACAATATTCTATATTCAGACAGGATTCCACACTTGCATACTGTACTAACAAAGAAAACAATATCCACCCTGAATCTTTCTTGGGTTACAAGACAGCAGGGGGCAGCCTAGACTGGTTCTCATAGCACTTCTAACATTATCTATATTTATGTGTCATATTTAGGGGACAAATATATATTGGATAGTGGACAATGAACCCCCTAGTGTAATTTAGAAATATATTAGAAATCACCAAGGAGTTATCTGACCATATAAAAGCTCGAGGCCGCAGGTACATAATGCATTATGAGCTACAGTGAAATGTCTGGTCACCGGCAACCAATTTGAGCACGCCGGCGTCAAATTTGGATGCGCAGCATTTATATTCGGTGGTTATTCCTGTTATAAAGGGATATAATTTACAGTCTGGTCCCATAGGGAAATGACCAGATTGTAGATTATATTACTATATCTATAGTGTGCCTAAAATATATTTTTTAAATATATTAAGATAGTCTTTTCATGAATTCATGCACAGTGTCGGACTGGCCCACCAGAATACCAGGAAAACTCCCGGTGGGCCAAGGTGTCAGTGGGCCCTCATGCTGCTAAACTTTTGGCCTATTTCATGGCCATTCCCTATTACTATGAGAACAAAGAGGCTAAATAGATGGAATAAGGTAAAGTAAACAAACTAGGAGAATAGAGGTTGAGTGAGGAGATGAAGGATATTAGTACGGAGAGTGGCCCCTGGTCTAAGGTTTTATGGTGGGCCCCTGGTCTAAAGTTTTTGGGTGGGCCCCTAGTGTCCCAGTCCGACACTGTTCATGCAAGTAGAATTTAGCAAGCAAAGGATGTCCCTTTATATCTGCTCTGTTCTATTCTGACAATTTCTCTGCATTACTGGGGAGGTCTGGTCATTCAACATAGGTACCTTCAGATTAGGGGATGCTCTGGGAGTTGAGATTTTAGGTTTGTCCAAACATACATTTAGGGGGTTATTTATCAACATCTGAAATTTTCTGATGTTTTAAACATAAAAAGTCCACCCAAACTAGAATCCACAAATTGCAAACAGGACCTCTGCCACTGACTTTGACAGGACCTCGACAGGTTGAAGACGGAGTATTTTCGGATTCTGACTTTTTGCAGCCTCAGGGTATAATTTTTTCAAAATTTGGATCACCAAATCATTTAAAGATTAATTAAACCCAGGATTATTTTTCCTCGAATAAGGATTATTATTATATAAATATTTTTTTTTAAATATGAATAATTTAAAGTGAGTCTGTGAGAAATGGTTTTTCTATCATTCATAGCTTTCTGGATAATGGGTTTCCAGGTTGAAACAAAGGGGGTTGTGGGTGCACTCCTAGGGCTAAGTTAAAATATATAAGTATAATGGAAGTGCTATTGACTTGGCCAATTAATCAGTGCACATTCCCTGGTCCCCTGTTTGAGTAATTCAGTTTATATACAGGTGCATGTATTACAATAACAAGGGTTTTTAGTTACAAAGTTATGATCATAAAGTTGATAAGCCACCATGCCATGGTCTGAAACGTTGCCAGTGTACTGGGTCAGAGCCCATGTCTCAATAAAGGCATTTTATTGAAAGAAAATCCTTGATTGGTGCTGTCTGCAAAACACAGAGATTGATCTTACACGGATTGGAGTAGGAAATCGATTTGACGCGCATCAAGTTTGAGCATTTTGAAGGTCATGGGTGCTGACAAAAAATCCTTTTGATTATTAAGCCACCTTACCACGTCAAGTTAAACCTAGGGTTGCCACATTTTCTTGAAAAAAATACTTCCTATATATTTATCTTTTTTCCCTATTAATAACATTGGGGTGAACCATCAAAAATACCAGCCAGGTGGCAACCCTGGGTAAACCCCACACGGTGGTCACTAACTTGTTTACCTCTAATCATAGTATAAAAGGTCTTATACCTCTCTGCATAGTAACATTGAAGTGAATGTGTCCTGGGCCTTGGTTTGTCTGAAGGCTAATCTTCCCCCACCACTAACTAGTGGCTTGAGAGAGAGAGAGAGATTGCCCAAGCCAACGCCCATTAAAGAAACAATGAAATAATAGAAAAATTTGAAGGCTAAGTAAAGCAATGTGTAAAAGTGCACATTTAGAAAAATGTGTATAATATGTGCAAGTGTAAATGTGAGTATAGATAGGAATATACGTTTGAAAAAATATTAGTAACAAAGACATGACGGGTGTATTGTCGATTATGCACCAATCCCTTCCGCCCAACACCAAACCCTAGA
>CM044434.1:136975806-137077514 GCA_024363595.1 Xenopus borealis | reverse complement strand
CGCCTGCTAAAAACGCCAGGCGACAGAATCTCCCCGAATCTCCCTGTGTGTCCCTACCCTAAGAAGTGTTACCTGCAGATAATGCATATAGGGCCACCATATGGGCAATCTCTCTCTCTTAAAAGCCACTAGTTAGTGAATACATTTGATAGATAAGAAATTTACCACTATAATGAAATACATTATAGTTATATTTAAGCTTCACACTTAATAGAATATAGAAAACAATGTTGTGGAAATTCCATAATTACTAGGCTTGCAATTTCATCAAGGTACATTTGTGCCCACCATAAGATATCATTTTTAGCCATTAAGATAATGTGTGTATAGCCACCTTCATCAGCCCTACCTTACAGACTAAACAAACTCCTGTACTTAGCAAAGCACATATTTCACACTGAACTAACACATTTTATCTCAAACAAATTCTTGGTTCTTTCCAAGCTTTCCTGGCAGACAAATTCCTCACTGTGCTCTCAGAATAAACTCTTCTACAGGATCCAGAAAGAAACCTTTTATTCACTTCATATTTCATATTGCATTTGCTCCCTCACAATTTCATTAACCGCATCTAATATTTTTATCTCTATTGCAAAATGGATTCAGTGTATGCGAATCCCCAGTGCCAGGTAGGGTTGCCACCCACTGGTATTTTACCGGCCTAGCGGTACAACACCTGCCAAGGACGGGGCCGGTATTACAAATTTGCCGGCAATGTAGCTGCCGGTAAATTTGTAATACCCTTAAAAAGACCAATTGGCCAGCCCCCAATCCCCTGTAAAACGTAGCTTTTGTCCCCATCTCGAAGCGCAGCACATTGGCCATGCCCCCTAACATGTCATTGTTCCGCCCCTTTTGAAGTCACATCCGCCCCTTTTTGATCCCGCCCCACCTCCAGCCGGTAAAATATTTAGGGAAAGGTGGCAACCCTAGTGCCCGGTGAAAGATGAATTGGCAACCTCGTAATCAGTAGAAAGGATAAACTGATTCAGCGGCACAACTCGGGTAATGCTGGCAGGGGAAAACCCTTGCTAGTTTATTGCAGGATGCAACATTTTGGGGCTGGACTTGACAAAGGGGTTCAGCCCCGAAATGTTGCATCCCGCAATAAACTAGCAAGGGTTTTTCCCTGTCGGCATTACCCTAGATTAAGCTGAACCCTATAGTAGGTGGGTGGGTAGGCAGGAGGGGTGGGATAGGTGCTGCTGTGCGCCTAGACCCCTCCAAAGAGTTTTTTGCAGCGTGGGGGCCAGGTCCAGACTAAGAATTAAAATAGGCCCTGGCATTTCAGGTACACAGAGTCCCAAACAGCCCCCACCAGCCAACTAAATACTGACTTTATATGGCACATTATAGCAGCCCCTCTGGCATTTGCCAGAACCCACAGATTGCCAGTCCGGGCCTGTGGGGGGCACAGTTGTTTGGCCACTACTATGGACCTAGGTACCATTGATTAGCTGCTGCATGGTCTCTACTTTTAGTAGGTTTTGCTAGTGCAGTGGATTGGGAATCAGTATGAAACCTTATATAGGCTTCTATAAATCCCTGTAACTATTTTAACCAATACTCTGAAGCTATTGCAACATAAAACTTGGTTAAGGCTTAGTCCAGACGGGGAGATTCGGGGGCGATCCGTCGCCTGGCGACTTCTCGCCGTGACGGATCGCCCCCGAATCTCCCAGAATAGCTAGGCACCGGCGAGGCTTAAAAACGCCTGCGCTTATTCACATGGAGCGGTGCGATTTTTAAAATCGCTCCAAATTGCCTCACCAGGCAATTTGGAGCGATTTTAAAAATCGCGCCGCTCTGTGTGAACACGCGCCGGCATTTTTAAGCCTCGCCGGTGCCTAGCTATTCAGGGGAGATTCGGGGGCAATCACTTGCGGCGAGAAGTCGCCAGGCGACGGATCGCCCCCGAATCTCCCCGTCTGGACTAAGCCTAAGGCCATTGTTATTATTGATAATGGTTCCTAGAAGGGACTGGGATGATAAATGTAGTACTGAGTGCTCTCTATAATAATAATCACAAACAAATCCTAACAGCTAAGGTTTTACTTATTGCTTGAAATCCCTCTGAAGTCTGTAGCCTCGGGCAGTGTTTTGAGTGGTCATTATGTGCATTCCATGATTTATTGTTTTCTTTAAAGCAACAAGGTAATGAAGCTGCTCAGACCACAACTTTAGAGTAGAAGTAGAGGGAGGTTACGTTTACTTGCCCTTAACTGCAGTGCCATTAGTATCAGGGCAATCATAGGTAAATTATTTATCAGGCTTGCCCAAACATCCATCAAAACATACGGTGGTTTTGTGGTCACACAGCAGCATGTGTATTCTTAGACTTTGCACCATTTCCCACAGGGTTGTGTCCCAAGGCTCAAGAATTGCTACAATTTTGCATCCAATAGTGATGATGTACTTGTGCCCGGGGCAATGGTAAATGACTCCAGTTATCTGATATTTTATGCTGAATAATTGGGCAAGTTCCCCTAGACTGATGGCCCACCTATCCACCCATGCAGCCAGTCATTAGCTATTAGCTTTGAAACTCCCTGTCACCACCCTTAAAGTAACCCATTTAAAGCTGCCCTTAAACTGTTCTTATTGTCCACTTATTGCCTTTCAGATTCCAAGGGACTTGATCTAAAGTCACGCAAATTGGGTATTAGTGTCTGTCTGTGACCTTCTTACTAATCAGAGTAAATGAGCTCTGAAGCTCAGACAGGACTTTATGAGCAGGCATTGTGACTCTCGGCAAAGGAAGTTCTTTATTAAAAGGATTCTGTCATGATTTTTATTAGCAAGTATATTTTTTTTGCAGTACAGCAGTAAAGAGTGACTGATGTTTATCAGAGCACAAGTCACATGACTGGGGGCAGCTGGTAAACTGACAATATGTCTAGCCTCATTAGTCAGATTTCAAAATCAAATATATAAAAATCTGTTACAGGAGCTGACCAGCAAGTGATGCTTTTGTTAAAAAAAAATATTATATTGGCAGTTAATAAAAAACGTAACGTAGAAAAAATAATCAACGCATATTGCCAAAGTGCTTAAAAATTTTAATTTTATATTTAGGTTATTTTAAGGTTTTCAGACAGGACTTTATGAGCAGGCATTGTGACTCTCGGCAAAGGAAGTTCTTTATTAAAAGGATTCTGTCATGATTTTTATTAGCAAGTATATTTTTTTTAGTTGTAATATTGGTGTGTAGGTGCCATCTCAGGTCATTTTGCCTGGTCATGTGCTTTCATAAAGAGCCAGCACTTCAAGATGGAAATGCTTTCAGGCAGGCTGTTGTTTCTCCTACTCAATGTAACTGGAGTAGTCGCAGTGGGACTTGGATTTTTACTATTGCGTTCAGTGGTAAATGGACCCATCTGCAAAAAATCTTCAGAGGAGCCCAACACACTCCAATCCCTATCCTCCCGCCCACTTCTCGCTTCCCCCCCCACTTCCCACGCGGACTCAACACACTCTCTACCCGACTTCTCCCAATCTCCGCCCCGTGTGACTTGCACTCTGCTTACCTGCTGCAGGTAAGAAAATGGCTGGGGAAGGGCCCCCAATAAGTGTATTTTTTAGTTGTAATATTGGTGAGTAGGCGCCATCTCAGGTTATTTTGCCTGGTCATGTGCTTTCAGAAATAGCCAGCACTTTAGGATGGAACTGCTTTTTGGCAGGCTTTTGTTTCTCCTACTCAATGTAACTGAATGTGTCACAGTGGGACCTGGATTTTACTATTGAGTGCTGTTCTTAGATCTACCAGGCAGCTGTTATCTTGTGTTAGGGAGCTGCTAGCTGGGTACCTTCCAATTGTTCTGTTGTTAGGCTGCTGGGGGAGGGTGATATCACTCGAACTTGCAGTACAGCAGTAAAGAGTGACTGAAGTTTATCAGAGCACGGATGTCTAGCCCCATGTCAGATTTCAAAATTAAATATAAAAAAATCTGTTTGTTCTTGCTCTGAGAAACGGATTTCAGTGCACTGAACTGACTGTGACTGAAGTTTATCAGAGCACAAGTCACATGACCAGGGGCAGCTGGGAAACTGAAAATATGTCTAGCCCCAAGCCAGATTTCAAAATGAAATATAAAAATATCTGTGTGCTCTTTTGAGAAACTGATTTCAGTGCAGAATTGTTCCGGAACAGCACTATTAACTGATGCATTTTGAAAAAAAAGTTTTTTTCCCCATGGCTGTATCCCTTAAATGTAGCACATGGGGCAAAGTGCATGGTTGCTATGGTAATTTGGACCCTAGCAACCAGATTGCTGAAATTGCAAACTGGAGAGATGCCGAAAGAAAACAAAACCAATTGCAAATTGTCTCAAAATATCACTCTCTGCATCTACTTTTAAAGGGGTAAAACAAATTTTTTTTGTAAAAAAAAATGGAATTTTTGTGATTCATTAACCCCTGATGGTTTTTAAAAGTCCAAATTAAAATGTACTCCAATTCAGAGCTGCCAAGTTTATGTAGAAGTCAATAGCAGGTGTCCCGTTGACATTTTGAAGATATCCTGATCTACATTGGGTTTTGTTCAGTGATCCGAAGATTTAATGGTTTTCGGACTTGAAATCTGAAATCTGAGGTTTCGCTCATCAAATCCGAAAAACCCATAAAATCCAAAAAACTCGCAAATCCGAAAAACTCATAAACCAGAAAACTTTGTATGATTCGTATTTTTCCAATATATTGTCAATAGTGATGGGCGAATTTATTTGCCTGGGGCAAATTCTCGTGATTCGCGAAACGGCAGTAGAATTTCGCCTGTCGAAAATTAACCAGCGTCTCCTTTTGGATGGGGGCATTCATTTTTGGACGCCAAAAACAGACTACCGCATCCAAAATGAGACTTGGCGGCGTTTCGTGAGTTTTATCGCTGTTTCACGAATTTCTCTAGAAATTCGCTAAAGATTCAGCAAAGTGAAACACTGCAGATCCACCCATCACTAATTGTCAAGATTTTTCCCGCAAAGCAACTCCTTCCAAATTTGCAAGTACTATTTCCCCCTGCACATCCCATTTAATGGACACAGTTATGCCCTTTGCTTGGGATTTTTCAGTACAGATGTAAGTGGTTTGTGGTTTCAAAGACATTTACTACCCATAATGCAGTGCTTGACGTTCCATGCATATTTACATTTTATGACAGAGCTGTAAAAAATAAAAGTTTGTTTTATGGGAAAGTAGCATTTTGCTAGGCAACAGGGTAATGAGTAGTCAAGAGCAATGCAGCAGTGGGCAAAGCTGATTCATATTTACAACACTGTGCAGGAAGGTGAAGCCCTTGTGTTACATCCTTTTCCAGACTTTGTCAAACAAAGGGGTGGGGGTGACTTATTGTGAATTCAAGGAGAAACACAAGAGGCTTGTGAAACTGATTAAATCAGGTTTCTCTCTATTCTAATTGCTATCTGATTTCTGCTTTTCCTTTAAAGCCCATTTCTTCTGCACCTGTAACGCACCCCACGCCTCTGATCAAAGCCCCTCAGGCTCCTTGCCCATTTTCTTTGGAGTTCATCATGCAAAAAATCCACATTGTGATTCTCTGCGGTCTGCCATAAATCTCCAGTTTTTTCTGTTTCTATTTATCATGTTCATTTTTTGTTTAAGTGCTTGGAGACTTCTGGCTCATGATGATCCGTATAATTATTTTTGTATGCTCTGTGTGCTTTCCAGTGGGTCCATTAGCATAGGACCTTCAAATAAACAGATTGGCTCAGACTGGTGGGCATTATTGACCTGCAATTGGGCCAGGGAGAAACATGGAGTTGATTGTCCACTTTTCTCTACCTGTGTGGGAAGAGAATCTCCTTTCATTCGCTCCTTCCTGTACCTTCCTGTACAGTCACATCATCAGCCTACATATCTCCCAACATTTTGGAAACGGAAAGAGGGACAAAAAGTTTTTTTTCATTTTGTGGCCACACCCCTATTTACCATGCCCATTTTACAAAATTTGCCAGATTTCTGTAGATTTTATGTTTTATTACAGTTTTACTAATGAAGGGGAATTGCCCTTTAAGCTTTTTCTTATCTATAAATTACAATTACAACATGTATCTTAAGTATCTATTCTGGGCTCTCTGCCAAGAGCCAATTAAGTTAGAAACATTTTATCTTTTTTGGCTGTTCAGGTGCAAAGAAATGAGGATTTTCCAGTTCATTGCAGAGAAATCATGATTTTCCAGTACAAATACACAAAACGGAACTGTTGGGAGGTATGAGCCTATGAAGACTTACACTGAGTAGATATTGGCTCTTACATGAATACTTTCCTGTTTTTACCCACAGATATGCTTCATGTAGCGTCAATGACATACCTGTCTGGAGCTATAGAATGAATGAAAGCTTACCCAGAGCCACTGCGTTGGCACATGCAGACATATGGAACTATTTCAGGCCCAGAATGCGTGAGCATGCATTTTGGTGCTGAAATACACTCAGTGTGTCAACAGCTAGGCCCATGCATTGGCTCTGGGTGCAGTAGAAAGCTGATGCCAATGTAAGAGCTAATTCTTAGCCTACGTATATATCCACAGGCCAAGAATCAGGCCCATGTGGCATTGGCTATAGGATCCCCAGTTTTTTTCAGCCTCAAAAGAACCAAGTAAGGTACCTCTGAAATAGATCCAGGCCACATGTCAAAATCACACATATTTGTATTGTCACTTTAAGATCTACTTTTTTTATTATTAATATATGTGTACATATCTATTAGGGATGCTCCGAATACAGAATTCGGTTCGGTATTCAGCCAGGATTCGGTCATTTTCAGCAGGATCCGGCCGAATCCTTGGTTCTGGCCGAACCGAATCCGAATCCTTAAAATCATGTGACTTTTCGTCACAAAACAAGGTAAAAAGTAAAAAAAAATTTCAGTGTGCGTCTGACTTTTAACCTTCCTCTAACTAATTAGGGTTTGGATTTGGTTCAGTATTCGGACGAATCTTTCACAATGGAATCCAAAATAGTGGATTCAGTGCATCCCTTATATCTATACCATCATATTCTATGCTTCACAGATACATCTATATATAACAACATTGCAATATAATTTCACCAATAGGGTGCCTTGTACCTTTAGGGCAGTAGCAATGTGGCAGTTGATCTAGTTTTCTAAAGGTGGCTATACATGGGTAGATCCATTTGTTTGGTGAGGTAGCCTACCTTGAGTGGGCAATATTGATTAATTGGGCCCAACGATTGGTTCAGAAGGCCAGTAATGCAGGTGGTAGGATTAGGGTTGCCACCTGGCTGGTATTTTACCCGCCAGGCCGGTATTTTTGATGGTTGATCCCAATGATATTAATAGGACAAAAAAGATAAATATATAGGAAGGCCAGTATTTTTTTCAAGAAAAGGTGGCAACCCCAGGTGGGATCGAGGATTGTATCAGTGAACCAACGTGGCCCTAAATCCGACAGGAATTTTAAGACTGCCCGTTCATCATCTTGCCGATTTTCAGCCAGATATCAATCAGGGAAGGCCGTCAGAGGGGTGCATGCACTGGCCAATAAGCTGCTAAATTTTTTCTTTAGATATCTGCTCCCATCCACAGACAGACACCGGGTTGGCCTGTGTGCAGCTACATTGAGGAGATTTTGTCTGAAAATTCATGTTTTTGCATTTTCGAGGCTGAATTCTCCCCAGAGTAGCTGCACACAGGCTGGATCATTTGCCACATGTTGTGTGCTCCTCCCTAATAGTGATGGGCGAATGAATTCGCGGCGAATTCCCGTGATTCGCCGCCGGCGAATAAATTCGCGAAACGCCAGCGAAAATTCGCTGGTGTAAAAAAAAAAAGAGTTGCGCGTCGTTTTTGACTCGGCATGCGTCGAAAACGAAATGGGGTAGATTCGCCCATCACTACTCCCTAATAGATGTTCGTTTAGATTCTCATTCCTCCAGCTCATGGTATAGCTATAGAAATAAGTCAAATCAACTGGACTTGCTGTGTTTTTTCCTTGAAGAAGATTAACCAGTCATCCAACTGGCTTTCTCAATTCAGAATAACTTGTAAATAAGATCTTTTTTTGGTGGGATCAACAAGGATGTCATGAAGCTAGGTGCTGATTGTATTCGCATGAATGGAGCTTTAAGGTGTAATTAAAACTTCTATTGTCTGCCATGTGTTTTGGTACCTCTCCCTAGAAGGTTTAGTAACACCTCAAAGCTCCAATCATGCTCATTCCTATGCTGGCATTGTCCTCCTGTCCAGCCTGCACCAGGAATATTTGTGTTGGATACACATATACTACAATATCAAAAACAATAAAAATGGATCAAATACAATGCCAAAAGTCCTTGCAACATGGATTCACCATAGGTTAACCTGTAGAGCCAATATCCCTTATAGCTCTATAACAATAGACAGTGTTATCTAGTTTATTGCCCCCTGGTCCTGCTAGGCTGGACTATTGCTCAGTTTCAGTCTATCCCATTGTTCAGCTAAACCAAAACTCAAATAGTCTGCAGTAGTCTCCATATCATCCATTGTTCCCAGGTTTACTGATTGTGTGCTTCCATGGGCTTTATCAGTGTTTGCTCTAGTAGTTTGAGATCTTGGTCTAGTCTAGTGGCTCTCTAGAAGTTGTTGAAGTACTGTTAGGGTAGGGACAGACAGGGAGATTCGGGGAGATTCTGTCGCCTGGCGTTTTTAGCAGGCGACAATCTCCCCGAATTACCTTCTCCCTGTCTGCCGCTAGTATAAGTGATAAAGCGCCAGCGCCTGTGCACACGCTGCGCGGCGATTTCCGGAATCGCCCGAAGATACTTCGTGAGGAAATCGCAGCGCAGCGGGTGCACAGGCGTTGGCGCTTTGTCACTTACTTCGTGAGGAAACTTCGGGCAATTCCGGAAATCGCCGCACCGCGTGTGCACAGGCGCTGGCGCTTTATCACTTATACTAGCGGCAGACAGGGGAGCCCTAAGGGCTCATCCAGACGCGTGATGCAATTTCGAGCGACTTTGAAAAACGTATCGCCCCATGTGAATAGGCGCAGGCGACTTTAGCGCTAGCAGGTGCGAGATAGGAGCAAGCCATTCAGGGAGACTTGTCGCCCCAAAGAAGGCGACAAATCTCCCCGAATCTTCATGTCTGGATGAGCCCTTAGGATATTGCGAAAATACTGATAATGGATTTAGTTTAGAGGAGGTAGGTAGCTGCAGGCATGCTGGTAAAGTAAAGGTGATCATTCACAACCTGATCAAGATCTGGGGACTTTGGCAGCCTGTATGCTGGGCCAAATCAGGCTGGTCTGATCAACAGATTTAATCAGATCCCGAGGAGACCCACTGGAAGGGGCGTAACTACAGAGGAAGCAGACCCTGCAGCTGCAGGGGGGCCCAGGAGCTATAGGGGCCCCATGAGGCCCTAATTCATATACAATTACAATAAATATTAGTAAAACAGGTCAACCCCTGGACATTTTGGGGGCCTAAAAAATAATTTTCTGTGGGGCCCAGTAAGATCTAGTTATGCCACTGCCCACTGGACAAAGACAGCATCAACATGCTATTGTGCCCCATTCTGATGGGATTTTCTAACCTGCCCTACAGTGTTCACACCTGTCCAACCTGTCTTTGTTTCTTTGGTGCAGTTTACTGTTAGTGTTCCAAGTATGATACTCCATAAGCAACCGCTGTGTAGCAACCTACTAACGTAGCTCACCCTATCTGGCCAACAACTAGGCTAGTGACACACTGGCAGATTTGGGGAAATTTAGTCGCCTGGCGACTAATCGCCTGTTCTTCCTGCCGACAATCTCCCCAAACTGCCTTTGCGTGTCTTCCCTTTGTGTATAATGAAGAGTCGCCTGCGCTAAGCACACACAGCGCTTTATTTTACGAAGTTGCCCAAAGTTGCCTCAGGAGGAAACGTCGGACCATTTCGGAAAACGAAGTGCCGTGTGTGCTTAGCACAGACGACTCTTCATTGTACAGGAATGGAAGACACGCGAAGGCAGTTCGAGAGATTGTCGCCTAGAAGAACAGGGGACTAAATCTCCCCAAATCTGCCAGTGGGTCACTACCTTCAACTGGGACACAGAAAGAAAATGCCATAAATCTGTCAGTGCTGAGATAACACTGAAAGAAAATGGAGAAAAAAGTTTGGTTCTGTGTTGGGAGCTTAAATGGGGTGATTAAAGGAACAGTAACATCAAAAAAATGAAAATGTTTTAAAGTAATCCAAATAAAATGCAGTGTTGCCCTGCACTTATAAAACTGATGTGTTTGCTTCAGAAACAATACTTGTGTTTTTATAAATGAGCTGCTGTGTAGCAATGGGGGCGGCCATTCAAATGAGAAAAGGCTCAGGTTACACAGCAGATAAGCTCTGTAGAACATAATGGTATTATCTGTTATCCACTATTTAACCTGTGCCATATAACCTTTTTCAATTTTCCGCCATTGCTATGCAGCAGCTTGTTTATATGAACTATAGTAGTGTTTCTGAAGCTAAACAAGTTAGTTTTACCAGTGCAGGACACAGGTACGTGATATTTTAATTACTTTAAAGCCATAAAATATTTTGGTGTTACTGTTCCTTTAACCTTTCAAGTGTGTAGAGCTATAGTAATCAGTCACAAGGTCTTGAGGCATAACAGAGATGTTTTGGAGATATTAGTGCTGGCTGAAATTCCTTCTTGGTTTTGTGTGGAAATCCTGGTTCTGAGTTATCTGTGGGTCTTTCAGGGCAAAACTACATGGCAGACTTACCTGTGTTTTCATCGGATCTGATGCTGTGTGACAACGGCGATCCAAATCTGAGCAACAACGGTGATCCGAAGCGATGCGAATGTTGGATGCAAATGCTGCAGCTGCATCTGACAATTGTGTCGCGTTGGATAACCATTCTGACACCATCCGACATCGTATTACTTACCTTGTTCCTGATGGAAACGCAGGTAAGTCTGCCATGAATTCAAACAATTGGTACAAAGTACCCCTGATATCTTTAACGGAACTATAACTCTATGCATGTAAACATCCCCAGTGGGTCTAATCTGTTGCTTGTAAAATCTCACCGTTAAACAAGTGTGGCCCAGGTGCAATTAGCCCCAATTAGGTCTCTGAGGAAGTACGTGGTTACGAAACGCGTTAGACCTTGTAAGCTGCATGCATTTTTTAATCAAATGTTGAAATAAAAAGACTTTTTTATCGGATGAAAACAAAGGCAATCCTGTGACCTTGTTTATGGAGTGCGCCGCAACACACAGAACTTGCAAGTCTGCCATGAAGCTCTGTCCTTAATAATTCCTGTGTCCTCCTGTCCGCTGAAATGAAAAGTCGCCTGCGCTAAAGCACACGGCACTTTGTTTTCGGAAGTTACCTGACGTTTCCTCGTGTGTGCTTTAGCACAGGCGACTTTTCATTGTGGCGGACGGGAAGGCAGTTCAGGGAGATTGTCACCCGGAAGAAAAGACGAATAGTTGCCAGGCGACTAAATCTCCCAGAATCTGCCCATGTGTCACAAGCCTAAATCTCCTACAGTGCAGGCAATAAAATGCTCCAAAAACATTGGGAAGACAATTTCGCATAATTATACATTTTTAGATGTTTTGCCAACAAAGATTTAGATTGGCTTCACTATCAAGGTAATTTTAGATGCCTCTCTATGCATGCTGGAGGAGACTTGCGCTATCTGCTTATGGTTTGGGGCAGGTCTGGACTGGGGGTCAACTAGGCCCTGGCATTCCAAGTACACAGAGGCGCAAATAGTCCTCCACGAGCCCACTCCATAGTGACTGTCTATGGGACCTTACAGCAGCCCCTCTGGCATTTGCCAGAACCCACAGATTGCCAGTCAGGGCCTGGTTTTGGGACCAATTGAGTCAGTTCAAAATGGGTATTGCAGCCCTATTCTAAAGAATTTACACAGCACTGACATAAATAGCCTTTCCATTTATTGCCAGGGCAATTACTGAATTTTATAAGGCCTAGATTGTAACTAGAGTCTATCAGTATTTGTATTTGTCAGGTGCTCCCAGTCATTTGACTTGTTCTCTGATTAAAGGGGTTGTTCACCTTCCAAACACTTTTTTTCTGTTCAGTGGTTTTCAGATTGTTCTCCATAAAAAAATACTTTTTTCAATTACTTTCTATTATTTATTTTTTACTGTTTTTCCAAAATCTAAGTTTGAATGTTGGTGTCTCTGGTGTTTGAGTCTGGCAGCTCAGTAATTCAGGTGCAGACTCTAAACTGTTACAGTTTTGCAACATTTAATTGATACATTTCACAGCAACATCTCTGGAGTATAAGCAACTATCGTATCAATTCTAAGGGCTGGGCAGACAGGAAGATTAAGGGAGATTCTGTTGCCTGCCGATTAATCGCCTCTTCTGCGAGGCGAAAATCTCCCCTAACTGCCTTCTCCCTGTCCGCCGCATGTTTAAATCAAAAAGTGCCAATGCACACGACCCCACCTCCCAGAGCTGCTTTAGAAGGTGAAAAATGCCACTTTACACTTCAACATTACAAAAAGAAAATAGACAGTAATTGGAAAAAGTCGTTATTTCTGGTGATGTATCTGAAAACAACTAGTTGTGGACAACCCCTTTAACTTTACTGCTGCACTACAAGTTGGAGTTATAACACCCCTTCTTTCTCCTCCCTTCCCCCAGAAGCTCATCGGATTTGTGGAAAGGCCACCTAGGCACGGACCTAGGGTGGCAGGATTTTAGGAGGCGGCATGCTGCCCGGCCACACCCACATTGGTTCAGATACACTGGGGACATCCAGGAGATGTAATAGTTTTTTTTAAATTCCCATTGCTCCAGTCCTGATGATAAGAATTTATAAATAAAGGGCAGAGTATGGGGGTGTCGAACGGCAGTGGGCCTAGGGGCGCCTGCTATGTAAATCCGGCCCTGAGCAGAACAATGGGAAGGTAACCAGATAGCAGCTCCCTGGTAGATCTAAGAACAGCACTCACTAGTAAAAATCCAGGTCCCTCTGAGACACCTTCAGTTACATTATGTAGGAAAAACAACAGCCTGCCAGAAAGCAGTTCCATCCTAAAGTGCTGGCTCTTTTTGAAAGCACATGCCCAGACAAAATGACCTGAGATGGCTGCCTACACACCACTATTACAACTAAAAAAATATACTTTTTACTACTTTTTAGTACAATTTAGAAATATAAAACTACACCATAAAAAGCACGACAGAATCCCTTTAAATTAACGGAGATCCAAATTACGGAAGGACTACTTAAAAACCCCAGGTCCAGAGCAATCTGTATAACATATCCCATACTTGTACATGCTGTATGGAATATGCTGATAATAATGATAATAAACAGTTTGAGACAACAAGGAAAGGATTCAGTGATACGTTGGGTCAGTTGCCTTTGAAGTTGTTGTTTCCTTCTTTCCCAGGTCTTGTCTCCCCCAGGCACCAAATCGCAGACCATTATTCTGAAGTGCTTAGTGGAATCTGTTCTGCTGAATTCCAGGTACAAGAAACTCTGTGGTGATAAAATCTGAGGAATGGGGAGATGGGTGCAAATGCTCCATTACACAGAGAAGGCACTTCTGTTCTTTCAAAACTGCCTACAGTATTTCTAAAGAAAATGACAAGTATTACAGCAGTATTTAACCAATGTTTTAAGTCATTAAGTTTAATTCAGCTTTTGTTTTAGAATGCAAAATTCAGGTGCTGCTGCAAGAAGGAAGATGGCACCATTGATGTTGTAAGATATATAGTATTATAATGCAGCCATCACTCATATGTTTGACACTGAGCTTTGATCAGCACCTCATTATTCCTTTGGTCCCACTAGGAAATAGTTTCTGCATATTACAAGAAAGCAGCCCCCACTATCTTAGGAATTCCATCTAGCTGCGGACACATGGAGCACTGGCTGAACTGCTCTTGGCTTGTGTTTTTTTTCCTGCAGGTTGAGAGAAGTGGATCCATTCCCTTCCCCAGCTCCATAGATCTGCACTTAAAAGTACAGCTTCTGCTTGTATGCAGGTACATGGAGTGGAGCAGAGGTCAGCCTGAAAATGCCAGATTTTGTGTTGTTGGGATGACTTACTATCCATACCTCCCAAATGTCCCATTTTCTGCTGGACAGTCCTGATTTTGTCATCTTATCTCACAATCACAGATTTGTATTAAAAATCCTGAGTTTCTCTGTGATCTCCTGCACAGAAAAAAATACAAAGTTTCTTAAATAATTATTAAATAAAAGGGTTTTTTTTTTTTTGCAGAGATTCCATAATTGCAACTAATAAGATAAGCAAGTCTCTTGGGAGTGTGACTATAAAATGGGCATAGTCAAAAGTTTATCGCCTCTAATTGCACTGCTATTCAAGGTGATAAACTTTTGACCACCTTTTTGTACCTATTTCAATTTTTCAACTGTTGGGAGGAATGAACCTCCTGCCTCTCCTAGTAGTTACACCACTTGGATCTCGGCCTGTGAAATGAGGCAGAGAATCTGCTCCTCGACTGTTGCCCTTCTGCCTGCTCTGCCTGTACCCAGAAACATTACCTCTGCTTGTTTGCAGACTGCATAAAGACGGTGCTATTTTGTTGAGGAATGCAATATTTTGGGTGTTCGATGCCTAAATCTGCCACATCTGCCTGCACCGAGCAGTGCTAATGTTCCTGGGTGCAGGCACAGCAGGCAGAAGGCCTACAGTGATCATTTCTATGTCTGGCCCTAGCCTTAAACCAGGGGTCCCCAACCGTGAGCAACATTCAGATGTAAAAAGAGTTGGGGAGCAACACAAGCATGAAAAATGTTCCTGGATGGTGCCAAATAAGGGCTGTGATTGGCTATTGGCAGTCCCTATGTGGACTGGCGGCCTACAAGAGGCTGTGTTTGGCAGTATATGTGGTTTTTATGCAACCAAAACTTATCTCCAAACCAGGAATTAAAAAATAAGCACCAGCTTTGGGGCCACTGAGAGCAACATCCAAGGATTTGAGGAGCAACATGTTGCTTATGAGCTACTAGTTGGTAGGCCCGGACTGGCAATCTGTTGGTTCTGGCAAATGCCAGAGGCTATAAGATGCCATAGAAAGTCAGCATTTAGTGGGCTGGTGGGGGCTGTTTGGGCCTCTGTGTGTGCTGATTATGCCTCTCTGAACCTGAAATGCCAGCACCTATTTTGATTCTCAGTCTGGACCTGCTGGTTGGGGATCACTGCCTTAAACTGTCTATATATGTACAGATAAAATTGTAACATTTTCAGACAATGTGCTGGGCCCCAAATAATCCTCCTGACAATTTTCATACCATGAAGAATAGTCGATTGGGAAAGAAAGAAAATGTATGTCGGGTAACAATGGGTGACTGTCACTACCATAACCAGGACACATACGATTGCTGCCTCTTAATGGCCAGAACATTGTCTCATTTATGTCTCCTGATTAAATCCTACAAATGAAATCTCCAAAAAATAAACTATTGATATCCACATGTTCGTCCGTCAATGAATAAAATCTGAAGGTCTATTGCCAGCTTTAGAGGGGAAAAAAATATCAGCCTTCCTATATATTTATCTTTTTTACCTATTGGGATCAACCATCATTTTTACCGGGCAGGTGGCAACCCTACTTGTGAGATTTCTTACAAGTGAGAAATGTGCAACTTCATTTACTTCTTCACACAAGTGCAACTCCTTTCTTTGTGTTTTACAGTAAACCGTCATCATCCATTCATGTCCCCTCCCCTTTCAGTTCATCTGGAGGGAGTAGGTAACAAATTCCTCATGGGATTGAGTCACACAAATGCTACTCACCAGGGAAACAATCTCTCTAGCTACATGGTAACACTGCATAGGCAAATCTGCATAGGCAAACACTGGATTATCCAGGAGAGATTCCACTGCCACAGTGCAACCTACACATACATTCTGTATTTACACATAAACAGTCTATAAAGTATTGTATGTGCATAAATATACATGACCATCTTTATCAGCAGTGCTTTTGGTGCAGGACACATGTTTCAGGGCCCCATTATTTATAATGAAGTAGGATTGTCCACCCTATTGCCCATTTTCTTACTAGGACTGCAAGTGAAGCAATACTGATCCATGCATTGTAAGATCCAAATAAGATCTAAAAGTCACCACATTAGGAAATATTTTTACTATTTGGCCACATACAGCTGATCCAGTTGTTCACCCCTATTATATCATATAAATGATTGGATCACATGGAGAACAGAACAGAATGCTTCTCCAATGTTATTTCCAACCAGCTGATTTGATATCAAAATGAGCGACAGATACTGGTCGAGGGAGGCATCACTCACAAAAAAGCCAAGATGTTGTGAGAAAGTCAACAGGGCTCATTAACAGTCATTGGTGAGGTGCAAAGTTCAAAGCTGCATCGTGCTTTTACTACTTTACACCTTGGACATAGGTGTATGTATTTAGTGTATGATGTGGGTTGAGTCTGTTATGCTTCTATACATACTATGCCACAGCCACAGTCCCCTCCCAGAGACTATTATCCCCACTGCTACTATAGGCACCATCTCTCCTTACTATACCTGATATCCCACAGTCCCTTCCCAGAGACTATCAGTGTTGGACTGGGAGGCCAGGGGTGCACCAGAAAACCTTAGACCAGGGGCCCAACTTTCCCAACTATTATTCCTTCTCTCCTCACTTAACCTCTTTATTCTCCTATTCTTTTAGATTTACTTATTGTACTCTTCCATTATTAAGCCTCTTTTCCACATAAAGAAATAGGGAATGAACATGAAATAGGCCAAATTGCTAGAAGCAAGAGGGCCCACTGACACCTGGGCCCACCGGGAGTTTTCCTGGTATCCCTGTGTGCCAGTCCAACACTGGAAACCATTATCCCACTGTTACTATAGGCACCATCTCTCCCTACTATACCTGCTATCCCACAGCCACACTCCCTTCCCAGAGACTATTATCATACTGTTACTTTAGACACCATCTCTCCCTACTATACCCAGGGCCGCTCCAGCCATGAGGCAAGGTGAGAACCTTGCCTCAGGCGGCACGGAGCAGCCAGTTACCAGGGGCGGCAAAAAGCCGCCTCTGGTAACTTCAAGAGCCAAATTTCCGTTTTTTAAAACGGAAATTCGGCTCTTCTAGTGCAGCGATCGCAACACCCCTGACTATCCCTGCTATCCCACAGACTATTATCCCACTGCTACTATAGGCACCATCTATTTCAATTTACTGTTCCGTAAACAGAACTGTCCTGTATAAATAAGAATGGTTGTGAGTTACAATTCAGCTGTTGCTGTGATTGAAATACCACTTTTTCCTGCCAAGTACTTCCAACACACTTTTTCTTCGGCACACCACTTACTTTTTTCTTCGAGGGTGCAACTCCTCAGGCTACTATGCTACTTCCAAGCCCAATATTCCATACAAATGATGTAAGGGGTTGACCCCAAAAAGCTTGTGCTGATTCTGCTGAAATAATGCTTTGAAGGCTTTTGCCGAAAAATTGGTGTGCTTCCTCATATGGGATCGTTTGTATGGTAGATTATATGTTCCATTTTAACAGCTCTTGTTTTTCCTTTTAAGGATAGTGACACACAGGCAGGTTCGAGGAGATTTCGCCTGTCAACTAATCACCTGTTCTTATGGTATAATCTCCCCGAACTGCCTTTGCGTGTCTTCCCTTCAGCTATAATGAAAAGTCATCTGCGCTAAGCACACACCTCACGAGGAAACTTTGGAAAACGAAGCGCCGTGTGTGCTTAGTGCAGGTGACTTTTCATTATAGTGGAAGGGAAGACACGCAAAGGCAATTTAGAGATATTGTTGCCCAGAAGGACAGGCAAAACTGCTCATGTGTCACTACCCTAATAAGGGGAATTCCAGACACCTATAATCATCTCCCCAGCCCATCACTGCCATACTAGATTTACACAAATGCTTCTAGAATAACAACACACAGCCTTCTGGGAGGAATATATTCCTACCCCATGTCAAGAAAAACTTTGGATGAAAGTTCTGAGTAATGAATTCTTTCATGGCTTTCATGGCTGTTCAGCTGATAATCACTCCTTTGTCAGACTATCCAAGGTTACTGTCCTGAATTCCCTTGTGCTCACTCACATATGCACGCACATACGCAGTACGCAGACATTGTGTGAAATATAAGATAATAACCTCTAGCTCCTCCTTATGAATGGAGTTTATCTAATGGACAATAGTATGGGGCAAAATTGTGAATATATTAATGCAGTCAGTCAGTGACAGGAAAATAATAAGGGCAGAGGCACACAAGCAGATTCGGGGAAATTAGTCTCCTGACGACAAATCTCCTCTTCTTTGGGACGACTAATCTTCAGACTAATTGGAGGAAACTTTGGAAAACTAAGCTCTCCGAGTGCCGGGCTGGCAATTTACATTCATGCCAGTGGGAAGGAAGGGGAAGGCAGTTCGGAGAGATTAGTTGTCCCAAAGAAGAGAAGATCTCTCGTTGGGCAACTAATCTCCCCGAATATGCACGTGTGTCTCTGCCCTAAGAGATATATGAACTCCATGGTTGTACTAAGCAGAACAATGAGCTGCTTGTTGTGTTCTTTCTGTGCAATATTGGTGAAGATATTTGTGTAAATTCTAGCCCTGAACTTATTTGTTCTCTGTACATTTTACTCATATACATGGCTTGTTTATTGTAGCCACAATGCTCTTAGGCACTAAGTGAATGACTTTTGAGGATAAACATCGGCATAGGCAGCAATAAACCAAACTACATGCTGAAAAAATTACTGCCCCGAGGAGGCTCTGTGATGTGCAGCCAACAAGGTGAAGCAGGGTGTGGCGGCTCAAAGACACCGCCGGGCCAACAAATGAAATGGAAATCCTAGAGCAGGTGCAACAGTCTGTGTAAATCATGTACATAGTGAATCACACCTGTCTATCTCACACTGAATCTAATACTAGTCACTTCAGTTCATACAGGAACCCAGGGCCGCTCCTGCCATGAGGCAAGGAGAGACCCTTGTATCCAGCGGCATGAAGCGGCCAGCTAAAAGGGGCAGAGAAAAGCCTCAGGCAGCGGCAGTCCCAGAAACGCCACTGCAGGAACCACCAAAGGAGGGATTGGATACCCAGACCCAATTTATTTAGTAGCAGTTAATGTAAGATGGTGCCTAAAGTAGCAGTGGGGTTAATAGTCTCTGGGAAGGGAGTGTGGCTGTGGGATAACAGGGATAGTAGGGAGAGATTGTGCCTATTGTAACAGTGGGATAATAGTCTCTGGGAAGGGACTGTGGCTGTGGGATAACAGGTATAGTAGGGAGAGATGGTGCCTATAGTAACAGTGGGATAATAGTCTCTGGGAAGGGAGTGTGACTGTGGGATAGCAGGTATAGTAGGAATAGATAGCACTTACATTTGCAATGGAATAATAGTTTCTGGGAAGGGATTTTGGCTCTGGGATAGCAGGTATAGAAGTGCCTATCACGGTTGCAACTGCCATGAGACATGGTGAGAACTTTGCCTCAGCCAGCACTGACCAGCCAGATACCAGGGGAGGCAGGGAGGCAAAAAGCCACCTCTGGTAACTTTAAGAGCTGAATTTCCATTTTTTAAAACCAAAATTTAGCTCTGCTAGTGCAGCGAACACAATAGCACTCATTACACTAGTGATGTGGTCCCCCCTCAATCTTCTCCAACACTAGAAGTTAGTAGCACGGAGCAGGGGGTGGCATCGGTGGTGCTACTGCCTAAGGTAGAGGTAGCCCCTAAAATGCCCCTGGCGCCTATAGTAGCAGTGTTTTACATGCAGACTTTCAAATGATTGCAGTGGGACAGGTATTTTCAGACGCATTGACTTGGAGATTTCCAGTGGGCAACAAAACTCCCTTGTATGTCAATGCCCTGTCAAAGGAAATTTTAAGTGATTTTTGAGTGACATTTGATCAGACCACACAATCTTGTCATGTGACAGCATGAGATTTTGTGGGAGCCTATAAAATCTGATCCCAATTACTGTTTCAGATCAGAAATAGTCTGACACCATCAGATTTTCTCTCAGATGAAGACTCAGCATGAAGCGTCCCCTTCCAACAGACGTTTTGCATTGGCTGTAGTTTACGTATCAGACGCATTGAATTTTGACTCACAACTACTTCCTATTAGGATGCAATCTGTGGATCAGCCTCCGTCCCACAAATCACCCATGTAGTTTAGTGCTAAAGGAAAAAATGTTTTGGAAGAGCCTATAAAGCACTGGTCTATTGAGTAAAGCAAATGAATCTCCTGCTTGATGAAGTGTGTATTGCAGCCGATATTCTCACCCTACTCTTCGATTAATGTTGCCTTTAGGAATAATCTCACAAACGCAAATGGAGCTGACTGGGGGGGGGGGGGGGGGGGGAGGATTACTGTTTGTGGGACACTTTTGCACAGCACTTGTTTGTTGTAAAAAGTAAACATTTCCCTTGTACCCTGCAGATCATCCCCTTATGGCACTGTGTTTTATAGACATACTATCTAAAGCGATACTGTTGTGGGAAACATGGTTTATAGTGCTGGGCCAGCAGACTTCTGTCCTGAAATCCATTTCTCAAAAGAGCTAACAGATTTTTTTAATTACATTTTGAAATCTGACATGGGGCTAGACATATTGTCAGTTTCCCAGTTGCCCCCAGTAATGTGACTTGTGCCTGCACTTTAGGATGGAACTACTTTCTGGCAGGCTGTTATTTCTCTTACTTAATGTAACTGAATCAGTCTCAGTGGGACTTGGTTTTACTACTGAGTGTCATTGTTAGATCTACCAGGAAGCTGTTATCTTGTGTTAGGAAGCTGCTGTCTTTTTTTCTGTTGTTAGGCTTCTGGGGCTGATATCACTCCAACTTGCAGTACAGCAGTAAAGAGTGACTGAAGTTAATCAGAGCACAAGTCACATGACTGGGGGCAGCTGGGAAACTGACAATATGTCCAGCCCCATGTTAGATTTCAAAATTGAATATAAAAAAATATGCTTGCTCTTTTGAAAAATGGATTTCAATACAGAATTCTGCTGCAGCAGCAATATTAACTGATGCGTTTTGAAAAAAAAACGTTTTCCCATGACAGTATCCCTTCAATATAAGCTTTGGCATACTGAAATAAGAAGCTTTCTAAATGAATATAAACTTGATTATTTCAGAAACAATGCTGAATGTTTGATTGATTGTATTTAGAAAGTTTCTTACTTCAGTATGATGATGCTTATATTAAATTTTCATTTTGGCGACAGTTCCCCTTTAAAGCATATCTTTTCAGTGTTAATGCACTGGCAAATACAGCTCATGCTGTATTTGCAAGAGGATTTTAGTATAAATACTGGGTATTTCTCTTGTCCCAACCAGTTGTAATGTTGAATTTGTTTAATGAATAAAGTTCTTTTTTTTGTACATTGTTAATGATAAAATTGCTATCCATGCAGAGAGATAGCACGGGGATTAAAAATTAACCACCATTTAGTTAATATGTCAGTATTGCCAGTTCCCTGCTCTGCAAATACATGTCCAGTCTGGGGGCTAAGCCGAAAATTAATAGCATTTTCAAGAAACTAAAAAAGTCCTGTCTCTAAAATGGGTGGTAAAAGGTAACCATGAAACACAGCTAACTGCTACCATTCAGTTCCAGGATCCCAGGCATCTGCAAAGTCTCAGAATAAAAGAAATGAATGAATGGTTTATCCTGCCCTTCCTCCATGAGTTCACACCCTGTGAATAGTTGACTGTGGGTGGGTAATGCTCTGAAAGGGAGGAGAGCAATTTGAATTCTCCCTCCCCTCTCAAGGTATAAAACCCTCTGTCCCAGAGGTAATGAGTATCCAGAAGTTCCTTCCGGCTATCTGAGCAACTCTGCACCAACTCACTGCACGGCCATGAGTTCCTCTCGCTCTGTGTATTCTTCCTCCTCTGTGGTAGGTGGGAGTCCCTACCGCTCCCTGAGCTCAGCACCCCGTTTTGTACCAGGTAGCAGTGCTGCCAGCATCCATGCAGGTGCAGGGGGTTCTGGTGCCAGGATCTCTGTATCCAGGGTATCCACAGTGGGGTCAGGGTTTGGTGGTGGATTTAGTGGGGCATCTAATGTTAATCTGATCGGTGGGGTCCAGAATGAGAAGGAGACCATGCAGGACCTCAATGACCGCCTGGCATCCTACCTGGAGAGGGTCCGGAGCCTGGAGGCAGCCAATAAGAAGCTGGAGGTGCAGATCCGTCAGCACACGGACAAGAAGGGGCCTGCCAAGGACTGGAGTCCATACTACAAGACTATTGAGGACTTAAAGAAACAGGTGAGTGGCTACTGAAAACTCCTTTAATCAGTATGGGGCATTTTACTGACTTTTTGCCTTATGCTGTTAACTGTCAGATAAATCTCTAACTGCCTGCACTGATCTATTATTTGTCTATACAGTCTGTGCTAGGGTAATGTCACAAGTGTTTCACGTTCTCACCCCACTTTCTATCCCTCCCTCCCAACCCATTCCATCTATCCTCTCACTAATTCCCTGCTCACATTTCTGTTGCTGTGACTTTAGACTATGGAGGTTACAGGAAATGTACTCATAAGATTTCTGCTAGAACAGCACTGTCAAAAATATAGGTCTGAGTGCAGCGTTCCAAAGTAAACAAACCGTGGATTAGCTTGTACCTGGAAAATAAGCGTCAAGATGATCCCAGTTGTGCTTATTGTTTACACTTGGTGTCCTTTCCTCCTGCCACTGTTCAGCTTTGTGTTTATTCAGGTTTACTCACACCCTGCTCTCTCTCTCTCTCTCTCTCCATCTATCTCGGGCCTCAGGTGTTTGATAGCACAGTAGAGAACTCCCAGCTGGTTCTGCAGATTGATAATGCACGCCTTGCAGCTGATGACTTCAGAGTGAAGTAAGTTCTGACTTTCATTGTGTTCATCGTTCTGTTGAACTACAACTGGGAGTTGTAGTTTGGCAACGTTGAGTTGCTCCTTACAAATGTAACTTATGTAAATGTAAATTTAACTATAGTAAAAGGGTGGAGGGCATCCTGTCTGGATTAAGCATTTAAGCACAATGGAAACCATTTGAACTCTTAAGTGAGCTTCATGAATAAAGATTCTGTAGAGCCCATGGTGACTGCATGACCAGGTCTGGGACCTCTACCTAACCCTGTTCCCTTCACTTTAGGTATGAAGCAGAGGTGGCTATCCGTATGTCCGTTGAAACAGACATTGGTGGGTTGCGCAAGCTTATAGATGACACCAACGTCAGTAGATTGAACCTGGAGAATGAGATTGAGTCACTGAAGGAGGAACTGATCTTCCTGAAGAAGAACCACCAGGATGTAAGTAGCAAGGAAATGGAATAAAAGTGAGGCTTTCAGACAAGAGAGGAAGCATATCTGTGGTGTTCTTCATGGACAAAAAAAAACTCTAGATTATAAGTCTTTTTAGAAGCATTAATTTGAACATAAATGATAGCTGACTTAGCTAAAGGGGTACACATTTCAAACACTGTATGCATTGTATACAGTGACTTTTATAGCCCCAAGATTTTACTTAAAAACTCCCAGCATGCCTTCAACATTTTATTATGTTGACTGATAATTGACTGTAATTCTAGGGACCTAGGTCTGAAAAAGTATTGCCTGATCTTTAGTCTCGCCATCTGGACTTTTATTTAAGGAACATAAAATGGGAAGTTATTCGAATTATGTATTTGGTTTATTTTCAATTCAAATGAAAACATCATTGTGTGCCAATGATGCTTGGGTTGGTGCTCCCAGAGAAATCACAAACAACTGTGTCTTTGCAGGATGTGAATGAACTACAGGGTCAGATTGCAAGTTCTGCAGTAACCGTGGAGTTGGATGCCCCCAAGTCACAAGATCTTGGCAAAATCATGGCAGATCTCCGGGCACAGTATGACGAACTGGCACAAAAGAACCGTGAAGATGTTGAGAGATTGTATCAGTCAAAGGTGAGTTTCCATTTAAGGGAGGTTCTAGGTAGAAACTGAAAACCGTAAATATTATTTATTTTTAAATTGGAGAATAGGTTTTCTTTGTAACTCTCTTCTCTCTCTGCACAGGTGGAGGAGCACACAGTCCAAGTTAACCTGGATGCAGAAGCACTGCACTCAGCGAAGAATTCCGTAACTGAACTGCGCCGCACTGTGCAGTCTCTAGAGTTAGAGCTGGAGTCCCTGCGCAACCAGGTAAAGGGCAACTGTCCATTTTGTGTGTGCAGGTTCATACGCCTATGTAAAGATTATCATGTAACTTAGCATGATGCTTTTTGACTCCACAGAAAGCCAGCTTAGAGGGCACACTCCATGACACAGAAGCACGTTATGCAATGGAGCTGGAAATGCTTGGTGGCAGGGCCATGTCACTGGAGGCAGAGTTGGTACAAGTCCGTAATGACTGCCAGAGGCAACAACAGGAATACCAGGCTCTTCTTAACACAAAGATGAAGCTGGAAGCAGAAATCCAAACTTACAGGAGGCTCCTGGATGGAGATAGCTTTGAGTAAGTTACTACTGCAACCAAAGGGGGGGATTTCATCAGGGTAATTTATTTTGGTACGCTTACTTACCTTTGTAAAGTGCATAAGATTCACTTACAATTTTGCCCCAGAGCAGTTAGCCATAATCAAACCAATGCACCAAATCCGAATATTATACTGCAAGTCAACAAATGTCTCGTTGATGTGGATTATTGCTAGAGTTCCGTAGGATCTCACAATAGGTCCTAACTAAGGACTATTCCCTACAGCCCACTATGAGCCTATATAAAACCAATATTAAATTGCGCTATATTTACCTTCCATTATTAAGAGTGAGCACTGAATGGCAGGGTTTCTGGTTGGCCCTAGGACAAGTTAGACACTGGCCAAAATTGCTATGCTATGGGCAATGCACAGTTGTTATCTGCTGTTGGTTAAAGGGACATCAGGGTATACTGGGAGTACTTGGGCAAAAGCTAAGCTGCAGGTTGGACGACCATGCTAAAAAATGTTACTATTGCCCTACCATGTTACCCTACTAAATCTGGAGGTTAGCATCTGTCCCATGCACTACAAATGCATCTAGTATAGACACTTCTGTGCTGCCTGCACATTCAAAAATTTATATCTGAGCTTCCCTCGCTCTCTTTGTCCACATGATATGCAAAGCCCAGAGCCAGTGGCATAACTAGATCTTATTGGGCGCCACAGCAAATTATTTTTCAGGCCCCCAAAATGTCCAGTGGTTGACCTGTTTTATCAATATTTATTGTAATTGTATATGAATTAGGGCCTTATGGGGCCCCTATAGCTCCTGGGCCCCCCTGCAGCCGCAGGGTCTGCTTCCTCTGTAGTTACGCCCCTGCCCAGAGCAGTCACTCCCTGCTAGGAACACTGGATTTGTGTGTGTTTAAACTTGTCTAACATTTGTGTCTCTTACCTCCCTAGCCTCCACGATGCTGTGCCAACAGTAACTACACAGACCGTAAAGAAAGTCATTACGACCACACAGAGGATTGTGGATGGGAAGGTGGTTTCAGAAAGCAATGATACTGAAGTCATCAAGTCTTAACTCTTGGAAACAGACTTTCATGTCCATTGGAATTCATTTAATAAACATTCTAGAATTCTAACTCTTACATCTGTGTTTTACTTTTGCTTTAGGGGTGTTTCAGGGCTACGGTACATAGAAAAAATATTTACCCTTAAAGGGAAAACTATACCAACCCCCAACAATAAATATTTAAGCAACACTGTTTATATCATATTGAGCATATTAAAGACTCATACCAAACTGGAATATATATTTAAATGGACGCTAAACCCTGCACAGCTCAACTGCACTTTAGTCAGTAGTTGCTCATGTACTGGTCCCAGCATACTTAAAACATTTTCTGAAGTTTAATGCATGCTGCGAGCTGTAGTCCAGCAACATCAGAGTTGAATTCTTAAAGAAATATTGTACAATAAAACTTCTCCCAACTCTCCATGGCCCAACTGTAGAGAAATAAAATGCTAAATAATCTCCATGTTCTTCCAGCATTAAGCAGTTTCCCAGCACTGAATAAGTCTTTCCTTCCTCCCCATGTTTGATTCCAATGTAATATATACCCAAAAGGGTGCTATAATCTCTGCATGGAACATAAGCGCAAGATGGGGCTGGGAATCCATGTATCTGTTGATTTCTCTTGAATCTGTAATAAGGTTTTTGGTCAATCTTTCCATATGTAATTAAAAAAAATAATTCTCAACTTTTATAAAGAACTAGGGGGAGCTTTAGAGTTGGGTTTGTTGGACTGTGTGCTGCCTCAGAGATCACATGACCAGAAATACTGTAGCTCTAACTGTAACCGGAAGAAGTGTGGGAGTAAAAGACAGAAAAGTCAGAATGTTGTCCATAAATTGGCTCTTGACTTATATAACGCTACACAATTGTAATTCCGCATCTGGATATACATACTAGAGGCCATACTGGCTTACACGGGTCAGGTATTAACCGGGCAGACACTAGAGAGATTTAGGGAAGGGGCAGGTTCTTTTGTTTTAAATCAGAATATTTAATATACCCTATGGCACAAGAAGCTCCGAATTACAAAACTTCCTTTGGTTCAAAATTAAGAAAAAGACGGTGGTCATGATAAATGGCACAATAATATTCATTTGTTTTTAAGAAATGTAAATATTGACTCCTTCAGGTTTATTTGACTTTACATTTCCCTAATTAAAGTGTGATTACCACCCAGTCACTGTATAATTTGGAAGCAGTTCCCAGAATGACACATGTAGCACAATGGCCAAACTGTCAGGAAAAACACTGTTTATTGGGAGGAAGTGTCTCATTCAAACAGTCTGGCAAGGAACTCGCCATCACATGCCCCAAATATTTTATTTTGTCAGCACTACAAGGACTAGCAAATATCATGCCCTCTGTTACAGTTCTCATTACCAAAACTTTGTCCAGCAATTTGTGACAAAGCATTGGTGGTTTAGAGGAATTGATAGTAGATTTCCTTAAAGGAAAACTATACCCCGAAAATAAATTTTTGAGCAACAGATAGTTTATATCAAATCAAGTGACATATTAAAGAATCTTACCTACCTGGTGTAGGGGAAAACAACCCACGGAGCTCGTGTATGTTTATTATATAAATAATAAACTTGTATTATTCCTTTTACCTCGGTGATCTCCGGTCTTTGGATTATTCCCTAACACTGGTATATATATTTAAGTAAATATTGCCCTTTTACATCTCTTGCCTTGAACCACCATTTGGTGATGGTCTGTGTGCTGCCTCAGAGATCACCTGAGCAGAAATATTTCAACTCTAACAGGAAGAAGTGTGGATGCAAACGACACAACTCTGTCTGTTAATTGGCTCATGTGACCTAACTTTATAGTTTGTTTGGTATGTTTGTGTGTACTGTTGGATCCTAGGATCCCAGGAGACTGTCCTTATTTTTTAAAATGGCTATTTTCTAATTATGATTACCCAATGGCACATGCTACTAGAAAAATATATTATTATGAAAATGGTTTATTTACACAAAGCAGGGTTTTACGTATGAGTTGTTTTATGCAATATCTGTTTATAGAGACCTACATTGTTCGGGGGGTATAGTTTTCCTTTTACACCAAAAAATGAAAGTGTTTTAAAGGAATAACAATATAATGTAGTGTTGCCCAGGGTCGGACTGGGCTGGTGGGACACCGGAAAAAACCCGGTGGGCCCTGTATTTTTTGTGCCCCGTTGGCCCAGACCAGCTCCTCCTTACCTTGCAGACCTCGGTCGCCCCAGCAATATGTATGGGCGCATGTGCAGGGGGAGGGGCACTGGCCCTGACCAGCTTCCTACAGTTCCTCCTTGCCCCGGCCGCTTTGGCAAAAGGTATGCGCGCATGCGCAGGAGGGGAGATAGGTAGTTGTCTGGCTGGGGGGGCCCGGGGGAAGGTATGGGGTGCCCCTGAGGCTGTGGCCCAGTGGGCCCTGGGTCCCCCAGTCCGACGCTGGTGTTGCGCTGAACTGGTATGGTGTGTTTGATTCAGAATCACAACTATAGGTTATTTAAACAACCATGGGGGCAGCCATTCAAAGCTGAAAAAAAAGAGAAAATGCACAGGATACACAGCAGATAACAGACAAGTTTTGTAGTATACAATGGGATGCTTTTAAGAGGTACAATAAGATTTTCTATTACCGCACACCTCCTTCCACTTTTCTGCGTAGTGGTGCTGGTCCTCCGTTGACCTGGCCAGGTCTCCTTACTGCTTTGTAGTTAGAAAAACGGTCCGCACACACCAATATTGCAGTCGGGGATTGTGCCCCTTTTATTAATGCCACCAACAATCATTGATTGTTGGTGGCATTAATAAAAGGGGCACAATCCCCGACTGCAATATTGGTGTGTGCGGACCGTTTTTTTAATTACAATGCTTTTAAGAGTGGCACTAATAAGATCAAAGATGGGGAGCTGCTGTAGACAACTTTAAAGGCATGGATCATTACTGTTATAGGGTTGCTGAACCCCTGTGCTGGCAACAGTCAGTTGAGTATATAAAGTACAGCAGTTGTAGGCATGCCAGCTAATATAAATCCCATGATGCCAGTGAGCCTATTGCCACCATGGTTTAAGGGATGATGCAGCTGATGCCTCCCAGGGGTCATGTAATACCTACAAATTTAAGGAATTTTCATTTCTTTTGCAGTCAAAAATTGAAGACTGTCGAGATCCCACATGGCCTTCCATGTTTCTAGGTACCCCAAAATCCACTGTGTCTGTTTCCCCATATGCAACAGCGTTCAATCCTGGGTGATAGTGGAGTGGGAATTAAGTCACGAAACAATTTTGTTTCCTGCTGGAGAGGAGTGGATTAGTGCTGAATATGTTGCAAGGCTTATAGTGGAGCAACAGTTCCAAAGGTGTATGGATATAGATATATGTAACTCACATTAGTGCTGTGTCCATGGTCCCCACTCAATATTGGTGGTTAAGGGAGGGCTGAGAACACCCAATGGTGCTTATAAAATCGTAAGCCAAAGTCTGCTCTCTAGTATGCCCCAATTAGAAGTACAGGGCAATGAAGCATGTTGAGCTCAGTAACTGAGCCACGCCGTGTTGCCGCCTCAGCATTCAGTGTTTCATGGAGGATACAGTTAGTTGGCCCCTTCCAAGCTGTGTGGAAAACATCAAATAGCGTGTATACAGACCAGTTCAGCAGCACGCGTGAGTTACGATACTTCCAGTGTTCCGTGACTCCAAGTCAAAGCTCGACTCCACTCTCAGTCGCCATTTCAAGCGGGGGATCCCGACCCATCGAGCGGCGCCGCCAACTTCGCCTAAATGTATTGTTGCCCTGCACTGGTAGAAGTTGGGTGCTTGATTCAGAAAGACTATTATTAAGTTTATATAAATAAGCTGCTGTGTAGCCATGGGGCAGCCATCCACACTCAAAAAGGAGAAAAGGCACAATTAGATAACAGATACACTCTATAACAGAACTCCATGGGATTCTACAGAGTGCACAGTGTCGGACTGGCCCACCAGAATACCAGGAAAACTCCCGGTGGGCCAAGGTGTCAGTGGGACCTCATGCTGCTAAACTTTTGGCCTATTTCATGGCCATTCCCTATTTCTATGAGAACAAAGAGGCTAAATAGCTGGAATAATTGATTATAGTATGTAAAGAAAACAAACTAGGAGAATAGAGTTTGATTGAGGAGATGAAGACTATTAGTATCGAGAGTGGGCCCCTGGTCTAAGGTTTTATGGTGGGCCCCTGGTCTAAGGTTTTTGGGTGGGCCCTTAGTGTCCCAATCCGACACTGAGAGTGCATATTTTATCTGCTACGTAGCCTGTTCCTTGGCTGCCCCCATGGCTACACAGCAGCTTGTTTATATAAACTATGGTAGTCTTTCTAAAGTAAATAAACCAGTTGTGACAGTGCAGAGCAACAGTAAATTAGACTTTAATCACTTTATTTTTGTGTGTTACTGCTCCTTTAAGAAAAAAAAAACCCATTGACATTAATGCATTTGGAGCGTAAAAACCTGTTGGGTGGAAAAAAATGTTTTGACACCCATTGACCTCAATTAGTTTTGCAATTTTATTCAACCGTTTCACGAATTTTGCATCGAAACAGGACACATTCGCTCATCACTAACTGTGACACTTCCTACAGTGCTTTTTGCCACTGCTGCACAAGAGATTGGCCAGTGTTCACATGGCTTTCCTTCGGTTTCTAAACTATACCTCCCAGTATACCAGTCTGGAGCTTTTCAGGCTCCTGTGCCAAATTGATGGCACTTTTCAGGTTGGAGCAAGTCGAAGGGATCAATCACTAATTTAAAACCAAATTTTGCCACCCCTGATAAACTGCTGCTGCCTGAGCAGTATGGCATCACCTCCCTTGATCCCTATGTCAGTTGTTGGCTGCTGTTAGGATGCTGGGAACTGTAGTTCAATGACAGATGGAGAGCCACAGGTTGCTGATTACTGTTGCACATTGTAGTTGTGGAGCAGATGAAGAAGTAAAGGGGTCTCTCTGTTTGACCTCATAATTCCACTACATTCTGTGCACTGCTATCAATCAGGAGGCAATGCAGTATGGGATGTGTGTTTTATCACAGTATTCCAGTCTTCAAGGGCTGCATCCGGAACTAAAGATCTCCACCCTAGTTTTATAGCGGTAATAAACCATACTGGCGTTGGGGAAATGGCAAGCATTCCAGCTGTATGGAGCAGGGAAAGGGGAAGCATGCATGTGTGATAGGAAGGCAGGGCGTGGGGGGAGTTACATACAGTATTCCAGGAATCCTTTTGTTTTGTATTTGATCTCATTTGCTTATTTGTTCATTTGTGATGCACATTTTGCTCTGAACCCCATTACCCTGGGTTTCCTGTAGGCTGTGTATGCGTGCCTAAATGATAACACTTCTGCACGCAAAAAAAAAATTGCACATAGTAAATTCATGTGCAAAATTTAGTATTTGCTCAGCCCTGCCATCTGGGAAGCACACAGCTTTTATGGTGTAGTTTTTACTTCCAAATTATATTATTTACACTGCAAATAATTCACTCTACCATATAAAATCTAGAATCCTATAATATCTAGTTTGTAATATTGGTAGGGTTGCCACCAGGCCGGTAAAAACAATGCTTGATCCCAATGTTATTAATAGGAAAAAGAGATAAACATATAGGACGGCCGGTATTTTCAACCCTAAATATTGGTGTGTAGGCGCCATCTCAGGTCTTTTTGCTTGGTCATGCGCTTTCAGAAAAAAAACAGCACTTTAGGATGGAACTGCTTTCAGGCAGGCTATTGTTTCTCCACTCAATGTAATTAAAGGAGTTGCAGTGGGATTAGGGTTGCCACCTAGCCAGTATTTCACCAGCCTGACCTGTTAAAATGGTGCTTGAGGCCAATGTTATTTATAGGGAAAAACCATAAAAATATAGGAAGGCCAGTATTTTTTTCCAGAAAAGGTGACAACCCTAAGTGGGACAAGGATTTTTGCTATTGAGTGCTGTTCTTATATTTACAAGGGAGCAGTTATCTTGTGTCAGAACACCTGGTTACCTTCCCATTGTTCTGTTGTTAGGTTGCTGGGGGGGAAGGGAGGAGGTGATATCACTCTGACTTTCAGTACAGCAGTAAAGAGTGATTGAAGTTTATCAGAAGTCACATGACTGAGGGCACCTGGGTAACTAACTACAAGTCTAGCCCCACGTCAAATTTCAAAATTGCATATAAAAACATATTTTTGCTTGTTTACAAAATGGGGTCCAGTGCAGAAGTCTGCTGGAGCAGCACTATTAACTGGTGCATTTTGGAAAAAAAAAAGTTTTCCCATGACAGTATCCCTTTATGAAATGAAAGGGGTTGTTCACCTCTAAATGAACGTTTAGTATGATGTAGACAGTGATATTCTGTAACAATGTGCAGTTTTATTTTAATTTTCTGTTATGTGTGGTTTTATTATGTGGTGGTATGATCCTCGCTGCTACTATAGGCACCATCTCTCCCTACTATACCTGCTATCCCACAGCCACAGTCCTTTCCCAGAAACTATTATTCCACTGTTACTATAGGCACCATCTCTCCCTACTATACCTGTTATCCCACAGTTACAGTCCTTTCCCAGAGACTATTATCCCCACTGCTACTATAGGCACCATCTCTCCCTACTATACCTACTATCCCACAGCCACAATGAGGTACAAGCACGGGGATAAATGTGGGTATAATACAAACTCACCACAAGTAGAAGATGGCCCAGGTGCGCCGCCCCGAGCCCTCAGCTTGGAGAGCGGACAACCGTGAACAAATCTAATGGCAGGCACTCAAATAAAGTCAATCTTCCAGACATCAGTAAAGTTCAAGTAGAAAAAATGTATTTGTGTCCTCCGCGTTTCCTGTTACAAACACTTAATCATAGGCCACAGTCAAAGTCCCTTCTGAATGACTATTATCCCACTGTTACTATAGGCACCATATCTCCCTACTATACCTGCTATCCCACAGTCACACTCACTTCCCAGAGACTATTATCCCACTGTTACTATAGGCACCAGGCCCGGACTGGCAATCTGTGGGTTAGGACAAATGCCAGATGGGCTGCTATAAGGTCCCATAGAAAGTCAGTATTAAGTGGGCTGGTTTGGGCCTCTATGTGGGCTGATTGGGCCTCTGTGTACCTGAAATGCGAGGGCCTATTTTTATTCTCAGTCCAGTCCTGATAGGCACCATCTCTCCCTACTATACCTGATATCCCACAGTCACACTCACTTCCCAGAGACTATTATCCACTGTTACTATAGGCACCATCTCTCCCTACTATACCTGTTATCCCACAGCCACAGTCCCTTCCCAGAGACTATTATCCCACTGTTACTATAGGCACCATCTCTCCCTACTATACCTGCTATCCCACAGCCACAGTCCCTTCCCAGAGACTATTATCCCACTGTTACTATAGGCACCATATCTCCCTACTATACCTGCTATCCCACAGTCACACTCCCTTCCCAGAGACTATTATCCCACTGTTACTATAGACACCATCTCTCCCTACTATACCTGTTATCCCACAGCCACAGTCCTTTTCCAGAGACAATTATCCCCACTGCACCATCTCATTATACTGGCATCATGTGCAAAATAAGAATAATAGCACAAAGCATTTTTTCCTGCATTAAATAGAATGCAGCATAACATATGAAAAAGATATACATTTGAATGTTGGGGCAACTGCATTAGAAGCAAATGTGAAATATTATCCACCTTGCAGGAAAATAAATCTATACTCTGAAAATGAAAGAGGCTTTTTTGGCAGAGAGTAAAGTGTTACCCCTAGTGCTATCCTGATTCCTATCCTTGGGATGCAGCCTAGTGACCTTGGTGAAACAACCATAAAAGCCTGTAAAACACCAAACTATTTCTGCACCATCGTGACATATTATAGCCTAGTCTTAAAGCCCCTTTCTGCATTTCTGTACAGAATACTGGAGTAGAACAAACATTACAGAAACCTGAAAAGAAAGCAGAAAGAAATGATAAATGTGCCCTGTTCGTGTGAACTTTTCATCTGTTTCCTGCTCCTGGTTTTAAGTACCAGATTTATCTTTATTGAATAATGCAACCTAGAGTTAATAATTTGCTTATACTATTGTACAGAGAAAAATATGAATCATTATTCAAGCAGTGTGTGTCAGGCACGGGGCCGTGATATAGCATGATTCTCAAACTGTGGGGCTGGCCCAAATACCTCCCAACAGTCCCGATTTTGACTGCTCAACCCACAGTCATGGCTTTTTAAGAAAAAGTCGGGAGTTTCTCTATGAGCTCTGCACTGACGCCAGATAAAGATAAATTTCTGAAACATCATTAAAAATAGGCTTTTGGGCAGAAAGCCCAGAATACTTACCACCTGCACTTAGATACATTTGTAACAATTTAGGATAAGCAAGTCTCTTGGAAGAAAGGAAATTTGCAGCATAAAGGGTAATTTCAACTTCATTGGCCAAATTTTGTATAATGAGCAGGGTAATTAGGGGTGTGGCCATAAAATGAGTGTGGTCCAAAAATGTAGTGGCAGATCTTTTTGTCCCTCTTTCCATTTTTAAAATGTTGGAAGGTATGCTATTAGGGGAGCCCAATGCCATCTATGGGGTATGTCCAATGAGGCTGAGACCTGTGGGTTAACACTTTCTTTATTTCTAGAATTATAACACAATCATTTTTATTATCATTACACATTTATAAAGTGCTAACAACTGTAAACATCAGGTTTCTATTTATCTTTCAGTAGAGTAGGAACAATTCCGAGAAGAGGCTTTAAACCCCCAAAAAAGTAAAGGTAAAGTAGAGGTAAATAGAAACGTTCTGATGTAGATCTATTTCAGCTGAATAAACATGGGTCTTCAACTTCAAGGTGTGGTTCAACATCATTGCACATGAAAGTTATTGGAAAGGGGTGTATTTCTCACCACACTGATGTTTGAAATAATAGAACTCTGCAACAAAGTGTCTCCCAGAATTGGCAGGTCCCTTGTTGGTGCCAAAATGCCTGATACAGCGGAACTTTAGTACAACAAGAGTGACTGCATACAGAATTACATCCAGAAGTAGTTTTGGAGGGTTACAACAATTGCTTGACGGACACAGGGTAGACTGAGCAAGTACTCACATTGTCCAACCATAGATCCATATCTTTCATGTTGGATCTTGTCTCAGAACGGATTTGCTTCTTTCAGAATGGCAAAGCACAATGGGAGCTGAACAGTATAAGCATGAAGAAACTGGAGAATGCAAGGGAAATTGTGAACAAAATGGGGTTGGAGTAAAACCGAGTGAAACGTAGAACAAATGGTAAGAGGCGGAATAAATGAGACCACAGACAAAGCAAGATAATGTTTTATTGACATAACCAGTCATATTTGCTATGTGACACATTCTAGAAGCAATTTAATTTAAAGGACAAGGAAAGTCTAAAATAGAATAAAGATAGAATTGCTGTATTTTGTATACTAAACATAAACATGAACTTACTGCACCACAAGCCTAATCAAACAAATGATTTATGCTTTCAAAGTTGGCCAAAGGGAGCTGTCATCTTGTAACTTTGTTATACATCTTTGCAAGATCAAGACTTTGCACATGCTCAGTGTGATCTGGGCAGCTTAGGGATCCTCATAAATGATCAAAACAGCACAAGTCAAATAATATCTGCCAGAAGCCGATACAGCAAGACTGATTAATAATCAGAATATACAGACTGCACTGGGTCCTGTGTTGTCATGTAATCTAATGTGGATTTTATAGTTTTTATATAGTTTAATACAAACTTTCTCCAACTCTGCAGAACCAGTGGCTGCAGCAAAATAATCCCCCAAATAGAATCCCAGTTTATCTGTTTAAATCTGGCTCCATAATCTTTGTCCCTGCAGCTGGAGTTGGAAACAGTAAAGGGAATGTAAAGGCAAAAATAAAATCCAATACAAATCTCTACAAAGTCACCGACTGCTCTACAGGGAAACAAAGCTGCTGGAGTTCTGCATGGCTGGTAAGTAAGGGGGGGGCTCCCCCTGCTGTTCATGAGAATGATTGTTTCTCTGCAGAGCAGTTAGGAAATGTCTGACAATTCCTATTCACAGCAGTAAATGAAAGGAGAATTTCAGTGCATGCAGTCAGGTTTCTTATAAAAACAGTAGACATTTTTTCATTAAAGTATATTGGAGATAGTTTTCTTTTTCATTAAAGAAAGTAAAAATGGGATTTAATTTTTTTGCCTTTACATGCCCTTTAAGGGTATATGAGAACTGTGCACAGGTCCAGTAACATGTGTTACATATAAATTAAAGACATGCAGTGACTCTCAGTGACTTAAAACATTTATTTGTGCAATTCATCCATAGTAGAATTCACAAAAATATTTCAAAATGGTATGCTAATTTGCTGTGTTTTGAAATATTTAGGTAACTTTTACTATGGATGAATTGCATGAATTAAGTGAGACACTGCATGTCTTTAATTTATATGTAAAATGTGAAACATTCTGCCAGAGGGCCTGGGGATGTTACAAAGTTGCACACTGCTGATTCCCATGAGCAGGCTCATTTCTCCTAGGGAATTATTATCCTTGGAAATGTCCCAGGTTCTCAAAACAGATTATAGGCACAAATGTATTTCAATTTCCCTACGACAACATTCAGTTCCCTCAAGATAAACTGTAGATACTGGAAGGGTTATTATTAGACTTTTCCCTACATGCGGACTCAGTGATCTGGTTGAAGTGCCCAGCCTAAAGGCAAGATAGTTTGAGATTTGGGTGGAATATAAAATGCCTGTTTGCTTAACTTAAATGCTCATGAAGGAGCCCCACACAGGGGATAATCTTTGTCTGCAATGGCATTAGCTTTGTTCTTTGCCTGCACCCAGAACCATTGCATCAGCCCCGGTGCAGGCACACACAGATGTGACAGAACACAACATTTTGCAGTTTCGCTCCAACTGTGGGTGCCTTCACCATGCAAGCCCAGCTTTGCTGGGTGCGGGCAAAGTTGAAAGCTGATGCTAGCAAAATATCTTTGGTCAGAAATATATATTGGCAACATATCTCACTCTAACTTATCTCCCGGCTGGGTTACCAGGGGTACCTAGGACAGCAAATCTCACCCGACATGGCCTTGGGTCCCCATCCCACCAATTGCTCCATGCTTCCCTAGAGAGGTGAGTCCCACAGTTAGGAACCACTTCTCTAAGGGTACTATATACAGTGATAGTTTATTAGCAGGGGTGTCTACTTCCCTACACCCCCAATGTGCAACATCTTCACTTGAAGTCTAAATTAATACTAATAGGAGAAAACAACAGAAGAATCATGGCATGGAAACTAATCATTTGACTTCATTGTCCTGGGTGGCACCTACCTGAAAAGTTATCTCCAGTGCTTTTGCAAATACACAGAATATAACATTGCATATCACTTTCCATTTTCCCCCCCTCAAATTAGACTTTATACTTATTCCATGCTGCTACATTCTTTCTGCAGTCTTTCTGGCAATCCCGTGAGCCAAGGTGGACTTATTCAAGAGGGGAAAAGAAATAAGCCAATGAACCTAAATAGGCTGCTCTGAGTTTAGTTAAGTCACATGGTCATTTCACAAACCATACACAATACAAAGTGTTCAGAAACCTGTAATACAGGGATGCCCAAAAGGTAGACTGGGATTTACCAGTAGACCTTGAGCTGGTGATGAGTAGATCTCAAGACAATGTCAAACAGCTTGTCTTTATCACCCACCTGTTTCATGCTTTTCATTCAGATATTTATTATGTTACAAAAGAAATAGTTGTTTGTTAAATACAACAATATACATATAAATGCAGGCAGGCACTCCTGCTGTAATACATTTATGTCATAAAAAACACATAGTCATTTTCCCCCAACTGGGCAACCTGACACAAGAGGCAATGAACTTGATGCTATGATATTTAACATTAGGCAAAGAAATAAAGACAGTACAGCTAGAGGAACAGGGATATGCAGTACCTTAAGCTGGCAATACACAGACCGATAAAAGCTGTCGACAGACCGAGTCTGCAGCTTATTGGCCCGTGTGAGGGGCCCTCTGATCATTGGGGCCATAATCAGATCAGCTCGATATCGCCCACCTCGATGTGGGAATATCCACAAGAGATCCACTCGTTTGGCGAAATCTCTAGCAAATGAGACTGTCCCTAGCATTATTATTATTTGTTTATATAGCACCAGCATATTTTGTGCGCACCCTATCGCCAGGCGACTTTTTGCTCTGGCGAATGGATGTTACTCAGCAAAGTCACTAATATGCAAATGTTACCACTTTCACTAGAGTTTATTTAGACCAGACAAACTGATTAAATGAAGTTACATCTTCCTCAATCTTGTGTCAGTGACATCATATCCTGTGTGCCGGCATTAAAGTTGTAAAAAAAAACACTTGGGGATTTTATTTTTTTAAAGCATTTTTGTCTTCAAAAGTCCAAACAATTAAAGATTTATGTGTGAACATTTTTTTAAAACTAAAGGGTAGGGTTGCTACCGGCCGGCATTTTGCCGGCATTTTACCGGCCTGGCCGGTATTTTTGATGTTTGATCCCAATGTTATTAATAGGAAAAAAAGATAAATATATAGGAAGGCCGGTATTTTTTTCAGGCAAAGGTAGCAACCCTATTTAAGGGGCATGGCACATTTATATATGGGTGGGCTCATGTCTAGGGCATTAGAGGATCTCTTCTGTCTTTATTATGGTTCCCTGAACAAGTGTTTAAAAAAGTGGCCACTTCAAGCATTTGCTCCATTATTATTAATGACGCAACTTCGCATTTTAGAGAATTAGCGTAGTGGTAAGGGAATTATGCCTGGGGAAGTGGCGCGGAGTGTGTGGCGAATCGGTCGCTGGTGAAAATTCACCCTTTTAAAAAAATGTGTAATCATTGTGACACTACGTGTATACTAATTACACTGAGGATATTGCGTTTTTTTGTTTTTGATTATATTATTGGTCTAAACATGTCGTGATTTTATTGCTGTTTATTGTTATACACCATTTAGCCTATGATTATGGACCAGGTTGGTCCGAAACGCGTCAGGCAGTGATGCGCAAATGTGATTTTACATTTTTTCTAATGGCATAATAAAGGAAAGAAAACTTTTTAAACTCGGAGGTGCGTTTTTTTTCTTTTTCATGTTTGAACTTCAGTGAATTTGCCCCAATGTGTATTTGCTCCTAAAATACAATAGCTTATTGCAGTGAAACATGGAGAGTATTATTGCCTCATGATTGTTTTGTGAGAAAGCCCTTATTCAATATAATTAGTATAATGATGGCAAAAGCATCCCCTCCCCAAACTACATGCTGTGTTAAACCATTGGTGAGCACTTCAGCTGGCGTGTACTTGTGCCAATTCTTTCCTAATCTTCTATTCTTAGTTGTAGATTTGTCATGTAGTACAATTAGTATGTGCAAATGACGGAAATGATTAGACTTAAAGGTTTATGGGTTGTAAGAATGGGCCAAGTTCAGTTTAATGAAAGTACATTTCACGCATATAAACATTACGGTAGCACAGTGCAAGGATGCAAAAACATGGCACTTTGTACCTTTTTTTTTTGTACTTTGCATCCTGGTCTGCACTTAGGGAATGACCCCTAAGGAATCACAATGAGGAGAGAAGGCCTTTCCGGAAGCTGTCTTTTATTTTTAGAATACAATGAAATTGTCCTTGTTTTTTAAGGGAAAAAAAACTCATTACTGGTTTAATCATCTGAACAAATGGCACATACGTGTTTATTATTCTTTCCCTCAGTGGCAATGCAGGTAAAAAGCTTTTACCCAGACTGTACCAGAATTATAGAGGTGTGAACAACAAGATTAAAATCTAAGTACAAAGGAGATGACATCAAAGGAGGAGGAATGTGCAAAAAAAGAAAAGGAACCAAAACTGAGGGCGCAATTAAGGTTTTTGAACTGAAACATAACACCGGATAAGGTCTCTAGTTTGTTTTCAGCACTGGAAAATGAATCCCATCACCAGAGTTAACATTTCAAATATGTCATACATTCCTTTACTGTTCCACAGCTGCAGGAATTTTAATAAGGTTGGAAGTAAAACAAGGCAATTCAATGTGATTAATTTGAAATGTATATATTAGTGTTCCCTTGGTGCAGTCATCCCCACCAGTAGCTCGTGAGCAACACGTTGCTCTCCAACCCCTTGGATGTCGCTCCCAGTGGCCTCAAAGCAGGAGCTTATTTTTTAATTCCAGGCTTGGAGGAAGCTTTTGGTTGTATAAAAATCAGGTGTCCTGCCAAACAGAGCCTCAATGTAGGTTGGCAATCCACATAGGGGCTATCAAATGGCCAATCACAGCACTTATTTAGCACCCCAAGAACATTTTTCATCCTAGTGCTTAGTTGGAACAAATACTCCATGCAGGCATTCTGAGTTGTTACTGAGAATTGTCTGGCAAATTTTCGCCTGTGATGGCTTCGCCGCACTTCTCGTGACTTCACTGGGCACAAATGTGCTTCCACTATTCACAAAAATGCGAAGTTGAGTTTGGCAGAATGCTGGCAAAGTTTTGCTAGGATAAATTCATCAGCTCGAGCATTTCATAGCAGACCTTCGCTAACGTTCATTCCTGTCTAGCAAAACTTTGTTAATTAAAGGGGTGGTTGGTTCACCTTTACGATAACTTTTATTATGTTATAGAATGGCCAATTCTGAGAAGCTTTTCAATTGGTTTTTATTATTTATTTGTTAAAGTTTTAGAGTTATTTGTCTTTTCGTCTGATTCTTTGCAACTTTTAAATGGGCGTCGCCGTCCCCTTCTAAAAAAACAAAAGCTCTGTAAGGCTACAAATTGTATTGTTATTGCTACTTTTTATTGCTGATCCTTCTATTCAGACTCTCTCCTACTCACATTCCAGTCTCTTATTAAAATCAATGCATGGTTGCTAGGGTAATTTGGGCCCTAGTTAAAAGACTGCTTAAAATGCAAATTGAAGAGCTGCTTAATTAAAAAGCAAAATAACTCAAAAACCTTAACTAATAAAAAATTAAAACAAATTGCAAATTATCTCAGAATGTCACTCTCTACATCATACTAAAAGTTATCTCAAAGGTGAACAACCCCTTTATTACACTTACGCTTAGGTCGATTTGAATAGAGTACATATAGGTCCTATATATATCTTAATTAAAGATGTTGGTGCAAATACTTGTAATGGCCACTAATTATTAAAAATGTTCAAGGAAGCAAAATAAAGGAAAAAGTGATCCTCTAATGCCCTAGACACAAGCCCGCCCTAAAACAAAAGTGGCATGCCCCTCAAATGGTTTAAAAAAAAATTGAAAAGAAACCATGATGAGCCTACTGGAGAAAGATTGAAAGACCTCAGCTTCTTCTTCTGTACCCAGTCATTTGAAGACCCACTTTTTGCAGGACTGTCACAGTTTTCCTGAAAACATGAAACCTCTGGGATTAATAGAAAGAATGGGGTTTGCTTTGGTCATGTATAGGCAGGAGGTAATACCAAAATATGGCTGTTTTCAAATGGGCATTGTTGTCATCTATGGTAATGGGATATGTGGCTTTTGGCAGCTGGGCCATCAGGTGTTTTAGGTGAAAAAGAGAATCAAATTCAAGCAAGGGTCTCTTTTGAGTCAGTAAGGATAACATTTGGAGTTGAAATTTATGTTACAGGGAAAAAAAAAGCAGAGCACTAACTCTTTGCAGTATGATTAGAAGCAAATTGTAATAAAATCTTTACCAGCAGTGCGACGGGGACGCCCACCGCACTCACTTCCGCAGGCACACTGACGTTATGACGTCAGCGCGCAATGGCGCCAAATTCAAATATTTAAAGGGGTCTTTTACTGGATTCACATTGCAAGTGATAGGTTTGATCCTGGTGCCCTGTACCTGTGCTGAAAAGCTTCTGTCTGATCCTGATTACCTGTTTTGACCCTGCCTGGCTTGACTATTCTGATTATCTGTATCCTAATCTGTGCCTGTGATTTGACTACCGATTCTGCCTCATCCTTATCTGATTGATCACCCGGTTTGACCCTTTGCCTGGCTGACGACTCTTGTTATCTGGCTGCCTCAACCCGGCCTGTCTCACAACTATTCTGCCTACTCCTGTCTGTACCATGACCTTTGGCCTTAAAGACTTTCTATTCAGTCGTGCCCCATTGCTGGCCCAGAACTCCTGCTCTGCACCTCTTGTTTAAGTCCAGGTGGCATCTGAGTAGCTGAGGGCTCCTCCCTAAGCCAAAGGCGATCACACTACTGGTGAAGCACAAGCTGAGAGCAGGGTGCTTGGCATCTGTTCTGGTTTGGGTGCCGACCGCAACACAAATACAAGGCTGGGCCTCAAGTCAAAATAATTTCAGCTGACATAGATTGTATGCAACATACCTCGGTAAGACCTTGTCCTACTGAACTAACCTACCCCACATTACTTTGTGCCATGAACTTTGCTTTTCTCCTTTACCATCAAATCACTTTCCCAGACATTCCCTTTATTTAGAATGGGATAAAGCAAAATAGAGTAGTTTGACTATTGCCGTCTGTGGCTGAAAAATAAATCTCCTTGGAATGTTACAACTTTCTTCCAGTAAAATTATGTATTACCAGCAGCCATTAACCTAATCTAAGTAAACCCAGTATCTCCCATCCATAACTTATTTTATCATATGTTGTAAAAATATTTTATAGAAATGAGATAAATGGACTCTGAGACATTGAATGCAAAATTCCACTGCTCCCAGTGAACGGATACATTCCTAGTCATTGGCAGTCATTTTATCCCACAACCACCAATCTTAATAGGCACATCATGTGAACAGAATGCATGGCTCTCGCTCTCCTAGTACACAATTGTTTCAGGGGACCTTGCATTGTTTAGGTACAGACTGCTGTATACAAAATATAGTACAGGCAAAACAAACTTTTCCTTTTTCACAATTGTTTGTGTATAAATACCAATGTAGCTCAGATGCTCTCAACTTGAATAGTGATAACAGATAACAGATAACTAGAGACTCGCGAGTCAATTTGGAGCGATTCCACAAATCGCGCCGCTGCGTGTGAATAGGCGCAGGCGTTTTCAAGTAACGCCGGTGCGCCTAAGGACTTGGCTATTCGGGGAGGTTCGGGGGCTACAATTCGCGGCGAGAAGTTGCCAGGCGACAAATTGCCCCCGAATCTCCCCGTCTGCTCTAGCCCTAAAGGTGCTAGGCCCTGACAGTGGGATTTTCTGATGGAGCCCCATTCAGATATCACCCATTAAGATATGGTACATCAAAGCCTCACATAATTATCTGTTGAGTTGGCAAGGACCAAATACTTCTGTGTAGATTATCTGACATATCTCACTACTATTTAGAGATTCCAGTAGTTTTATCTCAAGAATTTCAGCTGTTTTTCTTTACTGTCTCTTTATCAGATGTAGTTCATTGCAGTTTTATTGGTCATAGCCTGGTGGGATCCCATGAGTTAAATGATGATTCCTCAGTTGGAAGTAGGAAAAAAGCTGAACCAGTTGGAGAGTGACACTGGATCGTCCCTTACTCTTTTCCTGAGCAGAGGTAACTAACAAACAAGTTAATTATTTATAGGTGCTGCAAATACAAGCCCTCCCTCCCTCTCAACACCTGCTCCATCTCTCCTGAACTACTGCACCATATAATGAGCTTTATAACAGATGAGCCTGGCGACTGCTTCTAATAACACTGACAATAAGCAAGATCTCCCACATTTAAATAATGATACGATGAGCAAAACTACAATCCTACTTAATGGAGGGCATGCCACTCAGTGCAAAAGACGAAGGCTATTTGTAAAACAACATTACGTTAGACAAAGATACAGGAAAGACTTTTAGGGGCCCCAACAAGGACCACCTCTCAAAGTAGCTTTCTTTTGTACGTATGCATTATAGGGGACCTGTCACCCTAAAAAATAATTCCAAATTATTTTCTTTCATGATAGTTGAGAAAAATAAACTTTACTTACACTATATTTATTATTTGAAATGAGTTTCCTTCAGTCTTGGAATTACATAATCACAGCAAGCAGACAGGCACCATTTTGTGGACACTGTTATTAGACAAATTGTGTATCAACCCAAAATCTTGTGTATACACCAGAATGTGGGACCTCGTGCCCATGTGCAGTGTCCTACACAATTATAGAGCATGAGGAGGGAAGGGGGAATGTGAGGAGGGAAGTGACATGTAGGAATTGCTGAATGGAAAGTGACTGCCTAAGGTATAGAGGTGGGACAGGTAATATTCAGGGCCGGGCCAAGGGGCAGACATCGCCAAACCAGCGGATCTTTCCCTGATATGCCACTAACTGGCAGGTCTATATCGGGTTAATCCGAACGTTCAACCCTATGGCCGAACAATTGGATTACGACTAGTGCAATGGACTTCAGACGGGTTGGTCTGAAGAGAATTCAACCTTCCCGATCGATATCGTGTCCAGATATCGGTCGGGAAGACCCGTCAGAAGCCCCCATACATGGGCAGATAGGCTGTCAAATCGGTCAAAACGATATTGGCTGATTTATCTGCCAGTGTATGGCCAGCATAACACTCAGAAAACTCAGAGATTTTCACACAGTTTTTGAGTTTATGTCCCCTTTGTGGTCTATGCTCCAAAATTTAGCCTTGACTATCCTTACTTTAATACTAAACTTATAGATATGAAAACATTGGTACATCAGTCCACCTGCTGCTTTAGTTCTAGGAAATTATAATACTGCACCGAATCTACCCTGCAGACCTAGTTGACAGATGATTGGTCCTTGTATGGGGTCTCCCTGATTGCTTTTGAAACTGTTATCTGGCAGCAGATTGGCCAGATACACATTATTTCAATTAGGTTAGAAAATCGAATTGGACAAGGATCTTATTGTCACATTGAGGTGGCCCTTAACATATTGTTGGCCTGTGGACTAAATTATTGGATCACCTTATTTTTCCCAGCTCTTTTGGTGAGACCTTTGCCATTCATGTATGTATGTAAGCTGCACTGTACAGTGCATAAAAGTACTATATATATATATATATATATATATATATATATATATATATAAAAGACAAATCACATAATAAATATATACAAAATCATATCAAGACAGAGCTTAAGTGCTATGTGCTAAGAGACATAGTTATAATTGGGTCCCTGCCCTATAGAGCTTACAGTCTCAGTGGATGGGAGGCTAGCATACAGGCACAAATTGGTAAGGCATAGTCAGAAGGCACAGGACTAGGCTCTTAGTCTTTTATTGAAGAGAATGAGAGAGGGTTCCTTACGGAGGAATTCAGGAATGAAGTTCCAGAGGTAAATAGCAGAAAGATAGTAAGGTTTGAGACGAGAGATGGCAATGGATGTGGATGGTGTGAAGAGAAGGTAACTCTGAGAAGAGCAGAGACAAGAGAAGAAATGTAGTGAGGAGCAGAGGAGTGAAGGGCTTTGTATGTTAGTAGAAGGATTTTATATACTATCATTTGCTTAACAGGCAGCCATACTAAGGATTTTAGTTGGGGTCGAGCAGGTTCCTTTTTAGGAGCGAGCAGAAGGATTCTGGTAGCAGAATTTAATACTGATTGGAGGGGGGAGAGATGGGAATCAGGAAGACCAGTTAGGAGGAGATTGCAATAGTCTAAATGGGATAAGATAAGGGCATGGATTAGTGTTTTGGCTGTTGTTTGTGAAAGAGACAAGCATATCTTGGCTATATTTGCTATATAATTAGAGAAGAAGAGTTGCTGGGTTAATGGGCAATAGTAATGGTGAAAGGAAGAGAAGGGCTCAGTTTGGGTGGAAAGACCATGAGCTCAGTTGAGCTTGAGATGGCGTTGGTTCATCCAGGAAGAGATCGTTACTAAGCAGTCTTATATCTGGGTTTGAACATCAGCGGTTAGTGAGGGAGTGTCTAAATATATCTGAATGTCATCAGCATACAGGTGATATTTAAAGGAACAGTAACATCAAAATTTTTTTTTTACAAAATTCGTTAGTACACAACGAAATAAAACACCTTGACAAATTATATGTTAAAATCTCAAAGTCTTTATTAAGAAATAACTTATAAAAACTCCACTTCCTGTTCTATACAGAAAAGGCGAAAGGGCGACCATCCATCGAGCGGCACTTGATTTCTCCTCCTTGGCTGTCTGTTGCTGAATCCTTTAGCTCCCACTGTTGTGCTTCCATGCAGCAACATCACCTTTCTTTTCCGGATCAGGACGCCTTTCCTTCTGACTGTCCCAGCGGAGAGGTTCCTTTCCTCCTTTGTGGATGAGAGCTGGAATCAGTGAGACTAACATGGACTAGATGGCATGCAGGACACACACTACAGCGTAAATACGGCCGCTCAAATCTCCTGCCAGCGCGCACCATGACTGCCCAGGGGAACACGGACTGCAGCAGGGACAGGAGAGAGGGCAGATCCTCTCCAAGAGAGTCCGAAGAGGAATCCCTGCAGCAGCCATCGGAGTTGTTCTGAACGCAATCATCAAGCGGAGACTCTCCGTTCGCAGTGGCGCTCCCTGACTATTACCCCAATCACAGCCGCTCCCACGTGCTCTTTCCCGCATCTCTTGGAGCTGCCGCTGTGAGTCCTGTGGCCGAAGACACTCTGCCCAGCATAGAAAGAACACCAAGGGGAAGCACAGAGCCCCGGTCCGGTTTGAACTGATGATTCCCGCTTCCTTGGGCACCGTAGTTTCAATCAGCTGCCATCGGCTTCCCTTGCTGTCAGACACTGGCTCCCTCTGGCTCTTGCATTCTCAACCGCAAGGGAGGAAAGGAAACTTCTCCGATGGGACAGTCAGAAGGAAAGGCATCCTGATCTGGCAAAGAAAGGGTATGTCGCTGCACAGATTTACAGCAGTGGGAGCTAAAGGATTCAGCTAAGGAGGAGAAATCAAGTGCTGCTCAATGGATCGTCGCCCTGTCGCCTTTTCTGTAGTGGAGAGGAAGTGGCATTTTTGTAAGTTATTTCTTAATAAAGACTTTGAGATTTTAACATATAATTTGCCATGGTGTTTTATTTCGTTGTGTACTAACGAATTTTGTAAAAAAAAATTTTTAATGTTACTGTTCCTTTAAGGCCAAATGAAAATATACGGTCTCCTAAAGAGAGAGTGTACAAGGAGAAGATAACCCTGAGGCTCACCCATATTAAGATGAACAGGATAAGAGGATTTGTTTGCAAAAGTTACAAAGAAGGAGCCGTCAGAAAGGTAGAAAGAGAACCAGGATGCAGGATGAATGGAGAACATCAGAACAGAATAGTTACAGTATCAAAAGCAGAAGATAAGCCCAGGAGAATGGCAATAGAGTAATGCCCTTTGGATTTAGCAGTCTGGAGATCATTTGCAACTCTACATAAGGCAGTCTCAGTGGAGTGTGTATGTCGAAAGCCAGACTGCAAAGGGACAAGCAGATTATTGGTGCAGAGAAAGTTAGTTATATGGAAGAAGATTAGGCTTTCCAGAAGTTTAGAGGCTAGTGGTTAGAGAGAGACACAGGACAGTAGTTAGACAAATAGGATGGGTCCAGTGTAGCCTTTTTCAGGATGGGCTTGACACAGGCCTATTTGAATAGTGAGGGGTAAGTAGCAGAAGATAGTGAGGAACTGAACATATGAGTAAGTACTTGAGTAAGGACAGGATCACATTGTTTTAATAGAGGTGATGGCATAGGATCAAGCAAGCAAGTTGTTGATGGAGAGGATAGGAGAAGTTTAGAGACTTCAGGTTCAGATATACAATCAAAAGAGTTGAAAATAGGAATACAAGCTTTAGGGGGAATGAGAATATTTGGTATCTGAGGGGTAGAAAAATTGTTTGGGGAATCGAGTCAACTTTGCTTTCAAAGAAGTCAGCAAGTATTGGCAGGTATGTTCAGGTGTTAGCGTATCCTTTGTAGAGTGATAAAGTAGTGAGTTGAATATTGAAAACAAGCATTTTGGGTTGGATTTATTGTTATTTATGAGTGTATTGTAGTGCTGTTGTTTAGCCTGGGATAGGGCAGTAACAAGGCAGGCCATGGGAAATTTATAGTGAAGGAAGTCAGCTTTTGTTTGGGATTTCCTCCACATGCGCTCTGCCATTTGGCGTACAGGACCGCAGAAATCACGTCTTGCCATTCATCCAGGGACGGGGATTGCGGGCTGTGGCAGCAAAGGGGCATGAGTATTTATAGCAGCATACAGAACCGAGTTGTAGGTATTTATCAGTGAATCAGGATCAGAAGAAGTAGTGATGGAGGAGAAACTAGAACTTCAAGAGTCTGATACAGTAGCTACATATACAGCTACAGAGTATCCCTTGTATAAGCTTTTAGCTTAAATGTAAGTGAACATCTGGTCAGATCTTTGGGAATATCTTAGGCAACATCTGAACCAAATCCTGACATAATGGGTTTGCATTGTGCACCCTGTTAATTGCAATGGGTTGTAGTTTGGGAACCTAAAATTCAATTTTCTCAAAACTGATACAAAGAGATACCATCATATTATGTCAGCATAGTTATTTCTCTGTATTAAAGGGGTTGTCCACTTCCAAACAACTAGTTGTTTTCAGATAGATCACCAGAAATAATTACTTTTTCCAATTACTGTCTATTTTCTATTTGTAACCGTTTTTCTAATATTGAAGTGTAAAGTGTCATTTTCACCTTCTAAAGCAGCTCTGGGAGGGGGGGGTCACTGACCCCCCTAACTGTTCTAAACTGATACATTTAAAGGGATCCTGTCATGGGAAAAAAAAATTTTCAAAATGCATCAGTTAATAGTGCTGTTCCAGATGAATTCTGCACTGAAATCCATTTCTCAAAAGAGCAAACAGATTTTTTTATATTTCATTTTGAAATCTGACATGGGGCTAGACATTTTGTCAATTTCCCAGCTGCCCCTGGTCATGTGACTTGTGCTCTGATAAACTTCAATCACTCTTTACTGCTGTACTGCAAGTTGGTGTGATATCACCCCCTCCCTTTCACCCACCCAGCAGCCTAACAACAGAACAATGAGAAGGTAAATAGATAACAGTTCCCTAACACAAGATAACAGCTGCCTGATAGATCTAAGAACAGCACTCAATAGTAAAACCCATGTCCCACTGCATTCCATTCAGTTACATTGAGAAGGAAAAACAACAGCCTGCCAGAAAGCAGTTCCCTCCTGAAGTGCTGTCACAAGTCACATGACCAGGGGCAGCTGGGAAACTGACAAAATGGCTAGCCCCATGTCAGATTTCAAAACTGAATATTAAAAAATCTGTTTGCTCTTTTGGGAAATGGATTTCAGTGCAGAAGTCTACTGGAGCAGCACTATTAACTGATGCATTTTTAAAAAAAACATGTTTTCCCATGACAGTTTCCCTTTAATGGGTACATTTCTGATCTTTGTACCTGCTGAGCAGAATCTCTGGGTTTCATTACAGGCAGCTGTTAGAATTGATACAATAGTTGCTAATACTCCAGAGATGCTACTGTGAAATGTATCAACTAAATTTTGCAAAAAAAACTGCACCTGAATTACTGAGCTGCCAAACTCAAACACCAGAGACACCAACATTCAACTTTATACTTATATTTTGGAAAAACGGTAAAAGATAAATAATGGAAAGTAATTGAAAAAAGTCTTTATTTCTGGGGAACAATCTGAAAACAACTGAACAGAAAAAAAGTGTTTGGAAGGTGAACAACCCCTTTAAGCGTAGGTATTCCCCTTCAGTAAGGCTAAGTATTCCCCTGTATTACACATAGGTATTCCCCTTTCTAAGGAACAGGTATTCCCCTTTCTAAGGAACAGGTATTCCCCTGTACAACGCATATGCATTCCTCTCATAATTCTGCAGGAATCTGTAACGGACCGGTAGATTGTTTATTTAAGAAAGCCCTGTCCAAATTTCGTATAGACCTATCACAGCCCAGGTTCTTATATAAGGAAAGCTAGAGGACAAAGAGACCCTTAGGTGGTACAGCCAGAGCCAGTGAAGCCAAAGAACAGGTAAGCCCTTATTCCGGTAGTCATACATATTAAACAAAGTGCGCACCAATCAGTGGCGTAACTAGATTATACTGGGCCCCACAGCAAATTCATTTTTGGGGCCCCCAATATTTCCAGAGGTTGCCCTGTTTCACCAATATATGTTGATATTGTTAATTTATTAGGGCCTCATTGGGCCCCCTATACCTCCTGGGCCCCCCTGCAGCCGCAGGGTCTGCTTCCTCTGTAGTTACGCCCCTGGCACCAATGCGTCCTAAGAACTTCTCTTTGCAATACACCCCCTTGTTTCATTAATGTTCCATTAATAAGCAACTATTTAGTAAGAAAATAATAGTTGTTTGCCAGGCAGTTTTTCCTTTGCTTGCCTAATCCCTTTTACAATTTATTTATACACTTCAGTTGACCTTTTTACATTGTTTCCGTTTTATTATTATTGGTTTAGTTTGTAGATGGGTCCATGCACCTGCACGATACCATCAATTAATCGCTACCACAGCCTAGAGGCTTAGGATGGATTTTATAATATCCTGTCTGCTAACTGGCAGGTGAGTTGAGAATTTTGAACCTGTGCATATTGCTCACTTCTTGCCACATAACATTGCCCTTTAAATCATTTTGCAAACACTTAAAAATGCAACATGTGCTTAGAAGAAAAATGAAACATGACTTCAAACTGCCAACTGGGATACTCTTCACTACAACACAAAATTGAATAGAATCTATTTCTGTTTATGTGTCCATTTCCCAGGGGCTCCCAGTCATGTGATTGGTGCTCTGGTAAACTTCAGTCAAGCTTTATTACTGCACTGCAAGTTAGAGTGATATCAAGCCTGTGTGAAACATCCATTAAACTTGATGATAATTAAGTGTACCTGGTCTTCTCTAGGTGTGGTATAATAAAATGTTGGCATATTTTCTCCCTGCACTCTTGTGTCCCACTTTTTATGTTCTAATAAGTGGGATCCCTTATTGGGCACTCTGACTTATGCTACAATTGACCCCACAGCTTCCATCTCCTGCACACTGTATTCCCTTTTATTCAGTGGGGCGATAAGCTAATGTTTGGGAACGCACTTGAGAGGCCCTTCTCTAGTAGTAGTGTTCAGGAACTCAAACTCATTGTTCCATTGTCTAACAATGACAGAAAGCAGGCGTAGGTAGTTCCCATCCCATAGTGACCTTTAAATGTATTTTATGGTTCCTCACATATGCACAAAATAGCAACAACATGGTGGTATTTTCCATATTTTGATATGAAGTTACTATTATCAACAATGTTATTTTTTTATTTTTAAAAGATGAGTCAGATTTTATCATTGTGGAACTACATACCAAACATATGAGACATTCTGAAAATCTGATAAGGATTTGTGCCTCCCTGTAAAAGTGACACATAGTGACTCACTCCCCTTGCTCAATTCCCTCATAGGAGGTACCTTCTCCAAATAGAATGTAAGCCGGACAGTGAATTTTATACCCCGTACATATTTTCTTATTGCAAAGGGGCAATTTCTGCATATCTGACCCACTTTTTAATGCTTAGTTGTGTGCTTGTGAAATCAGGTGTCCATAATTACTGCCTATGTATTTACATATCTAGAGTATAAGGAAATAACCAGCACATTAAACCTAAACAGCATGTGTGCCCTTTCCAACAGGCTAAACAGCCAATATCCAGGGCCACTCCGGCCATGAGGCAAGGTGAGAATCTTTCTCCTACTCGATGTAACGGAAGGAGTCTCAGTGGGACAGGGAGCTGTTTATCTGGTTACATTCTCATTGTTCTGCTGCTCGGTGGATGATACCAATCCAACTTGCAGTATAGCAATAAAGAGTGAGTTTATAAGAGCACAAGTCACACGACTGGGGTCACCTGTAAAACTAACAATATGTCTAGCCCCATGTCAGATTTCAAAATTAAATATTAAAAAATCAATTTTCTCTTTGGAAGAATGGATTTCAGTGCAGAAGTCTGCTGGAGCAGCACTATTAACGGATACATTTCCCATGACAGTATCCCTTTAATATGGTCAAACCAGGGCAGTAGTTGCTTGGAAAGAAATCAAATATAAGAATGAGACTGTTAATAAAGTCATAGCAATCCCCAATAAATTAATGTCTGCCTTTTTCTCTATCTGTCTGGGACATTGCATTTACTTGCATATGTGTCCTGCTATCTCCCGTATGAACTAAATACCCCCCTTTGTCAGCCAAGATCTATGCAATGTTGTGATGTACGGCTTGAGGCTAGTGTTGCCACCTTTTCTGGAAAAAAATACGATCATTTTTACTGGCCAGGCTGGGGTAAAATTACTTTTTGTTTTAAATAAATATAATCAAATATTTATTGGGCAAACTTGCTGTCTCCCTCAGTAGATACTGCACCCAGATCCACCCACTTAATTATAAATTATATGCAAGATAAGTGCAGTTTCATACTGAAAAACATTTATTTGTGCAAACACAGAAAAATAAGTAAATTTACAAACACATCTTTTAAACAGAAAACCACATTGCAGTGCTACCCCTCTGTCTGCCTACCTGTGTCAGCCACTCCCTCCTGACGCGTTTCGCGCTATAGGGCGCTTCATCAGAGGAGGTGTGGCTATTAGTGCCCTTGTCTCTTAAATACCCCTTTGTTATAGTTTAAGCTGGTACCTGGGTTCACGAAAACACAGGGTTATTCCCATATAAACCACCTGTATATGTATATATATATATATATATATAAAAGTGTCATTTGTGGTAAGGTAAATAGTGACTCAGTGCTTATTTCCGTAATAAATATCAATAAATATATAAAAAACTAGTTTTTAATATTTTAAGTGTTCATTTAGGTGTATCCATTATTTTTTCATATTAATTGAAATAAAATATTTATAAATGTGCATATATGTGAATACGTGTTTTGATAAAAAATATATATATTTAAATTATTAAATCTTAATATTTTATTTTATTTCAGATCTATATACTGATTAACAAATTTATGTATATACAAATGAACTTAACTTGATTTTTTGCACTTAAATTTTTAACTTATTAAAATTTAAAATCATTTATTGATAATTAATTCCAAAGTGATGTAAGGAATGGTTTTAATTCAAAATGACTGTTCATTCCCTCAGGTATAATAGTCTCTAATTTAAAAATCCAATTTGATTCTAACCTTAGTAGCTTGGTGGTCAAGTTGCCCCCACTATTTTCATTTATTGTGTCTATTCCGAACATTTTAAATTTTTGAGTTATCCCTCCATGAGCTGTATCAAAATGTCTAAATATTGGGTTATCATTATCTTTATTTTCAATCCCTCTCAGATGTTCCCCCAATCTGACTCGCAGTTGTCTTATTGTTCGACCTACATATTGAGCCCCACATTGACATTGTATAACATATACCACAAATTTTGTATGGCAGGTAATTGTTTTTTCTATCTTATATTCGCAATTTTTTCTTTTATCCCAAAATTCAGTTACTTTTTTATTTTTGTTATTTTTACATACTGTACATTTTTTACAGGGAAAAAAACCTTTTAAATCTAACCATGTTTTTTTATCTTTTCTTTGATCCTTTTTAATCCGATTGGGGGCAATTTTGCTGGCTATAGACTTAGCTTTTCTGCTAATTACCCTTGGGGTTAGATTCAAAGATCGGGTGCTTGGGTCTGCATTTAGAATGTTCCAATTTTTAATGATACTTCTTTTTACTTCTTTGTATTGTGCTCCATATTCTAAAATGCATCTAACATCCTGCTCTTGTTTGTTAAACATATTGGAACCTTGTTTTTTGTTATAATGTTTGCTCTCCTTTAAATTCTCTATTTTTTCCATTGCTTCTGTTAGGTCTTTCTTACTATACCCTCTATTTTTTAGTCTTTCACATTCTTCTTTGGCCTGTTGTATAAACACTTTTTTATCAGTACAATTGCGGTAGATTCTAATAAGTTGTGCATATGGAATGGATTTTACAGTATGTATGGGGTGGAAAGAATCTTTTCTCAAAATTGTATTGCCCGCTATTTCCTTCCTGTACAATTTGGACTTGATTTCTCCACTTTCAATATAGAGAGTCAAGTCCAAAAAATCTATGTGATTTACATGGTATTGCATAGAAAATTTTATGTCATACGGATTATCATTTATATAATTCAAAAAACCTTTCAGATCTTGTTCTGATCCACTCCATACCATGATGACATCATCTATATAGCGATACCATTTTATGATGTCATCATCGTATGGATTATCTACCCCATAGATATATTCTTCTTCCCACATTGCCATAAACAGGCCAGCATAGGAGGGAGCAAATTTTGTTCCCATAGCTGTACCTGTAATTTGGCGATATATTTGGCCATTAAAGGACATAATATTATGTGACAAGATGAATTCCATGGCTTCCAAAAGAAAATTAATCTGTGTTTGAGATTGCAAAAAAATGTTGAGAAATTTATTTACTGCCCTTAATCCATCCACGTGGTTTATCCTGGAGTATAATGACTGTACATCCAGGGTAACCCAAATGTAGTTTTCCTTCCAAGCAATAGTTTTTATTTTTTGGATGGTATCTTGGCTATCTCTTAAATATGCTGGCATCGAAACCACCATCTCTTTCAAAAAGTAATCCACATATTCACTGAGACATTCACTTAAGCTTCCTATCCCAGAAACTATCGGCCTACCCGGTGGTTTTATGGTATCTTTGTGAATTTTTGGTAATGCATACACATGTGCCATAATAGGATATTCACGCCATATAAAGTTGTATTCAGTTTCATCGATAACTCCCATTTCTTTTGCACGAGATAGCATCTCCTTCATTTCTCTCTTATATATCTCTATGGGATTTTTCTTTAAGTTTTCATAAGTTATTTCATCTTTAACAATTTCTTCCACCATATCTATGTAATGCTGTTTGTCCAAAATAACTACTTTCCCACCTTTATCTGCCCTTTTTATACATATTTGATCATTTTTTTGCAATCTGCTTAATGCACTCTTTTGCTTATATGTGATATTATTTTTATCTCTATAATTCAGTGTTTTGTGTGAAAATATTTTAGCTAAATCTAATTCTATTGCCTTTTTATACATTAGAATACCATTACCCGGAGGGGCACTTGGCTGAAAAGTTGAATTTGATTTCAAATTACTGTGTATAATTAGGTCGTTTTCATATTTTATATCATTAATTTCTCCTTCTTTTTGACAGTTTTCCATAAATTCCACAATTTCCCTTTCTTGTACATCAAAATTTTGAATTAACATTATTTTTTCTTTAGTCCCTTCCGAAATATTTCTTTTCTTTTTTTCTTCAAAAAACTTTTTTAATTCAATTTTTCTAATGAATTTTTTTCTGTTTAAAAGATGTGTTTGTAAATTTACTTATTTTTCTGTGTTTGCACAAATAAATGTTTTTCAGTATGAAACTGCACTTATCTTGCATATAATTTAAAATTACTTTTTGCCTGAAAAATGCATGTAAAAAAAATAAGAAAAATGTATACAGGTATGGGATCCATTATCCAGAAATCCATTACATGAATACTACATTTAAAGGTATTCTGCAATGATTTTTTATGGTTTACTTTTTATTTCTAAATTACAAATTGCAAATAATTCACTCTACCATTTAAAATATTATTCTTGAACCAACAAATGAGGCAACCATCTCAGTGCATTGTGCCTGAGTCTGAGCTTTGAGAAGGAGCACTTGGAGCTGCTTTTGTTTCTCCCCTTCTCATAGTAACATCGTAACATAGTAAGTTAGGCTGATAAAAGACTTGCGTCCATCAAGTTCAACTTTTTTTTTTTTTTTTTTAACTGCCTAACTGCTAGTTGATCCAAAGGAAGGCAAAAAAAAAACCATCCTAAGCCTCTCCAATTTGCCTCAGAGGGGGAAAAAAGTCCTTCCTGACTCCAAAAAGGCAATCGGACTAGTCCCTGGATCAACTTATATAATGAGCTATCTTCCATAACCCTGTATTCCCTCACTTGCTAAAAAGCCATCCAACCCCTTCTTAAATCTATCTAATGTATCAGCCAGTACAACAGTTTCAGGGAGAGAATTCCACATCTTCACATTGTATCTATATATATATTTTACTTGTTGGCAGTGGTCTAATAAATGAGGGGAGGGTCTTGTCAACTGAGTGTGGGGCTCTGTGATTCCTGAAAGTGGTTCTTGTTGTCTGTGGGAAGCTTTCCCTTGAAAATTAATATATTTTTGTTTATGTTTGAGGAAAAACTTCCACCAAATACAGTAAATTGGAGAATAAGTGAAAAAAGAAGTCTGACAAAAACTATAAATATACAAACATATTAAAGGATCAGTAACATCATCAAAAAATTGTTAGTATACATTTTAAAAAAAACACCAGGACATATAAAACTTTAAATCTCAAAGTCTTTATTAAGAAATAACTTACTGAATCTCCGCTTGTACTCCTCTTCAGAAAAGGTGATCCATCATGTGGCGCTCAATTTCTCTTCCCTGGCTATCTTGTATAAAGAGGGCAGGGAGGAGAAATCGAGCGCTGCACGATGGATCACCTGATTTCTGAAGAGGCGCGCAAGCGGAGATTCAGTAAGTTATTTCTTAATAAAGACTTTTCAATTGTAAAGTTTCATTTGTCTTGGTGTTTTTTTAAAATGTATACTAACAATTTTTTTTAATTTGATGTTACCGGCCCTTTAACACAATGCTTGTTTGTTTTTTAGAACAGCTTCTTTCGCCATGTTTTTTGAACCAGTTTTAACATTATGTCTTTTAATTAAGACCCATAAATTGTCCTCCAGCATCAGAGCTGGGCACAGGAAAGGAATCAGTGGATTATATGTGGTTAGGGTTGCCACCTTTTCTTGGAAAAAATACTGGATTTCCTATATATTTATATATTTTTTCCTATTAATAACATTGCGTTCAACCATCAAAAAATACCAACCAGGCCTGTAAAATACCAGCCAGGTGGCAACCCTAGCTGTGTTGGGTGCTCTCTTATACTAAAGCAGCAGTACTCCCTGTTAACAAAAGGTGTTTGCCTAGTCTCATGGTAGAAACTTTTTCAGAATTAAAGAAATTATTTTTTTCCTGATATGGGAACTGTTCAGCAGAATGCACAGGACATGGAGTTTTGTGCATGAAGGGTTATTCCATAATCTGGATCACCATACCTTATTTCTACTAAAACATCATTTAAACAAAACATGAATTAAACTCAATGGGAAATCCATTAAAAAAAATGTAATAATTTGATTAAAAACAAGTCTAAGGGCCTATGAAGATTTGAAAGCTAGATAAAGAATTCTCCACGTAGTGGCTCATTATTTCTCTCTGCAGTAATATTTCTCTGCTTGAACAATGTTTATGCTTAATCAAGTTCATAAACCATAACATTCTTTGTATTCTCCTGTAAAAAGCTGTATAGGCAGGAAGAACTTGTACTCTCCTTCTTTCATTTCTGACCCTTTACTTTATGTGACTTTTCCTAACTAAATCCTAAGCAAATACAACCAGAGAAAAGTAAAACAGCTCAACGGAAGCTCATAAATCCACACACAGTAACTCATGGAAGACATAAGTTTTGGTTTTGCTACTTTGCAATTACATAGTTGAACATACAATGCTGAAAAGACATCCAATAATGGTCATGAGCAACAAGTTATCTCTAGTATTAATGGAATATATAGATGACATATTGCTGCTTTTATTGCGCTGCATGGTCTGCTGCATGTTGGGAATTTTTCGTTTGTGGCTTTATTTAGTGTGTAAACCATTTTTTTCCTTTTTTATGGTTCCAAATATAGGTCCCATCTAATGTATTGTTAAACGATTTAAAGGGGTTGTTCACCTGACAAATACTTTTTTTAGTACAGTTGTTTTCAGATTTTTCCACAGAAATAAAGACTTTTTTCAATTACTTTCCATTATTTATTATTTACTGTTTTTCCAAAATCTAAGTAATGAGTTGAATGTTGGTGTCTCTGGTGTTTGAGTCTGGCAGCTCAGTAATTCAGGTGCAGACTGTAAACTGATACAATTTTGCAATATTTAGTTGATACATATCTCAGCCATATTTGTGGAATATTAGCCCTGGCTAGCAGCCTTGTGGGCTGGCAAATCGTGGATCTGGGCTGGCAATGCCCACAAGGGCTTTGGGCCCACCGGGTTTTTTCCCGGAGTCCCGCAGCCCCAGTCCTACACTGTATTAACTAAATGTATCAATTAGAACAGTTTATAGGGTCGGCGACCCCCCTTCCAGTGCTGCTTTATGAAAAATTACCCTTTACACTGCAATATTAGAAAAATGGGCACACATAGAAAATAGAAAATAATTGGAAAAAGTCATTATTTCTGGTGATAGTCATTATTTCTAGTTGTGTGAAGGTGTTTGAAGGTGAACAACCTCGTTAATATTTGCAATATATTGCCTGGTGGATTCTATGGGTTAGAAGACCTGGTACAAACTTTGTAGCTTTTATTTCATGGGCCCATTTAGTCAAACACACACAGTGTGTGCACAGCTGTGTTTTCCTGTTTGTTTTGTTTGTTGCATTGTGCTGTGTGTGTGTGTGTGTGCAAGTTGTATGAGAATGCAAAGCAGTGGGGAGCCCTCAGAGATTGACAGTGTTCACAATAACTTCTGGGGAAGTACGCTATGTTGAGAAGTTCTTCTCTAAACAAACATCAGAAAACCATGTGAACTCATGGCAGCTATTATCCCTGTTTGCTCCAAAACAGTGTGTAAACAGTCACAGTTTTATAAACAGGAAAAAAAAAAAAAACATTTTGTCACACAATCAAATCTGGACTAACAGGTTTGTGTGGCCCCTGACCAAGGATGATACAATAATATGGGCCTATGGAGACTTACTAGCAGAGGACCGTATCAAGGGGTTGCTGCAGTCCTAGGCTGTTACAATACAGTTTCATCTGGTGCCTATTGTGTAGATATATTAGTCTAAGGGCAAGGCCAGACGGGGAGATCTGTCGCCTGGTGACTTATCGCCGTGGCGAATCCCCCCCGAATCTCCCCGAATAGCTAGATAGCGCTGCGCACCCGCTAGGCATAAAGTCGCCTGCGCTTGTTCACACGCAGCGGCGCGATTTTAACAGTCGCTCAAAATTGCCTCGCCAGGCAACAGATCTCCCCCGAATCTCCCCATCTGGCCTTGCCCTAATAGTAGGGAGAGATGGTGCCTATAGTAGCAGTGGGATAATAGTCTCTGGGAAGGGACTGTGGTTGTGGAATAGCAGGTATAGTAGGGAGAGATGGTGCCTATAGTAGCAGTGGGATAATAGTCTCTGGGAAGGGACTGTGGCTGTGGAATAGCAGGTATAGTAGGGAGAGATGGTGCCTATAGTAACAGTCTTTTCTCTACATACTATCATTTATATTTCCCTCCATTTCTTCTCTTTGTTCGCTACACAAATGAGTATGTGCTATGTAAGAACAGGGCTGAGTAAAAGGACCCCCAGACACTTGGAACCACTAAAACCTTTCCTGGTTCCCTTGCAGCCCAGTAGGATACAGGTAAAGGTAACATTTGCCTTTGCCATAACAACATAAATAGTTTATATCAGTGCTGACAAACCTGCAGCATTTCAGTTATTGCTGAACAAACATCATTACTAACAGGTATAGCTGAGGCTGAATAATAGCCGAAGGTTCATATGTTGGAAGGGCCGTTCCTGCCATGAGGAAAGGTGAGAATCTTGCCTTAGGGGCAGTTAAAAGCAGTGCTCTCTGCACTAGCAATGAGCCCCCACCCTTGACCTGTTCCCAGGGCCGTTCCTGCCATGGGGCAAGCTGAGCACCTTGTCTCAGGCGGCAGTGAAAGGCTGGTTACAAGGGGTGGCAAAAAGCTGCCACCTGTAATTTTAAGAGTTTTTAAACCAGAAAATTCGCCTCTGCTAGTACAGAAAGCGCAGTGCTCTTGCGCTAGCGACGCAGCCCCTTTTGACCTGCTCCGATGCTAAACTTTTAACCGCGGAATGTGAGATGGGGGCGGCATCGGGGATGCTGCCTCAGGAGACAGCAGCCTACGGATTGCCCCTGCCTGTTCCAGCACAAAAGGAGTAAGCCTGGGGGCATTAGGGCAGGTCTAGATTGAGAATCAAAATAGGCCCCGGCATTTCATGTACACAGATACCCAAACAGCCCCCATCAAGGCCCAAACAACCCCCACCAATAAATAGTGACTGTCTATGGCATTAATCTTTGCCAGAGCCCACATGCAGGGCCGCCATCAGGAGGGGACAAGGGGGACAAGTGTCCCGGGCCCGGGGCTGAAGGGGGGCCCGGCAGTGCTGCATTTTCCCAAGAGCCGGGCCCCCCTTACCAGCGCCAAGCCGATGCAGAAGTGCGAAGGAGCCGACACTTAAAAGTCCTGAAGTCACGAGGAGCCAGCACTAAAGAAAATACCTGAAGTCCAGCAAGTATACTGAAGTCCTGAAGCCATGAGTTCAATTCCACCAACACCCATGTGGGTTTTTTTTTAATCCCCTGGCCTCAAATGTTTTCTTTTAATACTCTATAGGCCCCTGTCACCAATTTTTAAAAAAAAATATTTTATGGGGCTCCAATATTTTTTTTTTTTACTTGTTAACGGGGGCCCTGCCACCAATGTTTAAAAAAAATATTTTTGGGGCCCCAATTTTTTTAATTTGTAAGGGGGGCCCTGTCGCCAATGTTTTATTAAAAACATTTTTTTGGGGCCCCAATATTTTTAAACTTGTATGAGGGGCTCTGGCACCAATGCTTTAAAAATGCTTTTATGGGGGGGGGGCTTGCACCAATTTTTTTTTTTCTTATAAGGGAGCCCGGGGGGGGTTTACTTTTTGAGTGCTGATGTCTTTGTGGTCTTTTTAACTTTGATGTGGATTCGGTGGGGATTGGGGCGGGGCTTAGATGCCTGGGTGGGCGGAGCCCAGGGGGCCCCGACAATTTTGTTGTGCGGGGAACCGTGATTTCTAATGGCGGCCCTGCCCACATGTTACCAGTCTGAGCTTGGATAAGGGTGCAGAATTAGGACTGCTGTCTCAGGTGGGATCAGCCAAAGTTTGGGCAAAGTCTTGAGCTGTATTAAAAGGACATAGATTTGCAGGAGGAGGGGATAATTCTTCAGCTGAACAGAGCACTGGTAAGGCCGCATCTAGAATATGCCGTACAGTTTTGGTCTCCAGTGCTCAAACAGGACATTATTGTATTAGAGAGGGTACAGAGAAGGGCAACTAAGCTGGTAAAAGGTATGGGAAATCTTAGCTATGAGGAAAGACTGGCCAAACTGGGGATGTTCACGCTGGAGAAGAGGCGCTAAAGGGGTGATATGATAACTATGTATAAATATATAAGGGGATCATATAATAATCTCTCTAATGTTTTATTTACCAGTAGGCAGCTGACACGAGGTCACCCATTCCGATTAGAAGAAAGGAGGGAGTTTTTATAGACTTAGACTGTAAGCTCTATGGGGCAGGGACCTCCTTCCCACTATGTCTCTTACCACACCTTGTCTCTTACTCTTACCTTTTTCCTATGATTCTGTATATATTTATTATGAGATTTGTCTCCCCCATGCATACTTTTATATATATTGTACTTTTATGCTCTGTACAGTGCTGCGGCTCTTTAACAGAGCTTTACAAATAAAGTTATACAATACAAAACAATACAGTGAGAGCTGTGAAGATGTGGAATTCTCTCCCTGAATCAGTTGATACATTAGATAGCTTTAAGAAGGGGTTGGATGGTGTTTAGCAAGTGAGGGAATACAGGGTTATGGGAGATAGCTCATAGTACAGGTGGATCCAGGGACAAGTCTGATTGGCATCTTGGTGGGACATTCACTAAGATCTGAAAAATCGTTAGCGCAGGCTTCGCGAGCGTTCGCCGCACTTCGCCAGGCGAATTTTCGCCTGCGCTACGCAAATTCACTAAAGTGCGAATTTACACTCTGGTCGGCGAACGATAACGTATTTACGCTAGTGTTACTTCGCTAGGAATAGCGCAATTACGCTAGTGAAGCCTAATTTGCATACGGCACGAATTACAAAATATAATAGAAGTGTATGTTACAGCTACTACACATGCCCAGGAAACCTTTAATGCCCTACATGTGCCCCCTATATAGTAGTGTTGCCATATGTTAGGAAATGTAGGGGGGGAATGATGGTAACCCCCCCCCAAAAAAACTATGTTTTTCAGACTATCACCCACAATGGTAAAACGCCAAGGCGTTTTTTGGGACTTAGAAAAATTTTTAATTTTTTTTTCAACCTCCTATATATTGTATTGCACTTCGCCAGGTCAGTAACGTCTAGCGTAAGTGCTAACGAACAGCAAAAAGTTGATCTTAGTGAATTTGTGTAATTACGATATTTCGCCAGTGCGCAACTTCGCCTGGCGTAAGGGTGCGAAGTTGCGCAAGTCTGTCTACTTCACTAGCGTAAATTCGCCAGAGACGGTGTTAGTGAATTTGCGAAGTTACGATTTGACGTCACACTGGCAAATTTGCGCTAGCGTTAGACGCTTCTCGCTTTAGTGAATCTGCCCCTTGGAGTCAGGAATTAATGTTTTCCCCCTCCGAGCAAAATTGGAGAGGCTTCAAGTGGGTTTTTGCCTTCCTCTGGTTCAACTAGCAATTAGGCAGGTTCTATATATAGACTTAAAAGGCTGAACTTGATGGACGTTTGTCTTTTTCAACCTAAATTACTATGTATGTTACTATTTACTATGTATGTTTCTATATTTTGTTTTAGAATAAGAATGAAGGTCGGGAGTTCAGAGAGTTGTAGTACAAAGTCAGCTTTAGGGTTGCAGACTGGCTTTTAATACTTTCATAGAGAATCCGACTGGGCCTGCAGGACACTGGAAAAAAACCCAGTGGGCCCTTCTGACCCAGTCCCACTCCCTGCCAGATACTGGGGGTGCCCCCCACTCCAATTGTGGCATAGAAAAAAACATTGCATGTGGGAGAGAGGGCATTTTAGCATTGAGTTTGATCTCAGGTTGAGCTTGCATCTGGAATGGGGGTATAAGGACATGGGGTGGAGTATCCCTATGGTGGCAGCCCTGGTGGGCCCCACACACCCCAGTCTGGCACTGCTTCCATAAATGAGACCTTTACCTGGTTTGACACAGGACAATAAAAACTTGATAATGTTCACACGCAGTCTGTACCCCATGCATCACTTCTGAGCTATCAACATATAGTTTAGCTTTTTATTGTTTAAGCTGAAAATGCTAGGAGAAGGGCAGGTGCCAGTATATCCTGGAACAGGTAGGAAAGGCTGAAGGTTATTAGTGCATATCTGCTGGGGCTGGGCTGCTATACAGTGAAGACAAACATGGAAAAAATAAGGGAGTGACATGCTGCACCTTATATAGAGACTCATTTCTATATGAACATAAAATGAAAAAATCAGAGAGCAGCCTGGCCCTTCTCCCCCACCAAATTACAGTAAATAAAGTTTGGATTATCAAAAGTCATATGAATGAAAGGATTAGTCTTCCTGTTAATGGGCACCACACTGCCAGTCAATCACACACATCCAGATGTCAGAGGCCAGGTTACCAAACACGTTCCCTTTGCAGCACAAAAAAAAAAGACATACCTGCCGTAGTAGGAACACAAGCTGTCATTCTTACATAAGCAGTTATAAAAGGGCAAAGTACTGGGTTAATATACCTTCCAGCATAATGCAGCACATATGCAGTTTAATCGGTTTACCAGTACCAAGATGTGTGAGGAACAGGGGGAGGTAGAGATATGTTTCCAAGGAAAGAGAAGAACTACAGATATGTAGAATGTATATCCTGCAGTTCAGGGGCAGATTTTCATTAAAATGCTTGACCTTTGAGTTAACTTTTAGTATAGTGCAGAGAGTGATAATCTGAGTCAATTTGCAATTGGTTTTCATTTTTTGTTATTCGTGGTTGTTGAGTTATTTAGCTTTTAATTCAACAGCTCTCCAGTTTGCAATTGGGATGAAATGAGCCATTTTACTGAACCTTTCAGTAACTATCCAGATGACTGTAAAACCATGGGAAGTAGGAAGTTCAACAATAAAGTCCATGGCTAAATGTGTCCAAGGCTGAGATGGAATGAGTAGTTGTAATAGTAATCCCTTGGGGGAAGTGTGACTGGATTCAGAGGCAGCACAAATGGAGCAAGAAGAAACAAAGTCTTTAATATCCTTCCATAGGGAGGGCCACCAAGCATGACAGGACAATAACTCAGTTGTCTTCTTGATCCCAGGATGACCAGCCTGCTTTGAACTGTGTGACTGATGAAGAATAGTCTATCGAAGGTCCGGGGGTACGAAGGTCACCCCAAGAGGTGTATCAGCAGGAGCAGAAGCTTGAGCTGACAAGATTTGAGCTGCCATATGAGGGAACAAAGCAACAACAATCTTTGTGGACGGGACAATCAGTTCATCATCCTTTAAAGACAAATCCACCAGAGTGAAGCTTATGGATAAGGCATCCGCCTTTTTATTTCTGGAGCCAGGTTGGATTGTGATGACAAAATTAAAACATGACAACAACAAGGACCACCAAGCCTGTCTGAGGTTCATATGCTTTAGAGTTTGAATGTATTCCAAGTTCTTATGGTTGCTCCATTCTTCTAACACCAACTTGACTGCCAAGAGTTCACACACCCACATCAGAGGCATCAACTTCTATGGAGAAAGGGAGAAGAAGGTCTGGATGTTTTAGGGTAGCGGCTGAAGAAAAAGACTTTTTCAATGATTCAAAAGCTTCTTTGTGAAGTCTTCTGCCCTTACGAATGAGAGTCAGAAATGGAGAGATTTTAGATGAAAACCCTTGATGAATTGCCTATAGTAATTGGCAAAGCCGATAAACCTCTGTTTAGCCTTGGAACTAGTAGGCAAAGGCCACTCTTGAATGGCGGAAACCTTGGCTGGATCCATCTCGAAGCCCTGAGTGGAAATAATATAACCCAGAAACGGAATCTTGGGCATTTCAAAAGAGCATTTTTCCAGCTTGGCAAAGAGAGTATTCTTCCTTAAGCGAGAAAGGACCTCCCGAACATGGGCTCTGTGTTCATTTAGGAGTTTAGAAAAATAAGAATATCGTCCAGATAAATGACCGCACATAGCCCAAGTAGATCTCTAAATATATCATTGACTAATCCCTGGTAGACTGCGGGCGTGTTGCAGAGCCCAAATCGCATGATGAGGTACTTCTAATGACCGTCCCGAGTATTGAATGCAGTATTACACTCATCACCCAGATTAAGTTGTAGGCTCCTCTGAGTTCCAATTTTGTGAAAATGCAAGCCATCCTTTTTCTCCACAAAGAAAAAAACAGCCCCAACAGGAGAAGATGAAGGACGAATGAAGCCACATAGAAGATTCTCTTGAATGTAGTCCTTCATGTCGTTATTTTCTGAAGGAGAAAGTGGATATGTCCGACCATGAGGTGGCATCAGGCCCGGACTGGCAATCTGTTTGTTAGGGCAAATGCCAGATGGGCTGCTATATGGTGCCATAGAAAGTCAGTATTTAGTGGGCTGGTGGGGGCTGTTTGGGCCTCTTTTTGGGCTGATTGGGCCTCTGTGTACCTGAAATGCCAGGGCCTATTTTGATTCTCAGTCCAGTCCTGGGTGGCATGGTACCGGGGAGCAGATCAACAGGACAATCGTAGGATCGACGTGGGGGAAGGGTTTCTGCAGACTTTTTATAAAAGACATCACAAACGTCCTGATATGCAAGGGAAGAGAATGAAGATTTATTGAAGAACAAGATAACTTCATGACTGCATTGGGAGAAAACAATTTTGCTGGCAGTATGGGCTCCAATGAGAAATCTGTCTTTCAGCCCAATTGATAATGGGATTGTGTAGTTGAAGCCAGGACAAACGCAGGACAATGGGGGTGGAAGGGCAATTAATAATAAGAAAAGAAAGTCAATCAACATGCAATGTCCCAATCATAACAAAAAGTTCCGGTGTAGCATATTAGATATAGGCTGTAGATAACTGTCTGTCGTCTATAGCCAATACACGAAGAGGAGTCGGCAAGGGGTGAAGAGGGGTATCATGCAGGGTAGCAAATGTCTTGTCCAGTCCGCAGAAGAGACAATAACCGGCAGCACGTCTACGTAACTTCTCTTCTTCGGACAAGCGGGCTCCCCCAATTTCCATGGGTTCCTCAGAAGAAGATGTAGAAGCAGGAACTGGTGGAGTAGGGAGGAACAGTCTCTGAAATCGAGTTGCCGGTAATGGCTGGAATTTCTTACTTCTCTCCCTGTCGGACAAGTGCTCACGCATTCTAGTATCAATTTTAATAGCTAGAGCAATAAGGTCTTCCAATTGCTCCAGGAGGTCACGGGATACCAGATCATGCTTGAGAAGAGTAGAAAGCCCCTGGTAGAAAGCTGCATGGTAGGCCTCAATGTTCCAATTCGTCTCAGACGCTAAAATATGGAAGCATATGGCATATTCGCTGGCACTGCGACTTGCTTGGTGAATTTGCAGCAGAGAGGCAGCGGTGGTGACCCGGCTAGGTGTATCAAAGACAATACGGAAAGACTGAAGAAATAGGTCTATGTCGTGGGTAAGAGGAGATTTCTTCTGCCATAAGGGGGATGCCCAATCCAAAGCTTTCTCTTGAAGATGGGTAATCACGAACCCAACTTTAGCTCTCTCGGCAGTGTATTGCGAAGGCTGGAGCTTGAATTGAATCTGGCATTGATTCACAAAACCTCGACAAGCCTGCGGATCTCCATGGTAGAGTGGGGGAGCAGGAACCTTGGGCTCCAAACCATGGATTGGAGAAGGAACGACGACTGAAGCTACTGCTGCTGTGGCTGCTGGAGGATTGATAGCAAGGTTTCAAGGTCAAGATTCAGGCAATAGGTCAAACATTAAGAATTCAGAAATCACACCCAGTAACACAGAGTAGTAGAACCTATAATCAGGCAATGATCCAGGCCACAGGTGTCCTTTTATTCGTGATTTTTTGTGCTAAAATGTGGGTGATGACATCAAGCATTGACGTTGCACGTTTTTACACTGGTGTAATTATGCTGCAAACATGTTGCTCTATAACTCCATGGATTTTGTTCCCAGTGGCCTCAAAGCAGGTGCTTATTTTTAAGTGCAAGTTTTAGATGCAAAAAAACAATGTGTCCTGCCAAACCTCACAGGTAGAAAAGGGTGGGCACTCTTGATATACTGTAGATGCTTCAACTGATATGAACAAATTAAACATAAAGATATCAAATATGTGCCCACAGTAATACATTCAGTTACACTAAGGAATGTTTTTTTGGTTCAAATAAATGTTAAAATTGTTTAGAAAAAGGGTATATATATGCCCTTGTTTTTATAATGGTGCTCTCATACCAAGTTTTCAGTCTTAAGTTTTATCTCCATAGCAAAGGATTTGGCAGGAGATTACAATAGGAAGGGGATAATATATTGACAAGAGCGGTACTGTGAAGGGTTGGAGGCAGCAGTTCAGGAACAGGGATAATAAACTGGGAGGAGAGGCACTGGGAATGGGCAGTTAGGCCTGGCCTCAGCACTGACAAAAAGAGAAGAGAAGGCAGTAACAGAAAGGTTGCTTAGAAATTTGGGTGGCAGAACAAAGGACAAAGAGAGGTTCCCATGGGAATGAGGAGGCAGCTTGAGTCCATGTGAAGTATGAAGTAAAGGATCTCTAAAAGATAATAAAGAGGAAGGAGCTTCAGTAAAGCTGAGAGTGGAGACATGAGGAGAAAGAAAGAGCTTGCAGAGAGGAGTGTAGGAACAAACTGCTCTTAATGTTTTTTAAAATAAGGAATTATCTAAGGTTTCCACCTATACTGGAAAAAATATTGTGCTCCCTATCACTATTATCTTGCTTCTTCCACATTTAGAAGTCATGAGTTATATATTTTTCATAATTATTGATTTTCTCACATTTGACTGCATCTGGGCAGGTTAATTGGCTCCTGATAAAACTGACCATAATATGTGGCAACATGATAGAGACTAAAGGTGGAAATACATAAGATCTGCTCATTTGTTGAGCTCGCCAAATGGGCAGATTTTTCACGGATATGCCCACCTTGAGGTGGCAATGATCAGGCTGATCCAATCATTTGCCTCTTGGGACAACCCTTGGACCATATTTGCTTCTTTGCCAATAGTTGGATCGACGATGGTATCAACAAGCAGATATGGCTCTGGATCCAATTTTCAAATAGATGCTGTCGGGAGGGCCCATCAAAGGACCCATACATGGGCAGATAAATCGGTCTGATGAGCCCAAATTGGAGTCTTAAATCTGCCTGTGTATGGCCACCTTAACACTGTAAGCTCCATTGAGGCAGGGACTGGTTTTGACTGATGTATAATCCCTGCAAAATGCTGCAGATTATGTTGGAGTTTGATAAATAGAGAAATATAAATAATTCTGAGTGCCTTTCATGATCTGCACTTGGAATACCAATATCCAAAAGGGCAGAACGATAATGCTGTTGTACTAAGTCATAGGTTTTATTCCCCCCACAAGAATTTAAACTCACAGTGTCCACATTCCTGAAATGTTGACCACCAAACTCAATGTGCTATATTTTTTACTTGGTTTAATTGTTTGTTTTTGTATCTTTAGTGATTTGATTGCATTCTCCATTGTTCCTAATTAACTGATTTTGGTTGTAGAAATTGCACATACAATAGTTAAATTTTGGATCTTCATGCCATAGTTTTATAATCCTATGCTTATTGTGTTTCCAGATTCCCAACAACTGCAGGGGCCCTTTATTGTTGGTAAGGGCTGGACTACACAGAGCCCCCATGGACATGGACAAACTTCCAGAGAACCCCTGCCTGTATTTGTGGTTTGTGTCCATGGATGGCATCACAGGGGTAGAAAGTAGTCCTGACAGGGGCCTAGTCCGAGGCCTGGAGAGACACATACTTCCCAGTAATCTAGATTTGCAGATCCAGAAAAGGATGTAACTTTCAATGGAATGAGATGACATAAGATCAGTAAAGTCTGTGATAGTTTGTGGGCACCCTGAGCAGTGCATAAGGAAACAAAGTGTAGTATTCTGACAAAGCCTAGGCATATACTTTATTTTATGCAAACAGGCCCGGGTTGGCCATTGCTCCTTTCAAGAAAATGCCCGTTGGTCTGCTCCATTTACAGGCCAGAGAAGTGGAGCCACCAAATGGGGGCCGAAGCTGAATGGGAGCCGAAGCCACTAACGGCCACAATGTTGTTTTTAATTTTTATAGGGGGAGAGCCCTGATCACTATTTTGTTTTTTTTACTTTAATGGGGGACCCTGGCCACCAGTGGTTTTTTAACTTGGTGGGGGCTGGCCAACAATGGGGTTTTTTCAACTTGGGTGCCTGGCCACCAATTATTTTTTAACTGTTATGGGGGAGATATATTTTTCTTCACTCCAATGGGAGACCCTGGCCACCAATGAGTTTTTTTGTTTTTTTGTTTTATTCAGGGGCCCTGACCACCAATGTCTTTAACTTGGGAGGGACTCTCACATCAATGTTGCACCTTTATATGTGGGTTGTTTCTATTTTGCTTTTTACTATTTTACTATTTTTATAAATCTAGGGGATCAACATTTGATTTTTCGTTTTCCTTTTCTTTACCTTGTTTAATACTATGTATTAGTCTCAACTGACTACAGAAGACCAAGGGCTGGTTAGGAAAGTGGGTGTGCCATGCTTGAAGGCACAAACATCTAGTTCTCAAAAGAGCTGCCAATATATCTTTATACAAACAAAGGTTAAATTCTATTCCTTATTCTTTTTATATAAAGTAGTAATATATTTTGCAGAACTGTGCAATAATATTAGGGTAAATACTGCAATACACAATAATAGTCCGAAACAAGAGATGGAAGGAGATGGCAAGAGTTAAGTACACACCCATACGATGGGAAAGATAAGGATAAAATGAGTCATGTCCCATACACAGCTGTAAATGGCTTTTGAATGAGCACAAAGCCTTTTGCAACGTTGATATTCCCAGACAAATTTGGATGAAAGTGTTGGGGGTGTTTTGATCAAGTAACTGAGGGAGAGAGGAATGGGGAGTGGAAGTGAAGGGAAAGAGAATGGGAAGAGGTGTAAGGGCAGAGGTCAGGCTCAGTGTGGGAAAGTGTTTGGAATGCTGGGAATGAAAACGTGAGGAATAAACAAGAATGATGATGTGCAGATATTAGGAAGAGTCTGGGTGGTGAAAGAGGTGAAAGAATGCAAACATGAACAAGACAGTTTTAGTGAAAGAAATAGAGGGCTGTTACCTTAGCTCCCCAAAGAGATGGTGACTACAGTAGCAGTGGGATAATAGTATATGGGATGGGACTGTGTCTGAGGGATAGCAGGTATAGTAGGGAGAGATAGTGCCTAGTGATGGGTGAATTTATTCGCTAGGCGCGAACTCGCTGCGAATTCCCGCGATTCGACACTGGTGTATAAATTCGCAAAATGCCAGCGAAAATTCACCTGGCAAAAAATGACGTGGCACGCCAAAAATGACGCAACAAGTGTTGAAAATAGGTTTGCCACCTTTTAAAAAAAAAAAAAATACCGGCGAAGCGAAACGAGATAGATTCTCCCATCACTAATAGTGCCTGAAGTAGCAGTGGGATAATAGTCTCTGGGAAGGGAGTGTGGGATAGAAGGTATAGTAGGGAGAGATGGTGCCTATAGTAGCAGTGGATATAATAGTCTCTGGGAAGGGAGTGTGACTGTGGGATAGCAGGTATAGTAGAAAGAGATGGTGCCTATAGTAACAGTGGGATAATAGTCTCTGGGAAGGGAGTGTGGCTGTGGGATAGCAGGTATAGTAGGGAGAGATGGTGCCTATAGTAACAGTGGTATAAAGCTCCCCATAGACGCAACGATCTTTCGCTCCCGAACGACCGATTTTGGTGAAGTCCGACCAATCTGTCAAATTATCGTGCGGTTAGTGGGATACAAACGATCGGTCATCTTACGATTTTTCGTCCGACATTGGTCTGAAGATTGATCGGCCAGGTTAGAAAATCTTTATCGGTCCCCATGCAATCTACCTATGTTTGCAGGGCAAAGCAGGCTGTGATCCTTCAGTTTTGCTGGCAATATCGCCTGAAATGGTCTTTTTAGTTGATGGACAAATCTGACATTAAACGATCGTTTTGAGACAATCGTGGTCTCAAGATAACCATTGGATCTTTCAAAAATCTTTGCGTCTATGGCCAGCTTAATAGTCTCTGGGAAGGGAATGTGGCTGTGGGATAGCAGGTATAGTAGGGAAAGAGATGGTGCCTATAGTAACAGTGGTATAATAGTCTCTGGGAAGGGAATGTGGCTGTGGAATGGCAGGTATAGTAGGGAGAGAGTCCTTATCTGGTTCCTACAAGAACGTATTTGATGTCTTTACTCACATTTCACAAATTACATGAACACAAGCTGTCTGCTTTTTCTGGATTTGCATTGTCCTTTTACTTTATTTAACTGAATTGTTAATTAAAGAAAAAATTTGAACCAACCCAACTGTGCATTGTTGGTAAAAGAGATGAGGGAGCTACACCTGGAAAATGAAGAGGAAGTGATGTATGTTGTGACATTTTTAAGCCTCTGTTTGCTCATGTATTGAAGGTAAGAATGCAATCACTATTGGAGTCTCGACAAATACCTCTCTGACTCTAACTATTATTCAGGCTCCAAATGCAGTTTTACCTATATTTAAAAATGGTTGGTATACAGGAAAAAATATATTACTGCTCCTTGGAGACATCAATGGCTGAGCACAGGGTCAATCAGCATAGCAAGCCACAGATTATCCCATTTTCTGACTTGGATTCCAGGTTAAATCAACCTCTGCATGCAAATCCACCACCCACCATGATAGGAAATCTGGGACACATAGATGCATGAGAGAACAGCTGCTTACTGTATGGCAATGGGTGTGGTGTTAAAACAGAAGCATCCTGGGCACCATTAAAATTAAATCTGGTTGTGGCAACCCACATGCACATACAGCATTTATATTGTTGCAATTGTTCCATGGAAATTTTCGGCACTGGCAGATGTTTCCTGTTATTGTTTTTGGGAAATCCGCTGCCCATGGCACACCTCAGCTAGCAAGTTCTCTTTCAATATTGGCTGTTGAACACCACAAGTCTCATACTTCCAATTGCCTACAATTAAACATAGTTTATGATGGTTGACCTTGGTTTTCTATGTGGGGATGATTCCTTAGTGTGGCATGAAGTCAAACTAGGGTGAGATTCTGGGCTAACACTCATCTTTTGTCCAGGGTATTGTAACCACTAATCAGCAGGTCAAATACAAAAATATTCTCATATATATGTAACTTTGTATTTGGTGGGGGAAGCATGAATAAAATGTATGGCTTCAAAGTGAAATTGAAATGAGAAAGCCAGAACACTTTTGATTTAGCTATTTAATACTATTGTGTATATACTGCACATACGTATATATATGGAGTTTTGGACTCCAAGGGGAACTCTGTGGCTCTTTGTTCACTTGTAAACAGTTTGTTAGTGGCATGTTTACCACCTTTTCATAAATAATTTACCCCCTGGTGAACGTTATTTTCACTGTCTGATCAGTATACATCATGTGTGTGCAATATCTATAATACAACTTAGAGGTCATTTACAAGGGCCAAGGTGCAAAGTGCAAACAATGGGCACATTCAGTATTATTTTTTTTCCCACTTTGTGCTGGCCTGTGTGTAAAAACTCTTCTCTTCATCCCATAACTTCAGAGTAAAGTTGGAACCAAGCCTTGTACTTACCACCCGCTCCAAAGCAGCCAGGCCCCCAATGCAAGTGTTTTGTTTTTTTTAATTAATAACTATGGGGTGCAATTTTGCTCCCCTTAGTCCTTCTGTACTTGACTCTGGGGTACAAGTAAATGACCCTGTTTGTTTTATTACTGGCACAGTGATAGCAATGCAGGCGTGGGTTATACCAGTAATTATCTGAGCGATGTAACCGAGAAACTGAGACATGGAAGCTGTGTTTAGCCTGTGGTAGTGCCAAAGACAACAATATTGTTGTGTGCAACTAGTTCTGCTAATCAGTCTGCCCCTTACATGATTACAAACAAGTCACCCGCTGCTTTATTCTCCAACCTTCCTGTTTTGCTATAGGGGTGCTTTGATTAAATTACACGTTTCTCTTTATCATTGTTTCATGTACATGCTAGAGAGTCAACTTATCTGGCTACACTTGCTACATCAGAGAAGTGCAGAGAGATCCCTGCCTTCCGGAACCAGTGCACATATGGGTACGCCTCTTTAGTTAACCAATTTGCTTCCTTCCTCACTCAATCACTGTGCGTTAACCCTTTTATTCTTCACTCTATCAATAATCCCTTTCTTTGTTTTTTTTTTTAAAGTTGGCACTTGTGTTAATATGTTACTATTGCTAATTTCTGGCTATATGGAGCTCTGTATATTTGTGCTGCACCCCAAGGGGAGACACCCTGACATTAGGGTTGCCACCTGACCAGTATATTACCGGCCTGATTGGTAAAAATGATACTTAACTCCAATGTTATTAATATGGAAAAAATCTAAAAATATAGGAAGACCCGTATTTTTTTTTTCCAAAAAAAGGTGGCAGCCTTACCTGACAGACACACACACTGCTACAAATGGAAGGCAGGGCTCTATTTCTTTATTAGATTTCATATATACATATATCAACTTTTTTTGGTGTTTGCAAAATGATAAATGTCAATCTTAACATAAAAAACAGCTTGTGTGTCTGTTCAGCAAAATGTATATTTTTATTCACCTTACAGGGGCTCTGTTATATGGAAGCAAGGTATTGTGCGAGCAATACAAGCCCCTTGTTAACACTACTTTTGCCTTGCAATAATGTCGGTTCTCTAGAATAAGCACATAAAAAAACTGTGGTACCGTGTTAGCCAGTAGCAAAATTAACAAATAAAAAAACAAATACAAAAAGTATTGTAGAAGTGATACCTATATTGGCTAACAATAAAAATACAATGCAAGCGTTCAGAGCACCAAGGTCCCTTCGTCAGGAAAAATACAAATGAGGGCTAGAAGGGCACAGCATATATATATATATATATATATATATATATACTATTAGGTCAGTGAAAGGTATTCATGGGTAATACATTAGGAAGTTACAGATAGATAGAGATCAATTGTAGAGATCATACAATGAATTAGGGTGGGCTGTAAATAGTCCAGGGGTCTGGATTAAGTCAGGTCACATAGTGTGACATGAAACCTGACCCTAAATTAAGGCCCTTAGGGGGTAATGTAATAAAAGGCACTAAGTTTGCCCAGGGGCAATAACCCATTACAACCAATCAGCAGGTAGCCTTTACTGGTCACCTGTTTAAAAGCAAGCATCTTATTGGTTGCTATGGGTTACTGTCCCTGGGCAAACTTAGTGCCTTTAATTACATATGGGGGTTAAGGGCAAGGAAAGGCAAAGAAATAAAATCCCATTTTTACTTTCTTTAATGAAAAAGAAATCTATCTCCAATATACTTTAGTTAAAAAATGTGTACCGTTTTTATAAGAAACCTGACTGTATGCAGTGAAATTCTCCCTTCATTTACTGCTGGGGATAGGAATTGTCAGACAGTGAGTCCCTAACTTCTGGCAGGGAAACAATCATACTTACTAGCCATGCAGAACTCAAGTAGCTTTGTTTTTTGATCATTTATGACGATCCCTAAGAAGCCCAGATCACACTGAGCATGTGTATGTAGTCTAGTCTTGCAAAGATGTATAACAAAGTTACAAGATGACAGCCCCCTGTGGCCAACTTTGAAAGCATAAATCATTTGTTTGATTAGGCTTGTGGTGCAGTAAGTTCATGTTTATGTTTAGTATACAAAATACAGCATTTCTATCTTTATTCTATTTTAGACTTTCCTTGCCCAACTCAATATACACACAGAGAATCATTTAAACAATGCAAAAAAGAATAGCATATGGACCCCACAACCAGGACAAAACCAGAAACTGGACCACTACATCGATTGTTTCAGAAAAAGGGTTACATCCAATATATTGGTCAGATAAGTTAATTTACAATATCAGTATCCAGGAGAAAAATGCTATACGGACTTTGAAAACCAACATGGACTTCATAATTAAACCAGCTGATAAAGGGGGTGCTGTGATAATAATGGACACCACAGTTTACAAAAGGAGCCAATAGACAACTGTCTAACACCACATATTATAAAAGACTGGAAGAGGACCCAACTCATAAATATACAAAGGAATTAAAACAAGTTATCAGTGGTCTCCCCCCCACATACACACTTAATGGACTTGATACCAGTGAACACCAGAATTGGTACCTTTTACATGTTACCCAAAATACATAAGGAAGGAAACCCAGGGCGACCTATCATCTCTGGTATTGGAACACTAACTGAGGGCATATCTGGCTGGGTAGAAAACATCCTAAAGCCAATTGTAAGAAAAACACCCAGCTTTATACAAGACACCACTGACCTTTTAAACAAACTGGCCAATATAGGTCCACTTCCAGAGGGAACCATCCTAGCTACCATGGATGTGGAGTCTCTTTATACCAACACCCCACATGAAGATGGTATTGCAGCCTGCCAGCACTTCCTAGAAAAGAATCATATGCCCACAGTACCAACTGTACAAATGATCAGATTTATACTGACCACATCAACTACTTCTCATTAGGGGATGCCATATACCTCCAACTGATGGTAAGTGCTATGGGAAGCAAAATGGCACCTCAGTATGCCAATCTGTTCATGGCCCAGTTAGAGGAAAATTTCCTGGCTTCCTGCAAAACCAGGCCCTTAGCCTATTTACGGTATATAGATGACATACTTATCATATGGACAGCATCAGAAAAATAACTATTGTTATTCCACCAAAGAATTAACCAATTCCACCCCACCATCAACCTTACCCTTAACCTCTCTAACTCACACATCAACTTCTTGGAAACAACCATCTACATAAAAAATGTAACCATACAAACATCCCTATACCAAAAACCAACAGGCCGTCCAGCATATCTTATGTGGGACAGTTTTCATCCTCATCACATAAAAAATTGTGTTTAGCCAGGCTCTGAGATGCAACCGGATTTGCTCAAACCTTGATGACAGAAATAAACATCTCCATTCCTTACGGAAAATTTTTGTTAATCAGGGATACGATCCGCAGGTTATTGATGATGAAATCCACAGAGCAACTCAAATACCCAGAGACACACTCTTGGATTTTAAAGAAAAGACAGAAAACAAAAGGGACCTATTGTAGTTACCCACAACTGAACATTATTAGAAAAATAGCCAGAGAACTGCAAACCATGCTCCAGACAGATACCCAACTAAAACAAATATTCCCAAAACTACCTCTCTTGTTTTATAGACAACCACCTAATCTGAGGAAAATGACAGAAGTGCTCTTCCTAAAACAACTAAATTAGGTACATTTCCCTGCAACAGCAACAGATGTGAAACCTGTAAATACATGCGGTGCAAAGTTGCTATACCGAAAACACAAAAAGTATACACCATTCTGGATTATTATTTGTGTGCTTCATCCAATGTGGTATACGTGATTACATGTACTAGGCGTTCTACAGGAGGGATATACATTGGTGAAACAGGACAAAAATTGCGCACAAGGATGAACCATTACAGACATAAAATCAACACCAAGTCATGTGATACACCAGTGAGGCAACACTTTTGCAGTCAAAATCACAGTCTTCAGGACATGCAGGTTTTAATTCTAAAAGGGAACTTTAAAACTGAACAGGAAAGGAAGATTTATGAATTCAAATTTATGGAATTATTTAACACATTAAGACAGGGCCTTAATTTAGGGTCAGGTTTCATGTCACACTATGTGACCTGACTGAATTCAGACTCCTGGACTATTTACAGCCCACCCTAATTCATTGTATGATCTGTACAATTGATCTCTATCTTTCTGTAACTTCCTAATTTATTACCTATGAATACCTTTCACTGATCTAATAATATATATGCTGTGCCCTTCTAGCCCTCATTTGTATTTTGCCTGAAAATTGCATGTATCACCTTTATACCATTTTGTTATTTTTTATTTCAAAAGGGTTGCCCAATAACATATTTTGCCTGACAAAGGGGGCTTGGTGCTCCGAAAGCTTGCAATGTATTTTTATTGTTAGCTGATATAGGTATCACTTCTATAATACTTTTTGTATTTGTTTTTTTATTGGTTCTCTAGAATAAAATATTCTGGTAAATTACTACCACCATCTAGTGGTTGTATGAGGTAATACACCCAGCATACTTTTTTATTTTTTAGTTCCCTTTAAAAAATAATCTTAACTGTTTATGCTGGGTTGTTTTCAGTTACCAAAAAAAAATCCAATTTACATAAAATTAACTAGTTCCAAAATATCATTAAGTAGCTTCCTGTGACTTTCCTTATGGCTTTCTGAGCTCAGACAATTGCTGGATGTAAGCATTGGGGTTTCAAATAGCATTTGTGACCACTAGGCCATAAAAAGATATCTAGAAATGCTGAATAGAGACTATAATAAGGAGGTGGAGTGTGGAGAGGTAAAAAAACAGTTCAGAACATGGGCCTATGGTCTAAGGATATATGATGGGCCTGGTTCACATGGCTTCTCACCATATAAGAAGCAGGAAGGGTCTAGAGCTTTTTTTTTTTGATCATCCTTATGAATGAGGATGAATTTTTCTAGAACCTAAGACCTGCAGTGAAAATCTGGATATTTTTGTGAAAATATGTATGAATCAATATGATTTATTTTGGGCCAGTGAGGGTCTGTCCAGGCTCCAGTGTACTTGTAATGCCAGGCATATCTTTAATCCCAGTACTCAAAGCAAATGCAGCAGGGATCGATGAGTGAGAATTAATCAGCAGATGCAGGCATAAAAAAAATTGTCTTTATTCTGAATTGATGTCCATGCCAGTAGTTAGATGTCAAGAGGGACTAAGATGAGTTTGCAATTTCATGACCCTGTGGTAGAACTTGGAAGAATCCACCAAACATCAAAACACAAGTAAAATAGTGTTCAAGCACCCCTTAATTTAAAACAAGGGCAAATGTTTCTATCGTCCTAGTAGAGTTGCAAGAATAGCTAGAATATCAAACAAGTGTTCATCCATCACCCCATCTCGCCTAAATGGGTCTTCAAACTGGTTTTCCAGGAATATTTAGAAGAGCAATTAGGCCAAAACCAAATGTCACTACAATTCACTATAATTAAACTTCAGGCTGCCCCTTCAAGTTACTGCTCTGGACAAAGGGTAGTTCAATGTGTAGTAAACAATATAATCAGTTGTATTCATGTAAGAGGTTGCCAGTGTGGCATAGATGGTATGCTTTGATATGCAATAGTCTGGTACAGATGGAACTATGGTGAGAATAACTCTAGGGGTAGTGACACACGGGCAGATTCGGGGAGATTTAGTCGCCTGGTCACTAATCTCCTGTTCTTCTTGGCGACAATCAGGGGCAATCCAGTCCATTTTGCCGCTTGAGGCGGTCTTCAATTTGCCGCCCCCCCCTTCCCCATGGCACTTCAGCGCCAGATGGGGTGAGCAACGACGCTGCGACTGTGTGCTCTGCACTTGAAGAGCTGAATTTCTGGGTTGAAAACTGGAAATTAGGCTCTTAGTTACCAGGAGCAGCTTTTTTGCTACCCCTGGTAACCAGGGGGGCGCTGCCGCCTAAGGCGTGTGCCTCAACTTGCCTCATTGGCGGAGCGCCCTGGCAACAATCTCCCCGAACTGCCTTCTTGTGTCATCCCTTCCTGTATAATGAAGAGTCACCTGTGCTAAGCACATGCAGCGATTAGTTTTCTGAAGTGGCTTGAAGATGTCTCACGAGGAAACTTCGGGCAACTTCGGAAAATCAAGCCCCGCGTGTGCTTAGTGCAGGTAACTCTTCATTATACAGGAAGGGAAGACACGCAAAGGCAGTTCGAGGAGATTATCGCCCAGAAGAACAGGCAAATCTCCCTGAATCTGCCCGTGTGTCACTACCCTTAAAGGGCAAGGAAAGTGTAAAATAGAATAAGGCTAGAAATGCTGTATTTTGTATACTAAACATAAACATTAACTTACTGCACCACAAGCCTAATCAAACAAATGATTTATGCTTTCAAAGTTGGCCACAGGGGGCTGTCATCTTTTAACTTTGTTATACATTTTTGCAAGACTAGACATACACATACTCAGTGTGATCTGGGCTTCTTAGGGATTGTCATAAATTATCAAAAAACAAAGCTGATGGAGTTCTGCATGGCTGGTAAGTAAAGCAGGGGCTCCCCCTGCTGTTCATAAATATGATTGTTTCCCTGCCAGAAGTTAGGGACCGTCTGACAATTCCTATCCACAGCACTAAATGAAGGGAGAATTTCACTGCATACAGTCAGGTTTCTTATAAAAATGGTAAACAACAATATATTGGAGATAGATTTCTTTTTCATTAAAGAAAGTAAAAATTGGATTTTATTTCTTTGCCTTTCCTTGCCCTTTAAAGTGTAACCTTAGAGTTAGACTAAGAATTAGGGTTAGAGTGGATGATGTAAGAGGGGTGACAGAGAATGGAAGAAGGAGATGGTGGACAGCTGACAATGTATGGTGGAGGCAGTGCCAGGCTGAGCCAGCTGGTGCTCCAACTTGCCCCCACCAGTCATGTGAGCAAACAAGTGCATATGTGCAATGATGGAGTGACGTGGAAGGACACATGCAAGTTTCCATGGGCACTGACACCAAACTATAAATCGGGCAACTGGTGCCTCAAAGTAGGGGTAGGCAAGGAGAAGAGGTATGTGCCAGTGCACCCCACCATTGCTCCCCAGGCATGTGCCTTTTCTGCTTACTCCTAGTTCCAGCCCTGGGAGAAGGGATGACCACAGCTGAAGTAGGCCTCCTGGAGTGCTGACAACTGAGACCTATTACTAGGAGAGAGCAGTACAGATCACAATGTACGTATGAGGTTCAGGGGTTCAGGTACATGCAATGATATCTGAGACCTGATCCAGTAAAAGATTCATGTGAGTTAGTAAAATTTCCTCTGGGTGGCCTAATATCTATAACCTTCACTAACCCCACTAAACTCCTCATTGACACCTGGGGAATCTGTACTAATGGCACATGGAAAATAATTGCCCATCTCCTTAAAGGGATTCTATATTATTATTTTTATTACACAATTCCACTGTGTACATTGCAAATAATGGCTTCTACCATTTAAAATTTTATTCTTGAACCAGTAAATGTATTTTCTTTTAGTTGTAAAATTTGTGTGTAGGCAGCCATGTCAGGTCATTTCTCCGGATCCCATACTTTCAAAATGAGCCAGTACTTCACAGTGCAGCTGCTTTCAAAAAGGCTATTGTTTTTCTTATTCAATGTAACTGAATTGTAACTTGGGTTAGCCCTTGAAGTGTAGCTTTAAAAAAAGAGTAAAGTTTATCAGAGCACAAGAAACATGGCTGAGGGCAGATGGGAAACTAACAGCGTGCCTAGCCCTATGTCAGAATTTAAAATTAAATGTAAAACAATCTGCCTCTTTATTAGTCACCTTTACAATTTACAGTTTTGCAAAGAGAGTTTTCATTTCTTTACATTAGACATTGAATTGCAAAAATATTTCTGTATTTTGAGCTTTTTTGCTAAAATGCCATCTGAAGTATTAAAGAGTAATTATACCAATGCTGATCTGGGTCCCTCACAACTATCTCTAAAAAAACAACGTGAGTAAGTAATCATAGCACATTTGTTCACCCACTACAGGTAATGTATTGGAGGCTTAAGTAAAACTGGTGACTACTGACACAGATAAAATAAAAAAGAAAATGTCATATAACCGTGGTTTGGGAATTTATAAAACCTTTATTATTGGGAAAAGTCTTGCCTGAAAGAGCTAATGGCTAAAGATAAAATCAGCCAGCCAATAAAGGAGGAGCTCTAATAGTTCTAAATAAGGAATACTATCAAAGAGATCAAAGAGATTTTATATCAAATATCCCAAACGGATGTCTACAAACCATTGACTAACAACCCCCTTATATCCATGCTACAGTGCATAATGGACAGGGTCCTTAGAGCATCCGATGAGGGACTTATTGATAAGGATTTTAAACAATATATAGTGTAAGGAATTCTAGAGCAACTGGACATGCTGAATAATCAATGAAGACATTTCACTACTCTTTTGAGCAGCTTCTGCAGTTCAATTGACTGATATGGGAAGCCCTGGAATATAAACTGTTGTACTAATCCAATCACAATATCAGGACTCACCCTGGTGGTATAGCGGCCGGTGGGAATACACAGAGCCACAGAAGTCTCTATTTATTGTCTTATTGGAAATTGTACTCCACCATTTTCTTTTATTTTCAGAGACCATTTTAACAAACAACAACGGGTGACTGCCATGGGCAGTAATATAGCCCCTACTTATGATAATTTATTTATGGCACATCTGGAAGATGTTCACAAGGGTACAGAAAAAAAGTAGCCTGTTACATTATACATTATACATTATACTAGCTTTCACCCACCTTCTCTAAAAAACTCACTATCCTTTACACAATTGGCCAGAGTGCGGCACATAGTAAGTGAGTAGAGTGAGTGCTCCATGTGATTATCTGAAATGATGAGTCGTTTCAGACAGAGGGGCTACCCTGAGGAGATTGTTCAACACAGCCTTAAGAGAATAAGTGAAATAAAATGAGAAAACCCCTTTGTTGGTAAGAATGCACAGACAATTAAAGATTAGAGGTCTGTGTTTTGAGTACCACTGCCAGTAGATATGTTTCCAATATAATACTAAAAGACTATACACATATACTTCAGTATATGTTTATCTCATATTCCCTCATTTTAGACACCCCCCATGATGGTATACAAAAGAACAAAGAATCTACAGGATTGCTTGGTCAGATTCAATGTTGGTTGTGCTCAGACTAATAAACACTTTTTACACAATCCCAAATATGGTGCTTTTCCATGTTTACATTGTTGACAGTGCAACTCTGTCATAAACGGTAGCTTCTTTTACCGTCCACACCCTGGCAAACAATATGCCGTCCAGTAATGTTTTACCTGCGAGTCAGCTTATGTGATAAAACTTTTGAAATGCCCATGCAGTGTAATATGTGTAGGGGAGACCACACAACAATTTAGGGGTACTATCATGATTTTCATGGTGTTGTTTTTATTTTTAAATTACACTGTATGCACTGCAAATAATTCACTCTACCATGTAAAATTTAATTCCTAACCCAACAAGTGTATTTTTTTTTTCATCTCAGGTCATTTTGCCTGGTCATTTGCTATCAGATAGAGCCACCACTTCAGGATGGAACTGCATTTAGACAGGCTGTTGTTTCTCCTACTCAATGTAATTGGGACATTACTACTGAGTGCTGTTCTTATATCTACCAGGTTACCTTCCCATTGTTTTGCTGATGGGCTGCTGGGGGGGAAATGGGAGGGGGTGACTGAGGCACCTGGGAAAATGACAATATGGTAGCCCCATGTGAGATTTCTAGTACAGGTCAGAATATCCTCAAAATGTCAACCGGACATCTGCATCTGCTATCTTCTACATGAACTTGGCAGGTCTGAGTTGGAGTACTTTTTCATTCGGGGTTTAAAGGGGTTGTTCGCCTTTGAGATAACTTTTAGTATGATGTAGAGTGATATTCTGAGACAATTTGCAATTGGTTGTCATTTTTTTTACTATTTAAGGTTTTTGAGTTATTTCGCTTTTTATTCAGCAACTCTTCAATTTGCATTTTAAAGGACATGTCAACCCTTTTCACAAAAATGTAATCAATCAACAGCGTCTCTGAAATCTTTAGATAACCGCCACTCAGGTTGTTAAAAGGTTAACAGTAAGGCTGCAGTGTCCCCTTAATCAGCTACAAATCCTTCTACTACACTGAACCACTCTGCCCCCTCCCTCAGGAATTTCCTTTGGCTCTTGGCTCAGTGAGCATGCTCAGTTCCTCTCAGCTCAGATTACATAACACACCCTCCAGACTAACAGCCAATGAAGAGAGAGCATCGCTGGTTCCCATAGAAACTGTCTGATGCTATTTTTTTCTCCTAACCACCTCTCCTGAGCTCAGCATAATAATTACAGTGCTCAAACCCAGCAGAACTTTTTTTTATCAAAGTATGTTGTGCCTGTGTAAACCTGCATTCTGCATTACATGGGCTTTACAGCATACATGTCTTAGTTCAGATGATAATGTATCAGAGGGAAAATGGCCGCCAGGTGAAAGCTGCTATTTGTTTTACAAAAATGTGATGGCGCTGGTAAACAGAGGGGGTATATGCAGTACAAATGATGCAGTTTGGGTGCGGAAGATATGCCCAACTTAATGTAGGCTTTACATGTCCTTTAAGCAATCTGGCAACTAGGGCCCAAATTACCCGAGCAACCATGCATTGATTTGAATAAGAGAATGGAATATAAATAGGAGAGAGTCTGAATAGAAGGATCAGCAATAAAAAGTAGCAATAACAATACATTTGTAGCCTTACAGAGCATTTGTTCTTTAGAAGGGGGACGGCAATGCCCATTTGAAGGCTGCAAAGAGCCAGAAGAAAAAGACAAATAACTATAAAAAATAAGTAATGAAAACCAATTGAAAAGTTGCTTTGAATTGGTCATTCTATAACATAATAAAAGTTACCCTAAAGGTTAACCACCCCTTTAATAAATCTCGAAAAAATCTCTAGTTTTGTTTTTTTTTCTATGAAAAAAATTGTGGTTTTCCCATTAAAAGACTTATTCATTATACGCATGTATCTGACCACAAATGGATGCCCTCAGCATCCTGCTTTTGCAGGTGGTATAGCGCTCACTAGGAGTCATTTCTTGTTTTCCAATCAGAGTGTGAGCTCTATTAACCCACATCTCTCATGGGAGAAACAATTTTACTACGATAGGTGCCCTTTAAATGAACAGTTTAATCTAGTTATTTAGGATTGTATTTTGTTTTTCTCTGGTCCAAGGAAAGGTAAAATGATACATTTGGATAATGTCTGTGAGGCAGCTTTTGTAACTTTGCCATTTGCCTTGTAACAATGTTTGTGTTTCCAGCACGAATTTTAGTTATCAATACTTTCCTAACCAATGAAACAAAGAGCAATTGTTTATATGTCAGTACAGGGATGGGATCCTTTCTCTGGAAACCTGTTTTCCAGAAAGCTCCAAATTACAGAAAGGCCATCTCCCATAGACTCCATTTTATCCAAATAATCCAAATTTTTAGAAATGATTTCCATTTTTCTCTGTAATAATAAAGATCCAAGATCCATAAAGATATGTAATAATAATGATCCAAATTACAGAAAGATCCCTCATCCAGAAAACCCCAGGTTCTGGATAACAGGTCCCATACCTGTATTAGGTTTCCTGGTGGGCCATGGTACCCCAGTCGATCAATGGGAAAACATGAAACCTTAAACAAGCATGTAAATATCTTCTGTTTTCGGAATGCCTTACAGAAAATGTAAACCTTAACATGTAATTTACATTATTTTATTTTTCTCGTTTTCAAGATAATATCAGTTTTAACATTTCTAAAATGTTAGAAATGTTCAGTTCTGCTGGCCTGACAGCCAGAAAAAAAAAATCAGAAGAAGAGAAAAAAATCTTTGTGTAGAACAGAGCAAAGAAATGTTGAAATATCAGAGAGCAATATCAAAAGATTTTCCACATATTATATCTCTACTTCCAGGCCAGATGGCAAAACTGACCAGTATGTGGCTCTGTTGTTACAGTTTCCTTATATCCACAGTGTAAAAACCGATTCCACCAAGTGTTTTGGAAATGTATATGTGCTGTACTATAATCTAAATACTACAAGAATTAGGCTAATATGGTCATCTTAAACTAAACATTTTGTCACTGAGGTATACCCAACCCCTAAAAATACTAGGGATGCACCAAATCCACTATTTTGGAATAGGCTGAACCCCCGAATCCGTTGTGAAAGATTCGGCCAAATACCAAACCGAATCCCTATTTTACATATGCAAATTAGCGAGGGGGATGAAAAGTTGCATGTTTTTTTTAATTCAAATTTGGTTCTGCTAGGCACAAGGATTCGGCCGAATCAGAATTCTGCTGAAAATGGCAAAATCCTGGACGAATACTGAACCGAATCCTGGATTCGGTGCATCCCTAAAAAATACACTTCCCTAGTATCAAGCAAACATTGTAAATAGGAACACAAAATCCAGTTCCTCCCAAACACCAGTCACACAACACCCTGAAATTTCTCCCTCCCTTCCTCCCTCATGTTATGGCAGTTCATATTCTTGGCTTTGTTGTTCAGTTTATGCTGGCATTCTCTCTTATTGACCAGTAATGCACCTTAAACACCAAGCATTAAACTGTACCATCCTCTCAGTCTCCTCCAGCTCAGCCACCTCCACCCCATTCCCCTGCAAGTGCTGAATCCCTTCCTCAATTCACCTCCCCCCAATTCACTATCCATTGCATTACCCTTTCCTTCCATTGGCCTACCACTTCACAACTTCACTGCTCTTCCCCAGCTCACCGTGTAAGTTTTTGTTGCTTTTTTGGCATAAAGGAACAATTTGAGTTAGCAAAGTCTTTATTTTAAATTCTCATTACTTCTCAAAAGACACAGGCTGGGTGGGATCATGTTTGGAAGATTACGTGATTTTTTTAGTACCTCCATCTTTGCATCATTGGATGCTCCCAAAACACATGATATAAAGTGTAGGGACCCATAGGTTTTCTATATGGCACCTATGGAGTTAATCCCTATCTTTAATATGGTGTTATATTATTGGGTGTAACAGAACCCTGACACCTATGTTGAAGGCTAGTCATTATTGGATCGAAAGGTGTAATAACCACTCCCTGCCACTAAGGCTATATAATATGTGCAGGGAGGGGCCTCTGCCTCTTTGGCTGCTGGTACCGAACAGGCTGGTTGTTCCACTGAGCCTGGGATCAACAAGGCCCCAGTAAAGCCACGTGCCCTAACAGGACAAGCACTGTTAGAGGATTTAGTCGGGAAACAGGCAATCCCGTGAATGAGGATTAGTAAGAAACAGGGCAGATACTTTAATAGTCTCTCTAGAGGGAGAAAGATAGAGAGTTTATGTAGTTGAACAGTTCTATGTTCCAACGAGGAGAAGTAGAAGGAATAGAACTCCTACAAGGCTTCCCCGTAGGCCTTGAGAGTAGGGAAACCAGTGAGTAGGGTGTTAGGATTAGAGCAAAGAAAAGCCTGCCTGCCCCACCACTGGCACGGGGATCCTGATAATCTGGAGACACAACTTGGAGGGTAGACCGAGTCCCCAACCATGCTATGTGTGTGATGCTTGCTTGATAAATCTGCATCCGATACTCTGTGAGTATATATGAAACCTGTTGTAACCTGTGTGCTAAATAACAGTTACTGTTCCGTTAAGAATCTCCTGGCGCCCATTATCTTTATTGTACAGGTCTGCCTGGGTATTGTAGTTATATCTTAAGGTATAGCTTCCACTTGGCGAAGGCCCTGCCCTGATGTGTAGATGTCGCAAATGTAACCCATGCTCTACTAAAGTTGGACACCATACCTAATCTGGTTAAATAGCCCAGAAAAGCGTTACAAAAGTATCCAAAACGTTCCCACACTTAGCTTTGCTCTACAGTACACTATAGTGCGGCACCATGAGAGTGGCGTAGATAATAAGTCAGGCCTAAGTAAGTATACTTCTATGGTTCTTTCAACCAATTTATCTTTTCTACTGTGAAAATGCAAATAAAATTCATGAAGCAACTGCAGGTATCAAAAGAACATCCCAGCAGGAAAGTGGAAATAGTAAATTATTTAATTTTTTTCAAACAACATTCACAATGATATCTCTCAGTATTTTAAACTCATGCCAACAAACCTTAAGGATATTCAGTCGCCCGGTGACTAATCGACTCTACTTCGGGGCATCAATCTCCCCGAACTGCCTTCCAGGTGGCTACAATGAAAAATTGCCAGTGGGATGGCACTTGCGGCGCTTCATTTTCTGAAATTGCCTGAAGTTGCCTCACGAGGAAACTTTGGGGGACTTCAGAAAGATATTTCATTGTAGCCAGCGGGAAGACAGTTTGGGGAGATCGATGCCCCGAAGAAGTGCTGATTAGTCGCCGGGCGACTAAATCTCCCTGAATCTGCCTGTCTGCCCCTGTCCTAAAATGGTGTAGATTGTTATTGTTGTCTGCAATCTCAAAAGTTTTTTGGAATGAGTGTGACATACCTCCCAACAACCCAAGGTGCAAATAAGATACTTTGTAACAATTTTGAGATAAGAAAATAAGTAATTGTAACAATTTAGATAAGGAGAAATATTTTCAAACTTTCATAATCTGCCAAATGTTGTAAAATAAATATGGTAATTAGGGGGTGTGGACACAAAAAAAACATTTCACAGCACTACGTGTCTCTTTTTCAGGAAAACTCCCGGTGGGCCCAGATGTCAGTGGGCCCCTTGCTTCTAACCATATGGCCTATTTCATTCCCTACTTCTTTATGGTAAAAAAGAGGCTTGATAATGGAAGAATAGAGTATAGTAAATAGATATAAAAGACTAGGAGAAAAAAAGTGGTTGAGTGAGGAGAGGAGGAATAATAGTTTGGAAAGTGGGTCCATGGTCTAAAGTTTTCCGGTGGGCCCCTGGTCTAAGGTTTTCTGGTGGGCCACTGGCATCCCAGTCTGACACTGCTTTTTTTACTTCCAAAATGTTGGGAGGTATGGTGTGAGACTACTATGTTCATTAGGGTAGAGGTGTTGAAGAACATTGGCAGTCCCTTGTAGAGAAGCATGGCAAGGGACTGAAATAATTCTGCTACAGGCAACTCAAGAATATATGGCAGGTTAGCTATTGCAAAAGACATGGGAGCACAAAACCTAGCTGTCCAGGAAAGACAGGATTTTTAATCCCCTTTTCCCTCAGTTCCAAAGGCAGCACTTACACGAGATTGGCTTCTCCTTGTAGAACTTATCTGTTATCTACTGTGTATCCTGTATAGTAGAGTTTCTGAAGTAAACACCCCAAATTCTCTAGATGAAAAGAAATCCTCATTGTCAGAAATTCTCCTTTCTCAGATTCAGAATTCCTAACATAAGTTGTACCCTCGTCTGCTGATACTTCTGAGGAAATATATTCGCCAAAAAGACTTCCACAAATTTAATTATCTACTGTATTAGGAATCATAGAGGATTTTACAGATTCCGGGGTCTGTGACATAGGGGGTTATTTATCAAAGGTCCAATTTAGAATTGAATTTTTTGGGATGGGAGGTTATTTATGGGAAAATTAAAACGTCTAAAATTCGATTGAATGAGAATGACCCGATAATTTGTTTTGTATTCGAATCGAATTTGATTTGAATACGAACAAAACTCGAATCTAATTTGTAAAAAAGAAAATTTGTTTCGTATTCGAATCAAATGCGAACAATCTCAAATCTAATTTTCCTAGAAAAAGAAAATTAGTTTCGTATTCGATCTGAATATGAACAAAACTCGAATCTAATTTTCCGAAAAAGAAATGTCAGGAAGGCAATTAACATATTGGCTAACAGACCTCTGCCATTGACTTGTAAATTAATTTAGCAAGTTTTAGGTGATGAATATTCGAATTAGAACTGTTTCCATGGTTGAGGCGTGATAAATCTCAAATTCAAATTTCAATTTGAGTTTAAAATTCTGATTTGTTTTAACCAATAAAAAAAATTTCAAATTCGAAAAATTCACTTGCAAAGTCCCAAAGAGGCAGAATGCAGAAGTGCTGAACATACGAAGTCCTGAGGCAACGGAAAGACCCGAAGTCACGACAACAGCTTTAATTGAAGTCCTGAAGCCATGAGTTCAATTCTACCAACGCCAATGTGGGTTTTAGTTTTTTGATCACCTGGCCACCAATGTTTTATTTTAATATTCTATAATATTTTATGGGGCCCCAATTTTTTTTTAACTTGTAAGGGAGCTCTGGCACCAATGTTTTTTTTTAAAATATTTTTGGGGCCCCAATTTTTTTTAACTTGTACAGGTGGCCCTGGTGCCAATGTTTTTTAAAAAATATATTTTTTGGGGCCCCAATTTTTTTTAACTTGTAAGGGGGTTCCTGGCATCAAGGTTTTTTTTTTTTTTTTAACTTATAAGGAGGACCTGACCATCAATATGTGTGGGGAGGGGTTATTTTTTTTCAGTGCTGATGTGTATGTGGTCTTTTAACAGTGATGTGGAGTGAGCGGGATCAGGGGTGGGGCTTGGGTGCCAGGGTGGGCGGGGCCCTGAAAATTTTGTTGCACGGGGCCCCATGATTTTTAATGGTGATCCTGGCAGTAGTTTCAAATAACAAATGTGACAATGTTATCTGCCCACAGGAAGGAAAAACACTGTGGGGTATGGGAGAAGTGCAGGCTACATGGGGTGGAATGTGTTTATATTGGACAATGTGTCTTTCTTACCTACAGGGAGGAGCTGATCTCAAGTGCTGCCTGTATGAACGTGAGAGAAATATAAGTTAAAACTGGGAAATGCAATACCTACTTCTGTCATGGAAGTCTGATGGGCCCTGTCACCCACCAATGTGAAGTTCTGCACTTTGTTTTTTACCTGTTTGAGTACTTGTACTTGTGGGGTGACTGTAACATATATAAAAGTTTAGGCAGAGTAATAATTCTTTTAGCAATTTTCAAGATTTACTCACACACATTTATAGGGATTTCAGTGCAATAGAACACCAGCATTTTTAAAATAGTTGAGTACCTGAAGCTGAGCTATCCACTGGCTGGAGTTCTATAGGAAATATTGCTGACTTGTTCATTTGGAGTCCAGAAAAATGATCAAACTCTCCACATGGATGAGCACATCAGAGGCCCCACCCAGAGAGGAGATAGGCAGGGAGGAGAAATTGTGCGCTGCATGGTGGATCGTCACCATATCGCATCTCAGAAGAGGAGCGCATGCAGAGAATCGGTAAGTAATTTCTTATTAAAACTTACCAACTTTAAAGATTTATCTCTGTTTTTGTTTATTTTCATTAAAAAAAAAAAGAAGGTTAGTGTTCTTTTAAAATGGACCTGTCACCCAGACACAAAAATCTGTATAATAAAAGTCCTTTTCAAATTAAATATTAAATACAATTTCTATTTTTTAATAAAGCATTCATAGCTGTTGTAAGCTCACTTAAAAATATCAGCTGTCAATCAAATATTTTCTGCCCCTCCTCTATGCCCGTGGCATAGAGGCGGGGCAGATAATTACTCACTTTCCATTCAGCACATCCTAGATGCCACTGCTCCCCACACATTCCCCCATTCTCTTAACTGTTTAATTGTGTAGCCAGGGCATGGGGATGGACATTGGGTCCCCCATTCTGGTGCAAAAACAAGGTTCTAAGATGATATAATGTTTGCCTTAATAACAGTGTCCACAAAATGGCTCCTGCCTGCTTGCTATAATTATGAATTTCCAGACTGAAGGAAACAAGAATCAAATAAATCATATAGTGTAAATAAAGTTAATTTTGTTTACTAATGTGATAAAATTGGAATTTTTAATATTTCTTATGGGTGATTATTGATTCTGATTCTGGTTTTGACCTCTGCCTGTGTATTAAGTATCCTGACTTATGTGACCCTGACCCTGCCTGGTAAAATGACTCTTCTATATCAGTGTCCCTCCTGATTGATCTCCTGGTTTGACCCTTGCCTGCCTGACTTCGTTTGAACTCTTGATAAAAGGCCATTTTTAGGCCTGAAATGTCACTGTGATGCCCAGAAGTCTGCAATAAAGGCACTTTTATTTTTCACAAGAACAAGTGGTGCTGTTCAATCTTTACTTCTGACTTCGTTTGAACTCTGCCTGCCCCGACCCGGCCTGATCTGATTACGAATTCTGTCTACACCTTGTACCATGACCGTCCGCCCTAAAGACTTTGCATTTACCGTTGTGCCCCTGTGCTTGTTCAGAATCCCTCTCTTTGCACATCTCTTAATAAGACCTGGCGGCATCCGATTAGCCGAGGGCTCCTCCCGAGGTGAAAGGCGGCTGTTATAGGTCGGAAGCAAGAGCAGAGAAAAGGGTGCTTAGCGTCGTTCTGAATTTAGGGTGCCAACCGTGACAATTGGGGCCCCAGAAAAGATATGTTTTAAAAAAACATTGGTGGCAGGCCCCCCCCTTACAAGTAAAAAAAAATTGGGGCCCCATAATTTGGTGGCAGGGGGCTACAGAGTATTGAAATAAAACATTGGTGGCCAGAGGATTAAAAAAAAAACAAACCCACATTGGTGTCAGTAGAAATGAACTCGGGCTTCAGGACCTCCATTATAGCTATTTTTGTGACATAGGTATTTTTGCCGCATCAGGACTTCAGTGTCGGCTCCTTTCATGACTTTGTTTCTTTTCGCCACTTCAGTGTCGGCTCCTTTCGTGACTTTGTTTCTTTTCGCCGCTTGAGGACTTCAGTGTTGGCTCCTTTCGTGACTTTGTTTCTTTTCGCCGCTTGAGGACTTCAGTGTTGGCTCCTTCGTGACTTTGGGTCTTTCAACTGCTTTACGACTTCGACTGTTCGGCACTTCCGCATCGACATTGAAGGAAGAGGCACGGCTTTGGCGGCGGTGCTCGTAAGGGGGGCCTGCCTCTTCCAAAAGTACAGCACTGCCGGGCCCCTCTTCAGGCTCTGTCCCCCCCTGCTGGCAGCCCTGTATACAATATTTTTGGTGGTGTCTAAAGACACCATTCTTTGTCCATCATTGTTATGCCGTAGAGACATTGTTAATTAGTTGCCTAATCTTTATATCTGCAGCTCAGGAGGGCAACCACTTGGGTTTGGGGAAACCTCATCAGATGTTTTATCCATCTCCAGTTTTAGTGAAATCGCCCTAGAGAGGCAGTTGGAATGTAATCGTATTAAGATGTAGAGTACTTTTGCTGAAAGTATTGTACAAAGCACTCCACTGATTGTGTATGTTCTGTGATAAGCACCCAATCCTCTCAAGTCACCCATTGAATTGCCTGTAATACCAAGAGTTTCCTAGATTTTTTTATCCCCTTTATCAAACCAGGAACCAGCTCCTCTAAAGTGCCTTTTGTGTTTATTTATTTGCATTTGAGAGGTCAGGTTCTCTTTGGGCTGCTGCCAGTGTTACTTTGTTTTCTTTTGAGAAGCTGCTAACTAGGTCTCCTTCTGCTACAATTTTCAAGGGCATAAACCAAAGCAAAGTCATTTGCACACCTTACATATTTAATAATGAACTCTCTCTCTATATATATATGCACAACTCAAATGTACACAAAACCTTTAAAGTAAAATGCATAGTCCAAATTGGTGGCATAGGAATGACACAACAAATATTTTTTAAAAGGAACCTTTCTCAAGGTTTAATAAACTTAGTTTGTATTTTCTTTATCTCAGTGAGATGGCACTATCTCACTGTGAGTGTCATCTCTTTGGAATATGTGTATATATAGAGCCCCATGTTGTAGCTCCCACCATTCCCAGCTATAGTCGGGTGATCCCTCTGGGGCCAATAAAAGGGCAACCAAGTTTGGGAGTTTTACTTTGAAAGCAGTAAGTTGCAGGTAAAGCTTAGTCCCTTTGTAAAATGTATAATGAAGCAATAGAATTTTTAATGAATCAGATGCAATTTGAGAGTAGTACTGGCCAGCTATATTGGAATATATGGACAAACAATCCCTGTTTTGTTTAAAGGGGAAGGCACTTTTAGTAGCTTAAGGCAGAACATGTTTCAATGTCCTTAATACATTGATAATGGGTTGAGTGCAGAGGACCGCTTATATTTGTCTATATATATATTTTTTTCTTCAGATGTCTATCCTATGATTTTTATCACTACCGGTGCTGCCTCAATCAGCTGTTGCAGGATTTGTTACCAAAAATAAGTCAGTGTGTGACATTGCCACGTATGCCACAGAGTAGCATGTTAATAACTTAGTTGACAGATATTGCCACCTCCAGGCATCAGTCAAGTGGGTCAACTTCTATGTTGAAAGCTGCAGGCCACATAGTGAGATAGTGATGCAGGATAGATAACTTTTCTTGTTTTTGATTTAGGACTTGAATATCACTTGATAACGTGGTATAAATGAATAATGCAAAAAGTTGCAGAGATATCGCTAAATTATTACTGGGGGTTTTGTCTTGATTGGTCCTAGAAAATAATGTTATGTTGAAAGATGAGTGAACCATCTTGTCTCCAGTACTTTTCTGCAGGATCTGGCAGTGGAACTTGATGTGAAATGTGTAAGCAGGACAAGCACAATTGCAAGAAAATGGAATCTACTCCCGGAAGAACTCTTCTGTCATATGGATGCCTGTAGCCCCCCCCCCCCCATATGTAGGAGGCAACATCAGACAGCCAATCCAAAGGCTATCTTATTACATTAAAGCAAAGGTTTCCTGCTGTGGTTTTTGGTCTGGGCAAACAGCCAAATTAGTTACTGCAAATCTGAGCATACTTCCTTTTGCGTTGAAGGAACTGGCTGTATGCCCAGACTGAATCCATTACATAACTATTGATTCAGCTACTTAGGGTAATGGTAAACCCATGTGTTCAATTATGTTAGGGCAATGGCACACCATACATCTCAAGAATGTGAGCTCAACTAGACCACCAATCAGTTATCAGTTAGAAAAGAAACTTTATTGGAACATGGATAAAACATGCTTGACACATTTTGTGCCATGCTGCAATCATTCATAAGCACACAATGCAGATCCTTCACCATGGAGAAAATATAGGAATGGTGGTGACACAGCTCTGTGCTTAGTTGTACATTTTGTAGGTGCCACCTCACTGCAAACACAAAGGTCAGTTATGGCCACTGGTGGAGAAAACTAATGGTTAAATTACTAATAATTAATAATAATAACCATTTACCCAGGCTCTCCCTCCCAATGGCTGATCCACATAGGTAATTACATTAATTACAGGCACTTAAGCATCCAGGGCCGTTTTAAGGCCTTCGTGGGCCCTGGGCAAAGAGTAAAGTAGTGGGCCCCCCGCACCCGCGTGCGCCAGAAAAAATTTTCAAATCCGTTTTCGCCTCCCCTCCCTGTGTTTCTGCCCTCCGTGTGTGTGTCCCTTCCTCCCTTTGTGTGTCCCCTCACCTCACTCCATCTTCCGCCCTCCTTCCGTCTTACTCCTTGTGTGTCCCCTCCCTCCCTGTGTGTGTCCCCTCGCTCCATGTGTGCATCCCCTCCCTTCAGTTTCCTCCCTCCCTGTTCCCCTCCTGGTGTCTTCCTCAGGGTGCGCGTCTCCTCCCTCCGTCTCCCTCCTGGCATCTCGCCTGGTCAACCAGCGCAGTGGGCCCCCTGGGACAGTGGGCCCTGGGCAGGTGCCCCACCATTTGCATTATTAAAGCGGCCCTGTAAGCATCCCACACCTTTTGCCTTAACGCAAAACTCTAACTTACTACATTACATATAGTGTGAACACCAACTATTAAAGATGTAGCAATCCTAAGCAACTTTTGAATCAATCTTTATTTTGAGTGGTTATTTAATTTTTAGGCATCCTATTTAGCCATTTTTAACCCATAGAAAAAAATTCAATGATGTTGTAGGGGGACATGGACTCCAGCAACCAATGTACCCACTGCCAGGCTTCATATTTATTTGTGTTCTTATTTTCTTTCTTTCAGGCCCTCTTCTATTTATTCTCTACTCTGTCTACCTTACCAAACATTTGCATTGTTGCTTGACCTAGAGCCAGGAGATAGACTGAAGATATGAATGGAAGGAGAGCGCAACTGAGATAATGAAGGCAGCAGTAACGAGATTGTATTGCAGTGGGTGGAGATCAGAGACTGGTAAAACAATAAATAGTATGTTTTAATAGTCTTTACTGGAGAGGGTAATAGCTGAAGTCAGGGCCAGGCCAAGGTAGTTTGGTTCCCTAGGCAAGGGTATATCCACCATTCATACTGCAGGTCCCAAGCCCACGCCCCCACCTGTACCTGTGCCCAACCCAAGCCACCATGATCTGTACCTGTGCCACTGCCAGGCCAGCAGCCAACAATGGTCCCAGGCCTAGCCATATCCATTGATTGAGTCTGCAGCCCTCAAGCCCACGCCCCCACCATACCTGTTGGCAACCCAAGTCCCATGATCTGTACCTGTGTCAGCAAGAAGTAAAAGGCAGGTGCAGCTGCCAAAAGCCAAGCAGGAAAGAGCAGACAGGTCTCTTCAGCAAGATGTTGGTATGCATGTGTGTCAGAGCGTCAATACACCGGCATAGAACTGGAAGGTGCCAAGTCACGCCCCAGGGTGGGGGAGCCTGTACAGATACACCAGGCTAAAACAAACCCCAGAGGGGGCTGGGGCTAGGGTTGCCACCCAGCCGGTATTTTACCGGCCTAGCCGGTAAAACACCAGCCAAGGCCGGGGCCGGTATTGCAAATTTACCGGCAATGTAGCTGCCGGTAAATTTGAAATACCCTTTAAAAATGGCCCTTGCCTTGCCTGAAATCTAATAAAAACTTACCTTTCTCGCGTCTTTAGCCGATCCTTCGCGTGGCTCCGCCCCCTTTGACGTCACGGCACGCCCTCTTTGACGTCACGGCACGCCCCCTTTTGGCTCCGCCCCCGCCGGCCGGTATTATAATTTTAAAAAGGTGGCAACCCTAGCTGGGGCATGCAAATTATATAAATGTATAATGCTTTTAATAAAGGCCAACAAGCCAAGTGAACTGAAACGTAAAAATAAAAAAACAAAAAGAAATTCCCCTGAGAAGTGTGCCCCCCCCCCCCAATGTTTGCATATGAAGAGACATACAGTTTACCCTCAATGTTTTTTTAGAAACTAGGCATGTCCTGGAATCCAATTTAGGCTTACACGGTGAGGGAGTGAATCTAATGTGACACCTTAGAAGACTGTAGGTAGAATTACATTGTCAGTAAGAATGAATGGAAAAAAGAAAAGAATATGAAAGACTCAATCTTGGCCATATTAATTTTCAGGTTGTGAGCGGTATTCATGTTGATAATGGTGAGGCATTGGATTTATTTAGCCTGAAATGTACTCTTAAAATGATGGCATGAGAGAAGAATGTGTCAACACAAGGTAGTAGGAGAAGCTGATTTGTGCTGAGGTCAACTAGTGAGAGAATGCAAAGATTTGAGAGAAGCAACTCTGAGAAGAACCTGAGGGAACATCAACTATCTGGAGGCCTATTAAAAATAGTTAAAGGGGTTGTTCACCTTTGAGTTAACTTTTAGTATAATATAGAGAGTGATATTCTGAGACAATTTGCAATTGGTTTTCATTTTTTATTATTTGTGGTTTTATAGTTATTTAGCTTTTTATTCAGCAGCTCTCTATTTTGCAGTGTCAGTAATTTGGTTTCTAGGGTACAAATTACCCTAGCAACCCTGCATTGATTTGAATAAGAGACTGGAATATGAATAGGAGATGGACTGAGTAGAATGATAAGTAATAAAAAGTGGCAATAACAATACATTTGTAACCTTACAGAGCATTTGTTTTTAGATGGTGTCAGTGACCCCCATTTGAAAGCTGCAAAGAAACAGAAGAAAATTGCAAATCATTAAAAAAACTATGAAAATTGACCAATTGAAAAAAGACCAATTGAAAAGTTTCTTAGAATTGGCCCTTCTACAATATACTAAAAGTTAACTTGAAGGTGAACCACCCCTTTAAGGTGGCCATGGATGTTAAGATTTTTAAAAGATCTTTTCGTTAAGACTAAGCTTATCTTGAAAAGATTGTTTAACTGTTACATTTGTTTATCAACTAAAAAGACCATTTCAAGAAATATTGTCTAGTTGAAACCAGGAGAATTGAAGGTAGCTGTCTGCTTGGCCCTGCAAACAATTGGCAATGGATTAATTTCCTTGTGTACATTGAAATTCTTCTAACTTGCCCGATTGATTTTCCGACCAATGTCGGACGAAAAATCGTTAGATACATGATCTTTCTGTGCCCACAAACCTCACAATAATTTGACAATGTCAGAACCTCAGGGCCCAATTAACGAAGAAGTCCGGACAAAGAAGGAAGCACCGAGTACAAAGTCTGATACATGGTAGCCAAAGGGTTAAACAAGGATCATAGTCAAGGTTCAGGCAAAACATTTAGAGGCAGGCAGGAATGGATCGTCCTCAGGTACAAGTCAGAATGTCAAGAGTCCAGTAAACAGTACATCTAGAATTGTTAAGCACTCAGGAACACCAAGAATGGCAACATCTATTACGGTATTGATCTTGGCATTCCTTTTATTTAGAATTTTCGAGCCATTTTCAACATGATGACATCACAGAACAGAGCCATGACCCTGGGCCTCTATATCACCGTTTCCGAGGAAACTGTTTAAAAAATTCTCAGACCAATCAGGGAGCATGGACATCAGAATGCTTAACCCAAGAAAATTTATCTGGCCCAAAACCCATCCACTGGATGAGGAACTATAATGATCCCATGAAGAATCTTGATTCCAGGACCTTTTCCATTTCATATTCTTGTTGTCCATCAATAGTAACGGAAGGAGGAGGAGTCTGTTCAGATAATAACTTGGGAGAAGGAACCTTAAGACTGTTCCTAGTGGAGAGCCACATTTTGCCCCCTACATTATACTAAGGAGAGAATATCAGTTTTATTATCAGCATGGTCCTTATGGGACAAGGAACTTTTTTCCAGTCCGCTCTGGTGATGTCATTAGGAGGCGACGCAGAAGCGCATGCTTACAAGAGATGTCAGTACTGTGGATCCTTGAAGAGGCGTATTGGTGGAGGTGAGTCACGATAGCCTAATGGTATCACACAATTGGCTTTAGTAGAGGATCAAATAGCAGACATGTAGGCCACATGATCATTAGCAGCTGGAACCTCCCACAAAAGAAAGGCTTGAGGATGCTTCCCGTACACAATCTGCCAGTGGAAGCATGAGAGGCATCCTTGCAGGACTGGACTGAGAATTAAAATAGGCCTTGGCATTTCAGGTACACAAGAGGCCCATCAGCCCACATAGAGGCCCAAACAGCCCCCACCAGCCCACTAAACACTGACTTTCTATGGGACCTTATAGCAGCCCCTCTGGCATTTGCCCTAACCCACAAATGGCCAGTCCGGGCCTGCGTCCTTGTGAATGAATTCTGCCCAGGGAAGCAAATCGGACCAGTCAACCTGACAAAGGGAGACATGACTTCTCAAGAACTGGCCAGAGCTTGATTTACAAGTTCAGCTGCCCTGATAGATTTAGGACAGTAGGCCAAAGAGAATTGGAGAGAAATGGCCAGACTTTTACCAGAACTTGGACAAAAACTGTGAGCCTTTTTCCAAAAATCTTTTTTATCAGAATTCCTTACAGAAGAAGATGCATTGGATAAAAAGTTGAGAGTTCCACTGCAGAGGGAAGTTTCCTGAGAGGGATAAAGTGTGCCATTTTGCTTAAGCGGTCGATTACTGCTCAAATAACAGGTCCAAGGACAGGAGCTGAGAAGGCCAGTCCTGGATCACAGAAACTTTAGAAGGATCCATCTCAAATCCCTCTGGAAAGATAATATAGCCTAGAAAAGGAATTTTTGATACTTCGAAGATGCACTTCTTCAAATAGGCATACAGGGAATTTTCCATAAGACAAAAGAGAACCTGCTTCACCTGGATTCTGTGACTACACAACTCTTTGGAGAAAATAAGGATGTTGTCTAAATAGACTACCACTGATTGCCCAAGACGATCTCTAAGGATGTCATTCACAAATTCTTGGAAGACGGCCAGTGCGTTGCAAAGTTCGAAGGGCATTACCAGATATTCATAATGCCTGTCCCTGACATTGAATGCCGTCTTACATTCATCCCCTTCATGAATTCAGTTTAAGTTGTAAGATCCAAATTAGTGAAGATCTTTATCTTGATGAAAAAGTTCTGAGAGGAGAGGCGGGGGTAATGTTGCTTAACCATAACTTTATTAAGGCCCCTGTAGACAATGCATGGACATAAACCACCACCTTCTCCACAAAGAAGAACCAGCCCCTACAGGAGAGGTAGAAGGCTGTATAAATTCCTACTGGAGATTGTCTTGAATATACTCCTTCATAGTGGAGGTCTCGACAGGAGATAAAGGATAAGTACAAACTCTAGGAGGCATGGTTCCAGGAAGAAGATCGATGGGTTAGTCATAGGGAGGTGAAGAGGAAGTAATTCATCCGTCTTTTTACAGAAGATATCACAAATGTCCCTGTAAACTGCTGGCAAGGATTGGAGACTTGTAGTGGAGCTAGTCACCCAATTAATGGGGATTGCAAACAGTTCTTTACACAGAAAGGTTTCAAATGAGAAACCAGTCATTGGAAGGGTTATGCAGGCAGGGACAGTTAATATTTCCTTTTGCAGTGTTACTACCATAAGTGGTAGTTCCCCAGTCATCTCAGAAATTATTTCAGACGTAACAACAAGGAGGAATCAATAGGGCAAATTCACTAAAGCACAAAGCATCTAACATTAGCGCTAATTCGCCAGCGTGACGTCAATTCGCAACTTTGCCGATTCCCTAACAGTGTCCCTGGCGAAAATGCGCTAGTGAAGTTGATAGACTTGCCCAACTTCTCAACCTTACACCAGGCGGAGTTGCGCACTGACGAAGATGAACATTTTTCTGAATGTTACCGCTTACGCTAGATGTTACTTCGCCAGGTCAGACCTGATGAAGTTCAATACAATAGATAGGATTTTGAAAAAAAAAACTTGAAATTTTTTCTAAGTCCCAAAAAACGCTGGCGTCTTTTACCTTTTGTAGGGTGATAGTCTGAAAAATAGCAAAAAAATTTTTGGGGTTACCCTTCTTCCCCCCCTACATTTCCTAACATATGGCAACACAACTATACAATGGGCACATGTAGGGCAATAGGACAACTTTATGTTATTTATTAAAGGTTTCCTGGGCTTGTGTAGTGTAATGTAGTGGCTGTAACATACACCTCTATTATACGTTTAAGTTCGCGCCATATGCAAATTAGGCATCGCTAACATAAAAGTGAATTGTTTGGCGAAGTAACGGTAATGCTACTTCGCTACCGTTCGCCACCTTGAGAGAAAATTTGCATCTTAGTGAATTTGCGTAGCGCTTGCAAAAATTTCCCGGGCAAAGTACGATGAACGCCGGCGAAGCTGTCGCTAGCGCATTTCCGCCCCAATGAGAGTTCTTTTGGGGGTGAAGGTTCCATGCCTCCCAAATAAGACTCTAATCTTACCTAGGCGCTGAAGTTTTCCTGCTTAGAGTGTCTCCAGATTTTCTCTTCTCAGAGAGATGTACCCTTCTGATTTGCATAGGTTCCTCAGGAGAAGTAACTGGGGATGAGAGAAAGCGATGTGAAGGAGAGGCCTTAGAACCGCAGTGTCAGTATAGGCTGGAATTTCTTGCACACACTTTGTTGGCTTGATGCTTCCTGAGGTGGGTGTTCACCTTGATAGTGGGAGCAATCAGATCCTATAGTTTCTCTGAGAGATCGCTAGACACCAAGTCTACTTGACAGGCCTTGCTAGAAGAAGGAAAACACAAAGCGGAGCTCACCTCTTCTGTGCACTTGTAGACCAACTCCCCTCCAGTGGCCACCCGCGTGGTCTCTTCTGGCCCACAGCTCCCGTGTCAATACAGCAAATTAGTCAGATCAGCGAATTGGCGCTCAGCCAGAAAAAGCATAGGAGAACTACTAACTTCAACGACTGTGTGGCTTTATTGTGGCAAACAATGCGGTGAGCTTTGAAGAAGTGCCTTTAGTTTGGGCACGAAACGCGTTTGCACTGTCATTGCCACCCACAGCATTGTTTGCCACAATAAAGCAGCACATTCATTGAACTTGATAGAAGACAGCCATATAAGCCTAATTGTTCCAAAGAATTTCTGTTGCCAGGGTTGTAAAATCAATAGCATACTCAGTGGCACTGCGATTCCCTTGCCGGATCTGCAGAAGGCAGGAAGAGGTATTAGCAAGTTGGTCTGGTGCATCAAACACAGTTCGGAAGTATTGGTGGAAGCCTTGGCATCGTAGGTCAAAGGGGAATTCTTCTCCCAGAAGGGTGATGCCCATTATAGAGCTTTACCTTCCAAACTGGAGATTACATACCCAACATTGGCCCATTTGGATGTATATTATGAGAGCTGAAACTTGAACTGCATAAGGCATTGGTTCATAAAGCCTCTGCAGGTCTGAGGTTTCCCATTATAGTAAGGAGGTTGGTGAATACATAGATGTGGCCACCAGAGGAGGTGGAGCTGCAGAGGAAGGATTCCCAGTGACTGGAAAAGCAGAACGCATCCGGGAGAGAAAGGCCGCCAGATGTGATGTCAGCAGAACTGACATCACGCACATGTGAGCAAATATTCCTGAAGTCAGCTGATGTCACTGAAATGTTCTGCGCAAATCATGTAAAATCGGGGGGATGTGTCAGACTGACTGGTGACTCCTGGGGGTTTGACAGCTCTGCATTTGACATTTTGTACCATGAGCTACTAAGAAATGCCCACCCCTTTAAATAAAAACAGATTTTTTGTCTATATATTAATGGGTAGTCATACTCGGTCTGGTCAGTCCTACACTCAACTTTTATCTGAAATATTAAAAATCCCCCTTAGGACTGCAAATGAGCCAGTATTTTATTGGTGTTACATAGGGTTGCCAACCTGCCAGTATTTTACTGGCCTGGCCAGTTAAAATGATGGTTGAGCCCAATGTTATTAAAAGGGAGCAAAAGATAAATATATAGGAAGGCCAGAATTCTTTTCCAGAAAAGGTGGCAACCCTAGTGTTACATGATCATTTTATTTACAGAGAAATACTTAAACATATCAGACAGCCCAAGAAAGGTGTCAACCCTACCACAAACTCAATTCCAAGCCAAGTGTTTGGTGTGGAAAATCTACTGTTTTTAGCTTATCTTTGAGCACTTGTTGCACCTGGCAGTATTAATAAATAACTACATATTAAAGGGATACTGTCATGGCAAAACATGTTTTTTCAAAACCCATCAAGTGCTGCTCCAGTAGACCTCTGCGCTCAAAAGAGCAAACTGATTTTTTTTATATTCAGTTTTGAAATCTGACATAGGGCTAGACATTTTGTCAGTTTCCCAGC
>CM044434.1:136940920-136956442 GCA_024363595.1 Xenopus borealis | reverse complement strand
GGACACAGAGGGGAAGGAAGGGCTGTAACAAGCATGGACACAGAGGGGAAGGAAGGGAGGAATGTAACAAGCAAGGACATAGAGGGGATGGATGGGAGGGCAGGCTACTGGCACGGAGGGGAAGGATGGCTGAGAGCAGCAAGCACAGAGGGGCATGGTTTAAAAAATTGCTGCGCGCTATCAAGGTAGATCTCCTGATGGGGCCAGGTGTTGAGAGTAGTTCCCAGTGTAACAAAGTCTGGGCACCCCTGCTCTAAACTGTTAATGTTTTGCAACATTTAGTTGATACATTTCTCAGTAGCATATCTGTATTATTAGCAACTATTGTATCAATTCTAACACCTGCGTGTAATGAAAGCCAGAGATTCATAAGGGACAAAGATAAGAAATGTATCCATTAAATGTATCAATTTACAAGAGTTTACAGGGTCGGTGACCCCCTCCCAGAGTTGCTTTAGAAGGTGAAAAATAACACTTTACACCAGGGGTGTCCAACCTTTTGGCTTCCCTGGGCCACAATGGAAAAATAAAAATTGTCTGGGGCTGCACATGAAATACACAAGCACTGATTTGTAAAAGTAAAGAAAATGCACAGAAAAGAACTACAATACCAGTTGGATAACCAGATATGAGACACCTGATATTAAGTAGACTTATTATATTATTATTACTACCACTAACTGGGCAATGGGCAGAGTCCCCCTCCCTGCCTACTCCTATATCCTTTGCAACATGAAGTTTCCTCCAGAACCAAGTGTTTCAAGCTGGGCCGCATTCATATCCATCCTGGGTCACATGCGGCTCTCAGGCTGCAGGTTGGACACTCCTGCTTTACACTTCAATATTAGAAAAATTGTCACAAATAGAAAATAGCAATTCATTGGAAAAAGTTATTTCTGGTGATCTATCTGAAAACAATTTGTGCCTGAAGCTGGCCGATATCTGCCAGCCCTAAGGCCCGAATGATTGGATCATAATTCATGGAATACAGGCAGATGGATTAACAGATGCGGCCGTGATCAGACTGGATTTTTAGTCCTGCCTGATGAACAGCTGGCCGACTTTCAGCCAGATATTTTTCAGGGACAAACCACGCTAAGTAAATATTACAAATCGTTGCCTGATAGTCTGCCTTTGCCTCTTGTCCTAAAACACCATGCCTGTTTTTAACAGCACTTCCTCATAGCGCTACACTTTCCTCTTGAAGTCTCACTGTCCATTAACTATAGGGCTTCCAAAGCCTGCACAGGACTTAGAGGCTTTGAGATGCGAATGTCACAGGCACTTAACAAATATACAGTGCTTCACTTTCATGCAATAGTGATTCCTTTTCACTTGAAACTGGAATTATCTTGATTGTTTTGTTCACCCGCCCTATGGAGTGACAAAGCCCAGGAAACGGCCTTGCAGTAAAAAATGGCCTCTGATATACTGGAAAATAAAAAGCATATTTAATGCAGGAAGACCCTTGCTAAACTAAAAAGGGGAAAAAAATCTAGGTGTAGTTTCATGTCTGAAATAAAGTGCTGCTTTGTAGTTTAATCACAATGACATAGTATGATTTTTTTTTACATACATAGTTCAAGTAGTTTAAAAGTACATTTTGGCGTTTTCTGCACATGCTTAACCCCCCCCCCCCTTCCTATTTTTATAGTCTCTTGGGAACAGAAGGATAAGAGTGGACATAGCTGATCAGGCAAATGATAAAGGTGAGCACTACCGAAATGTTATTTTGTTTCCAGAGCTTGTTTTACACAAAAGACCTCCTCCTATTGCTGTCACTCAATTACCCTGGATTCACATACATAAAAAATAGTTACTGGAGGGATTGACAGACTAGGCTATGCTTTCGGCTAAGCCAGGGACCAGAAGTAATTGCACTCCATGAGTGGCTTCTAATAAGCATATCTTGTGCATTCTCTTTGCACTGATTTAATTTTGCTTCTGTCTGTTTTCAGAATGTAGGCAGTATATCCTGGAAATGCCCTTTTTTCACAATTTTCAAATTGATTTCTTAATTTTTCAGCCTTGTTAAATAAAACATTACAAAAGCAGCCAATTACAAACTGTCATGGAATATAGAATATGTCTACATCCATACATAATAAAAGTTTGTTTTAAAGGAGAAGGAAAAGATACACTAATTTAGACTCCCTGATTGGGTGGACAAAATATCACATTAAGGGTAGAACTAGAATTTTCCCTGCACTTACCTCCGTTTCCGACGCGAGAGAGCACAGGCATCACATCAGATGCAAGAAATCTAATGAAAGTAATAGGAATGTTGCATGTAGAAGCAGATTTCATCCGAAACGACTGTCTGATGAAGACACTACATGCATCGTTCGCATTTGACTCCCGTCCGCTTCTGCGTGTGACCTTCCTATTACTTACATTAGATTTGTCGCAACTGACGTGACGCCTGCAGGTAAACGCTTGGGAAATCTTCCATGTAGTTCTACCCTTATATTCAACTGAACTGCTCACACTGTTCTTTTCAACATCATACTGAACCAAACCATAATCTGCATATTCAGCTTTAATACAAAATCATCCCAGAATTGCATCACCAGAAGCAAGCAAATCCACCTTCAGTTGACTGGGATATGAAGGTCATTTGACTTATAGCATTTGTGTTAATTTTAGTTTTCAGTACATCCTGAGAACCCCATACCCCTTCAGTATAGTAAAATAGTTATTTTATAATACTTAAAAATACATAGCTAATCCAAATCTTGGGTCACAAAACTGACACTATATATGATCTGATTCCATTGTGCTTGTGTAGAAAAGGTGCATAAACACTGACAAATGTGTGCTGGGTTTTTATTTTTCTTACAAGCTGAAAGAAGACAGGTTATTGACATACCATTCCCTAACATTTGTGACACTGACTGTGTAATGCAATCCCTCCTTTGGTCCTTGATTGTAGGACTTAAAGTCCTTCTGCTTTCCATAGTGGGATATGCACAGTTTTCTGGAAAGCGGAGGGTCCTTAATTCCCAGAATCCCAGTATATAATGAATGAATGGTATCAGTCTAAAAACTGGTGGATGAAAATCTGGTCTCTGCAACATAGGCAGGCTATTATTGTTTACCAATCTACATAAAATCAATTGAAAGAGCTCATGTCATTTTCTCTTTAACCTTAACTGCATGGGGCTAGTATTAGAAAACCATGGTTTAGTCTATTTAATCTTTCATTTAGATCCTATCCGCAATCTGCTTTTTAATTCATGCATATTGTTTATTATAGAAAAAAATTATACATTTACATTTATTTTTGGAAGCTTAGGTTGTGTTTATGAACCCTTTCTACATAAACTGAACTGGAATCCCAAAGAGGGGGATTTATTTTCACTTTAAATACAAGACTCGGTTTCGAAGTGTTGTTGTCTATCTTCTATCTTGGCTCCTAACCATAAACTGCTGTTTAATTCATGCAATACATATTGTTTTGTACAGAACGGGATGATCGTTCATTTGGTAGGGATCGTGATCGAAACAGGGACTCTGACAAGACTGATTCCTCTGATTGGAGGGCACGGCCTAGCACAGACAGCTTTGATGATTATCCACCACGTCGTGGAGATGACAGCCATGGGGATAGTAAGTTTCACGGTCTTTAAAATGTATCCTACTTTTCTATAATTATTAAATGCAAATAAGATTTATTAAGTTGGCTTCTAGTGTATACTTTCTTCTCTCCCCACCCCCCATTTAATCTAGTGATTTTTTTTTTTCACAATACAGGATATCGCAGTGACCGATATGAATCAGATCGTTACCGTGATGGTCCACGGCGTGATGGAGACCGCTATGATCGTGACAGGGGTAGAGATCGATATGATGATCGTGATAGAAGGGATTATGATAGAGGTATGGAACCTTAATTCATATTTGGTTTTCTAGATCACTATTCAAAAGGTTCTGAACATTTCTTGTACTGTTTTTTTTTTTTTTTCCCCACAGCAGGCTATGATTCTCGGGGCAGCAGGAGGGCATTTGGTAGTGGCTATCGTCGAGATGATGATTATAGAGGTGGTGGAGAACGTTATGGAGACAGATACGATGACAGAAGAGATGACAGATCAGACAAATGGAATGGATTCTCTCGCAGTGATGACAGGCAGGAAGAACGAGGTACTAACCTAGTATAAGCAAAACACACATCCCATAAACGCAATTATCTGGTAGACTTCTTGGCACTAAATGGCATATTCTTAACCTCAGTATCTTTAAATGGATGACCATATGCCCCTCAACTTCAGATATGAGGCTTCTAAATTGTGGTGGCAATGTGGGAGGGGACCTGAGCAAAAACAACCCAGCCTGATGACATGATAGGGCCATATTTGTAACTAATATAATTATATTATAATATATATTATACATATTTTATACCCCTGTATATTAATGGTTTAAGTTTGACTTGACCTTTAATATTGTTAGTTTGTGACAAACTCGCATAAAACTTAGTATTGTGAATTTGTGGCACATTATTAACATATTTCTGTGTAGCAACACTACATTTCTGTGTATATTTTTAAAATATTTTACTTTAGCGGGTCCCACTCAGCGACCAAAACTGAACCTGAAACCACGTAGTGCTCCAAAAGATGAGGATTCAGGTGGGACCTCTGCACCCTCCAGTCGTGCAGCTTCAATTTTTGGTGGTGCAAAGCCAGTAGATACCGCTGCTCGTGAACGAGAAGTAGAGGAAAGGTTACAAAAAGAGCAAGAGAAAATGCAGCAACGTAATTTGGATGATGACAAGCCTCGACAGATCGAGCGGAAACCTAGAGAAAGGTGACACTTGAGTGGCAATTTTTCATTTGCAAAAAAAATCATTGTAGAAATGTTAAATGTATGTTTGTAGCTATTCATATTGTCTCATTTATTTTATGTATTTATTTTAAATATAGGCAAACTATATATATATATATATATATCAGTTATTTCCTTATCTTGTGCATGCCAAATGTTATTCCTTTACTATGATTTTTGTTTCTTGCACCAGTATGTTCCATCTGTGATACTTTTCTATAAGAATTCGTGCCTAATCCTGCTTCAGTCCTTGTTTGGACTGGTAATACGCACCAGGTTCTTTGCCAGGGGTCCCCCAACCTTTTTTTACCCATAAGCAACATTCAGATGTAAAAAGGCTTGGGGAGCAATGCACGCATGAAAAATGTTGCTGGGTGATGCAAAATAACTGCTGTGATTGGCAATTTGGTATCCCTTATGTGGGCTGGCGGCCTCCAGGATCCTCTGACATATGGTTTTTATGAAACCAAAACTTGCCTCCAAGCCAGGAATTCAAAAGTAAGCTCTCACTTAGAGGCCACTGGGATCAATATCAAAGGGGTTCGGATGCAACATGTTGGTCAAGAGCCAGTGGTTCGGGATTGCTGTTCTCTGTCTTCCTAGGAAGTGGGACACTGTCAGACTGGTATGGACGTCCTATCAGAAAACCTAAGACCATGATCTCACCAGAAAACCACCTATTTCTCCTCCATACAGATATTGGGAATAATCACGACTGGCCAAAATTGTTAGGAGCCAACTGACACCTAGGCTCATTGGGAGTTATCCTGGTGGGCCAGTCTGACACTAGTCATAGAATGCCCATTGATTATGGGGCTTTTCATTTCAGTGTTTGTTTATAATTCTTCAGCCTTAAAGTTTATATATGTTTCTTCAGTGACTAAATACATATAATATAGGACTACAATAATCATGGGAGAGTTTTTTTTCTGCCTTTCCAGTCTTAAGGCTTGTGACACAGGTGTGTCCAATGCACTGGTATTGGCATAATTGGTGGCACATGATGCAATTGTGCATTAGAGGTCACACTGACTTTTGGCAACTTATGTGTTGAACCAAGACTACTTATTTTAAACTGGTTCATTTGGAAGCTGGCTTACCTATTCCTTTACCTATTCCATAACTTGTCTACTAAAAAAATCATGTAAACATGAAATAAACCCAATAATCTGATTCTGCTTCCAATAAGGATTAATTATATCTTAGTTTGGATCAAATACAAGGCACTCTTTTATTACAGAGAAAAGGGAAATAATTTTTCAAAATCTGGATTATTTGATTATAATGGAGACTATGGAAGGCAGCCTTTCCCTAATTCGGAGCTTTCTGGATAAGGGTGGTCTTATAACTTTCTTATAAAGACCTAACATGTTATCTTCTTGGTTTTGCATTATAATTATGGTACAGGACATAACCCATAATTGTAGAAAGCACTAAAAAGAACTTCTGTAAGTCTGGCTGTTCTGTATTTCTGTATGATAGGCTTAACTGAGCTAAGAATATTGTGTAGGATTAAGTTCCCTTTGTCTCTAGGTGGCCATACACAGGCCGATAAAAACTGCCGACTGAGTTGGCAGCTTATTGGCCTGTGTATGGAGCTCTCTGGTGGGCTTCGAAATCTGGCCGAAAGTCGGACATCTGTTTGTTGTTCCACGATCGGATCAGCCGATATCGCCCAGCTCAAGGTGGGCATAGTGGGGAGAGTCGCCAAACGAGCGGATCTCTGTGTATGGCCACCATCTCGCTTCTCTATGGATGGATATATGTGCATTTATATAGGCATATTAAAACGTGCTAGTGTATGTGTTAAAATATTTTTTTTACAACAAAATAGATCCATACATGATTACTTACAGATACCCTCAACCTGTATGTACTTTTAACCCCTTGTTACATACAGCAATAATCCTAATAAGAAAAAAAGTAAAAATCAGGGTAATCTGTATCTAGATTCCAGGTCCCCTATAGAGGATAATAGTACTCGGTTCAAACTGTTGGATTGGATATTCTTGTTTAGGAAACAATTCAATTGTGGCATTGTGTTCAGCCCTTTAGGGGCAACACAACCTAGTTCATATGTGGCCATGTCCCATAAGCAGTCAAGAGAAGAATATAACATTAATTATCAAATGAGCTCTTGACTATCTTAGGCTAATTACTTATAGTTACTTATTCTTTAGTCCCTACCTCTCTCCTCCCATTGCTCAGTTTTTTGCTTTGTTTATTTTTGTTATATTTTTCATAGACCACTTCACTTCACGCTTGCTGCGTTCAGATTACAGCAATTACTGGATAGCGTTAAATAATATTGCTTTTAATTATTTACAGGCATCCTAGTTGGCGGAGCGAAGAAAACCAGGAACGTTCTAGGACTGGAAGCGAGTCTTCTCAAACGGCAACCACCGGTCCGTCATCCAGGAGTGAGTACCGTGTTAGTGACCAGGAGTAGTTCTGCAATGTGCATATTTTGTACAGCATGAGTGATGTGTGAAAGTTTTTTCTTTCTTCACACCTTACAAAGGCCCTAAACACACCCATATGCAGTATGCTGCAAAGATAAACTTCAACAGATGAAAACATTTTGTATTTACTTGTTTCAAAAGGAGTCTCGTACTAAAGCTGCTAATGGTTCTAGAGAAGTTGAGGGATGCATGGACTTTTTATAGTTGGTGATTGGTTTCTCTAAATTTACCTTTTAACAGTAAAACAGTATTTGTCTTGATTTGGGCATTTGTTTTTACATCATTGCCAAAACAACAGTTAATGAAATATTTTACCTGCAACAAAGATGAATAAAGTATGATGGATAATCAAGTTTGCAGGCATGTGATTTTTTTTTTTTTGGGGGGGTGTTTAAAGGAAACAAAACAGACGGAAGACATTTTGCAGGTCTTGTAACTGCTGTGAGTCATTTTTGTTTGCTAAAAGATACCTGGCATGCCACTGTATCAAAAATATATACTTAAAGGAAAACTATACCCCCCCCCCAAACAATGTAGGTCTCTATAAAAATGTAATGCATAAAACTGCTCATATGTAAAACCCTGCTTCATGGAAATCATTTTCATAATATACATTTTTAGTAGTATGTGCCATTGGGTAATCATAAATACAGTAGAATATTGCCATTTTAAAAAATAAAGGCCATCCCCTGGGATCGTACGAGAGTTCACACAAACAAACCATACATGTTAGGTCACATGAGCCAATTACCAGACAGAGTTGTGTCTTTTGCTTCCACACTTCTTCCTGTTACAGTTAGAGTTGAAATATTTCTGGTCAGGTGATCTCTGAGGCAGCACACAGACCATCATGAAATGGTGGTTCAAGGCAAGAGATGTAAAAGGGCAATATTTACTTAAATATTTATACCAGTTTGATAAGATTCTTTAATATGCAACTTAATAGGATGTAAACTATCTGTTGCTCAAGTATTCATTTTGGGGGTATAGTTTTCCTTGAAGGATAACATCTGAAATAGCAGTGTTCAGACTTCTGTGCCTCCTTTTCTAGAAATGAGAAAAGGGAAAAATTATCCTTTTCAAGTACCATACCCTTTTGGTGTAATAATGTCCCTCCAGGAATTCAGGCTGTATTATCGGTTTGCTCAAAACAATAAAATGGCATTCAGAAGTATTTGTTAGAGCGGCGGGTCCCCTTTAAGTGTAACTGATACATAATACTTATACCTGCATATTGTTCATGTCAGTGTGGACTATATACAAAATGCATGAGGCTGCAAATAATATTCTGAATAATTGTGTAATTTGGAGCAGCATTTAGGGTTATAGAAGCGAGCACCACGGAGATCAGTACTTCCTTATGCACGCTGATGCGCATTAGAAATAAAAAGCCAAACTTTAAAATTGGCTTTTTTGTTCTACTGCGCAGGCGTCAGTCCGGGGAAATGCGCATTAGCGCAAAGAAGGAAGTAGTGATCTGCGTGGTGCTCGCTTCTTATAACCCGGGGCCGTTGCAGATTTCGCCTGATAGGAGCACCGGCCCCGGGTTTGAGGTACATCAGTTTAATCACTTGGGGGTGCCTTACGTTTGGCACCCCCAAGTCAATTCTGCCTTTCCTTCTCCTTTAAAGGATTTGTTGCCATTCACATGGATTTGGTCAGCTAAATGTTTGAGCTCCTATTATTACCAACTCCACTCAGTTGACCCCAGTGGTGGCCAAGAAAAGTGCAAACCATTTATGATTTTAGCCTTGGAAAGTAAGGGACTTTATTCCTGTAATCAATGAAATACAGGTATGGGATCCATTATCTAGAAACCCCTTATACAGAAAGTCCCGAATTACGGAAAGGCCATCTCCCATATACTCCATTATAAACAAGTTATCCAAATTTTTAAAACTGATTTCCTTTTTCTCTGTAGTAATAAAACAGTAGCTTGTACTTGATCCCAACTAAGATATAATTATTCCTTATTGGAAGTAAAACCAGCCGAGTGGGTTTATTTCATGTTTACATGTTTTTCTAGTAGTCTTAAGGTATGAAATCCAAATTACAGAAAGACCTGGTATCCAAAAGCCTCAAGTCCCGAGCATTCTGGATAATAGGTCCCATACCTGTACTAGAATTCATAATGATTTAGATGAAAGGGTCTCCTGAAAACAGGGATGACTGACTTAATTGACCAACTTAAATGTACTGCCATTTATTTACACTTTATAAAGTACATTGTTTTATTATTATTATTGTTATTGAGAAAATGTTGTTCAGTAAGAAAAATATTGCTTTAATGGTATTTGTGCATTTTTTGTATAATTGGTTCTTGATGCAGGATAACATACTTATTTTTTTTTCTTACCTGGGATGACCCTTCTATTTAGTCTTTGTTTTTGCAACAGGCTTTCAGCAGTATACAGGAGCTAGGTGAAACAATAGGACTTGATTATTAAACTGTAGTGGGCCTGTCACCCAGACATACAAATCTATATAATTAAAGTCTTTTTCAAATTAAACATGAAATCCAAATTTTGTTTTTTGTTTTCATTAAAGCATGCCTTTCACTTTTCAGCACTTACTAGATGTCACTGCCCTCCACAAATGTTCCCTGCATTCTTCACCATTTAATTGTGAAACCAGTGCATCGGGTCCCCCATTCTGGTGCACAAACAAGTTTCTGAGATGATGAAAGGCTTGTCTTAATAACCGTGTCCATGTACATGTGTGTAAGGTGCCTTTTTATAGTAGAAAGTAAGGTCTTCTGTGCAGACAGTTGGTGCAGGAGTTGCCAGATTGTGTAACAGGTTCCATATTACAACGCGTTCTGTTTTCCAAGCATTGAAAATGATATAATTGTATTGTTCTAACATGCCATTAGGACTACACGACTGTCGCACAGTATAATTTCTTGGTATTGCAAGTATAATTAGCTGGAAACCGGGTATATGTCATGGAATGTCGTATCCGTAACACAAGATAAACTGTACGGCCTGGCTTGTCATTGGCATCCACCACATTCCCATTTTGTTCCCTGGGCATGTACCAAATCAGACTGGTGAAATGGGCCGTGCCAGAGGAGGTTTTTTCCACTGCTCCAGAGTCCAGTGGCAGTGCCCTTTACACCACTCCTGCTGATGTTGTGCATTACAGATTTCTTATATTCAGTTTTGAAATCTGACATGGGGCTAGACATTTTGTCAATTTCCCAGCTGCCCCAAATCATGTGACTTGTGCCAGCACTTTAGGAGGGAACTTCTTTCTGGCAGGCTGTTTTCCTTCTCAATGTAACTGAATAGTACGCAGTGGGACATGGGTTTTACTATTGACTGCTGTTCTTAGATCTACCAGGCAGCTGTTATCTGGTTACCTTCCCATTGTTCTGTTGTTAGGCCGCTGGGTGGGGGGAGGATGTGATATCACTCCAACTTGCAGTAAAGAGTGATTGAGGTTTATCAGTGCATGACTTGGGGCAGCTGGGAAATTGACAATATGTCTAGCCCCATGTCAGATTTCAGAATGAAATATAAAAAAATCTGTTTTCTCTTTTGAGAAATGGATTTCAATGCAGAATTCTGAAGCAGCACTATTAACTGATGCATTTTGAAAAAAATATATTTTCCCATGCCCATATCCCTTTAATTACACAATTATACATTTTTTTTAATCTTGTTTCCTTCAGTCTGGGAATTCATAATTCTAGCTAACAGGCAGGAGCCATTTTGTGGATACTGTTATTAAGACAAGCCTTGTATCATCTCAGAATCCTGATGCACCAGAATGAGAGAACTGATGTCTATCTCCATGCCCTGGCTACACAATTACATGGTAAAGAGAGAGGGGGAATGCAATGACATCTAGTAAATGCGGAATGGAAAATGAAAGTAATTGCATAGAGGTGAAGCGGGCAATATTTCATTGACAGCTGAGATTTTCAAACCACTTTATGAATGCTTTAATAAAAAAAATAATTTGGGTTTCATGTTTAATTTGAAATGGACTTTTATTATACAGCTTTTTATGTCTGGCTGACAGGTCTGCTGACATACCTCCCAACTGTCCCTTTTTCAGAGGGGACAGTCCCTCTTTTGTGCGCTCAACCTGCAGTCCCTCATTTGTACAGGAAAGTCCCTCTTTTCTCTGCACTGAACAGCCAGAAAAAGAAACAAAAGTTTCTAACTTAATTGGCTTTTGGCAGAGAGCCCAGAACAGCTAACTGGTGCAAATAAGATGCTTTGTAACAATTTTGAGATAAGAAAATAAGTAATTGTAACAGTTTAGATAAGGAGGTCCCTTGGGAAAAGTTAGACTCAAAGTATAATAATTCACAGTCATTAGCAAAACTGTAATAACTGGAAAAAAACACAAATATTTTCAAACTTTCATAACCTGCCAAATTTTGTAAAATGAACGAGGTAATTAGGGGGTGTGGCCACAAACATGGGGGTGGTCTAAACCTTACGCTACGAGCAACAAATTTCTTTTGTCCCTCTTTCCAAAATGTTGGGAGGTATGCACTGAAAACCAGGCCAGTTTGTGGTGTAGCATGACCCTCTGTCCTCTTCTGTGAATGCTGTCAAACGGGTGCATGCTGTGTGTGCCTGACTGATTCCTATTGGAGCAGAGGCAGCAAGCATCCGCAGAATTGCACCTCTTTCACCGTATTCACAGTCGAGAGAAGGAGCGCTCTGAACAGAAAATGAGTGGACATTTATGCTGCGCCTGAACCTAGCTGAAATGAATGCAGGGAGAAAGGTATGTTCTGGGGGTCTTTATTTATAAATCATTGACAAAGTTTTTCAGACCTGCTTCTGCAGTTTTATCAAGGAGTTTATCTTTGTCATGGCCACTTTGGAACAGCTTGTTGGGGGACTACGTGTACTGACTTCTAGCCTTTTGCATTATTCATCTGTTCATATTGATTTCCTTTGTGAGGGATAATGGTCACCTGAACAGATCTTTGAGGCAAGGAGAAGTCAGATTTTGTGCAGTTTTGTTTGTAAAATAGGATAGGGCACCACTTTTCATTGATTAGAACATTTAATTCCAATTTATTGGAAGTGTCATTAGACATTTATTCATTATACCCCCCCACCTAGTCTGACTGTTCAAGAGGTTCAGTTGTTATTACTTTAAAGAACAAGTAAACCTTTTTTTTTTCTATCTGTAAATTTGCTCTAAACAGCCCCCCAGATTAATGTACCTTAGTCCCTGCTGCAAGTCTGCTCTGGTTTCTGTGTTATCAGCAGCTTGTTTCCCCTTCTTCCTGGTGCAGAGTGAAGCCCCGCCCCTTAGCTTACTGAGCTGACCTTATATCTTGGACTAGTCCAGGAGATCATTTGCATACTATGACATAGCAGAGAGCAGTGTGTGTAGCAGCTTTTGCTTGGGGAAACTAGCTTACTAATGCACACACTGGCTCCCTCTTCCTCTCTATTGTGTAACAGCAGCAAATGGACAGCTCAGTAAACTAAGGGGCGGGGCTTCACTCTGCACCAGGAAGAAGGGGAAACAAGCTGCTGATAACACAGAAACCAGAGCAGACTTGCAGCAGGGACTAAGGTACATTAATCTGGGGGGCTGTTTAGAGCAAATTTACAGAAAGAAAAACATTTACTTTTCCTTTAAGCAGATTGTGTTTGTTATTGTGGCCTTTTTTAAGGTCTGTTTTTGAGTAAAGCAGAATTATAGGTAATGGCAAAGCATTCCTACACTTTTGGCAGTGCTGTTCTAAAATGTTTTCGATGCACATAGGCTTGCTAAGCACACTAGGCTGATTGAAGTGTTGCATTATGAGTAGCCATCCATTGAGAACAGGGATGGGGTGGTCATTTCCATCTTTGGAAATCCTTCCCTACCCTCTGTTTACCTTTGCTAAAGATGTTGAAGGGATTCTGTAATTTTTATGGTGCAGTTTTTATTCTAAATTACACTGAAAATAATGAACTGTAGAATATAAAATGTAATTCCTGAACCAGGAAGTGTATTTTTTGTTTTATTTATAATATTGGTTTGTAGGCCGCCATCTCAGGTCATTTTGCCTGGTCATGTGCTTTCAGAAAGAGCCAGCACTTTAGGAGGGAACTGCTTTCTGGCAGGCTGTTTTCTCCTACTCAATGTGTCGCACTGCGACCTGGATTTTACTATGGAGCGCTGTTCTTACCAGGGAGTGGTAATCTGGTTACTTTCCCATTGTTCTGTTGTTAGGCTGCTGGGGGGAGAAAAGGGGGAAGGGGTGATATCACTCCAACTTGCAGTACAGCAGTAAAGAGTGACTGAAGTTTATCAGAGCACAAGTCACATGACTGGGGGCAGCTGGGAAACTGACAGTATGTCTAGCCCCCTGTCTGATTTCAAAATGAAATATAAAAAAATCTTCCCTTTTGAGAAATGGATTTCAGTGCAGAATTCTGCTGGAGCAGCACTATTAACTGATGTGTTTTGGGGAAAAAAAAAAATTCCATGACCGTATCCCTTTAATGGAGAAATAATGCTCATTTCAAGAACTGGTTTAGGGGTGGGATACCTTATGTTTTTGGTTTCTGTACCAAGCCAAGGCCGAGATCTGTGAATCCCAGAATCTCCAAATTTTCTTTTCTGCTGATCTACAGGGCATGACCTGAGCTTTGGGACTAAATATAATATTTGCTATACAAAGCTGATGAGTAATTTATAATTTCATTACATAGCGTCATAGAAACCAGTGTTTTGTGCTTCTCATGAGCCCAGTAGCATCCTCTCATATGCCAGATATAACCTCACCTTTTCCTAATGATTGATGATGCTCCCTAAGATTAACTTGTCAACAGCAGTCCAGAGCACACTGAGCATGTGCAGTGCCACTGGCACGTAGAAGATTAGAAGATGGACAACTTTGATGGTGTGAATCATTACTGTTATAGCACTGCTGAACTCCTGGGCAGGTACAATATATAAAATATAGCATTTCTTGCCATATTCTTATTTTAGGTTTCAGTTAAGGTGTGTGTCAGTCTGCTGCGTCTGTAAACTATTGATATGTAATTAAAAAAAAGTATTTAAGTAATTAAAATTATTTTATCGGGTTGCATTAAAAGTTTCATATTTATTCCTAGCATTTTCTCATTCCCAATTTGCAATTGGTTTCCATTTTTTTTTTTTTTGTGGTTTTTGGGTTTTTATTCAGCAGCTCTCCAGTTTGCATTTTCAGCAGTCTGGTTTCTTGGGTCTAATTTACCCTAGCAACCATGCATTGATTTGAATAAAAGACTAATATGAATAGGAGAGGGACTGAATAGAAAGATGAGTAATATGAAGCAATAACAATACATTTGAAGCCTTACAGAGAATTTTGTTTTTATATGGGATTAGCAAACCCCAATTGAAAGCTTGAGTCAAAAGGAAAAGGCAAATAATTTAAAAACTATAAAAAAGAAAAATCGAAAACCAACTGGAAACGTTGCTTTGAATTAGCCATTCTACAAAATACTTAAAGTTAACATGAAGGTGAACCACCCCTTCAAAGTTTTGAGAATTTATCAAACCCTAAAGAAACCATTATTGAGAAGCAAAAAAGCCTTCTAAGAACTAGTAAAAAATATTTTATCATTTTTTTTTTTTGTCCTCCAAACATTTGGTGTCCAGAACTGCTTCATGCCAGTTTAAATTATATGGGAATTACTAAACAATGTAATTTCTTTCCTACAGTCTCCCGGAGACGAGAGAGTGAGAAATCGGTGGAGAACGAAGTATTTGGAAAAGATGAAGACGTTCCTTCTCCTAATTCAAAATCCCCCAAATCAGACTCCCAGCTCCCACTTAAAGTTATGCCAGCCCCTCCTCCAAAAGAAAATGCATGGGTTAAACGCAGCACAGCAGCCCCTTCCTCCCGGTCGAATAGCTCAGAATACTCTCAGAGGTAAGTGAGCAATTATTTCTGATAGGGATATATGTAAGTCTAGAGTGTTTAGAGATTTTTTTTTCTTGTTTGGACTTTTGAGGAGGTTTCACAGGAGTAATAATGGGGTAAATTTCCCAGGCTGCTTTAAAAGGCACAGAGGTAGAACTAAAGAATGGCCAGCCTTCTGACTTTATCCCTCCTACTGACAGTTGCTTTATTTTATTGTTCTCAGCAGCGTGGGCCCAATGACACAACCTGGGGGTTGGTGGGAGTCTGACCACCCATCAGTGGGGTATAATCTGAAGCTCAGGTATAGGTAGTGTAGCACATCCATTAAGAAGGGGGGGGGGCGGCGCAGAAGGA
>CM044434.1:136922605-136940020 GCA_024363595.1 Xenopus borealis | reverse complement strand
CTGTGGGGTTAAGTAGTGTGTTTTCTTCATTTCAACCATGCTTATCGCTAGGCTGCAATGATGGTATAATTAAAATATTTGGGGATCATGAGGCCATGTATTTATTATGTTTAACATTTCTTGCCATACTGACTATTACATTGTAGATTACTGTCTGTTTGTATTTTATCCAAAATAACTTGTAGTATAACTTTTTTTTTTCCTCCCAGTGGTGAAATGCATCCAAATGAGAGGCGACATACTGGGACATCTCACAGAGGTGGTAAGTAAAAATAGCCTTCTATGAATAGGATTTTCTCATGCTTTTAGCCATCAGTGAATAAGGTGTTTGTCATTAGCAGATGAGAACAAAGCGGATGCACAGGAGCATGAGTCTAAATCTGGTGGGCACAATGTGGGAGATCGCAGTGGAGCCCCTGATAAGTAAGGAGTCATTTGTCTTTTTGTTTGAGTCTTTATCAGTGTTTCTTATATTCATCAGTCCATAGCCTGACACCAAATGATTTCTTTTGCTTGCTGTTGCATGATATGACATGACAAAGTAACAAGTCTAATAATAATGTAACACAATTTATTATAGTGATGTAGACTAATATATTCATGTGATTTTGATTTTAAAAGGAGAGAAAAGAGAGATCTGGATTCAAAGGATATGCCAGAGTCAAAAATAATGGAAGAACAGGCGGTGGTAAGACATTTCTCTCTCTTTGTTCCCTTTTCAGTTTGTTTTATTTATCCCTTTTTCACTCTTGGCAGTGTTGTGGAATCTCAAAGTACAATGACTTAATGGTTAGTGTTGTATATGAACCGTGTTCTTACCTATGCAAAGTGGAATGTGATTAATTTCTAATTTTGGCAAAGAGCTCAGGTGCTTTATTCAGGTTCTTTTATTGGTTATCACATGATCTGCTGTAAGGCTTATATGTGCAAAGAGGAGGAAGTTGTTTTGCTGATAAAGATATGTCCTGAGCAAAGGACAATAACAGGTTCAAAAAATGCTTGTAGATAGTATACCCTTACTTCACCTGGGCTAGTTTAAAGGAACAGTTCAGTGTAAAAATAAAAACTGGGCAAATAGGCTGTGCAAATAAAAATGTTTCTAATCTAGTTAGACAAAAATGTAATGTATAAAGGCTGGAGTGAGTGGATGTGTAACATAATAGAACACTACTTCCTGCTTTTCAGCTCTCTGAGTTAGTCAGTGACTTGAATGGGGGCCACATGGGACATAACTGTTCTGTGAGTTTGCAATTGATCCTCCGTATGCAGCTCAGATTCAAAAGGAGACAGTGAGACATCCAGTCACTCCAGCCTTTATACATTACATTTTTGCCTAACTAACTATATTGGAAACATTTTTTTATTTTGCACAGCATATATATGTTTACAAAAATGTTAATTCTTATACTGAACAGTTCCTTTAAGGTGACATTGCAGCAGGCATTCTGACCACCCTTGGGGCCTCTGAGCAAACCGTTTATAATAAATGTAAAAATGCTTGGGTTAAGTGCCAGAACACAACCGGTTCTGTTATGTGTTTTCATTCCTCTTACTGTTCCATATTTAGGTAGGGCAGTCCTCAGTTGTGGGCGTCAGATTGGAAAGAGAGGGTTCATTGTCTCGTGGACGGTGTAATAGTCATATCAAAGCTTCAATAAAGGTGACCATATAATATTTGGTTACTAGCAGGTGTGCATCCCAAAGCCACATTACTGGTCAGGCCAAGTAGTTTCATTCTCCCATATTGCTGTGTTTTACAAATGTTCCTTCAGTTCTCTTGTTTGTTCATATTTGCAGAAATTCAGCCACGCAAGTAAGTATTCAGCTCTATCTATGGACGGGGAAGAGGAGACAGAAGAATACGCAGACTAAACACGGGAATACCTCTACTCATGGATTACTCCCCCGAATTTATCCTTTATTCTCCCTTCTGCCCTGTTCCGTGACAGCCGGTGGCGTATGCCAGAGCAAGAAAAGCATCCCCCGGCTGTCCTTCCCTTCAGAAATCTAAAAGCAATCCAACTTCAACACCTCAGACAATGACCTTCAGTTAGAAAAAAATGGGCTGTTTGTTTTCTCTCTTGCATGCTGCTGCAGCTTTTTACTGTGTGTGTGTGTGGGGATAGGAGGGGGCAGAAATACAGTGTGTAGCAAAGTAACACTGGATTGGGGGGAACATATACATTCTTAAGGAAACTAGTAGTTGTATGAGATTAGGGAAAGGATTCTCAAATGCCACCTGCTGTATAAAGGTTTCCATTTTATGCCAGAAAAGCCATTCTTGCTTCATATGGAGCACAGTGGTTTGTATGATAATTCTCCAGCAGTATTCCAGTATTCTGCTGGAGGGGAATGAAAGAAATGTTTGCCCTTTTAGTACAGTACGGCTAGGCAAATGTTCTGAACTAAGTCTTATTTTGCAGCTTTACTAGGGCATCCGATGCATGGTTTGCACTCTTCTAGAGCATCTACAAATGATTAATATAAGAAGCCACACCCTTAAAGGAGAAGGAAAGGTACTGAAGCAGTTTATCTTCCAATATATAGTGTAAGCTATAACACCATATTTATTCTGCAGAATGCTTTCCCATACCTGAGTAAACAACTCTAGCAACTCTGTTTGTTTAGGATAGCAGCTGCCATATTAGCTTGGTGTGAAATCACTTCCTGCCTGAGTCTTTCCCTGCTCGCTTATAGGTGGAGGGAGAGAGGAGCAAACTGAGCATGCTCAAGCCCTAGCCCTGGAGGTTTATGCTTCAGACAGGAAGTCTGATACAGAAGCCCATGTGTACACAATAGAAGGAAAGAAATACAGTGTTTCTTTTGACAGAGGACTCAGAGCAGCATTACTTTGAGGGTTTACTGGTGTATTTATATAGACGTTTCTGATAAAGCTTGCTTTATTTTAGCCTTTCCTTCTCCTTTAACTGGGATTTAAAATATGAATTGCTTTTCTAGAAAATTCCCCCCTCCAGCTTTGTGTGATGCTGTGGGTGTGAAAGAGACTGCTGTAGCGGTGATATTTTCATCAGTCGGAAGGCTATATTATGCAGAGTTTATTAAAATATATAAAGAATCTGGATTAGGCGGTGTTTGCATGGCACAGAGCTTCGAGACACTGCCTTTCATACCAAATTTGACAATTTCCTGAGTTCAAATCGCACCTCTCGTCCCCCCTTTACTCGGCCTTTACCCTAATTTATAATTGATGTGCATCCAGGAGCTGTGTTCCTGTCTGTCTCTCACGGACCAGCTTGCCATACCTTCCTCTAGCATTTTACTCTTCGCACAGAAGTGTAACTCAAGGAAAATATATAATAAAACTTGCAAAGATTTATAATCTGCTTTCTGGGAGACGTTTTATTATCATGTAAAGATCCCTTACCGGCCCTCTTAATTTTTTTTTTCTGTTTATCAGCTCTGTCCCTCATCGAATAAACTAATCTTTAAAATACAATGTTTCGTTCTAGCCATTTGTTGCAATTCAATAAGGCTTGTTTGTATTTAGCAGCCAGGTCAAAAAGACTCTTCTAAAAACCTTCTAAAAAAAAAAAATCCCTGTCTTCAGAGGTGCTTTAGTTAACTTTTAGCAACTTTTCAGTAGGTCTTCATTATTTATTTTGTATAGGTTTTTAATAATTTGCCTTTCAAGGGAGGGGGTGATATCACTCCAACTTGCAGTAAAGAGTGATTGAAGTTTATCAGAGCACAAGTCGCATGACTTGGGGCAGCTGGGAAATTGACAATGTCTAGCCCCATGTCAGATTTTAAAATGAAATCGAAAAAAATCTGTTTGCTCTTTTGAGAAATTGATTTCAGTGCAGAATTCTTCTGGAACAGCACTATTAACGGATTTGTTTTGAGAGAAAAAAAAATCCCATGACAAGATCCCTTTAAGGTGCTGACTAATAGAGGCAATTGGGGGTAGCAGTAGTTTTTAAAAGAAAATAAAAATTGGTCCCGCCAACACTAGGAGACACTCACAGGGAGGGAACTCCCGGTTTAATTGGCTATGTGGGGCCACACACACACATACTCAGAATGAGCATCTGACTTAAAGGAGAGATGTAAAGGCAAGAAAAATAAAATCCCATTTTTACTATCTCCAATATACTTTTATTAAAAAATGTCTACTATTTTTTTTTTATAAGAAACCTGACTGTATGCAGTGAAATTCTCCCTTCATTTTACTTGCTCTGACAGCTTCAGATGGTCCCTAACTGCTGTGCAGGGGAATGATCATGTTTTCAAATGGCAGGGGGAAGCCCCCCTCACCATACCTCCCTGACCTCGAGCAGCTTTGTTTGTTTCACTGTAGAGCAGCCGGTGACTGTGTAGAGATTTGTATCCTCAGACCCAGTGCAGTCTGTATATTCGGATTATTAAAGGGATACTGTCATGGGAAAAAAAAAATTTTTCAAAATGCATCAGTCAATAGTGCTGCTCCAGCAGAATTCTGCACTGAAATCCATTTCTCAAAATAGCAAACAGATTTTTTTTATATTTAATTTTGAAATCTGACATGGGGCCCTGTTAAACTTCAATCATTCTTTACTGCTGTACTGCAAGTTGGAGTGATATCACCCCCTCCCCACCCAGCAGCCTAACAACAGAACAATGGGAAGGTAACCAGATAACAGCTCCCTAACACAACATAACAGCTGCCTGGCAGATCTGAGAACAGCACTCAATAGGAAAAACCCATGTCCCACTGCGTACTATTCAGTTACATTGAGAAGGTAAAACAGCCTGCCCGAAAGCAGTTCCCTCCTAAAGTGCTGGCACATGACCAGGGGCAGCTGGGAAATTGACAAAATGTCTAGCCCCATGTCAGATTTCAAAACTGAATTTTGCTGTTTGCTCTATTGAGAAATGGATTTCAGTGCAGAATTCTACTGGCGCAGCACTATTAACTGATGCGTTTTGAAAAAAACATGTTTTCCCGTGACAGTATCCCTTTAATCAGTCTTTCTGTATTGGCTTCTATGGCAGATATTATTTGACTTGTGCTGTTTTGATCATTTATGATGATCCCTAAGCTTAACCTCCCAACTGAAGCCCAGACCACACTGAGCATGTGCATGTCTTGGTTTTGCAAAGATGTCTTACAAAGTTACAAGATGACAGCCCCCTGAAACCATGAATCATTTGTTTAGTTAGGCTTGTAGTGCAGTAAGTTCATATTTAGCATACAAAATGCAGCATTTCTAACATTATTCTATTTTAGACTTTATTTGCCCTTTAATGCACATAATGAGCAAGTTGCAGCATTCGCTCATTATGCCTGTGCTGCTCGAACTGGGAACTCCCTCCGAATGTGGGTGTCCTAGCTCTGGTGTGGGGCAATTTTTAAAAATAAAATGGTCACCCACAACCGAAGTGTGGGCTCTATTATACCGCACCTATGGTGGGGGGAAATGTTGTATGGTAACAGGTGCCCTTTAATAGACACAGCCTGCTAACAACCCTAATTTGTTCCAACGTGGAGGTGATCGAGCACCTATACACTTGGTTCTTGTTTACCACATGAATGGCCAGTTTAAAATGAAGGCTTAGCACTGTTTAACAATGCCAATAAAAGTGAAACCATACACATTTACTCTTTATAATAGTAAGTTGTACAAATTATAACATTTTTAATGGAACAGTAATGCCAAGTACTGAATAAAGTAAAGACAATATAATGCAGTGTTGCCCTGCACTGGTAAAACTGGTGTGTTTGCTTCAGAAACACTACTATAGTTTATAAAAACAAACTTCTGTGTAGCTATGGAGACAGCTATTCAAGCACAGGAAACAGTAAATAAACGATAAGTACTACTTTCAGCTTTGAATCGCTGCCCCCATGGCCAAACAGCAGCCAATTTATATAAACTATGGTAGTTTCTGAAGCAAAGACATCAGTGCAGTGCATCAGTACACCATATTTTCTATACTTTAAAACACTTCAATTATTTTGGTGCTTCTATTTCTTTAAATTAAGATATGTGGGGCAACTTTTCAATACAAGCCCTATCTTGTTAAGGGTTAGTACACCTTAACAGTACATTATAGGGCTTTCTCTGCACCCTGTCCACTTCTGATGATGTCACTTCTGGGTGCAACAACAGCACTTCCTGTTTAATCATTGTCAGCATGTTGTGGATTCGGTTCTGGATGAGGCACAGTTTGTTTTAATACATCAAATGACTTGAACTTTCTCTGTCACAACAGAGATAGAGGTTTCATATACCTGTACATATATATTCAGGATATGACAGTGGTGCTCAAACAATGGCCTGCTAAGAAAAAGATGGATCTCTAATGGGCAGGTTTGAAAGTCTTACTGGGTGAGGTGGTTGGCATAGAGCCAAATGTTCAGTCTATTCTGACTCATTGCCTTAAAGGAATTGTTCAGTGTAAAAGTAAAAACTGGATAGTCACTCCAGCCTTTGTACATTTTTGGCTAACTAACTATATTGGAAACATTTTTTTTATTTAGCACGGCCTATCTATTTACTCAGTTTTTATTTTTACCCTGAACTGTTCCTTTGAAGGATAACTACCCCCCCATAAGAAAATACTGAAGCTTCAGACCAGGGCATCAAGTTCAGAATATAAAATATGGCATTTTTAGCCATATTAATCTTTAGGGTTTAGTTCCCCTTTTAAAGTTCTTTTTAATTCCCTTAAAGGAGAAATAACCTCCTCCCCCCAATAGGAAAAGCCCTTACCTACTACCCTAGGTAGTCCACCCTTCCTGCCACCCAAAAATGTAGTTAGTTAAGTGTAGCGGAGCTCATGCACGCCACCTTCCGGGTCTCCGGTATTCTTCTGTAAGTGAGCTCCAAAATCAGAGATCTGGAAGAAGACTGACAGGAGCTCCGCTGCTGCACCGATCTATGAGCAATCTCTTTGGGGCAATTTCAAGGATAACTAACTATGCGGGGAGGGGGGACTACCTAGGGTAGTAGGTAGGGGCTTTTTCTACTGGGGGGTTATTTCTCCTTTAAGGAATAACCTGAAAATAACATTAAAGGAGAACTAAACCCTAAAAATTAATATGGCTAAAAAATGCCATATTTTATATACTGAACTTGATGCACCAGCCTAAAGCTTCAGCTTGTCAATAGCAGCAATGATCCAGGACTTCACACTTGTCACAGGGGGTCACCATCTTGGAAAGTGTCTGTGACACTCACATGCTCAGTGGGCTCTGAGCAGCTGTTGAGAAGCTAATCTTAGGGGTCGTCACTAATTATCCAGCAGAAAATGAGGTTGGTCTGTAATATAAGCTGATGCTACAGGGCTGATTATTAAATGCTGATGCTAATTGCACTGGTTTCTGTGCTGCCATGTAGTAATTATCTGTATTAATCGCTAATCTGCTTTATATTGTGACATTTTTATTCAATGCTTACTGTATATTTTGAGTCCGAGAAGAAGATGGGGAGCTACTGGGACATCTATGGAGACACAGACAGGGCCGCCATCAGGGGGGGACAAGTGTCCCGGGCCTGAAGGGGGGCCCGGCAGCGCTGCATTTCTCCAAGAGCCGGGCCCCCCTTCCGTCCTGCTGCTTTCTACACTGAATGCGGAAGTGCCCAAGACAGTCTAAGTCCTGAAGCGACGGAAAGACCCGAAGTCATGAAGGAGCCGACACTGAAATCCTGCAGCGGCGAAAATACCGGATGTCATGAAAACCGCTATAATGGAAGTGCGGAAGCCAGTTTGTTTTTTTTTAATCCCCTGGCCACCAATGTTTCATTTTAATACTTTATTGCCCCCTGCTACCAATTTTAAAAAAAAAACAATTGTGGGGCCACAATTTTTTTAACTTGTAAGGGGTGCCCTGCCACCAATGATTTTATTTATTTTTTTTAATTTTGGGGCCCCAATTTCTTTTTAACTTGTAAGGGAGGCCCTGGCACCAAGTTTTTTAAAAAACAAATATTCTCTGGGCCCCAATTTTTTTTTAACTTGTAAGGGGGGGGGCATGGTGCAAAGGTTTTTTTTTTTTTTAAATATTCTTTGGGGCCCCAATTTTTATGTGTGGGGTGGTTACTTTTTTAGCACTGATGTCTGTGTGGTCTGCTGACTTTTATGCGGAGTGGGCAGGATCAGGGGTGGGGCTCAGATGCCAGGGTGGGCGTGGCACAGGGGGGCCCTGAAAATGTTGGGCGGGGCCCCCGTGATTTCTAATGGCAGCCCTCGACACAGATCATTACTGCTAAAGGGCAGTGGTTGCCTTGGGCTGGTACAATGTCTGGAAGCTTCAGAAAAGAAACATTGAGAGTGAGTGAGAGAAGCTGCTAGAGAGAATCTGCAAAAGTAATGTGCAACTGGTCTCCTTTAGGCTATGGGCCCCAATGTATTTTGCAGGCTGAGAGAAGATCTGCTCAGTGCCCCTACTCCATTGATTTGAATCCAATCAGCCTGAGTATAGTCACATGAGCTGAAGCTGAGGTCAGTATATGGGCTGTGACCGCATTCAGGCTGATCAGATTCAAATCAATGGAGTATGGGCACTGAGCAGATCTTCTCTCAGCCTGTGAAATACATGGACTGACAAAAGCCAGAGCCAACAGCCTGTGTGCCCACAGACTTAGTCCGTAACCAGTGTCTCATCTGTAAACCAGCCTCCCTGTCAAAAAAATGTCTTTGTTCAACTCTGTGAGTATGCCTGCACCATACAGTAAAGGCCTTGCTTATACATCTACAGTAATGGGTGCCCAAGGGTGTCCAAAATGGTTCATCAGCAGATAAAAACATGTCCAGGAGCTGATCTGACCTCTATCAATGGTGATTTCAACAGTAACTCGGGTATAGAATTGCTTATCCAGAAAGGTCTGAATTACGGGAATGATTCCCTTTATACTTGATATTAACTAAACTGCAAGAACCCATATTAGAGGCACAACAAATCTATTAGGGGGTATTTCATGATTGGGGTTGCATGGTGTTTAGCAAGTGAGGGAATACAGGGTTATGGAAGATAGCTCATAGTACAGGTTGATCCAGGGACTAGTCCCATTGCCATTTTGGAGTCAGGAAGGAATTTTTTCCCCTCTGAGGCAAATTGGAGAGGCTTCAGATTGGGGTTTTTTTTTTTTTTTGCCTTCCTCTGGATCAACTAGCAGTTAGGCAGGTTATAGAGTTAAAAGGTTCAACTTGACGTGCATCTTTTTTTCAACCTAACTTTCTATGTAAGTGATTTGTAGCAGACTGATCAAAATAATGGAAAGATCCCAAATCTGGAAACCCCTGGGTCCTGAGCATTCCTATACCTTGTGAGTCCCAAGGTCAGTTCATGGCATGTCATATGTCTGACGCACCCTCTGCTGACAGTTGTTACAGTGACAGAGGTGCCCAATATGAACAGTATCCATAGTAAATATATTTATGTTATGTAAAACTATTGCATTCGTTTGAAAGCGCTGGAGCCATAAAAACCCTGCAGTTTCAGATCCTGGCACAAGATGGTGCTGCCTCCTCCATCCCTGGCACATTTTGTCACGATGAAACTGACCAGAACTTGGCAGCACACAGCCACAGCATGGGAGTTTCCCTTCCATTACAGAAATGCAGTCATAAAGCACATTTCTATGGTCCCATTATTGTTGCAGGGCTTCTGAGTTTAACCAAAGGTTCCCCATAAAAAGCATAACTCTGTGCAATGGCAATATCCCATCCCCTGCCTTCTCTCCCATTAGAATCCCCTGCTCGGCACAATCTCCGCTTGTAATTAAGACCATACTTGAGAAGGGAATATGCTCCGTGTTGACAGGGAATGGGGGAGGTGAATTACATGGATTTCTGTGCCACATGTGGGATTTTATTGTGCCTGATAAATCTTTCCTTCATTAGCAAATAATGCAACAAATAATGCTGTGTGCCAATGTGCTTTCTACTGGGCAAGGCAGGACATACAGGGCTATTACTCAATAACATTTTTTCACCTCTTTCCAGCTTTTCACTGACCCTAAGATTCATGTAAAGGGAACAAACCCTTTAAAGGACAAGGAAAGTGTAAAATAGAATAAGGCTAGAAATGCTGTATTTTGTATACTAAACATAAACATGAACTTACTGCACCACAAGCCTAATCAAACAAATGATTTATGCTTTCAAAGTTGGCCACAGGGGGCTGTCATCTTGTAACTTTGTTATACATCTTTGCAAGACCAAGACTGTGCACATGCTCAGTGTGATCTGGGCTGCTTAGGGATTGTCATAAATTATCAAAACAAGTTCAGTGTTCATATCTAGCATGAAAAATGTTCTTGGGGTGCCAAATAAGTTCTTTGATTGGCCATTTGGTAGCCCCTATGTGAACTGTCAACCTACATTGAGGCTCTGTTTGGCAGTGCACCTAGTTTTTATACAACTAAAACTTACTTGGAATTTAAAAATAAACTCCTGCTTTGAGGCCACTGAGAGCAACATCCAAGGGGTTGGAGAGCAACATGTTGCTCACGAGCTACTGGTTGGGGATCACGTCACAATAAAAGCACTAGGGTCAGTGTCACACTGGGGGGCCTGGGGCTTCTGTCTCTGGGCCCCCCCCTGCAGACTCCAAGGGCTGCTGCCTCAGGGCCTCCTGTCCAGTAACCCTCCTCTAACCCCCTCCTCTCGTTGTGCATGGACGTCAGCGCACGCACTGTGGATGTATCAAAAAACTATGTGCGCTATTGCACATGCATGTTCTGATGATCACTTGTGCACACAAGCAGCGGCGAAGTTGTCGGAAGGAAGCCCCAGGCAGTAGCCCTCAGGATCCAGTAGGGCAGGGCCCTGAGAGAGAAAAAATCCAGGTTTTGGATCTGGGCTGGCGGGGCCCACTAGAGCTGGGGCCCACCGGGTTTTATCCCAGTGTCCTGCCTGCCCAGTCCGACTATGACTAGGTTAGTGATGTTAGGGTGTTAAAGAATAATTCCTGACATTTATAGTATTCCTTGGCCCAGTGAATGTTTGTTATTTTTCCCTGCTTGCGTTTGCTTCCCTGCCTACTATATGTAGCTATAAATGTTTTAGCTGCTATTGCTTGTGTGCAGGCAGAAAAGCATGGGACCATATGTACGGGAGTAGAGTGTGGCTTTGTGATAGGAAGGGATGCCATGGATTCTTGGCTATGGAGGAGAGCAAAACAGCTGGGGAATGTGTGCCGTCAGCCTTCTCTTTCCTATATCTGTATCTCCTTTACACAATGAGGGGCAAAGGTATCGGCAAATAACAGGATATGAAATTGGGCTCCCGTGCAATGTAATAATTGTTGCAGTAATCTTCCACTGGGTTCTCCAATGATTCAGGGAGTGGCAGCTATGGGTAGAGCCTAATGGCTGGAAGAGCTGGGCTCATGTGTAGAAAAATGTAGATATATTTTATGACAATTGTTAGATATTTTCTGTATCAGGGATGCCCTCCAGCTGAACTGTAATGCCCTGGTATTTCAACAGTCCTTTCTGTTCCCCCTCTTAAATGGGGTAGAGCCCTGCATGGGTCCAGTCTACCAGACCCACCAACAACCAGACCCAAGAATCCACTATGCAATGCCCTCTATCCCAACTCGCTAACTGAACCCACTCACATTGAGTTTTACCATCTGAATCAGGGACCTGTTAAACTGCAAGTGACTTTACTCCAGAGGTGGATCAAATGGGGGAAAAATTTCTTGCTGGTAGGTAGCTCAAGCATCAGTCCCCTTATTGGTGAATCTGGGACCCCGACTACTTTGTGATTGCCTGCACTTACCCAACCCATTGCAAGTCTCTAACATGGGGGTCCATGCCTTACTGCATTACCAGGGGCTGGACTATACATCCAAGCCGCCTGTGTGTTGTATTTCCCTTTTTTTGTACATATAAACATATTTTAATACATTTTATTTAATCTTCAAGCTTGTAGGATGTTGTGCTCTGGCAGTCCGAGGGATTCCAGAGAAGCATAGAAGTATGCATACTCCGGTATCTGTGAGTCCACTAGAGGAAGGTCAGCATTTGTCCCCAAACATTGAATCTTTGGCAACTTAATTAAAATGGGAGCCCGTATTCATTTTACTTCTCTTTGTCTTTATTGCTTTGAGTATGACTCCCATTTATATTTTCCTTTTGCTTACAGGTCCTTTATGCTATTTAGTGTAGGGCATTATTCTACCGAAGTTAGAATTGTTTGCATATACAAATTCATTTGCTGTGGATATCTCTGTGGATATATCATGGATACATTCTAACATCTGTATAGGCAGTATAGAACATATGACCTCTAAGTTCAACAGCCTGAGGCTTCTTGATTCATTCAGTGCTGAATACAGTTACACCCTCTGTTACAGCATTTATTTACTATAAATGGTTGCCATTTAAATTATATGTGGTCGGTCTTTATGGGTAGAAGTGGAGACCCAATTTTATACTAAAAAACAGATGAAATGTAATAGATGTATCTTCAAACCTCATCTTGTTATGACAACATAGGCTAGACAGTGTATCGCCATGTAAAATCTCAGGGTCCGTTACAAATTGTGTTCTGGGTCCTCCCTTGAACACAGGTATGTAGTACCAACATTTTTGGTCATGCTCTGCACAAAAGATCACACAACAGGTAGGCAGGTTTTGCTAGGATAAAAAGTTAATTTTTTTGTTTTTAGCCACGGCTACTATAATAAAAACTCACCAATCCTTTTACTGGAAAGTAAGGGGTTAACTATACAGGTTCTTACAACTACTAGGGGGCAGTGGCATAATGTTTAGGGATCAGGCCTAGGGTTGCCACCTGGCTGGTATTTTACTGGTTTATTGGTTGATCCCAATGTTATTAAAGGAAAACTATACCCCCCAAACAATGTAGGTCTCTATAGAAAGATATTGCCTAAAATAACTTATATGTAAAACCCTGCTTCATGTAAATAAACCATTTTCAGAATAATATACTTTTTTAGTAGTATGTGCCATTGGGTAATCAAAAATAGAAAATTGCCATTTTAAAAAATAAGGACAGCCTCCTGGGATCCTAGGATCCAACGGTGCACACAAACATACCAAACAAACTATAAAGTTAGGTCACATGAGCCAATTAACAGACAGAGTTGTGCCTTTTGCTTCCACACTTCTTCCTGTTACAGTTAAAGTTGAAATATTTCTGGTTAGGTGATCTCTGAGGCAGCACACAGACCATCACGAAATGGTGGTTCAAGGCAAGAGATGTAAAAGGGCAATATTTACTTAAATGTATTTTCCAGTTTGTTAAGATTCTTTAATATGTCACTTAATTTGATATAAACTATCTGTTGCTGAAGTATTCATTTTGGGGGTATAGTTTTCCTTTAATAGGGGAAAAAAGTTAAATATATAGGAAGACCAGAAAAGGTGGCAACCCTAATCAGGCCCCCTACTAAAAATATTTGTGGGGCACACAGCCTCAGCTTCGTCACTCATTTATGGCAGGCAGCCAAATTAAAGTAAATGATGGGGCTGGGGATTTCTATAAAGCAGACCCCAAGGACCAGACCCCTGTGGCCATTGCTTGGGGGGGGGTGCTCAGAACTCTGTGGGATCCACTGAAACTTTGCAATTTATGTTTATGGTAAAATGCCTTGTTTGCAAAGTTTATGGGCCCAATAATAATTCCACTGTCCTGACTTTTATCCCATATTTTTAAGCAATTCTGTCCAACCTTTTTGAACCAGAGGGACAGTTATTCAGGACAGCAAAAATCCTCAGGATCGAGTCTAATAACGTTTTGTTATGAAATGTCTGCTGCTCAGCCACACAATTGTTGAGCCCAGCTGCATATAGATATCATATAGATGTAAAGCAGCTTGTGCCAACTCCCTCTTCCAACATATACCCAACGAAAGGCAACTTCTGCTGACCTGTAGTATTAACAGCTGCATGGGAAACGCGAGCCAGAAAAAGCCAAATCATGTTTTATCCCAAGAAACCAAATAGTTATCTTGGGAAACATCCAGCGCAACAAATATAAAAAGCCCAATTACATGGTTGGAGGGACTTGGTTGGGGTAGCTATAGAGGTTCAAAATAAACATAGAAAGGATAAATAGCCCTTCTTAACTAGGATGCAAAACCTTTGGGTTTAAAGGAAAAGTCAGCCCAGACTATGCTTTAGAAATCCTTTCTTATGTTAAAGGGGCTGTAAAACCCAGATTAAAAAAAATCATTCTGTTTGACATAAGATTTATTTCTATCCTATGCATAGAAAGAAGTTACTATAAAGCAGAAATCCTGTTTTTCATTGCAGTGTGTCGTCTAACATAGTATATGAGACATCAAGTGAAACTATTGGCTGAACCAGAGGAAATGAAAGAACTTCTGAAACATATCCAATTTGCCCCAGAAAGGGGGGGGGGGTTCCTCTTCATTCCAAGTTGGCAGTCAGACCAGTCCCTGAATCAACTTTATAAGAGTAGCCCTGTATTTCTTCACTTTCTAAAACCTTCTGTTGAAGCTGTCTAATGTATCTGCCAGTATAACCACTTCAGGGATAAAATTCCAACTCCGCAGCTTTCACTGTGAAAAAAAAACAAAACCTTTTTTTGCATTTTAACAAGACACCTCATTTTCACTTTTCTGATTGGATGTCCAAATACCTCCTCTCCTGGAAGCATCTACAGGTTAACACAGTATCAGAGAGTTTATTTTATGGTCCCTTGTAATCATTAGAGACCAAATGTTTTGCAAAAGTTTTGGCTCTTCAAACAGTGCAGTAGCTTCGCCAACTCTACTCAAATGTAACATATAGACAAATAGTCCACTGGAGAGCAAATCATTAAAGGTTTTCTTCTTTATTCGAGATGCATAGCACAATTACAATGCTATGCATCTCGAATAAAGAAGAAAACTTCTATATATTTGCTCTGCAATGGACTATTTGTCTATTTGCCACCTGTTAAGTTTGTTTATTCTTAGGGGTGTTTGGGTCACAACTGTCTGTTTGGGTTTCAGCTTTGTAACCAGAAAATGTCAAAACCCCACCCATGTGAGGCACAGACACTCCCCTAAATATCATTACACCCCCCCATTTGTCACTGGTCTGACAATTCCGTCATCCCACTCCCTTGTTCGGTTTTTGGGGTAGTCAAAGGTGGCACCCCTACATGCTTTGTAAAGGGGAAGAATTACACTCTGCTCCTGTGAATCTAGCCTGCCTGCTGCCAGCTGGCATTAATTGCCATCACTATCCTTAGGTCCGCCATCGCTGGCACCCAAAACTGCAATGCATACTCAAGGTGAGCCCTTAGAAGAGATCTATAAAGAGACCATTATATATTTTCAGTCCACCCCAATGCCCTTTTTACATATATAGTCTATACAATCTACGGAGATTTATCCACAGCAATATTCATACAAAAACAAACCTTTCCAAGCACTGTTGACTTTTTCTCTGAAGTTCTCTGGTTAAACTTCCAGTGGCTTCACCCACTCGGTATCTTGCTTTTGTTGGGAAAGGCCATGTTTGAATCAAAACAGAATCCAAAACAGAATCCAAAACTCAAAGTATGGCTGTCAGACTGTTTGGCCATGGGAGACTCAGATCACATCTACTGCTTGAATAAAACATGGAACCTGCCCAGAATTCCAATAGGAAGATAAAGAAAAAAAATCAGAAATTAAATACAACCATCAGGAGAGAACAAGAGGTATGCCAGTTAGGGATCTGATGGGGGCCCCAAAATATGTGAGGGTGAGACTCATGAGTTGCAAAGGGGGCAGAGTTTATAGGGGAGTGGACGGGCATTTTTTTCCTGTAAGAATCATTCTAATTGTTGGCAGGGGCCCAAGTGACTGTTAAGCTCATAATTGCATCCTCTAGGACACACACAGGCAGAGCAGGGCACACACAGGCAGAGCAGGGCACACAGCGGCAGAGCAGGACACACACAGGCAGAGCAGGGCACACACAGGCAGAGCAGCGCACACACAGGCAGAGCAGGGCACACACAGGCAGAGCAGGGCACACACAGGCAGAGTATGTCACACACAGGCAGAGCAGGGCACACACAGGCAGAGCAGGGCACCCACATAGGGAAGGCAGAATAGAGCAGGAGCCAGGGAAAAAAATTCTAAGATGTACTACATACAGTGACACAGTGATGGTACCCCTTTAGCATTTTGTATAAAGTGTGAACAGGTGAAGAATGTGGGCAGTTTCAGTCTGGGTCTCAGGTGTGAACAGTACAGGGCTTTAGGGGTGTGAACAATAGAGGTGTTACAAGTGTGAACAATGCAGGGGGATCATAGGTGTGAACAATACAGGGGATTAGTCTGAATGTGAGGTTTAAACATTGCAGGGGCCAGTTAATTAATTATCTTTAGTGATACCATTTAAAGCTTACACATGGTAAGCAAGCACAGCGGGTAGGTGGAGGGCCACATAAGGGGGGGGGGGTTTCTCGCTGACAGTTGGACAGCCCTGCTCTAGGGGGCTACATTTTCTTCAAAGTGCCTACATAATAAATGGCGTTTTACAGTTAAATCCCTGGGGAAAAATAAGGGTCAGAGCCTGTTCTTGCAGAGAATGGACAGCATTACTTCACTGCGTTCCTCAAAAGGCCAAATCAGCGCTGACAGTTACTGTATCTGTTAGTCATTAACCCAATTACACTCATTTTAGGGTGGTGATATTTGGCCAAAACCAGATGCTTTTTTGTCAATTTATCCTTTAGTTGGGATTTTGGTTTATTTAACTATAAACAAAAAGCCTGTAAATAGCCTGCAATTCAAAGTCATTCTGATAATGACTCCTCTGTATTCATCATAGAACCATAAAACTGACTGCCACATCTTCTGAATGTCTGTCCATTACATCTATTGTAGGGTGCAAGTCTCTCATGCAGCGCCAAGACCAGACACCATGGAATAAATTAAAGAAGATGAAAAACTAAGTTGGTAATACACAGAGGTATTAAAGAGTAAAGGTGAAATGGCATAAAAAGGAACCCAAGATGAAGGCCTGTTGTGAGGCTCTCATATGCCAGTGACTAGGGTGGCAGTTTCAGGGTGCAGTCTAGTAATGGGCGAATTCCCGCAATTCACTGCCGGCGAATAAATTCGCTTAACGCCAGCGAAAATTTGCTGGCGTCCAAATAAAACGAGATGCATGCTGAAAATGGCGCGACCCGCACCAAAAATGATGCGATGCGGGTAAAAAATTACGCGACATGGCAAAAAATTAGACAGGACTCGTTTCGCGGGTTTTTCGCGAATTTCGCTGGAAATTCGCAAATTTTTCGTCGAAACGGAATAGATTCGCCCATCACTAGTGCAGGCCACTGTAGATGACAAAATTATTTTTATTGGTTTCCTCTTTAGTGGTAAGCAAATTAATTCGGCAGCCATGGATTCTCTGAGAATTTTCGAAATCACCATTAGGGATGTCGCGGACTGTTCGCCGGCGAACTTGTTCGCGCGAACATCGGCTGTTC
>CM044434.1:136905854-136916949 GCA_024363595.1 Xenopus borealis | reverse complement strand
AATTTGAAAAGGACTTTTAATATACAGATTTTTGGGTCTGCGTGACAGGTCCACTTTAAACACTTTTTCTTCTTTCCATCTATAGGTAAGACCATCAATGTTTGGGAGAAGGCCTGGTTTTAATTCATCCCACAGGTATTCACTTGGTTGAGAGGTCTAGGCTAGGTCAGGTTATCCACTCCCATCTTTGCAAGCTATTTCTGTACAGTTCTTGCTTTGAACATGGGGACATTATTGTGCTGACACAGCAAAAGAGCTAGGGTTACCACCTTTTTAACTGTCGAATACCATCTGGGGCTCGTTGGAGCAGGCTGATGCGAGGGGGCAGGGAAACATTGCCAATGAGGAGGTCAATTACATTTTTTTGGATGACTGCAGAGCAGATTCAGAGAGATTTTAGCAGGCACTGAAAAAGATAAGCAGCAGAATAATCGGGTATTACAGATTTACTGGCAAATACATACATTTGTTGGCCACTCCAACCCTACCCCAAATCGTTACCCCCTAAATAGAAAAAAGGGAATTATTACCTTTATTGGCAATGATGGGCTTGGATTAAATATCCAACTGAAATTATAAGGGACATCCATGTTCTTTGGACATTTTGTATATGGTTTTTTAGAAGCCATCGTGTCCTTTTTTTATCACAGATATAGCCAGTATTATAAGTGGGTTTATAATAGCTTTATCTATAAATTGGATACCCAGTCCTTGGTATGCAACTATACAAATATTACTATTCAAGCTCCAACAATGACTGGGCCCACAACGCTTGCACCTGAGACACTGTAAATCCATATGCATGGGATGGAGCCATGATTGTGCTGATTAGGCCACTTCTTGCAAATAATTGTGACATTATTCCTAATGATTCTATGCCTGATCAAGAAATAAAGGGTAGAGCATCCCTCATAAGAGGACAATAGCTTAACTAAACTTTCTAAAGCTGTAATTGCTCAGGCTAACAAAGATATAGCAAAATATTCAGCAATTGACTTTGCTCTGACTTTTGGCATAATTGAGAATAATATGTGGGCGGTATATAGAGAGAGTATGCACAGAGAAGTAGATGTACGTAAAAGAAAACTGTCACGTTTTTTTTCAAAATACATGAGTTAATAGTGCTGCTCCAGTAGACCTCTGCACTGAAATCCATTTCTCAAAAGAGCAAACAGATTTTTTTTATATTCAGTTTTGAAATCTGACATGGGGCTAGACATTTTGTCAATTTCCTAGCAGCCCCTGGTCATGTGACTGGTGCCAGCACTGTTGTTTTTCTTTCTCAATGTAACTGAAGGAGTCATAGTGGGACATGGGTTTTTACTGTTCTTAGATCTACCAGGCAGCTGTTACCAGGCAGCCCGGGGCTGAAGGGAGGCCCGGCAGCGCTGCATTTTCCGAAGAGCCGGGCCCCCCTTACCAGCGCCGAGCAGACGCGAAGGAGCCGACATGCGGAAGTGCCGAACAGAAGCAAAGGAGCCAACACTTAAAGTCCTGAAGTCACGGAAATACCTGATGTCATGAGGAGCCAGCACTAAAGAAAATACCTGAAGTCAAGCAAGTATACTGAAGTCCTGCAGCCATGAGTTCAATTCCACCAACACCAATGTGGGTTTTTTTTTTTTTTTTTTAATCCCCTGGCCTCAAATGTTTTCTTTTAATACTCTATAGGCCCCTGTCACCAATTTTTTATTTTATGGGGCTCCAATAATTTTTTTTTTAACTTGTTAACGGGGGCCCTGCCACCAATGTTTAAAAAAAAAAAATTTTTGGGGCCCCAATTTTTTTAACTTGTAAGGGGGGCCCTGTCGCCAATGTTTTATTAAAAAAAATATTTTTGGGGCCCCAATTTTTTTAACTTGTAAGGGGGGCCCTGTCGCCAATGTTTTATTAAAAAAATATTTTTGGGGCCCCAATTTTTTTTTTAACTTGTTAGCGGGGGCCCTGCCACCAATGATTTTTTAAATGGTTATTTTTGGGGCCCCAATTTTTTTAACTTGTAAGGGGGGCCCTGTCGCCAATGTTTTATTAAAAAAAATATTTTTGGGGCCCCAATTTTTTTAACTTGTAAGGGGGGCCCTGTTGCCAATGTTTTATTAAAAAATTATTTTTGGGGCCCCAATTTTTTTAAACTTGTATGAGGGGCTCTGGCACCAATGCTTTAAAAATGCTTTTATGGGGGGGGGGGCTTGCACCAATTTTTTTTTAACTTATAAGTGAACCCTGGGGGGGTTTACTTTTTTAGCGCTGATGTCTGTTTGGTCTTTTTAACTTTGATTTGGATTCGGCGGGGATTGGGGCGGGGCTTAGATGCCTGGGTGGGCGGAGCCCAGGGGGCCCCAATTTTGTTGTGCGGGGCCCCATGATTTCTGATGGCGGCTCTGACTGGGGGTGGGGAGAAAGGGAGGGGTGACAGAGGTGGGCCTAGCCGACTGGACAGCTCGCCCCTCATCCCCGTCTTCCACTCATGCGCGACGGCAGCGCAGGCCTGCACATTAGCGGTCTTCGTGTGCACATACGCATTAGCGGTGCACGCATGTGCGTCAGTGGCGTCCGTGCGCAAGCGTTCCAGAAGTGCTCGTGAGCTGAAGTCTTGTACCAGGTCTGGTCAAGGGGTAGGCAGTAGAGGTAGTTGCCCAGCGCCCCCCAATCTTTACACCCTAGGCAGCTGCTTCTTTTTTGTTCACTTATGTTTTATTAGAAATTGAAATGGTATGAAAGAAAAGAACATTGCGTTTCAAACATGTTACATATCATTGCGTATTAAACACGTTATGTATCAAACATGTTACATTGTGTTCAATCATTTAAATATTCTTATATTGGTGTTCTGTTGTTAGCATAGCTTAAGTGTCTACTTATGCATACAGATATGAACAGTTAGCATATGATAATACCCAAAGTAAGAAATTAATAAAAAGAAAAAAGAAAAATTTAAACTTACACGTTATAAATATATATATATATTTATTTTTCCACAGGCAGCCGCACTCCAATCCGGGTTTATGCTTTGTATGTGGGTGCAGGTTCAAAATAGCATACTTATTTGTTTGTACAGAACCGCACTCCAGACTTCTTTATGCTGTGAATCAAGTCACTTTTATTTGCATGTGTTTCCAACGTTTCGGCCCCCCTTGGGGCCTTTTTCAAGGATGTATAGTATATATATATATATATATATATATATATATCTGATGCCAATCCTTCTACTAGATAAATGCTCAGTTTAACATCATGTGTGTTCTTGCATAGTCTACCTTGTTTCTCTGTTTGTTTTTTGCAGGGCACATGGTGTCTGGATGTGCCCAATCTCTCACGTACTCGTAGTCGGATTATGCAATTCCCACAGGTCCCATGTGGCCCTATATTGGTCCAAGTTGTTATGTAGTACAGCAATGCCATATTCGAATACTTTGTTGGTGTTTATCCTTTTTATTATTTCTCCAAGAACAGGTGCTGTTGCTGTTTTCCATTTGCTTGCAATAGCTATTCGTGTAGCTGTGAGGATCTGGTTGACCAAGTTTTGGCCACTTTTTATAAGATTTTCCAAGGGCCTCCCCAACAGCATTGTAGTGGGATCCCATGGGATCTGCCGGGACAAAAGTCGGCCTAAAAGATTGGATATGTCTTTCCAAAGGGGTTGGATGATCGGGCAGTCCCAGAAGATATGTATCAGTGTTCCCTGCTCTCCACATCCCCTCCAGCAGGTCAGGGATAAGTCTGGGAATAGCCTATGCAGCTTGTCTGGAGTGTAGTACCAGAACATCAGGATCTTATAAATATGTTCCTTTTGTTTGACGCAGATGCTCATTCTTCTGGCGGGGCCTTTTCTTTTATCGCCTGGAGTGGGAGCATAGTATGGTTCCGAGGATCTAACATCTCTGTGATAGTATAGATGCGGGTTGTACTCCATCTTGTATGGTATGAGACCACCATGCCCGGAGGGAACTTTGGATTTCTTATATATATAACATTTCCGGACCACAATGAGGCCAAGGCATCAGGCCCGGACTGGCAATCTGTGGGTTAGGGCAAATGCCAGATGGGCTGCTATAAGGTCCCATAGAAAGTCAGTATTTAGTGGGCTGGTGGGGACTGTTTGGGCCTCTATGTGGGCTGATTGGGCCTCTGTGTACCTGAAATGCCAGGGCCTATTTTGATTCCCAGTCCAGTCCTGCAAGCCATGTTTGTATTTAAGTCTCTTCCACACTGACAGGGTGGCTAGTGTTGCTGGCAGCAATGGAGTGAGGGAGCCCTGGGGTGTTGTATTAGACCAAATTACTGTATTCAAGTGGTATTCCGTAGTTACTGAATTCTCTATTTCTAGGCAGCTGCTTCTTCTGCCTACCCCTAGTTCCGGCCCTGGGGGGTGATATCACTCCAACTTGCAGTACAGCAGTAAAGAGTGACTGAAGTCAGAGCACAAGTCACATGACTTGGGGCAGCTGGGAAATTGACAATATGTCTAGCCCCATGCCAGATTTCAAACTGAAATATAATATCCGTTTGCTCTTTTGAGAAATGGACTTCAGTGCAGAATTCTTGAGCAGCACTATTGACGGATGCATTTTGAAATAAAAAAACTTTTTTTCCCATGACAGTATCCCTTTAAAGAAGGTGACATGGAGATCCAGACAAATGCATGTTCTGGAATGTTAATGAGATGCATGATAAAGGATTTCCTGCAATAAGAAGCATACAGCTCAAAGGATCTGAAAGTGCAAATGACAGATTCAGAAAAAAAAAACTAAAATGTTAGACTTTAAGGGTAGGGACAGACAGGGAGATTCGGGGAGATTCTGTCGCCTGGCGTTTTTAGCAGGCGACAATCTCCCCGAATTTCCTTCTCCCTGTCTGCCGCTAGTATAAGTGACAAAGCGCCAGCGCCTGTGCACACGCTGTGCGGCGATTTCCGGAATCGCCCGAAGATACTTCGTGAGGAAACTTCGGGCGATTCCGGAAATCGCCGCGCAGCGTGTGCACAGGCGCTGGCGCTTTATCACTTATACTAGCGGAATAAAAACGCCAGGCGACAGAATCTCCCCGAATCTCCCTGTCTGTCCCTACCCTTAAGCAAACATATGGCTGCCAAGTAGCCTGGGGCAACGTTCCTCTCTCCTGGTACCCTCCAAACAATAAAAAAAAAATAATTAAAGCAAAACATTAAAGGACATTAACGAAACATCAAAGTGAGGTGTATGCATTGGTATAATAATGTCTTAAAATTAAAATGGATAAGAAATAGCTATGTGCCCCAGCTAACTATGGTGGAGACAGCAGGGCTCGCATGAGACTTTTGCAGTGTACGGGTCTATATGATACAGGTGTTAAGAATGAGCAATTTGTGTGTCCCCAAACTTTATATCCAGGGTGACTGCAGCTGTGGCCTGTCTGACGTGCCAATAAATAGTGTAACAACTGCAATAATTGGGAGAAAGGAGAACTCATTAAATCTGTTGGAAGTGGAGAAAGTAAATGAGAATAATACGCAGATGGTAAAAAGTTTCCTGTACAAATTAGCCTAAAAATAGACATTATCAGCAAAAAAAAAAAAGAAATCTTTCTGGGGTTATTACACAAGTCTAGAATAAGAGGTGGCTGGGAGCACATCTCAAGGGTTGGCTGAGTACAGCAGGAAATACAGGAGGGAGAGAGGCTTGTTCTTCATAAAACAGATTGAACTCACAGCTACAAACAGCGGATGTTCTGAACAGAATTGAAAAGAATAGGTAAGAGAATTGTAAGCAGGACTGGACTGAGAATCAAAATAGGCCCTGGCATTTCAGGTACACAGAGGCCCAATCAGGTCACATAGAGGCCCAAACAGTCCCCAGCAGCCCACTAAATACTGACTTTCTATGGGACCTTATAGCAGCCCATCTGGCATTTGCCCTAACCCACATATTGCCAGTCCGGGCCTGATTGTAAGGATGTAGTGTGACTCGTAGCAGCTGAACACTACAGGAATTGGGACAATTAGAACTTTCACAGATAATTGTTGTTGCCAACAGAAAATTTAAAGACCCCATTCATTGGCCACTGTGTTGCTTGTTGTCACCGTGGCAGAATGTTGGGTTCCCACAATTCAATGCAGGTATTAGGTGGCTGTCAGGTTTCTGAATGTGAGTATTACTTGGGTGCAAGTTTGATTTCCTTGCAGGCTGGGTCAGGTATCATATAGAATATTGTTTGGTTTCCCTTAAAGCACATCAGGCCCAGACTAGCAATCTGTGGGTCCTGGCAAATGCCAGAGAGGTTTCTGTAAGAAGACATAGAGAATCATTATTATACACCATTTATTCCATGTTTGCTATAAACTAAGGTAAAACACTGCATAACTTGTCCGCACTATATAAATAAAATGATGATGATGATGAAGAAGAAGATAAAGACTCACTATTTAGTGGTGTGGTGGGCATGGTCGGACTGGGGGGCCCAAGGCCCACTGAGCCTTCCGTGTGCATGTGCGCTTATGTCTGCATGCACGCATTCTGTGTTCTTGGGGCTTGAGGCCCACCATGGCTACCACCTCAGGTCCCCCCTCCACTGTCTGTGTGCACATGCACGTATGTCCGCACTAGGGTTGCCACCCGGCCGGTATTTTACCAGCCTAGCCGGTAAAACACCTGCCAGGGCAGGTATTAAAATTTACTGGCAATGTAGCTGCTTTTTGTTGTCTTCGGGCCATTTCGCGATGTGGCCCGCCCCCTTTTGCAGCACGTCGCAGAGGCTCTGCACCTTTTTGCATCACAGTTCACCCCTTTAGTGCCCGACCCCCACCACTGGCAACCCTAGTCCGCACGCCTGCACATGCTGTGTTCTTCTGGCCCTTCTTCAGGATGGTAGCGGCAGTGCAGGAGCATAGGGTGCGGATCTGGACTGGCAGGGCCCACAAGAGCGGGGGGGGCCCACCAGGTTTTTTCCCGTTGTCCTGTCGGCCTAGTCCGACCGTGCTGGGGGTGGCAGTTTGGGCATCTGTGTACTTCAAATGCCAGGTCTTATTTTGACTCCCATTTCAGACTTGAAGCACATACAGGGTTGGATAGTGGCTCAATTTGCTTCTCTGGGTCATATAGGGGAACACAAAAGGTAAAAATGCAGTTTGGGGTAGGGCACACATAGTGCTACTACCACCTTGTATGGTGCTTCCTATTTAGTTAAATGGAAATGGAATTGGTACTTTGCAGCCCCATAATGCTATTGTTGAGGCAGCTGGTAGTGATTTTTGGCTGGCTTGAAGGTACCAGGCAAGGGAGTGAAACAGTGCCATTACTAGACTGTACTGGGCCCCACAGTAAATCCTTCTTAGGGCCCCAAAATATTGATAAGTTGACGTTTTATACTTATACTATTATGCTACTCTCCTGGTTTCTTATAAAAACGGTACACATTTTTTAATTAAAGTTTATTGGAGATAGATTTCTTTTTCCTTGCCTTTTAACCTGTGCCATATAGCCATTTTTCAATTTCCGTCATTGCTACACCGCAGCTTGTTTATATGAATTATAGTAGTGTTTCTAAAGCAAACAAATCCGTTTTACCAGTGCAGGGCAACACTATATTATATTTTCATTACTTTAAAATGCTTTCATTTTTTTGTTTTACTGTTCTTTTAAGTGCAAGACTAGGTTAGAACTTGAATTATCCTACAAAATAAGAGCTGATTTATTATAAGATATATATATATATACACACAAAAATGATATACTTATAAATGGTGAGTACTAATGTCATCAGTTATAAATGGTTAGTTCTGATGTCATTTTTGTCACATGACTCACTAAAACTTGTGTATTATAATAAATAAAGTACCCTGGCCCTGTTGCAAAATATGTTGCAAAATATGAGGATATTAGAAGTTACCCTCGGAGTTCCATGACCTGTATAAAAGCACTCAGCCTTCAGCCTCTTGTTTTTATATGGTCATGAAACTCCTTGCTAACTTCTAATATGTTTTACAAGAGGGGATACTTTATTCAATATATATATGTATATTTTATGGGATTTTGGTGCAATCATTTCAAAATTTGTATTTTTCAGTGCATATACAGCACTGAAAATGTATATGCACTGAAAAATACAAATGTTTGAATGATTGCACAAAAATCCCATTGTTGCTGGTCTTCTTGAATGCTACGTATATTTTTACCGTGCACCTGGGTCTCTAATGACTGTAGCGGTGTGCCGCCCAGCGTGAAAATTATATATATATACCCAAGAAAACATTCAGTATACCTCCCAACTGTCTGCTTTGAGCAGGACAGTCCCACTGTGGACAGCTCAACTCGCAGTCCCCAGTTTGTACTGGAAAGTCTAGATTTCCCTGCACTGAACTGGAAAGTCACAATTTCTCTGCACTGAACAGCCCAAAAAGTTACAATGTTTCTAACTTAATTGGCTCTTGCCAGAGAGCCCAGAATAGATACTTAAAGGAGAATTCAACTCTACATTTAAAAAAAACCCTACCCCCATCCCCACCAAGATCCCCCTCCCTCCTCCCCCCAGTGTTCCCCTGGGCAAATGCCCCTAAATCCATACTTACATCTCCGTGCAGATTCAGGCATCAGACTTCACTGATACCATCTGCAGCCACTTAGGCAATGAGACAGGCGTTTTGGCACATGTGCAGTTGGGGCAATCTTCCACTTCGCAACAACCGTGCATGTGCAGAAACTCACGGAAATTGGCGAAGCGCCGGTCTCATTCCGAAGATTACCAAAGTGGCTGAAGATGATGCCTGTATCTGCATGTAGGGGTAAGTAGAACATTTGGGGCATTTGCCTGGGGTATCACTTAGGCTGGGGGAGGAGGGGGTCTTGGTGGGGTGTAGGGGTTAACAGTTTTGTCTCTTGGGAGAAGTTAGACTCTCAGCTTAATTCAGCTTCATTAGTAAAACTGTAATAAAACATAAAAAGTACAGAAATGTGTTCATGAACTGGCAAATTTTGTAAAACGGGCATGGTAATTAGGGGGTGTGGCCGCAAAAAGGGCCAAATCCATCTTTTATCCCTCTTTCCATTTCCAAAATGTTGGGAGGTATGCATTCAGCACAGGACACTTGTCTATTACAATGTACACATGACTATTACACAGACATGTACAAAATCAGGCAGGCCTGGACTTGTGGAGATGCCAACTAGCCCCGGGCCTAAGGTGGCAGGATTTTAGGGGGTGCCATCCTGCCTAAATGTAAATTTCCTGTGTGCCAATTCCCATTGCTTCATCCTGATGACGAAAATCTAAGCAAATAAAAGGCGAGCCTAGGGGTGCCCACTAGGGAAATCTCACATGGGACTCCCAAAAACATGGTGTGGCATGCCCTACAGCTCTAGTAGGGTTGCCACCCGGCCGGTATTTTACCGGCCTACCGGCCTAGCCGGTAAAACACCCGCCAAGGCCGGGGCCGGCATTACAAATTTACCGGCAATGTAGCTGCCGGTAAATTTGTAATACCTTTAAAAAGACCCATCGGCCAGCCCCCAATGCCCTGTAATACTCACAGTTCGTCACTTCTTGATCGCGCTGAGTCTCGGCCACGCCCCCCCAAATATCATAACTCCGCCCATTTGACATCACGTACCGCCCCCTTTTTGCCCCGCCCCCACCAGCCGGTAAATTTTTTTTGAAAAGGTGGCAACCCTAAGCTCTATAGGCAGCCAGCAGCCACAACTAAGATACTTTGTAACAATTTAGAGATAAGAAGATAAGTAACTGTAACAGCTTAGATAAGGAGAAATATTTTCAAACTTTCACAACCAGCCAAACGTTGTAAATTGAACATGGTAATTAGGGGGTGTGGTCACATAAATAGGCGTGGTCACAAATTCAGCCACACTACAAGAAAAAAACATTTTTGTCCCTCTTTTTACTTCCAAAATGTTGGGAGGTATGTGCGACTCCATTGTTAAGTCTGGAGCCAAACATGTACCTGGGGAGCGAGTAACCGACAGATCCCATTTCTGAAAATAACGATCAGCACAGGGGATATCCTCAGCTCTCTATTCACTTATATTTGCAGGGTACGCACTTCACTTCTTCCATAACTCCGCGAGCCAAAGCTGTGTTTATAATAACAGCTCGCTCGTCCCCGCCCATTGCTCCTCAGGGACCGCCCCCCGTGGGAGGGGCTTGTGCGTGTCTTTCCTCAGCGCTCACACACGGTGGGTTTGTTTTGCTGCGCGGCAGGTACTTCTGCTTGGGACGTGTCATGTAAGTGTGCTGTATGGGCTGTGCGGGGAGTTGTGCGCGGGGAGGACAGGCGACTGGACGCAGCGACAGGAGGAATATGCGTCTGACTGAGGTACGATATTCATTTATTTCATCTTCTGTTCTCTGTGCCCATGGCAGTCTGTAGCGGTGGAAGGAAGGCGAGTGAGTCTGAGAGAGAACTGGGGCTCTTTGCTATAATTGAATCACAGGTTCCATCCAATGAGCTGGTAGCATCTGGACTGGGATTTACACTTGGCTGGCTAGTGGCTGCCTGTCAGGCTGTGCGCGTAGTTGTTCCGCGGGGGATGTCCCTTCCTGCTCCGCCACAGGCGCTTTTTTAGGCGCATATCAGTTAAAGGGCTTGTTCACCTTTAGATTAACTTTTAGCATGTTATTGATAGTGATACTCAGAGGCAACTTGCAATTGGTTTTCATTTTTTTATCATTTGTGGTTTTTGAGTTATTTAGCTTTTTATTCAGCAGCTTTCCAGTCGGCTATTTCAGCAATCTGCTTGCTAGGGTCCATGTTACCCTAGCAACCATCCATTTTATTTGAAAAAGAGGCTGGACTATGAATAGGAGAGGGCCTGAATAGAAAGATGAGGAATACAAAGTAGCAATAACTATAAAAGTGTAGCCTTACAGACAGTTTGTTTTAGATGGAGTCAGTGACCCCCATTTGAAAGTTGGAAAGAGACAGAAGAGGGTAAATCATCCAAAACTATACAAAATAAATAAGGAAGACCAATTGAAAAGCTGCTTAGAATTAGCCATTTTATAAAGTACTAAAAATTAGCTTGAAGGTGAACCACCCCTTTCAAGGAAAACTAAACCTGTAATAGAAAAAAACCCTCCCCTGGGTAGACCCCCTCCTTCCCCCCCCCCC
>CM044434.1:136889966-136904011 GCA_024363595.1 Xenopus borealis | reverse complement strand
CCCCCCCCCCCCACACACACAAAATGCTTAGGGTAAGGTCACAGTGGCAGATTCAGGAACTAATCGCCTCTTCTTCTGGGTGACAATCTCCCCAAACTGCCTTCCCCCTGCTAAAATGAAAAATCGCCTGTGTCAATGCACTTGCAGCACTTCAATTTCCAAAGTCGCCCGAAGTTTCCTCATGAGGCAACTTTGGGCAACTTCGGAAATCGAAGTGCTGTGAGTGCCACTGCGCTGAAGTTTTCTCATTATAGCAGGAGGAAGTCAGTTTGGGGAGATTGTCACCAAGATTAATTGCCAGGGACTAAATCTCCCCGAATCTGCTTGTGTTCCCCTGCCCTTAAGCGCCAGGCTGCTAGAGATGTAGTGCATGTCCAATGAGAGTGTCAGTATCCTTAAAACTTCAAATTGGGTGGGAAATGTTACATTTTTTGTCTGTCATTTTTCCACATGGGAGAAACAAGAGGGGTAGTTTCAGTGTATGGCTGCAAAACCAATTATCTTTATAAAGTTTTGGGGGGCCCTACAGACATTTTACCAAGCGTTTATGGTAAACATTCAGCTGGTTTCAGATAGTTCACCAAAAATAAAGACTTTTTCAAATTATATGCTATTTTAATAATGAAGTGTAAAGTTTCATTTGTCACTTTGTAAAGCAGACTCTTTAACTGTTCTAAATTGATTTAGTTGATACGTTTGTTATCTGTGTCCCGGCTGAGAAATGTATCCACTAAATGTAGCAAATTGTAACAGTTCAGATGCTCCTGGATCACTGAGCTGCCAGCGACAGGAACATTAAACTTTAAACTTCAATTTTGGGAAAATGGTAAAAATTAAAAAATGAAAAGTCTGTGTTTATGGTATACAATCTGAGAACAAGTGAACTTTAAAAAGTTGAATAGAGGTGCCCCCTGTCTTCTACCAGTTCACAGTACTTACTGAGGGCCAGACTGGCAGTGTTGTTAGGGCAGACACACATGGAGATTCAGGGAGATTTGGTCACCTGGTGACTAATCGCCTTTTCTTCGGGTGAATAATCTCCCCAAAAAGCCTTCCCGTTGGCTAGAATCTAAATCGCTGGTGGGATGGCACTCGGAGTGCTTCGTTTTCTGAAGTCGTCCAAAGTTTCCTCATGAGGCAACTTCCCAAGGAGCTCCAAATGCCATCCCACCATTGATTTAAATTCTAGCCAACAGGAAGGATTTTTGGGAGATTAGTCGCCCGAAGAAGAGGCGATTAGTCACAGGGCGACTAAATCTCCCCGAAACGCTACTTGTGTCTCTGCCCTAAACCTCCCTGAATTTCCATGTGTCTCTGCCCTTAGAAAGAATTGTTTATATTGGGGTATGTTAGAACTTAGTAATGTTAGGAGAGAATGTTTCTATTGTATTGTATTGGTGTTTTAAGAGCTGAGGAATATTGTAAAAAAAACATTGCCTGAGTTAGGGAATTAGAATCCAGGAGGAAAAGTGATGTTATCAGAGAGCATTTCTTGTGTATTTAGATCTTTGTGGTGTTGTGAGATTTTTCCATGTGGTGGAGTTTTAGGTCCTTTGTGATATTGTGAGGGCACTTCTTGTGTTACGTTGTTAGGCTCATATTTGTATTGCAGAGCATTGCTTGTGTTTGGTTTGTTAGGAACTCAGCAGTGTTGTACAAAGGCATTGCTTGTGTTGGGCTATGCCAATCCTGGCTATGGTATAGTATTGCATGGGTTGGGGTAGAGGTTGTTGTGAGGTTGGTGATATCAAAATCTGGGCAGTGTTTTAAGTGAAAATGTTCAGGTTTGGTGACCTAGATGGGTGTATATATCAAAAGCTAAAAGCAGTTTTAGGGTAACAATATTAGCATTGCTGAGACTGAGATTTCTCCCACATGTCCTCTTGGTCAGTATGGATGGTAACGGTCAAAACAACATTCCATTGGACTCTTGGCATCTGACTAAGTGACTTATCTGGATGCCTGACTCAGTTTGAGTCATCTCCCCCATTCACCTCAAGCCGTTATTGGCTCAGGGGACTACCAGCCTTGAATGATGGACTAAGTTCTGAAGGAAACTCACTTCAAGTGTCCGTTGAAATCCATGACATTCCATGTGACTCCTTCAATCAGATACCCCCCTGCATCGCTTGCTACAAGTGCCAGATGAAATATTGTCCATGCAAGGCTGTGAGGTGCCACTTCACTTTGCAGATTTGTATGTGATCACTGGCAGGCCCCTGCACTGATATGTCAGACAACCCCCCCTTATATCTTATTGAGAGTGGGGCTTATTTATAAACACCAGGTAAATTTGAACCTGGGTAGTAATCGGTTTCCACCAACCAGATGCTTCCTTTCGTTTTTCTACCTGCAGTTGGCTGAAGCAAAAACCAAAATCTCTAATTGAATACTATTGGTTGATTTTTCCTTATTGCTTATAAATGAGCCCCAGAATGCCCTGACATAATCTGGTGTCTGAGTATTGGAGGTTCCTTACAACCCAGCACAGCTAAGGAATTATATTAGATCTGGCCTGGCAATCTTCATTTTATTTGGCCTTAATGTACTTGTACTTGAAATGCTAAGGCCTATTTTGAATCTCAGTCCATATTGCACCAGCCAGCACCAACAATGTAAGGAGGCTTCTGACTGGACAAACCTCCGTGTATGGGATTAATCCTGTGTCGTAGCTAGTACTGCAGCATCTATTAGAGCAAACAGCAACTAGACGGAGCACCAGAGGTAGTGACTAAAAAGATATACTTTAATAGTCCATATTAAAAAACAGTAACAACCAGCATATCTTCTTACACATCAGGATAATTGCATGCAGCATGGAGGTGAGTGACGGAGAGTGAATGTATGCTCCCCGCATTTGGATGTAGCATCTACTAGAGCAGGGATCCCCAACCTTTTGAACCCGTGAGCAACATTCAGAAGTAAAAGGAGTCGGGGAGCAACACAAGCATGAAAAATGTTCTTGGGGTGCCATACAAGTGCTGTGATTGGCCATTTGATAGCCCCTATGGGGATTGTCAATCTTCATTAAGGCTTTGTGTGGCAGTGCATTTCGTTTTTATACAACCAAAGTTGCCTCCAAGCATGAAATTTTAAAATAAGCTCCTGCTTTGAGGCCACTGGGAGCTACATTCAAGGGGTTGGAGAGCAACATGTTGCTCACGAGCTACTGGTTGGGGATCACTGTACTAGAGGAAAGATCATTTTTACAATTTCTTTTAAAAACCTTAATCAAATTGCAAAAGTGCTCAGGAAAACACAAGGTCCCTAGTATTAGCATTATCATTTGAGTACCTAACGATCCAGTAGGCACTCATGTAGATTTTACTGCTGAGACATGATGGACGGCAGTAAGTTGATTGTGGGAGTGTTGCAGGATAGAGCTGGGTGCAGTGACACTGCCTTCTATCATCCTACATAAAACATAACATCATGTAAGTATCCTGTCGCTTTACTCTAAACAGTTAAAGAAGAAGGGACTGCTTTTTTTTTTTTTTAGCCAGGAGGGGAGATACGATGATGGCCTCAGAATAATAGATATTATTGGGCAGAGATCCCCAACCAGTAGCTCACAAGCAACATGTTGCTCTCCAACCCCTTGGACGTTGCTCCCAGTGGCCTCAAAGCAGGTGATTATTTTTGAATTACTGGCTTACGGGCAAGTTTTGGCTGCATAAAAAACAGATGTCCTGCCAAACATTCTCTCCTGTAGGCTGTCAGTCCATATAGGGGTTACCAAAAAGCCAATCAGAGCTCTTATTTGACATCCCCATGGACCTTTTCATGCTTGTGTTGCTCTCCAACTCTTTTTTACATTGAAATGTGGCTCACAAGCAAAAAAAGGTTGGGGACCCCTGTTATTGGGTATGCTACATTTTTTCTCCATATACGGGCAACTTCAGAAAAATTCCTAAATAAAGGGCACTGCTGTTGTCCAGTGATGCAATATCAGTTTAGGGCCCATTGTGTGAATTATGTACTGACTGTTGCTCAGATTTTCCTTAAGGCTTACATGGAATAATTTTGTTCCCCTTCTCTACTGTCTGGTTTTGCCATTAGTTAAAGGTGCCAACCATGCATGTGCCCACTCTTTCTTGGCTTCCTCGTAGTTATTCCAGTAGTTATTCAGTATTCAGCAATGCCAGACACCCCTCCAATATATTTATACTATCATTGCTCCCTCAAGATCTGCATCATTTCACAGTCCTGTATACATTCCGTGACTTCTCTACAAGAGCTCTGGACTTTATTATGTATATTGCCCCAGCACCTGTGGTTACTGATCCATACTTTATAATTCTCTAATGTTATCGTCACAGAGCTTGTACAAAGCATCTAAGGGAAGCCTGTCCTTACAAATAATTGATGGTAGGCACTTGCAATGTTGTACAGATGTGACATATCAGGTATATCATGGATAGGAAACACAATCCCCAGAAGCTGTTGAACTGCAATTTACAGAAACACAAACTTCAGCTGTCTGTACAGTGGTTGGACTTTTAGTGCAGAAACAACTGAAGGGTCCAAAGTTAAGGTATAGTCAACTGGTGGGTAGGAGCAAGATACTGTTTATATTGGTGTTAAATTCAGGTTGCATATTATCTGCAGCTTCTAGATCAGGGGTTATAAACCTTCCTAATGCTGCGACTTTTTAATACAGTTCATCATGTTGTGGTGACCCCCAACCATAAAATATTAAAATATTTTCGTTGCCAGTCCAGAGCGGATTGTTAGGAAAGTACAGGAGACAGTGTGGCTACATAAAGGTTTGTTTTCCGTGCGTAGTGCAGCAAAAACCTTTTGCCACACCCCAATTACCATGTTCATTTTACAAATTTTAAATGGGCAGGGAGAGCTGTATGGCAGTCCCTACTAAGGGGATATAGAAATTTGTAGTGCAACTGGCTTCCCTACACAGGTTACTGAACTACAACTCCCAGCACCAACACCCGGATAGCTACAACCTTGCCCCAGGGCTAGTGGGCAGAGAGATGAACCTGCTCCTGGAACCCCTTAAGGTAACCCTGTGAAAGGGTCATTCGACCCCCAGGTTGAGAACCACTAGATTGTTCAGCAACAACTGGAAGACTGCAACTTGCATATTTTTTTTGGGTCCCCTTACAGATCCAGTCCTATGCAGCTGCTCCAGAGCTATAACACTTAACAAGCCCCTCCTGCAAAGCCTACTCACCCCATCTCAGCCATGTCTGTGCCAGGACACATTACCAACAAGGCAGATCTTTTACACGCAAGTGCTAAATCAACTCAACCTGTGCTGAAATCCAGCTTTGTACCATTATGCACCATTGCCAAAATGGCACTACTGGGATTCTCTGCTAATAATGAGAGGAATGAATTGTTTGAAAGCCTTGTTCTGGTGTTTCCCAGATGTTCTCCCAGAAGGCGTCCATGAGCGTTCCCTGCAGTTTGGGATTATGTTACCGCATTTAACAACTGGGCTAAAGACCTGTGAAATGACGTCCCCCAAGGAGGAAAATACTCTTCCCCCAGTTTGTTCACTTCTAGGGAATCACACGATTAGTTCCCAGGCCTCCCAGAATGCAAGGTTCTCTCCAAAATGTAATAGAAGCTGTACAGATCTGCATTACTGTGGCCCTAAAGAACTATGGCTCAGAGAAGAGAGGGTCAATCAACTTTTTTGGTCAATACAATTTATTAAATGGCTTCTATATAAAAGTATGTGGATATTATATCATAATATCACTGTAATGTCACTTCTTCAGTGCACTCGTACAGCCATAGTCTGTTTAAACATACTTATCTATAAGTGCCAGTCCTATTTGCAAACTATATTTATATCTATCTATCTATCTATCTATCTATCTATCTATCTATCTATCTATCTATCTATCTATCTATATATATAAATTCAACAATGCTTTATTTCACTTTTAGTAGTAGGCACTCATTGTCCCTCAGCCCTCCAAATAGCCACCAGATTTAATCGCAAGTCTTCAGTGGTGGCTGGGGAGATTATTTATATTTATTTTTACCAAATATTGTATTTGTTATATAGGCACCCTTTAAAGCTGCAACTAAAGGCACAGGCCTTTATATAATTATGGCCCTGCTTATACTGTTACTATTTGTTTGGCCTCCGTGCATTTCAAATGTCAGGAATCCCAGTCCAGGCCCGGGTGTATCTGGGGAGAGCAAATAGGGATTGACCCAAAACTTCACCCTAACTAGTCTTCAGGCTGAGGAACCTTGATTTTATAACTGTGTCATTTGTTGAGGTTCTGTAAGTCCAACAAGGGCTTTCCTAGACTTGAAACGTATAAAGGCAGGGGTTTGTACAGCACCTTGTGTAATTACCAGCACATGAAGTTTTGGCTTCTGTCTCCTGGATGGTAGCGTATGATGAATACCTACCTATTACTACCTTTTGCTCTACATATTTATGAATATAAGTGCTAAATGTATACATATATCCACTTATCAGATTTTTGTTTTCATTTTCTAATTTGTATTGGTCTCTTCCAATCTAATGGCTGTTTGTTTGCTATTAGTTGCTGCACTTGTGCAATTTTGTACCTCTGTTAGTAAGTGGACCCTGTTGACTTCACATGATAAATATATTTTGCTGCTAAACCATATACAGTTGTCATCAAGTTTACTGAGTTGTATCTGGCAGTGCATAGCAGAGAGTGAGTTCTGATTGTGACTGTTTTAATAGTGGCTGAATGTGGAGGGAGGCAGCACCCAGCGTGTGACCACTGGATCAGAGCCAGGCCGTGGCAAGGGATTGTATTGCTGTGTTAAAGGTTAATAGAAAAATGAAGAGTGGGAGCTGCAGAACTTGAGGGCAGTGACCCGCTACCATTCCTGCAGTAACCCCACTCCCATGATACAGGCACGGGGGACAGAACAACACTTATCTAGGCAGCAGTTTGCTCAGTGAGCTGACGAAGAAACCAGGCGAGTGGAGGAGAAAGGATCAGCGGCACAGACAGGAGAGGCACAGGCAAGTAAAGATGGGAATGGGCAATATATCAGGCAGACAAAAGGGGACAGAACATAGCCAGGCTGCATTTTTTTGAAGGGCAACAGAACTTCTCTGCAATCTTGTGAATTAGGATCTAATTCCAACCAATTAAACTACAGTATAAAGTAATGTGGTTTCCATTTATGCCAGGAGCATAACTGATTGTAACCCTACTGTGCCATTCATTGGCAGAATGAGCTGTGAGCAGCCGTCTCTGTGTCTTTGATAAGTGTTCATCCTAGGAACTTCCAGTTTGGGTACCAAAGAGTTCTTAGCCTTAGTTACCAAATACCTCCAGCTTTGTTAGCACCATCAGCAATTAAAGTGAAATTATTCTGATCAGTTCAGAAATCATTATGATTCAGCCTCTGGGTGGTGATGTTTTATTGGAGCAGCAGAGCAATTAAATAAGTACGTCTATGGAGCAGAAGATAATATAATGTTGCTTCACTGCTCCTTTCCATCTTCCTTTGCTCTTTCTTGTTCAAGTGACTGATCATGTATAAGTGTCTCTTTTTCTGGTACTTATGGGGTTAAAGCTAAAATTGGCCCCTCTGAACTCTGCCCCTTTATCCTCCTCTTTCACATTCCTCAATTTCTCTCTGTCTCTCCTTTTAGTCTCCCCCTTCCCTGTATTCCAGCTGCTGGGATCTGACAGCACATTCCTATTATATTGGGGGAATGGCTTTTTCTTGTCTTATCGAGAGATTGACATCCGGAACAGAAAGGAGGGGGTTGTTATTGCTCCCAAACCATAGAACAAGCCCCCCCATCTTTCTTTAGCTGTGTGTTCTTGTAATTCCCACCCAGACATGGTGACTTTCAGGAAGAGAAGCAGAAAATCCCTTCCTGGTGCTGGCAGCCACTTGCCATAAATAATCCCCTAGTTAATCAGCTATTTAGCAAGCAGTTATTTATGGGCATTCATGAGACCCAGAACAGCACAGAAATACTTGCTGAGACCCGATACCTTCTAACAGAACCTCTTTACAAGCACAACTATAGCCAAATAAAAGGGCTCTTTTCTGAGCTGTGTCTGTGGGCAGCCTCCTCCGGGTCTAGTGGCTTAGCGACTTCTCACTTTTCATTTATAAATGGCCACCAGTGTAGTATGAACATTCAGCTTTACAGCTTAAAGGAACTATAAACCCAAAAATTGTTTCTGCCTAAAACATCATTCTAAAGAACGATAATTAGACATTTTCAGTGGTTCTATTAATTTGCAAACAACTTGACCCTTTCTGCACTGCTGGTTCTGACTTGCAACAATGTAGCAAATATGAGCATGGCAGAATTCTTCACAGATCTGTTAGCTGGCTTTTACATTGTTTCAAAAGTCCATTTCTCAAAAGAGCTAACAGATTTTTTTATATTCAATTTTGAAATCTGACATGGGGCTAGACATTTTGACAATTTCCCATCTGCCCCATGTCATGTGACTTGTGCCAGCACTTTAGGGAACTGCTTTTTGGCAGGCTGTTGTTTTTCATAGTAACATAGTAAGTTAGGCTGAAAAAAGACACACGTCCATCAAGTTCAACCTTTTAACTTTGTTTTTTTTTTATGCTGCCTATCTGCTACTTTTCCCATCTCAATGTAACTGAATAGAACGCATTGGGACATGGGTTTTTACTATTGAGTGCTCTTCTTAGATCTACCAGGCAGCTGTTATCTTGTGTTAGGGAGCTGCTATCTGGTTACCTTCCCATTGTTCTTTTGTTAGGCTGTGGGGCTGGGGGGGGGGGGAGATATCACTCCAACTTGCAGTACAGCAGTAAAGAGTGATTGAAGTTTATCAGAGCACAAGTCACATGACTTGGGGCAGCTGGGAAATTGTCAATATGTCTAGCCCCATGTCACATTTCAAAATGAAATATAAATAAATCTGTTAACTCTTTAGAGAAATGGATTCAGTGCTGATTTCTGCTGGAGCAGCACTATTAACTGATGCATTTTGGAAAAAAATTTTTTTTTCCCATGACAGTATCCCTTTAAAGAGCAGTTATAATTGCAAATAACTTTGAAACTTTATGGAAACCGTTTTGACTTGCAAATACTGTCAAGTGTCAACCACTCTGGTATAATATTAGGTACTTTGTAAGCAAAGAAAATTCTTTCACTGTATGTTTGAATTTAGACATATTAGTGGTAGATACTATGCAAGTTGTGTTGCACATTTTTTTCTCGTTTTTATTTGATCTGAGGATGACGTCACTTCAAGTACATGGCGACTTTAATGGCCTTATAATGGGACTCACTAGATGCAAGTGACTTGAGTTTGGTGGCATGTGGTTCTAAGGTAGCCCTAGCGCTAGGCAGTCTTTGCATCCATTATGCCATGTGCTTTGCCGTTATATAATTAAAGCAGACTGAGCAGGTCCTTTGACATTACACGCAAGTTGTAAGGAGCGTAAATAGGAGCAATGTACCTTTGTGGATAGCATTAATACATGCAGAATTGTGCAGCCATCTTTGCAATTGTGTTTGTAAACACACCCTGGTGTCTGTAATTGTAGCCCCATAATCTCCAGCCATCCATCCCTGCAGGGCAGCAGCTGATAAACCCTTTCCCGTTGCTTTGTGACCCAGTGCGGCCCATGAACAACTTCCTATAGACAAGCAATGCAACGGCAATGAAGAGCTTCCTGTTTGGAATTGTGCAGAGTATCTCTCTAGTTATGGCTTCCTCTTGGGGTCCTGCTCAGCATCTCCCTCCATTGTCCTTTCTCCTGTTGCAGCAGTAAAGAATCCTTTGCATCCTCCCATCATGCCTCCTATCTGCTGGAGGGGGACTTAGACAAGTGCGATTGCGGAAATGAAACTTTCATTTAGAGATGCTGTGCGTTTTCCAAATCAGGACCTCCTTGGGTTGGTCATAATCTTGAGCTTATTCCTTTCCAGCATTGCTGTGTCATTTATAAATAATAATATGTTTCTCAGGCATATTTATTGAAGAGAGAGTTGGTGAGGTTATTGTGTCATCAAAACAAGAAAAAAAAACCCTATCAGAACTGACATTTTGTTGTGGTTTTTAACCAGTTTGTTACTGGGGTTTATTTAGGACATCTGTTAGTGCTGCTTTGCATATCCCTGTGCATTCATACATGCATACAGTTTGCCATGCAGCCTGATGTCCAGCTTCCCTAAAGGATTTCTAGTCTCCATTCTGGATACCGAGCATCAAATGAATAGTTCCTAGTCCTGAGCATCAGTCTGTAGCCTAAAAAGTACCAGAGCTGTATTGTCAATCTTGCCGACTCTTCCTGTCTTTCAACAGTGATATTCCATTCGCTTCTATAGATATAAATTGTATCAGGCAAAAGTGTCTTGGGATTACTTGTACTTACGCCTGGCTGGCTGGCTGACACAAGGCACAACAAACAATGTCATAACTGAAATATTTCATTTTCATTTGGGGATTAGGGAAATGACACGGGGCCACACATACAGTTTTTGTTCATTTTGGTAAGTTTGGTAGACACTGTATAGTGAGCCGCTGCTGCATCCCACACTGTGATTAAACTCCGGTTTCCAAACCAAAATTTGATAAAGAGGTTCACATAACACAGCAACCCCTAATATACCTATCACAGATAGCTGTTTCTTGGAAAAGTATGAATAAATGCCATTTTGTATGCTGAAATCCAGCGGTTTAACAGTTCTTCTCTTTTTGCATCATTTGAAATCCTGGTAGGGGAACACTGAACTACTTCTCAACAACTTACATACAGCATGCAGGAACGACATAACCCACAATGCATTGCACTGTGACGTTCCGTTCCTTATTAAAATCACGTGTGCAGGGAATTGTGGGGTTTGGAGGATGCAGGCTGAGGACAGATGGCTACTGATACAAAGTAACAGTAGTCAACCAGCTCAGCAAAGTAGTCAGAAAGATCAGCAGGAGAGCAGGGGCTAGGCTTAGGTAACTGTCAGAAACCATTAAAAATCATGAAAAGTCTGCATATTTTTAAATTGCAAAGATCCTTGAAATTATGTTTACTTTTCAAAATGCTTAAGTTATGTTTTTGTGGAGTTCCCCTTTAATTTGCAGCTATGGCAGACTAGCTACCCATCTATATCTATCTATCTATCTATCTATCTATCATCCATCTATCATGAATCTTCGAATCATCTATTTATCATCTATTTATCCATATCTATTTATTTATCTATATATTTATCATGAAAGGGCACGTCAACCCCAAAACAACCCCATAATTCTAAGCAATTTTCTAATAAACCTGTATTACAAATTTTCACTACCTTTTAAGTTATTTGTAAAAACAACTGCTATTGAAAGCAGCATTTAAAGGAACAGTTCAGTGTAAAAATAAAAACTGGATAAATAGATAGGCTGTGCAAAATAAATTTTTTTCCCAATATAGTTAGTCAGGGAAAAATGCAAACTATAAAGGCTGGAGTGGCTGGATGTCTAATATAATAGCCAGAATCCAACTTCCTGCTTTTCAGCTCTGAAACTTTGAGTTAGTCAGTGACTTGAAGGGGGGCCACATGGGACATAACTGTTCAGTGAGTTTGCAATTGATTCTCGGCATTCAGCTTAGATTCAAAAGCAACAGTTATGGCCTGTGTGGCCCTCCCTTAAGTCACCGATTGATTACTGCCTGGTCACCAGGGTAACCAGTCAGTGGAAACCAAGAGAGCTGAAAAGCAGGAAGTTGGATTCTGGCTATTATGTTAGACATCCAGTCACTCCAGCCTTTATACATTACATTTTTGGCTAACTATATTAGAAACATTTTTTATTTTACGCTGCCTATTTACCTAGTTTTTATTTTTATACTGAACAATTCCTTTAACTTAAATCCTAGTTGTTACTTTTTAAACAAAAAAAAACAAGCAAAAGTCTTCGTTCCCCAGCAAAGACATGTCTGTTAATCAGCTACCTTGTCTTAAGGTGGCCATAAATGTTAGATGTTAGGTTAGTCGGCACCCAATGATCGTGCATCTATTTTTTTATCCAACATCAATAAGAAAAGCTATCCGTCAGATTATAGGATTTTCATTGTTCACAGTAAAATCTATCCATTGTCCAATTGTACGTAGGGCCAAGTAGGCAACTACCTACTGTAGTCAATATCGCTAGAAATCAAACATTTTTATTTTTTAAAACTATAGAAAAATTGTAATGAATTTATATTGCAGAGTTGGCTAGAATTACATGTTCTTTAATTAGGCAAAAAACAATATTTTTGGGGGGGGAAGATATTCCCTTTAAAATGTGTCGGTATTTGTAAATGTAATTGTTGTTGAAAGCAATATGTCTATGAATATATTCACTGCACTCCCAACTGTGCCTCCTGAAGCAAGTTAGCAGAAAGCAACTCATTAAAATACTGGTCAGCCAATAGAAGCTTAGAAAACTATAACGATCCATAGGTTGATACAAACCTTTGGGTTAATTTATCAAGTAATGTGGATCTAAAATGGGAAGTGTAATATAATACAGGTTTTGGATCCATTATCTGTTATCCAGAAAGCTCTTATGGAAAGGCAATCTCCCATAAACACCATTTTATCCAAATAATCCGAATTAATAAAAATAAAAAAAAAATTTCTCTGTAATAATAAAACAGTAGCTTGTACTTGATCCAAACTAAGATATAATTTATCTTTGGAAGCAAAACCAGCCTATTGGGTTTATTTAATGTTTAAATGATTTTCTAGTAGACTTAAGGGATGAAGATTCAAATTACAGAAAGATCTGTTATCTGGAAAGCCCCAGATCTTGAGCATTCAGGATAACAGGTTCCATACCTGTAGCTATATCCAAGCTATTTATTTGTGTCCTTATTGTGCTGAGATAGGTAATGGGTGCAACAAGTTTGTGTCTCTGCAGGGAAATATTTTGGATAAAATAGAACTCTCTGAACTTCTAGGCACTGGGCACTAAGTGACCCACATTGAGGTGGGTGATATCGATATATATATATATATATATACATACTACAGGAATGACAGTATAAGGTAATCTGAACAATTTCTAATATACATAGATTACAGTTTTGTAATGATTCAACACAATTGATACTGGGATTAGAACGTAGTCACTTTCCCTTCAACCAAGAGACTTCAGTTACACGATGTGGTATCTGTGCATTTACTTTTGCCATAAAGTTTGTCCTGTGTGCCATGTTCCATGTAGCCTGCTTGAATGAACCAATACAGTAACATAGTAAGTTAGTTTGAAAAAGGACACACTTCCATCAAGTTCGACCTTAAAGCTGCCCATAGACTTAAAGATTTTTGAAAGATCCAATGGTTCTCGTGAGACCACGATTGTCTCAAAACGATCGTTTAAATGCCTGATGTGTCCATCAACTAAAAAGACCATTTCAGGAGATATTGCCAGCAAAACTGAAGGATCGCAGCCTGCTTGCGCTGCAAACATAGGTAGATTGCATGGGGACCGATAAAGATTTTCTAACCTGGCCGATCAATCATCAGACCAATGTCGGAGATAAAATCGTAAGATGAGCGATCGTTTGTATCCCACTAACCACACGATAATTTGACAGATTGGTCGGACTTTCCTAAGATCGGTCGTTCGGCAGGGAAAGATCGTTGCGTCTATGGGGAGCTTAAGTCTGTATATAATCTGCCTAACTGCTACTTGATCCAGAGGAAGGTGAAAACTCTATCTGAAGCCTCTCCAATTTGCCTCAGAGGGGGAAAAACTTGTATAATGAGCTATCTTCCATAACCCTGTATTCCCTCACTTTCTAAACACCATCCAACCCCTTTTGAAAGCTATCTAATGTATCAGTCTGTACAACTGATTCAGGGAGAGAATTCCACATCTTCACTGCTTTCACTGTGAGGGAAAAAAAAAACCCTTCTGAATATTTAGACTGAACCTCATTTCTTCTAGTTGGAACAGCTGCCCACTTGTCAGCTGGAAAGACCTACTGGTGAATAAAGTATTAGAGCGATTATTATATGATCCCCTTATATATTTATACATATTATTATTATTAACATGTATTTCTATAGCGCCAACTTGTTGCGTAGCGCT
>CM044434.1:136831967-136876107 GCA_024363595.1 Xenopus borealis | reverse complement strand
TATATATATATATAGTACTTTTATGCATTGTACAGCACTGTGGATCCTTTACAAATAAAGTTATACATACATACATATAAAACTCAGCCTACATCTCCTGTATATTGTGCTTATTATTAAACTTATCTCCCTGTTGCCTTTCCTACTATTACTGCACAATATTGTTCCATCTTCTCATTCTCTTCCTCCTCCCCCATTTGTGCCAATGTTTAATTGTTTCTTGCCTGCTGTTGCTAACCTACACAGACATCATAGTGTCTTTAAAAACGATGCCTTTAAGTTGATTACAAGGTCATAGTTTTGCTACTTTTTCATATAATACTTTGAGGGCCCTTCCCTCTAACAAAGTCCATCAGTTGGGCAATTGAACAAGGCATTCAGGAATATAGTATTATCTGCCATGTAAAATACTTTTTTTACATGTCCCTGGAAAGAAGGGAGGTTTGGCCACCCGAATCGGTTGGTTCCCAAAACTGTGGAATCCACTGTTGTTGTGTGAGGATTATTTCGAAGAACTTTAGATGTCAGACGTGATCTTCCAAGTTCTGATCTGCAGATTCCAGTGTTGCTCAACAGCTTTTGGTGGAATAAGAGTCTGGAAACAGAATAGAAAGTTTTCAAACATGAAGCCAGTAGGATAAGTAGGATGTGATGTGGCGCATGGAATGCCAACAGAATTACTGTCCCTGATATTTTTTGGCAGATTTTTGGGATCATGAATCAGTGCAAGGAGGTTTGTAAGCCACATATGCATCTATTCTGTATTTTGTGCATCAGGAGCTTGTATAATCCTCTGGTGCTGGAATTTTATTGAGCTTAAAGTTTATAATCCTAGCTACTAACATGACATATACCCAAGTTCAGTGTTGCAAATACCTGGTCTGCAGCAGCAATGGATCAATATATATTTGCCATTTCACAAAGCTGTGTGTCGCTCAGTTGGAACATTTGCCACATTTGGCCCACAGTCCAGGGATCTAGAGCAGCTTATGCACACAAATGCTACAAAAGTAGCGACATGGATGTTATTAAAGAACAAGTAAACCTTTTTTTTTTCTATCTGTAAATTTGCTCTAAACAGCTCCCCAGATTAATGTACCTTAGTCCCTGCTGCAAGTCTGCTCTGGTTTCTGTGTTATCAGCAGCTTGTTTCCCCTTCTTCCTGGTGCAGAGTGAAGCCCCGCCCCTTAGCTTACTGAGCTGACCTTATCTCTCAGACTAGTCCTGGAGATCATTTGCATAATGTGACATAGCAGAGAGCAGTGTGTTTAGCACCTTTTGCTTGGGGAAACTAGCTTACTAATGCACACACTGGCTCCCTCTTCCTCTCTATTGTGGAACAGCAGAAAAATGCACTGCTCAGTAAACTAAGGGGCTGGGCTTCACTCTGCACCAGGAAGAAGGGGAAACAAGCTGCTGATAACACAGAAACCAGAGCAGACTTGCAGCAGGGACTAAGGTACATTAATCTGGGGGGCTGTTTAGAGCAAATTTACAGAGAGATAAAGAAAAACATTTACTTTTCCTTTAAAGAAGTATGGCAGAAATGTAGCGGATGATGAGTGGACTATGGGTGGAATATTTTTGTTTATTGGGAATTACTCAGGGTGTATTAGGGGCATTAAGATTCATGCAATGGACATTTTTTTTCCATTTTGGCCCTAATTACTTGTTGGAAGAGCCCATGGCCCAGGTGACCAATAATAACATAAAAACATACATACCTTGCTAGTAGAAATACAGAAAAGGTTCATTGTGTGTTCAGTATGAACATACCTCTTCCTTTCCATAAAGCAGTGGTGTCTAAACTTTGTGCAATGAGGGCCAGATTTGGTGAGGTGAAAATGTGTGGGGGGACGATTATTAAGCCTGACATTCTTTCAACCACTATTTAACATATTTAGAACAATGGGGCAAATTCACTAAAGAGTGCAATTTTGCCAGCAACAGCTTTGCAGCAATCATTACACTTGGCCAGCCATAAATTCGCTCAGACAATGCTAATTCAGTAAAGTTGCATCCAGGGTGCCAAACACTGGTGAATTTTTTTCTAGCGTTACTTCAGCAGAGCGAGCAAATTAAAGCGAAGATGCGCTAGTGTTCAATTCTGCCTAGTGTAACTCCACTAAAGTTCTTGCACTCAGGCTAATTTGCATACAGCGACAAATTTAAAGTGTAATGGAGCTATTTATGTTATATGGTGCACATACCAGATACAGTATTTAATATTCATTTGGCTTATTAACCAATTAACCTGCCAGCTGTAAGATTTCCCGAAATACAATACAGTAGCCGTGTCCCCGCTTACTATGGCTGCGTAGCCTTGTTTAAGGCTGGGGGCCAGTGTAAATTTGAAAACAGGCCGCAATTGTCCCACTGGCCAGACTTTGGATATGCCAGTCATAGTGAATGAAATCACTGATCAGCCTGCCTTCCCCATAGCCAGTTGAATTGGCAGAATGGTTTAAGTGAGTGGCACAGACGCTAAAGGAAAACAAATCAAGAATAAAACTGTTCTTAAAGGGCAAGGAAAGGCAAAGAAATAAAATCCCATTTTTACTTTCTTTAATGAAAAAGAAATCTATCTCCAATATACTTTAATTAAAAAATGTGTACTGTTTTTATAAGAAACCTGACTGTATGCAGTGAAATTCTCCCTTCATTTAGTGCTGTGGATAGGAATTGTCAGACGGTCCCTAACTTCTGGCAGGCAAACAATCATACTTATGAACAGCAAGGGGAGCCCCTGCCTTACTTACCAGCCATGCAGAACTCAAGTAGCTTTGTTTTTTGATCATTTATGACGATCCCTAAGAAGCCCAGACCACACTGAGCATGTGTATGTAGTCTAGTCTTGCAAAGATGTATAACAAAGTTACAAGATGACAGCCCCCTGTGGCCAACTTTGAAAGCATAAATCATTTGTTTGATTAGGCTTGTGGTGCAGTAAGTTCATGTTTATGTTTAGTATACAAAATACACCATTTCTATCTTTATTCTATTTTAGACTTTCCTTGCCCTTTAAAATCCCCATTAGAAACAATTGCCATTAAAGAGAATGTGGGAAAATGTAAGTGATGGCTGGTCCCAGCAACCATGTTTATTTCCTCTGCTTGAATTCCCATTAATTCCAACCGAAAATCAGACAATAATACCTTTGGTTTTGGTCATATAAACTGTTTGTAAATCTTTGGGAAAAAAATAGGGATTTGGAACATTCCTGTGCATTTAACCAAAAACCCAGGACTATTTTTTGTTTGTCCCCAGCTTTCATGAACATTGTGTTCTCTGTAGGGTTAGTCAGAGGATAAACAGTCCGTGATACTGTGGCAAACTGGCAATGACTGAACTGCAACTCTCAGCACCTCCCGGCATACTTGTCTGAGAGTTGTAGTTTATTAACAGTCATGTCTGTATTTCCTCACACAAATACTGAACTGTTACACACTGTGTTATTATGCTGAGCAAGGTCTATTCTGACTAAGGGAACCCACAGACGCTGGAGGCCTGAGCCAAACACCCTCTCTGCTCTGCCCAGTAACCCTTCCTGCTATTTGAAGGGGTAGTTAACCTTTTACTTGAGCTTAATTTTTTTCCTTTTATGTGGTTTTTGAATGATTTACTGTAACTTTTTGTTAACTCCCCAATTTGGAATATCAGAATGGAATCTGGTGGCCAGGGCAGAGTTTACCCTAGCAACCAGAAAAACAAACTGGAAGATGAATAGGAGAGGGACAAATAGAAAAATAAGTCATAAAAACTAACAATAATTTTAGCCTCAAGGAGGAATAGATTTTTAGCTACTGGGTCAGTGACTTCCATTTCAAAGATGGAAAGAGAAAGAAGAAGGGAAATAAACTAAAAAATAAAGGCCATGTGAAATGTTGCTAAGAATAGGACCTTCTATAAAATACATAACATATCGTATTAAACATACTAAAACTTAAAAGTCACTATGTTTGTACCGGGTTCCTATATTTCAGAAAAACATTGTTTAACCTCCCAAGGCCAAGTGCTAATTTTCAACAGCAATTTTCTGCTGGTGCTAATGTTTGTTATTATTGGGTTGCTAGGATAGATGATCCAGGCAACCAGACAGTGTGTGATTGTCTGCATCATAATGGAAAGTTAAATGTGAGCTGATGATTCCCAGACACATACCAGCTGTCCCGTTTTTAGAGGGACAGTCCCTCTTTTGACAGCTCAGCCCACAGTCCCTCATCTGTACTGGAAAGTCCCTCTTTTCTCTGCACTAGACAGCCAGAAAAAGAAACAAAGTTTCTAACTTAATTGGCTTGTGGCGGAGAGCCCATAGAAGCAAATAAGATACTTTTGTAGCAATTTTTCGAGATAAGCAAACAAGTAATTGTAACAATATAAGATAACGGGTCCCTTGGGAAAAGTTAGAATCACAGCTTAAAGGGCAATTAATTCACCTTTATTAGCAAAACTGTAATATGAATAATATGTTCAAAACTTTCATAACCTGTTGTGAAATTAACATGTTAATTAGGGGGTGTGACCACAAAATGTTGGGAGGTATGCTTACATAATTGGCCTTGGATGAGGGAATGTGAGTGGCTACAGAGTTTAGTGACGGAGAAGCTAAAATCAGAGTTTCTCTTGGGACTGTAAGACACTGGCAGTGGCAGGTTGATCTGGTATGCAAGGCTAGGAGGACAAATGAATTATTTAGAGGAGACGCTGTGAGAACTGATTATGCAGGAGCAGCCAAGATACAAGTGTCACTGGAGTTAAACCTGTCTGTTTCTGGGGGAATAACTGCATGATGTGTTCTTAATCCATTTATATAGGTATAGAGAGAGAGAGAGAGAGAGAGAGAGAGGGGTTAATGTCAGTGTATATAAGACAATGAAGGATTGGCACATTGACCCACATTAGGTGTACTGCATGGGCATGGCAGTGTAAAGGTTAAGTCCAACTCTTAAAGTTAGGTGGGGAGGAAATATGAGCTTTGTCTTTCAGGAAAGGCCAGTTCCCCCCATCATGTCCTTCCCCCCCCCCAACCTCACATCCTCCGTCCGCCCTGAATAAGCACCACTCCCAGCACAGTCCCCCTCACTAGATGCACACACGTTGCTCCCACGGAGCACAGGCTGGGGAGCTGTAGAAGTGGGGTGCCGCTCATAAGCCATGAAGCCCAGAAAGTCACTGCAGGACATGCTGAGAGGGCTACGCAAGAGCTTCAACTGTGCCATGGTAAGTGCAAAAGGGGGGCTCGTATATTTTTAGGGGTACAGCGTCTATGCCTGTGCTGTGTGCATGTCACTGTACCCTGGCAGAAAAGCAATGATCCTGTGCTTAAAGCTTGGCACCTCGCCACTGGGAATGCACTCATAAAACACTGTTGTTGCTGCAGGGGTTCATTTGCATATATTTAATAACAAGCTCATACACATGACAGGCTGTAGAGGTGAGTAGAGGGCACACTGAGGGGGTTATGAATGAAACTGTTGTTCCTGGATAGAGTGGGGCAGAATGAAGGCAAGCATAAAGCTGGCAGGAATGTTTCACTTTGCCAATTCATATGCAGGGCTGCTGTGTGTGTGGGTTATTGCAGTGCAGGGTGTGTGTATGAATGGGGGTCGTGTGTGGTTTGACAGGCGTCAAACTGTCAGTTTGTGTGGCAGGTGTAGTCCTACTGACAGCGGGCCCCTGTCCCTCTGTATCAAACTCGTGTAATAAATACACGGGGGAATGTAATTAAAGTCGCTAAGAGCAAAACATTGTGCACCAATAAGAGTAAAAATCCACATCTCGCAATGCAATATTGTTCCTTAAATGGTCATTGCATTGCGAATCGTTATTGCGCAGTACGAACTGTAATTAAGAAGTGCTTGAAGGGGTCGCAATCTTTTGGAGCAAACATCGCGACTTTTTCAGTAAGAAGTTTTATTACAATGACAGCGCATTAGCGCAAAGTATAAAATTCTCAAACGGCTTTCCGTTGGCGGAAGTGGTCGCTAAACAGTTTCCGGGTTCGCAAAAGGTATATTACATTCGCACAAAGCAGAATTTGTTCGCGCAAAGGCTTAACTTTTCGCATTGCGAATAGTTTTTTGCGTTACCGACTTATATTACATTCCCCTAACTGTATGTGCAGAGGAAAAAAAACTTGCTTTTTAATTTTATACCTTATTGTAATTTGTCCTTGCTTGTAGAGGGTGGTGGTAGTATTATCATACAAATAACCGTAGGGAGTCCTGCGCCCCTATAGATGTATGCAGAAGAATGTACACGAGGGTGGCCTGATAAACATGAGCAGGTATAGGACTGGTTATTCAGAAACCCCATTATCCAGAAAGCTCTGAATTATGGAAAGGCCATCTCCCGTAGACTCAGTTATAATCCAATTTTTCAAAAAATGATTTACATTTTTCTCTGCAATAATAAAACAGAACCTCTTTGCCCCAATTAAGATATAATAAATCACAATTTGAATGCAAAACTTTTTTTTGTTCAATGTTTAAAAGATTTTTTTTTTCAGCATACTTAATTTAAGGTATGAAGATCCAAATTATGAAATTATCCCTTATCCGTAAAACCCCAGCATTCTGGTAACAGGTCCCATACCTGTACTTTTCTATAGGTCTAGTCACCTGTAGCACTGATCTTCTTTGTGAAAGCAACCATTTGATTTGTTCCTATGGGTGACTAGACCTGGGCAAACATTGTGCTATTTGGGGTGTACCCAGACCATGGGCACTTATACACAGAGACTGCCTGTAGGAGATGTGATGGGATACGTCCTTATAGTTGTTATTCTCTGACATCATAATATGATGAATGTAATGATGATCTTATCTACTCTAACATTCACTAGTCAATTGTCTATAAAAATAGACAATCATTTTGGGCCCATCACTCAGGGGTGCATTTTGCAGTATGTATAGCATTTTGCACCCAGTCACTCATCCAACATGCACTATTGCTGTATATTGTTACTGTGCATGGCACACCTCGACTGATGCAGCACCAATGCTCATTTCATTTTGGCCACGATCTTAAAAAAAGATGGCAGACCACTGAGACCGGCTTTCACATTAACATGTTTGATACACATCCTCGCAGGACAGGTGGCTCTTTTGTATTGGGAGAACTTTACAAAACTTGCTGATAAATGTTAAGTTTTCCATTGGGGAGGGAAAATGTTTCCTCAAGTGCTCACCATAATCCCCCAGTGTGTATATAACTAATACCCTTACTTACAGGATCTGCCTGCACATCATATTTCAGTAGCCAAATGCTGTGATCATGCTGTACAGACTATCATATGCCTTTACACACGGACTGTAAGGCTGATTAAATACAACATCTTAAGGTTTTCACACTATTTTTGTTGTGTCTTGTTAACCTTTCACTATGTTCATCCCTGTCTGCTGGTTTTGGATCTCTGTGGGCTCCCAGCTGAGAAATAATAAGCTCAGAGATAGTTTTAGGGTAAACTAGGGGTATGCTCTGGGGGCTTCTTGGAAGAACAATCCATGTAAAAAAAATGGTGCTGTCCATTGTTGAAAACTTCCAAGACCTGTGAGTGTGGCATTCTTTGTTAAATTGTTCACAGTGACCATACACGGGCAGATTAAAGCTGCCAATATTAGTGCTTTAGACCGATTAGGAAGCTTATCTACCCATGTGTGGGGGCTTCCGAAGGGTCTCCCTTATTGATATCAGGCCAAAAATCGTCCAGATATCGGTCAGGCAGGTTGGATTTGTCCTGCGATTGAGGACCACATAGGCTAGTTGATGCAATCCTATGGCCCATCCAGGCCGGACTGGCAATCTGTGGGTTCTGGCAAATATCAGGTGGGCTGCTATAGGGTGCCACAGCTGGTGGGGGCTGTTTGGGCCTCTGTTTGGGCTGATTGGCCAGTGCTGTTCAATCTTTACCTGTGCAGTTATTGCCGGTGGAGAGTGGCCACTGGGAACTTGCACCACAACACAAGGAAGAGAAAGCATAAGAAGTGGTGCTGACTAAATTTCTATCCTATTTTAATTTAGTCCAGACCTGGTCCATCAGCACCCATTTCCTTTGTATAATCTGATTGCTTGCCCCTAGGGCTGAACGATCGGATTACCGGATATCACCCTGCCGTTTGTGGGTATATATGGGGAAAATCTGCACGGCGTTCATAATAGGGCCTCAGAGATTTTCCTTCTCTTTGTCACTGAATGCAAACAGGAGAAAAGGACAAACAAACATACATGACTTTAAAAAGACTTTCACTGCAGGAGTTAGAACCACGGGGTCCTTGAAATCTCTAAACGTTTTCTGTAGCCATCTTGATTTGACATTTTTGATGGTTCTAACTCCTACTGTGAATGTCTTTTTAAAGCCATGTGTGTTTGTGTGTCCTTCTCTCCTGTTTGCATCCCGTGGCATCTGAGGCCTCAATTAGGGTAGAGGCACACAGGTGGATTCGTTAGTCTCCTGGCGACATATCTTCTCTTCTTCCAGGCGATTATCTCCCCGAACTGCCTTTCCACTGGCTAGAATGTAAATCGCTGGCGGGATGGCACTCGGAGAACTTTGTTTTCTGGAAGGCTGGAAGGCAGTTTGGGAGATTGTCGACCGGAAGACAAGGAGATTTGTTGCCGGCCCACTAATCTCCTCAAATCTGCCAGTCAGGCCCGGATTTAAGGAAAGGCCACATAGGCCCGGGCCTAGGGTGACAGGATTTTAGGGGGCGGCATGCTGCCCAGCCACACTCACATTGGTTCAGAAACACTGGGTATATGCAGGAGATACTATAGTTTTAAAATTTCCCATGAGCCAATCCCCATTGATCCGGTCCTGATGATGAAAATTTGTGAATAAAGGACAGAGTATGGGGGCGATGAACAGCAGTGGGCCTAGGGGTGCCCGCTATGTAAATCCGGCCCTGCTGCCAGTGTGTCTCTACCCTTATGAACGCCATGCAGTGTGCAATGTGTATGTATGTGGGCAGCACTCTTACCCACAATGCAGCATTTTCTTGCCAGAACTCCAGCATAATTGCAGGTGCATGTGTCCACTGCAGCTGGGATGTGATGCAGCAACATGGGCACAGATTGCACGCAGGTTGTGACCCACGCTATTTTGTGTTGAAATGGAGTCACACTATTTGCATCTGATTCACTTGGGGCAAGTCAATTGAGTCCAGGCTGACACCATTTTTAAATGGTACCCACATATTTGTTATATTGGATATAAGCCCCAAGTGCTTTACTGCTGGACATTACTCACAGGCTGGTATGGATGCTAGTCTGATGCCTACAGGATAGTCTCAACATGATTGGCCACAGATTTCTCTAGTCATAAAATTGTTCTGAGACCTTGATTGGCTATAGAATCTATTCCCATTAAAAAGGTTGTTCACCTTTGAGTTACCTTTTAGTATGATGTAGGGAGTCATATTCCGAGACACTTTTGTGGCCACACCCACTAACTACCATGTTCATTTTACAAAATTTGGCAGGTTATGAAAGTTCGAAAATATTTCTATGTTCTTTTTCAGTTATTACAGTTTTGCTAATGAAGGTGAATTGACCTTTAAGCTTTGAGTCTAACTTTTCCCAAGGGACCTCCGTATCTAAACTGTTACAATGACTTATTTTCTTATCTCAAATTTGCACCTGTTAGCTGTTCTGGACTCTTTGCCAAAAGCCAATTAAGTTAGAAACTTTGTTTCTATTTCTGGATGTTCAGTGCAGAAAAAAGAGGGACTTTACAGTACAAATGAGGGACTGCAGGTTAAGCTGTCAAATGAGGGACTGTCCCTCTGAAAAAGGGACAGTTGAGAGGTAGGCGTAGGGTCCAAATTATCCAAGGAGTATAGGAGAGGACCTGAATAGAACAATTAGGAATAAAAAGTAAGAATAATAACAAATGTGTAGCCTTACAGTGCATTTGCTTTTTAGATTGGGCCACTGACATTTGAAAGCTGGAAAGAGTCAGATAAGTAAAAACTGTACTAAATAAATAATGAAGACCAACTGAAAAGTTAACTTAAAGGTGAACCACTCCTTTAACATATTTATAATGTCTGATTTGCTACAGGATGTTTTTTTTTATAATAGTGTTCTAATGACCTAACTGGCACTGGCCCTAGCAGCTACACCTAGAAAATAGTTATTAGGATGGGTGCTCACACCCCTTTGAAGTTTCCTAAAACATGTCAAACTGGAAGGAAAAGCCACAAGTAACTTTTTCAAAGCAATGTGTGTTTCAGCTCCAGTTTCCCTTTAAGCTTTGGTTGCACGATCACTGTGGAACAAGTTAATGTCAATAAGTTTGTGGCTTAGTAGGTTATCCAAAAAATAAATTGTGCTTGGCAGTTTTATAGCATTTCTCTGCCGGTAGCCCCCACCCCTCAAATTTTATAAAAAGTCTGTTTCAAGTAACCAGATCCTGAAAAGCAAAACACTGGAAAGTTTCCTTGCATCTTTTGGAGGCAAATATGATCTAAATGCCAAGGGAGCGTGGAGGGTGATACCGTATATAGAGACGCACATCATACAGCACATTTCCATTATTTATCTTGGGTTCTTTGCAAACTCTTTTTGGGATTACACATGGTGAGAGGCGTTGTGTGCCGAACCTATTTAGAGTTCGTTTCACAATCAAATCTTGCACAATGTGGATGAAATGCTGACTGGTTAAAATTTCATTTTTATGTATGTAAGTGTTTAAAACATACCATCGCTCCACTCAATAGATGGGCCCTAAATACAGGGTCCCAATGGTCAGCGCAACGGCCCTGCACATTGTGTGTCACCTTTAAGGGAATTGTGTGATGTAATGCAGTGATCAGAACTATTGCCTTGCGGTCCTGGGGTCCTTGGTAAATCTAGTAGCAGAAGGGGGGGTTCACCAGGCATTGCAGAAGTGACATCATACATAAAGTAGTGACATCATGAGCAATCATGCATGTGCAGTCACTTCCACAAGCTTGGGGTGCTGTTAGGTTTGGTGCCTAGGGTGGCAGTGGAACTAATTACAGCACGGATTATCTGCAGATAGTTTGTATTTCATCCCCTTATCTCAGTGGGTTTCCTGCGAGTACTCCCAGTGGAGTAACTTACTACAGTAATACCAACCAGGCCCACCACATAAAAATGTTCAGAGGATCCTGCAGGGTTGAAATGAAGCCTTGTGGGCCCACTTGGGCTTCAAATGAAGGGCCCTCCTGGCAGTCCCTGGGGGCCCCTCCTGACCTCCAATTACTGGCTCTCTATGGGGGAGCAGGTCTGGGCTGGCGGGGGCCCACCAGATTCTTTCCCAATTTTCTGCCAGGCCAGGCCGAACCTAAATCCCATGTGTTGCAAAAATATCAGACCATCTTCCTCTGTTTTTTAGATCATTCCCACAATGCCTTGCACGTTCTATTAGTAGAAGAGCAACAAGAAGCATGCAAGTCATTGTGGGAATTGAGGTATTGGCTGCTTTAATTCAGGCAAAAGCAAAAAATGTTTGTAATTTTTTATTTTAGGAGCATTTTGGTATGTGAGGCTATTTAACAATTTTAGGGAGTGACAATTAGTGAATATGGTTCCTAGTGAGAGTCTCCTTACAGCTTAAGTTATTGGGTGGCTTCCCAGTTGCAATGGAATGAACATAGTGACTGAGTGGTTCCAATGGAGCAGGTCAAGTGAGTGAGTGTCCCCCATAGTGGTATCTGTTGCATTCTTGAGGCAGGGGATCTCAGCAGCACAAACTCATCTATTTTATTAAACCCCTTTGTAACCAATAAATGACAGTTTGTGTGTCCTACCTTTCCTTCTCCAGTACATACTGATATAATTTAAAGATTAACAACCTAACAATAACTCCTGCATCTATTTGAGCCCCATTCTCCATTCCACATACAGTTTCTTATGTTTGCCTTCGTTCCTAGAGAGTCGCACACTTGCGCTTTCATGAACTGAGTGGAAACTTTATGTTGCTCTCTCTCTTCTTTTGGTGAGTGTTAACCTTTGGGATTTTTTCATTGCAGCCCACTGGGGTGGAGCGTCATGTGTTTCAGGAGAAACCGCTGAGGAAAAAGAGGCTTTGTGCCGCCTGCAGTGAGCCTGTTGTATCTCAGGGAAGTGTTTGCAGAGGTGAGTGCAGGGGAGGGGACCTCATTGCCTTCTTCATTGCCTCGTGTCTTCTTCTCTTTATGATATTTTTTAGCACCCTATTTGTTCTCTGACCTCTAACAAGGGGTGTTTCTCCATTTTTTGCCAGCTGAGAAGGCCTTTCAGATGCGCCCCACCCTCACACCCAATGTGCTTTTTCTGCACTGGAAGAGCCGAAATTCTGATTTAAAAATCAAAATTTTGTCTCTGTAAGTTACCAGGAGAAGCTTTTTCCCCACCCCTTGTACTCTGCTGCTGCTGCTGCCTGAGGCATGTTTCGTGGAGGCACAAGCTCCCCTGCCACTAACAAGCATCTGGGCAGTAAGTACCCATGTGTCAATGCTGGACCATGGACTTAAAGGACAACTACGATCCCAAAATAAATACTTAAAGGAATTGCTCAGTTTTAAAGTAAAAACTGGGTAAATAGATAGGCTGTGCAAAATAAAAAAATGTTTTCAATATAGTTAGTTAGACAAAAATGTAATGTATAAAGGCTGGAGTGGCTGTAAGTCTAACAGAACAGAACAGAACACTACTTCTTCCTTTTCAGCTCTCTTTTGTTTACACTGACTGGATACCCTGGTTACCAGGCAGTAACCAATCAGTGACTTGAGGGAGGGCCACATTGGTCATAACTGTTGCTTTTGAATCTCAGCTGAATGCTGAGGATCAATGGCAAACTCACTGAACAGTTATGTCCCATGTGGGCTCCCTTCAAGTCGCTGACTAACTCGAACTAAGGGAGCTGAAAAGCAGGAAGGTGTGTTGTGTTCTGTTATGTTAGACATCCAGTCACTCCAGCCTTTATACATTACATTTTTGGCTAACTATATTTATTAAGCCAGTTTTTAATTTTACCCTGAACTGTTCCTTTAAGCAACTAAATATATATTTGAGTAAATATTACCTTTTTACATCTTTTTGTTTTTGCATTAAAACGCCCCTTTTTTTGTTGTTGTATAATTTTAATGAAGGAATGTCTGTATCTGCACTAGTTTTTGCTACCCCATCATATATTCATACACGCAGAATTAGTAAGTTGCACCTTTTGGCAAACACAGTGGGATGGATTTACTTACATAGGTGCTAAGTTGTGTCAGTATATTTGTCAGTAGTTTTTAATAAGTAATTAGTTTTGCTCAGATTACTATATGTTGTATCATTTTGCCAATCATCTGATTGCTTGCTATAGATATTTGCAGTAGGACAGTGTTAGTAGGTGATCCCTGCTGTGCCTTGCTTGCTTGATTGTTTTAGGGCAGAGACATGTGGTGATTCAGAGAGATTAGTCGCCAAGCGACAATGCACCTCTTCTTCGGGCGACTTATCTCCCCAAAACACCTTCCTGCCGGCTAGAATACAAATTGCCAGCGGGATGGCACTTGGAGCACTTCGTTTTCCGAAGTCGCCCAAAGTTTTCTCGTGAGGCGACTTCGGAAAGCAAAGCAATCCGAGTGACATCCCGCTCATGATTTAGATTCTAGCCGGCGGGATGGCTGTTCGAGGACAATTTGTCGCCAGGTGACTAAATCTCCCCAAATCTCCAAGTGTATCTCTGCCCTTAAACGGAACAAGCATTTAACTCTCCTCCCCTGATGATACTGCAAGATTATTGGATCCATTTAAGAGAAAACACATTTATGGGGGTTTGGCAGGCTTCCAAACCCCTATTTGGCCAGAAATAATCCAGATATTGTGCAAGTTTGAAAATCTAATTGGATGTGGTCCTTGCCCAACAGGTCACCATAGGTCCAAATGAGCTAGGTATAGGGCAAGAGAGACAGACTGCCAGATTTCTGTTTTTTTTTTTTGAGGGGTATCATGGTAGAAAGCTATACATTTTCAGGAATAAAAACATAAGATAAAGGTTTACTCTCCATAGAGGAAGTTGAACACCCCCAGGGATAGCAGAAACAGCTGATTCCCAAAAATAAGAAAATTAGACGTGAGCCCGTCGTGTCCCAACCTACAGACCTTTATTAGATCAGGAATACGTGAAAGGAAACATTACAACAATAACCTATACATGTGCTGGTTCCACAGGGATGGAGCAGGAAGCATAGTGCGTATGAACAGCTCTATTTTGGTCCAAGTAAATAAAACAAAAACAAGCATACGTCACCTTTCCTTTTTGTCCCATCTCCTTGCAGTGAGAGTGTCCATGCTCAACATGGTCCTAAAGGTACAGCTGCTGTCCCCTAGGAGTGTTATAATCTACTGAGTTATGTGAGGCTTGATCAGGCAGCTTTTATAAATGAACTTTATGGGCAAGAGCCTCCAATGTTAGCGCAGCCTACAAACTGGCTTTGTCACCAGCTTGGCCAGTAAAAATTCAGTTTGAAGAAAAGCAGAAAGAAAGATAAGCAAGAAACAAAAGAAATGCACATATGTTCTAGTTATGGTGATTTGTATAGTGGGAATACTACGGAGAGCTGATGCGCCTAGTCTCTATAGCAAGTAATCACTTAGAAGAGATGGCTGCACCCTGTCTATCTTATATGAGGGTATAGAAGTAGGTGGCTTAAAGGAGAAGGAAACCCTAAAAATGAATATGAATTAAAAATGCCATATTTTCTATACTGAACTTATCAGCCTAAAGTTTCAGCTTGTCAATAGCAGCAATGATCCAGGACTTCAAACTTGTCACAGGGGGTCACCATCTTGGAAAGTACTCACATGCTCAAAAACGACGCAACGCGTCAAAAACGACACAATGCGTGTAAAAAACATGACGCGACTCGTTTCGCAAATTTTTCTTGGACCCCGCTCGGTTAATATTAAGGTTACCTAGGGAAGCATTGATGTATCTCCTGTTCATCTATAGTTTATCAATAGTTTCACAAATATCTGGGGGGGGGGCACATTAAGCCAGATCTCATCATAAATGATCATCTAGCTAGGCTTTAAGGGATATCTGAGGACAGATAGGTATTATCCCCAAATTTCATGCTAAGTGTCCATCAGAATGAGCCCCCCTAGCTCTGCTTCACACCAGCCCCAGATTTTGAACCTCTGCTTATACTTTTAGCAGGGCCGCCATCAGGGGGGGACGGGGGGACAAGTGTCCCGGGGCTGAAGGGGGGCCTGGCAGTGCTGCACTTTTCCAAGAGCCGGCCCCAGTTACGAGCGCTGAGCCTGTGCGGCTCCTTCCAATGTTCCGAGCGCTGAATGTGGAAGTGCCGAACAGACGTGAAGTCCTGAAGCGGCGGAAAGACACAAAGTCATGAAGGAGCCGACAATGAAGTCGTGAAGCGACAGAAATACCCGATGTCACGAAAGGAGCTGATGCTGAAGTCCTGAAGCCACAAGTTCAATTCTACTGACACCAATGCGGGTTTTTTTTTTTTTTTAATCCCCTGGCCACCAATGTTTTATTTTAATACTCTATAGGCCCCTGCCACCAATTTAAAAAAAAAATATTTTATGAGGCTCCAATTTTTTTTTTTTAAGTTGAAAGGGGGGCCCTGCCACCAATGTTTTTTTGGGGCCCCAAATTTTTTTAAACTTTTAAGGGGGGCCCTGACCATCAATAGCTTTTTATAACTTGTATGTGGGGGGTTAATGTCTGTGTGGTCTTTTAACTGTGATGTGGAGTGGGCGGGATCAGGAGTGGAGCTTGGGCGCCAGCATAGGCAGGGCCCAGGGGGCCCCAAAAATGTTGTTGTACAGGGCCCCCGTGATTTCTAATGGCAGCCCTGACTGTTGGCACCTGATACTTAACAATACAAAGACTGTTATAATTGTTATGCGACCAACCCTCAGGGCATTTAGCCTTGATTTTCCTGTATGAATCTAATATACTAAACTCTAGAGATCTGCATCTGCCTACGAAAGGTGGTATCCTGGGCCTGACCTTGGAGTGCAATATAGTTGAATCAATGCTGACTGTAGGAAGCAGGAGAACACTCTGCAGGCCTGGAAAATGTATTACAGCTTCTGTGGTCAGTGACATAGCTGACACTTTTGAAGGAGATGGGAAAAATGTATTCCACTAACAGCAGAGCATGAATGCTCACATTGATATCAGCCTGAGGTTGGGAATACAGGGGTGAAATATACATTAATCTGTGTCTTAGTCACACACGCACTTATGGGGTTGTCTCACACCAATTCAGTCTTTGGACTTTAAATATTAAACATAAGGGATGAATCACAAGGAAAAACTACAGAAGGATGCGTAGAAGTGTCCTGAAGAACTTGCGGCATTGCATTGCATCATTTTTGCTCCTCTGCCATTAATGACTTCCATGTTAGACTCCCTTGCAGGGTCACAATCAAAAACCCATTTATATTGTAGCCTGTTCAATTGTAATAAATGGATCCCCTGTGCTATAAGGCAAGGAAAGTCTAAAATAGAATAAGGGTAGAAATGCAGTATTTTGTATACTAAACATAAACATGAACTTACTGCACCACAAGCCTAATCAAACAAATGATTTATGCTTTCAAAGTTGGCCACAGGGGGCTGTCATCTTGTAACTTTGTTATACATCTTTGCAAGACTAGACTACATACACATGCTCAGTGTGGTCTGGGCTTCTTAGGGATCGTCATAAATGATCATAACAGCACAAGTCAAATAATATCTGCCAGAAGCTGATTAATAATCAGAATATACAGACTGCACTGGGTCCTGTGTCGTCATGTAATCTAATGTGGATTTTATAGTTTTTCTATAGATTAATACAAACTTTCTCAACTCTGCAGAACCAGGGGCTGCAGCAAAATAATCCCCCAAATTCAATCCTAGTTTATATTTTCAAATCTGCCACCATAATCTTTGTTCCTGCAGCTGGAAATAGTAAAGGGGACGTAAAGGTAAAAATAAAATCCATTGGAAATCTCTACACAGTTTCCGACTGCTCTACATGGAAACAAAGCTGCTTGAGTTCTGCATGGCTGGGAAGTAAGGCAGGGGTTCCCCCTGCTGTTCATAAGTATGATTGTTTCCCTGAGGAGCAGTTAGAGACCGTGTGACGATTCCTATACACAGCAGTAAATGAAGGGAGAATTTCACTGAATACAGTCAGGTTTCTTATAAAAAATGGTACACATTTAGTAAATTGGCGGTAGGCTTCTTTTTCATTAAAGAAAGTAAAAATGGAATTTTATTTTCCATTACATGCCCTTTAAAATGGAACAAATCCCTAGGCTTATAACTATACCCCTGATGGCCGTTCTGCTCCCTTTCCTTGAAACTAAGCAAAGGAAGTTATTGCATGAAATCTCTTTATCCAGCTAATTCAGGACAGTTTTAACAGATTAGCCTACCATCCAATCTGGTTGCAGCTGCGCTGCCCAAAGTGAAAAATGCATCTGCTGGGACACGTACAAGGTACACTGGGAAATGAGGATGTGAGAGGAGCCTGAACCTCCCACAGATTCTCACTCAGAACAATAGTATTTTGCAAGTCCGTTTCCATTACTTTATGCAGCAAGTAGAGCGTAAGGAGCGGCACTATGTCTTGTTGCCTTTGTTTGACACCTCTATGCTAGTCTATTCTCAGTCAGTTGTGCTATGTTTTATGTGTTCCTTATGATTTTTTTCAGTGTGCAAGATAACAAGTCACAAAAAATGTGAAAGCAAGGTAATCACAATATGATTCTTCTCGCTGTTTCGTACCGTAGAGTTCATTTCATAATACTCGCGTTGTGAGCAGATTTGTAGACCTGATGAAAGCTAATTGCTGATGGCTTCCAATGAGTTAATGGCACTGCATCTTATACCAAATCTTGGGGGAAATCTGTATGAATGCACATGTTGAGGCATTAACTCAGACCCCTCTCTTGTACTTCTAAGATACCCTGGGTTTGCTCTCTGTAGCTTCAGCTATTATATGAACGCTTCAGCAAGCACTGGAGGGCCGCAAGCTAGACAACCAGGCCCTTCAGTCATCGTTCTAGCAAAGTCTGTGTTCAGTGATGTGGCAGAGAAGCAGAATGTGGGTATTTTTTCCACTCATACAGAGCTCCAGCCAAGACAAGGTGCTTGTAGTTCCATACATGGAGGGAGTGGGGGTGAATGGGTCTTTTGTCCCAGCCCTGGGTGGGCAACTCCCCATCTATATATAAAGTAGCAACCTGTGCAGTCTGAATGTGCCTATGAGTCCATAAGTCCATAGCTTACTGAGGGGTAGGCTACTGCACTACAGTACATTTCATATGAACGCTAACTAATCTCTATCAGCACTTCACACATGGAAAATATTTCACTGCAAGCATTGCCACCATTAAACTTCCTTTTATTAGCCCTTTTCCTTCACTCTACCAAGAACAGTATTTCTGTATCTCTCCATCTCTACAGTGCTCACATCGTTTGTAAGAATAAGGGGGTTACAGTCATTATAGGTGTTCCTTTTTTATTGGTCATTTGACTTATGAGCTGAATTACTGATGCAGCTGGGACATTGACAATATGTCTAGCCCCATGTCAGATTTCAAAACTGGATATAAAAAAAAATATCTAGTCTGCTGGAGCAGCACTATTAACTGTAAAAAAATGTTTTCCCACAACAGTATCCCTTTAAGTAATTGTTAGGAGGAATATACCACTGCATCCCATTTTATGTTTCTGGTGTCTTTTCCTTGTTTTAGGTGATTCCTGGCTGTTCCACCTCCCCACCAGCTGATATGGTAAGTTCTTTTTGCACAAAGCTGTATGGATGGATGTAGTGGATGCCAGGAGTGGGGTGTATATGAGGGGTAACCCTTAATGTGTATGGTATGGGAATAGGCAGAATGGAGTTTCCCTTGTGTATGGTAGGTCATATCCAGTGTTGTTTATCTGATTCTGTTTTTCATTTATTTTTCAAAGTCTTATGTTTTCTGAATTCATCTTGCACATGCCTTGCCAAGCAAGATGGCAGATTTCCAACCAGTGCTGTTGTATTTCAGCGCTAAGTTGTTCTTGGGTGTATTAAGCAAGCCTTGCTTGGAACTCAAAGTACAGACACACAGCAGTTTTAACTGAAAAAGGGACGCTAACGTGGAGTTTCAAATACCAATACTGCTGGTGGTGGGGCCTATCTAGACAGAACATCTTTTAGAAGCCAATATGTCTCCTAAGAATGTCAAGGAACCTACACGTACTCTTTGGGTGCATTTAGCTGGAGTGGGTCTGTCTTATCATTCTGTTTTATTGCTTCAGTGATTCAGAGGTTGTGTTCCTCACTTGAGTCATAAAGACCTTTTCTATTAGATTATGACAATGTTCTCTTGGTTCTGGGAAAAAGCAGGCTAGGTCAAAAGGGACAGCCCTTCAGAATGTCTGTCAGTTTGTGCATGACCTGTTAGCTTCCATGGAATGCTTGGTATTAAAATAATACAGTGACTAGGGAATGACTGAGGTATTTGCAATGTCCTTGGCCTGCTTAGATCACTAACATGTTCCTCTCATGTACAGAGGAGAAGGACGGCCCCGGGACCCAGCATCCAGCACACGGTGAGCAGCGTTGAATATGTGCATGTGATGGGTTAATGGAGCAGAGAGTAAGGGGCAGCGGCTGATGGAAATTAACTCATGGTTGCATTTCTGCAAGAAGTTTTTCTTGGCTAAAGGGTGGGAGAGAGTGACAGGGTCCCTGAAACATTGGAGAGAGAATCAATAAAAAGAAAGGGAAACTGTTGGAGCACCATAAAACTGTAAAGGGTCACCTTCCTCTATTTAAATACATAAACTCATACACACACACACCATGCAGAGTTCAGAGTCACTGACTAGTATTCCACTGAGGAACATCACAGAGATATTACATAGATGCCTTTTACAGTTGCTTTTGTCTAAGGAAATAATCTTTCTTCTCCTGCCAACCCTGTTACATTGTTTGGCCTTCAGGGGTTTCCAGCCTAGCCCTGGCTCTTACTAAATAGCTCTATAGTACCTGTTCAACTAATCCAGTGACTGTAACATACACTATGGTTTTGGTGTGATTTGATTCATTTGGTACAGTTTGTCACATGTTAAATTCTCCATGTACAGTATTTGAATACAGATCGACAGGATCGAGAGAGAAAATTGTCCCAGGCAACACTTTTCCATCTTCCTCTGGTAACTTTAGAAGCCAAGCTCCTGAGTATAATGAGAAATGTAGTTCTTCATTGAGAGAGTGCTGTTTCTGAACTAGCAATACATTCCCAATGATCCTGCTCTGAACACTAGAGATACAGTAGATAGCAGGGATCCCAAACCTTTTTTACCCATGAGAAACATTAAAATGTAAAAAGATTTGGGGAGCAACATGAACGTGCAAAAAGTTCCTCGGGGGGGCCAAATAAGGGCTGTGATTGACTATTGGTAGCTCCTATGTAGACTTACAGCATTTAGAAGGCTCTGTTTGAAAGTACACATGGTTTGTCTGCAACAAAAATTTGCCCCCAAGCCAGGGTTTAAAAAAACAAGCATTGAGACCGGTGGGAGCAACAGCCAAGGGGTCGGAGAGCAACATGTTGCTCATGAGCCACTGGTTGGGGATCACTGATATAGAAGGTAGGGATTGGAAACCGCAGTCCCAGAATTAAAAAGGTACGGGTATGGGACCTGTTATTCAGAATGCTTGGGAAAGGGCTTGAGTTGCCCGAAACATTGCCTAAAGCATTTTAGTAAAGTTTTTTTCACTATCACCGGAGTGCTGCTGTTTTCATTCGAATATATGCAGAGTTTTGCCTTGGCAGGAGGTACAGCTTGCACCCGGGGCTGCAATGAGCTTTGTTCACTTTTGAAGCACACCTGAACTAATTACATTGGACCTGTTATCCAGAATGCTTGGGACCTGGAGTTTTCCAGATAAGGGGATCAGCAGACTTTAGCGCTATATAAAAAAACAAATGAGGTAAACATGAACTCAAGCAGTTAGGATTGTTTGCCTCCAATAAGGATTAATTTTATCTTAGCTGGGAAAGAGGCCATACACTGTCTCCTTATTACAGAAAAAAGGAAATCGGGTTTTTCTGGGTAATATTCAGCTGCAGTTATGGAGGCATACTGAGCTGTGCAGCTATAAAAGGGGAAGAAATCATAATGCTTAATAACATTTTTAATTCACTTTTTTTTAGGGGTCCACAAAATCTCTGAACATCAAACAGCGAAGCTCTCTGCCAAGGTGAGGAAACATTGTGATGGCACTGGCACGTTTCCTGCAAAACAACTGTGCCCTGTCACACTTTAATAGATTAGCTATGTTTCCATATGGCATGATACTTTTTGGAGGGTTTTCATAAGCTCCGGCTAAATAAATTTGCTGTGAGACCTTTAGTTCATTTGTGTTTGCTAATAACAGCAGGAGCAATAATACTGACGCAAGGAATTCCATTTTATTTTATCAGCCTAAAATGTACTTCTCCATGTGTTTTTACTCAAGATTAATTGTGCACAGCATCATATTTTGTTCAAATGCTCATGGCTCACATGGAACATTGAACAAGGGAATCTAGGAATTGTGTGCCTGGGGGTAAAATATCTTGCAGTGATTTTGGGGGCTTCCTTGGTTAGCCATGGGTGTGGGAGAGTACGGATATTAATCCTGTAGCAGGGTCTGGTACAGAAGAGCAGATGTGGGGCTGGGGCTCAATTATAACTCTGGGAAGGTGGGGCGAGGGTCTACTTCCCCTATAATTTGTCTATCGTTTTTAGCTGAAATTTATTCCTCTTGCTTCAAAATGATGTTAGATATTCACCCAGAGAATTCAACTACATCAGTAGAAAAACAAACACCACTTTGGTTTCTTTACCAAATATCAGACATGGCGATTTAGAAAGTCTCATAGACTACATAGGACATCTGCAAGCATATTCCTGACCCTGCAGACTTTGGAATCTAGCATTGTTAGATTATTGACTTATTTTACAGGTCCCAAAACCACAGTATAAGCTTGAAAGATTAAATGCATCTATGTGTTTAAAAGGTTTAGCTGTGCATTGCCTGAATTGTGACGATTTCCCCGTTCTTTTGCTACAGAAATTTCAGCTTGGACCATGTAATCCAGCGCAGCTATGACCTGGACCTTACTTACATCACAGAACGCATTATCAGTGTCTTTTTTCCGGCCAATCTGGAGGAACAGCGCTACCGTGCCAACCTGCGAGAAGTAGCAACCATGCTCCGATCCAAACATGAGGATAAATACCTGGTACAGTGAGAAAAGGGGACTGTATATATATATATATATATATATATATATATATATATATATATATATATATATATATATATATATATATATTGTCCCACAGTACCTGCACTCAAATCGTTGCCAAAGCCAGCGGTGCCAGTTCAAAACTAGATAAAATTAAAGAGAAGGACCAGCACTCACTGTGGTGATAACTTTATTCTTGTTCTTAGTGCATGTCAGCCCAACGTTTCGGTCCCTCCTGGGGACCTTTTTCAAGGAAAACGTCGGGCTGAGATGCACTAAGAACAAGAATAAAGTTATCACCTATTTTTTTGGAAACACAGTGAGTGCTGGTCCTTCTCTTTAATTATATATATATATATATATATATATATATATATTTATATATATATATAATTAATAAATGTCGTTTTTATTGAAGCACTACATGTTTTGGAGCACATGGGTTCTTCCTCTGGTGCAATTTGCGGCTCTCCCGTTCTCCTTCATTATATATGATACTGCTGTGGAGATGGCTACTCTACTAAACTGTTGAAGAGCCTGACTGCAAGTTTTTTTCGAGGATCTGTTGGGAAATAATCGACTATATTGTACTAGAAAAGGGGACTATACTGTGGGTCTCTTAGTAGGAGTATAAAGAGATAATTTTTCAGGTTTGGGATCCCAAATCTCTAAACCCTATATCAAAATAGCTCTGACTAACAGGAAGGCCATCCCCCATAGACTCCTTTTCAAGCAACTAATTCTAATTTTTAAAATGATTTTCTTTCTCACTTTTAGTTGATGCTAACTAAACTGCATGAATCCATATTGAAGGAAAACATTCATATTGTGTTTATTTTATGTTTTTTTTATTAGCCTTAAGGTATGATTATCCAAATTACAGAAAAAAAACCCTAGTTCCCGAGTATTCTGGATACTAGATGCCATACCTGTATTTGTAAATGGGGATCTAGCAAAACAAGCCTCACTGCACCCTAAAAAAGTCGAATGTTTTTTAACTGATCTCTGTTTATTTCCCCAGCTTTTTAACTTATCCAGGAAGAGACATGATATCGCCAAACTCAATCCTAAGGTACACCAATCTTTGACTGCATTTTTATTTTTATGGGGCAGGGCAACCAGTATATGTTGGGACAGTAATGAAAATCCATTATACCTCCCCAATGTATCTTTCTTCTGGTACGGGGCTGCCAATGTGGCATATTTATTGCATAAGACAAGATGTTGTCAATAATGCTTCATATTAAGGCTGCCCAACATGTAGTCACCCAGCATTAGGGTTACCACCCTTTCTATCAAGCATAATGTTTACCAGCCAGGTGGCAACCCTACCCATCATCAACTAAAATTCAAAGGCTGTTGGTGGCAAAGGTGATAAGTGTAACATTTGGTGCTGAATATTTTAGTCTGACAAAGACCATTTAGCCCTGGAGCTTGCCACCATTAGGAAAACCCATGACTGGTATTCATTAGTATATGTGCCCACATTGCATTTTAATAAAAGATGAATGATGCCATAATATGAGACAATTTAGAAATTGTTGCTTGTGTGGGGCCAAACTGATTGGATTGATAGACAGAGGATTGGAATGGATTGGATACGTAGCTCTTGTTCTCTGCACACTATTTCTTCTTCTCGAGCCACCACTTTTCAACTCACAGATCTAATCTTTGGAAATTCATGTTTTCTTTGTGGCTTAAAACACCTATGTAATTAAAAGTCGGTAACAGGAAAACTATTTGCAATGTGAAAAGTTATGCCTCTGCGCTAGCTTTTGCAAACCCATAAACTCTTTAGCGACCACTTCCGACAGTTGAAGAAAGTTTGCAAATTTTAAAGCTTGTGCCAATGCGCAGTCAATTTAATAAAACTTCTTACTGAAAAAGTCGTTATGTTTGCTCCAAAAGATTACGACACCTTCAAGCACTTCTTAAGAGTGCGCAATTAAAATTTGCAATGCAGTTTAAGGAACAATATTCCATTGCAAGATGTGCATTTTTATTCTTTTTGGCGCTTATTGTCTTTCTTTTTTGCGACTTTAATTACATTCCCCTAATAGTGGTTATAAAGGTAACACATTGGTAATAATGTTAAAGGGATACTGTCATGGAAAACATTCTTTTTTCAAAATGTATGAGTTAATAGTGCTGCTCCAGCAGAATTCTGCACTGAAATTCTGCAAGAGCAAACAGATTTTTTTATATTTAATTTTGAAATCTGACATGGGGCTAGACATCAGTTTATCAGCCACCCCAGTTGTGATCTGATAAACTTCAGTCACTCTTTACTGCTGTACTGCAAGTTGAAGTGATATCACCCCCTCCCTTCCCCCCCCCCTCCAGCAGCCTAACAACAGAACAATGGGAAGGTAACCAGATAACAGCTCCCTAACACAAGATAACAGCTGTCTGGTAGATCGAAGAACAGCACTCAATAGTACAAATCCAGGTCCCACTGCAACACACTCTGCTGACTCTTTCTGAAAGCACATGACCAGGCAAAATTACCTGAACTGGTGACTGCATGCCAATATTGCAACTAAAAAAAGACACTTGCTGGTTCAGGAATTATACTAAACTGTGTAATTTAGAAATAAAAACTATATCATAAAAATCATCCCCTTAATGTTAACTGAGGCTTATTTAAATCAATGCTAAAGTGTACCAGCCCAAACTTAAGCAAAGATCTGTTAGGTTGCTATGGGTAAGTGCACTGGTTCAGCAATGTAAATCTTCCTGCATGTGTTCAGTAGGATAAGGCGTAACTTCACTGGGTTAAACCAAACCACATTAATTAATGATTTGTGCTGGAAGGCTAAAGGGACCCAAGTAAATATGTTACATAACTCTTCTAGTGAAAGTGTCTGTAGCTGCACCAAAGCAGCAATCTGCTGGGGTAAAAACATACTATTATGTTAGCAAGACATCTCCAATAAATTAAGCAAAATAGATCTAATATTCATATAATTAACAATGTCAGCATTTTTCCAGTATTTTTTTCTCGCTCGCAGTATTTTAGACTTCAACTAATGATGATTCACGTATTGACAGTGTTAGTGAGTCAGAACTTTAACTCTGTAACAATGTCGTCTGCTTTACAGATCCAAGACTTTTTCTGGCCAGACTGCCATGCTCCCCCATTGGATGTTATATGCTCCATCTGTAAAGCCATGGAGACCTGGCTGGCACAAGATCCTCAGCATGTGGTCGTCCTCCTTTGCAAGGTAATGGGCAGAAGGAGAGAACACATTCAGACTTCAGGGGGTCTTTATTTTGCCAGTTATTATTGCATTTATATAATTGCTTGATTACCACATCATTCTCATGAAGGTTACTGTAAAGAATACTGTTTTAACATCTGGCACATAGCTACTAATTAGGGATGCACCAAAGCCACTATTTTGGCAACATTTTTTTTACTTCCTTGTATTGTGCTGAAAAGTCACACGATTTTAAGGATTTGGATTCGGTTTGGCCAGGCACAAGGATTCGACTGAATCCGAATCCTGCTGAAAATGGCTGAATTCTGTCTGAATACCGAACTGAACGGATACATCTTTTTTCCTGCATAGTAAGGCAAGATGTTGTCATTGGAAGAGGTTGTGTATATGGGACAGGGTACAGTGAAAAAGAAAAGAGAAGTGGTTTAGACAAAGGCGCATGCAACTACACTTGCATGCATACATACAGGGTTTTGACCGTCCTTAAAGTGGACCCGTCACCCCAAAAAAATATTCAAAATCCTATTTTATCACATTAGTCAAGCAAAATGAACATTAATTACACTATATAATTTAATTTAATCTTGTTTTCTTCAGTCTGGGAATTCATAATTATAGCAAGCAGGCAGGAGCCATTTTGTGGACACTGTTATTAAGGGAAGTCTTGTATCATCTCAGAATCTTGTTTGTGCACCAGAATGGGGGGACCCAATGTCTATCCCCATGCCCTGGCTACACAATTAAATGGTTAAGAGAACTGGGGGAATGTGTGGAGAGCAGTGACATCTAGGAAGTGCTGAATGGAAAGTGAAAGTAATTATCTGCCCCGCCTCTATGTCTAAGGCATAGAGGAGTGGCAGACAATATTTGATTGACAGCTGAGATTTTTAAATGAGCTTAAAACAGCTATGAATGCTTTAATAAAAAATTGAAATTGGATTTCATGTTTAATTTGAAAAGGACTTTTATTATACAGATTTTTGTGTCTGGGTGACGGGTCCACTTTAAATGCACACATATTACTGTTGTTTATATGGAATAAGGAGGAAGGAAACAATGTTGTCTATACCCATGAATAGGGTTGCCACCTTTTCCTGAAAAAAATACCGGCCTTCCTATATATTTTAATTTTTTTCCTATCAACAACATTGGGATCAAACATCAAAAATACCGGCCAGGCCTGTAAAATACCGGCCAGGTGGCAACCATACCCATGAATGCATTTTTTTCCAAAAGCAATCGCATGCCATTGGATTGTGTGCAAGAGAATCTCCATGCCCCAATTGGCATGGCGTCCATAGTGAAAATGATACCATGTCTATGACACTTAACTAATGTGCTACAGTTATGAACCTCTCTATTCCAGCATAGCATGTTACCAGCAGCTTTCAGAAGTTTTCACTGATGCTGTGACATTGGACTTGGGGGGGAACACTGCCCAACCAATGTCGAGTTGGGAATATTCCCATCTATCGATATTTCATGTGTTAAAATCCCATTTGGCAAGGACTGTATCGGGACTTTGGATCCTTTTTCAACAGGACATTAATGATCTGATCCTTGCCCAGGGGTCCAAGTCATTGACTCTGCCTAGTTTGGCCCACCACATGGCTTTTCAAGCAAGTGAATCTGTTTGTGTATGGCTAGCTTGAATCAGAGTGATGCCAGAGTAAGGACAATAAGTATAGCACATTGTACACTGTGAACAAAAATTGGTATTAGTGGAAAGGGTTGTAAATTTGGAATTGTGTGAATTGTGTTTAATTTGCTTTTTTCCCCTCCATAGGGAAATCAGGGGAAAACAGGAGTTGTCATTGCATCCTACATGCACTATAGCAAAGTTTCTGCAAGGTGGGCACCACATTTTATTCCAGTACCATAAGATCTTTTGGTCATGTATAAAAGAGCTTCCAAAAAAGTGACAAGGCCGCATCTTAAACAAATCAGGGATGTCCAGTTTTGGTCCTCCCCTCTAAATTCTAAGGGTTGTCATTCAAAAACAGATGGTTTACTTTTACCAAGAACATATATCCAAGGGCCCCTCTGAGACAAACTTCCTTTTTCTTCATAAATAGACTTTGTATACATCATAATACAGTATATGTGTAGCAATAATACTCTTATGGATATCCTTTACATCATCATGTTGAGAAGTTTCCTATGTTTACACAATATTAGAATATTGGTTTTGATGTCATCATTCATAAACAAAAATGGCCCCACAGTATGTTATAAGAATATTAGAAATCATCATCCATCATGGCACTGGATTAAAGGGATACTGTTGTGGGAAAATGTTTTTTTCCCCAAAATGCATCAGTAAATAGTGCTGTATTGTGCATTTCTCAAAAGAGCAAACAGATTTGTTTTTTTCCCAAAATGCATCAGTAAATAGTGCTGTATTGTGCATTTCTCAAAAGAGCAAACAGATTTTTTTATATTTTATTTTGAAAACTGACATGGGGCTAGACATATTGTCAATTTCCCAGCTGTCCCAAATCATGTGACTTGTGCTCTGATAAACTTCAATAACTCTTTACTGCTGTACTGCAAGTTGGAGTGATATCACCCCCTCCCCTTTTCTCCCCCCAGCAGCCTAACAACAGAACAATGGGAAGGTAACCAGATAACAGATCCCTAACACAAGATAACAGCTGCCTGGTAGATCTAAGAACAGCACTCAATAGTAAAACCCATGTCCCACTGCGTTCTATTCAGTTACATTGAGAAGGAAAAACAACAGCCTGCCAGAAAACAGTTCCCTACTAAAGTGCTGGCACAAGTCACATGACCAGGGGCAGCTGGGAAATTGACAAAATGTCTAGCCCCATGTCAGATTTCAAAGCTCTTTTGAGAAATGGATTTCAGTGCAGAAGTCTACTGGAGCAGCACTATTAACTGATGCGTTTTGGAAAAAAAACATGTTTTCCCATGACAGTATCCCTTTAAGGCTTCTGCCAATGTATAGTCCAAAACGCCAAGATTGACTGTAGGTTGGGCAATGAGAGTATTTAACCCTAGTTGTGACCAACCATGTGATCCTACAAGGAAATGACAAGGATAAAATACATATATTGTGTAACAAAACTCTTTGCTTATTCAAATATCTCATCTCTCTGTTGTGTTTGTTCTCTGCCTTGTTTTCCTGACACCCTCTGCCTTTCCACTCCTCATGCTGCTCTTTTCTTGACATTTCTCTCCCTTCCTCTAATGCTCTGGCTTTTCCCACACTCACGCTCCCCCTTTCCTCTGCCTGCAGTGCGGATCAGGCTCTCAGCACTCTTGCCATGAGAAAGTTCTGTGAAGATAAGGTTTCCATGTCTCTGCATCCATCCCAGCGCAGGTCAGTGATGGGGGGAGAGTGGAATTCGATGTCGCCTCGGGAAACATTTCTCGTGATCTGTATAAAAATGGCCAAACTTTGCACTAGAAAAACAAACAGTATTGGGAAAGTGGAAGCTCTTCCTGTGAGAGCAGATTAATCCTCAGTCCTTATCCTGTTATCAAGAACGGCAGACTATTTATCAGAAAGCCTGTTTCCTGTTAGAAAGAACAGCAGAAGCAAGAGTTTTCTTTCCTTTGCACCGACCCGGATGCTTCATAAACATATTTTGATTAATTAGTCAAATGAAATTGCTCAAGAGCTCAGCTGGCTTCTATGAAAGACCGACACACATATAGCATAATGAATAACTGGCCCAATATTTGGAAACCGTTCGCAATGTTTTATATAATTGTCCTTTAGTAGCACTCCCATTTCCACTCTTCTTCCCTGGGCTCTGTTCCCCCTCTGGGTACTTGGTGCTGTATGAGAAAGTGTTTTTAAATTAATTTTGTTTGAAAATGCATGAAACAAGACCCAGGATCTTATGTTCTGCTTCCTTTTCGAGGGGATAATTTTGTAGGCCACTGAATGGTCCTGCCCTGCAATCCTTATGTCTATTATGTGATCTCTCATATCCCTCAACTGGTCTCAACTCTCTGATATAATTAAATGGCTCTAGATATATGAGAAAATGAGGATGCAGTTTGTTGCTAGCTAGAAGACCTAAGGGCATGTTAACTAACATTTGAGATCAATAGCTGGAGAAATTTCTGGAGAGGTCAACAAATATGTCAACAAATCATAAATTAGATTTTCCTTTTAAAGGGTCATTTACCTTTAAGGGTTAGGCCAGACGGGAAGATTTGAGGAGATTTGTCGCCTGGCTACTAATCGCCTCTTCTTTGGGGCGACTAATCTCCCCGATCCGTTTCCCCCTGCCTTCCATCTGATTAATAAAGAATCGCCTGCGCCTATTCACATGCGGCGCTGCATTTTCCGAAGTCACTCGAAGTTGCCTCCTTAGACAATTAAGAGCGATTTCGGAAAGCACGGCGCCGCGTGTGAATAGGCGCAGGCGATTTTTTATTAATCAGCTGGAAGGCGACGAATCTTCCCATCTGGCCTAACCCTTAATTAACTTTTAATATGTTATATATTATATTGCTAATTCTAAGCAACTTTTCAATTGGCCTACAGTTGTCCTTTCTTTATAGTCTTTTAATTATTTGACTTCTTCTAACTCTTCCCATGGGGGCCACTGACCACCAATTTCTCTGTACAGCTACAAATTTATTGCTACTTTTTTATTACTCCTCTTTCTATTAACTCCTATTCCTGTTCCAGTCTCTCGTTCAAATCAATGCATTTATCCTAGCAAGCAGATTGCTAAAGTTGCAGATTGGAGAGCTGCTCTATAAAAAGCTAACTAACTCAAAAACCACCAATAGTCACTTGCATGCTAAAGGTAAGACATCAACAATGTCTGCTGTTTTTACTTTTAGATTATGATAGGGGCTCCGTAGACAATAATAAAGAGTATATATTAACACTAGACTAATCCTTTTGCTAAACATGCTACATATATTTCCACACAGATATATTAATTATTTTGGAGGCCTGCTGTCTGGCACCATTAAAATCAGCAGTGATATGCTATCTCTTCAATGTGTGCTGCTGCCAGTCATTCCTGCCCTGCAGACGGATGGAGGTAAGTGCTGTATCTCATGAGTGCCACCAGTACAGATGTTTGAAATGCTAGCTGAGGATACTGGGCATTGTAGTTAAAGAGCAGCTGTTACAGAGCAGATGTCACATGAGAGATTAGAATGCTGCACTTGACCCAAAGCAGAGCTAATGAGCATGGCACGGTTTAGTTCAGGTTACAGCTATTGCAAGGACAGATCTCGGCAGTGGAGTGTTACAGTGATTGTTTATTTGCTTCTACTTTTTTTACTAGTTCTGCTCGAACTTATACATTATTTACTAAACTCCAAATTTATCTGGCCGGGGTTTTTTTTCCCCAAGATTTATTAAAGCCAGATGCTGCAAAAAGCAGATATCAAAAAATCTGGCATCTCAGACCTGCCCAGTTGTGTATAAAGGTGGCCATACATGGGCCGACAGACCGATAAAAGCTGCTGACAGGGCCCACAATGGGATCAGTCTGATATCACCCACCTCAATGGTGGGCATGTCAGGGAGAGATCCGCTCGTTTGGCAACATCGCCAAATGAGCGGATTTCTCCGTGTATGGCCACCTTAAGTCCATGGGAGAGGTCCCTATCCTACTGGGAAGTTTCTGTGATCTGCAAGGGAATTAGCCCAAAAATCTGACCATTTCGGGATTTCCGGATTTTCAGCCTGGAAAAAACCCTGAAAAAATAGTACTCCTCTCCATTTTATCAGGTTTTTACCCAAACAGATTAAATCATGCTTTTTAAATAACAAATAAGGTAAAATCGGGCATGGGAGTTTGGTCAGGGTTTTTCATTTATATGCTTAGATTAATTCAGATTTTATTAAATAACCCCCTCATTAGAAAAGAAATGCACTTGTTCCTGTCACATAATGTCTTTTGAAGGTATGTCTAACATAGCAGTGATCCCCAACCAGTAGCTCGTGAGCACCATGTTGCTCTCCAACTCCTTGGATGTTGTTCCCAGTGGCCTCAAAGCAGGAGCTTATTTTTGAATTCCAGGCTTGGAGGAAGCTTTTGGTTGTAAAAAACCAGATGCACTGCCAAACAGAGCCTCAATGTAGGATGGCAATCCACATAGGGGCTACCAAATGGCCAATCACAGCATTTATTTGGCACCACAAGAACATTTTTCATGCTAGTGTTGCTCCCCAAATCCTTTTACTTCTGAGTGTTGCTCACGGGTTGCAAAGGTTGGGGATCAAGCAACCTTTTTGCTTCCCTGGGCCACATCAGAAAAAGAAAAATTTACTGGGGCAACACATAAAATATACAAACACTCTTGATTTGTAAAAGTAAAGAAAATGCACAGAAAAGAGCTACAATACCAGTTGGATAACCAGATAGAGCTATACACCGGAATATGGGACACCTGGATATTAAATAGACTTATTATAATATTATTACTACTACTAACTTGGCAATGAGCAGAGTCCCCCCTCCTGCCTACCCCTATATCCTTTGCAATATGACATTACCTCGGGAAACAAGCGTTTCAAGCTGGGCCGCATTCATATCCATCCTGGGCCTCATGTAGCCCTCGGGCCGCAGGTTGGACACCCCTGGTGTAGGGGGACTTCACTATCTACTGCTTTTTTGAGTATTAATATTGAATTTGGCCAAGGGGCTCCAGCTTGGTCTCATTTGGTTACAGAACCTTTCCAACATCATAGCATGTTTTTGGAAAACTCTACACACAATATCACTTTTTTGAGTATTGGCTTTTTTGTGGCGTCCTACCATACGGTGTTATGCAGAGTTCTTCAAATAGCTGACCCATCCATTCTGTGAAGTATGGTGTTGGTTGGTAGCATTGTGCTGTGACATTTTGTTAGAATAATAGAGGTATGGATAGTGGGAAAGTGCTGGAGAACTCTGGACAAAAGTCCATCTTTCATCAGGACAACCATCCATAAAACAAGGCAAAGTAACACTGGAGTGGATCAGGCATAAAGTACTGATCTGAATGAGCCGAGTTAAGGGGTGGGATAGGGAGCAGATACATGACAATAACAGGTTCCCCTAATGAAAACAGTGGTCCTGAAAGCTGACAGAGCTGTATTTATTGAAGAGGCACTCCGTGTTGTTGGTGTATGCACAGTTTGAGCTACATAAAAGTGCAATTAATTTAAAAAATCAGCGCTTCATAATAAAAACATCATCAAAATAAAATATGTATGAGAAAAATTCGTTATTCAGCAATACGAGAGATTGGGAAATGTTCTGCATCAGAGGCTAGCTATGGAAAATCAGACCCTACAGTTGCTGGAGGAACAAAAAGGTATAGGGGACAGTGGGGTACAAACTAAATAACAGATTCCGTGAATGTTAATAAAGAGATCAAAACTTTTCCTGCAGTTTTCTTTCCCCAAAGCCAGGCAGTAGATCGGGAAGCAGATCCCCAGACCCGAGTCAGCTGGCTTCCCTTGTGGTGTTTGCATACCAGTAATAGTGCTTGCATATGGCCGACAGATGCTTGGCACTGGCCTGACTTGAGCGGTTACATTTAGTATACTGACATAGTTTGGGATTTAAGGAACGAGCCAAGTTAGGAACGTAGGGGTGGCCTTTTACACTTGACAGTCTGCTGGGTTTTTTTTGTGGATTATGTTGTGAATTGTATAATGTATTGGCAACATGAGGTGGCCTAATGCACACAAAAGTCTTGTATCATTATTGGAAGACATTCTTCTAATTACTTTATCTGCTTCCCTTCTTCAGGATTCTATCCTTTTTTAAAGATCTACCAGTCAATGCAGTTGGTCTACACATCTGGAATCTAGTGAGTGTGATATTAGCTGTTTGCTGCGTACATCTTTCATATATACAGTATATATTAGGCTTGGGGTTAATGATTGTTTTGTCCTAGTTCAAGTCATGGAGGAACAACACCTCAGAAGCGCCAGCTATGTATCAGCTTGGAACCAGCACTACTGTTGAAAGGGGACATCATGGTGCGTATACAGAATTGCCTTACAGGAATTATGCTGTCTATTCATCCATCTACTTTTAATCATACATGTGCCATGGCATCTGTAAAACTATACGAATCCGGTCAACTCAAGTGTTGGCTTTTAGTGGTGATTTCATTGGAATGCCAAAACATATACCAAAAATTAAGATATAATCTGTATGTGTATGGGCAGTTTGAGAACTGCAGGATAACCTTCTAAAACCCATCCTTGTAAGGTACTTTAAATTCCCAGAAATTTGGACAGCATGGTTGAAATAGGCCAAACTTGCCAGACTAATGTGGGATATATGGCCCAGCTAGCTTGGGGCCTTTGGTTTTAGAAGATTAACTTACTCGCACAAGACCCCGAGATTGATTGGATAGAAATCCAGTTTTCCCAGCTGTCAGTTGACTAACCACTGATTTAATTGCTCTATTGCTCCAAACAACTCACCTCATCAGATGTCAACTCAACATATTTTATCTTGGATCTAAGTAGAGCACTAAAACAGAAACATTGATACTGTTCACTTAACCCCGCAGGTTAAATGCTACCACAAGCTCTGCAAGTCCCATGAGAGGGAAGTGCTTTTCAGGGTCCAGTTTCACACATGCACCATCCATAAAACACAACTGTGCTTCAGTAAGGACCAGCTGGACTGTGCCTTTACAGGTGAGTCAAGTTGCAAACAGTTATAGTAAGTAATAGTTATTTACCTTTTATGTAGATGAAAATAATGTTTCCCTTCCTCCTAAGATGACAGATTCCCAGAAGATGCTTCAGTTGAATTCATGTTTTCTACTGGACAAGACAAAACTAAAGGTGAAATTCTCAATTGAATGTGCCCTTATATTGACATTAGCATTAATCTATTGGAGTCTCATATTCCTTCCTCTGCCAAAACTCACACATCATTGTATTGTTGTTGTTTTTTTAAATTATCTGCCCTAGTACTAGCTTGAGTTAGAGCTTTCAGCTTCAGCAGAGGAGTAGCATATTATTCATACTCCTTATGGAAGAAAAGATTTGAATCTGAATTACATGGCATTGGCTTACCTGAAAGCTGGGACCTTTATCAGCGATGTGGGGGGTACAAGACTGACATGACCGTTTTAAGCTGGTTACAGGGATCACTGATATTGGCCCAGACCAGAGAATCAATACTATGACAATGCTTAGCCCGTGTTAAGAATCAACTATACAAGAGGGTGCCCATCCTGTGGTTGCCCCAGCTGCATCCTAACTACCATTATAATCAGTCAGTATACATATAAGTATGTTTAATTCCATTTATACTCCATCACAGGCCCTATGTTGGTATACAAATGTTTCCTTGCTTTAAAGAAGTGATTACACTGTAGGGCTTGCACTGACTTTTATTTCTCCAACTCATCATGTGTTGTCTCATTTGTCCCTCACGATGGCCTCTTAATTTTGTCTTCTAATTTGTTGTGGCTCCTGCTTTAACTGTGTGTTACCTTAAAGGTCGTGAAATGTTCAGCAAGGATCCAGACGTTTCAGTGGATTATGATATCACAGATCCACTAGTGCGATATGATTCCTATGAAAACCTCAATATGACTCATGAGGATAGCCTGGAGGGTGAGTTGCCAAAGCAATTGGATGTCTATAAATTTGGGTCTTTATTAGGGCATATTTTTCAGAATATGTGCAATTTTAGGGTGAAAGTTGTGTAACTATTTATGAAAAATGTCATTTATTTTCAAGCAAGCTGAGATAACTTGATAATCACTTGCTAGAATGCTGAAGACAGGCTTTATGTGACATAATATTTAATTTTTTATGTATTTTTTAAAATAAATCTCAGCAAATCACCATAAAAATGCATGACCATAAAATAGCTGTGATCTTGTTTCTGTTCTCCACTGGTACTATGATAGGGTAATACTATAAGTGCCTAAGGTGAGGTCAAGCAGGTGGCGCTGTTGTGGTGAGGAGCAAGTTACTGAATAGCTTGAATTCTTGCTGCTGCAGACAATTTGTGTTTAACATAATTGTTTCTGCCTCTAGATTTGAGCCATACTCGGGGACCATTGGATGGAAGCCTTTATGCACGTGTGAAGAAGATCACTCCAGTGACATCTAGTAATGGAAGTCCAGAGCAGCATGGACGTCTCCTGTCTGTCAGCAGTGACTCTGGACATTCTTCAGCCCCCACAGAGAGGCTGGAGGAAACTCCTCAAAAGTCTTTGCCCTCAGCAACTGAAAGAGAAGATCTGGAAAGACTTTTGGGTGGCTTTGGTGTCAGCGTGAAGAAGCAAGAGGCCGAGCCCCATTATTCTCAAGTGCTTAAGCATGAAGAAGAAACAACAAAAGTTTTAAATCAAAGACAACATATGGAGGAAAGAGTCTTGGATGTACAACATAAGGCAAATCAGGAAGGTACAAACCAAAACATTCAAACAAAGATAAATGGAGTAGTGAGGCCTCCTTACTCTCCCATGTGGTCTGTAACTCCTGATGGAGCATCCCAATGTTTGCCTTTGGCTTCATCATCCTGGGAAGGTCAGAGAGGGGCACCTTGTGAGACGCACTGGAATGGTCAGAGAGAGGCAGCCATTCTGGAAGAGGAAATGGGACAATATGGGGAACTGGCTATGTACCCAGGCAGAAGGCCTGTGATCTCAAGACACTGTTCCTGTAGGTTGGGTTACTCCGGTCCAAATATTGAGGGTCCACCAAACAGGTCTTACTTCAGGCCAGAAGGCATTATTGACTCTTGTGGAGGGACAGGGGCTGGTGTCATTCTACAGACTGCTCATTATCCTGGAATTTATGGAGAACAAGAAAGGAGGAGACTGTTCCGTTCATTATCTGAGGGACCTCAACATTACCCAGGTCATGCACAGAGTCCACCAAAGAGAGGCAGTTTGAGGGATACACGCCCATACATTTGCCAGCCTCATCCACATGAACCCCCTTTTCCACCAGTATGCCCTTGCTCTCATTGCCAGAACTCTGCCTGCTACCCTGTAACTAACATGCAGCCATTTCATCGTGCAGAGCTGCCATTGCATATTCCTCAGCCTTATGGACAAAGTGTTCAAATCAATCATGATTTTCCACATCCTTTCCAAGTCCCTCAAACGAAGATGCTTTATGGCTATCCTCCTCCACACGGAGAAGAACCACTGCATTTTAACCAATTCACAGAAGGTGGCTATGGGCATACGTATCCACATTTTCTAAATCCGTCTTACCTCCCTCCTCATTGCCCACCTAATGGCTATGGTCCCCACTCATTTCCTAATTCCATATCCCCATATAGCCCACCTGGAGGTCAGTCTCCTCCTTCCGGCTCTATATCTCCAGCCAATCTCTCTGCTCCCAGAAGAATGAGTGGTGACACAATCTCTGCAAGCAGTGTAAGTGAACTTGCATCTGTGGAACAGCAGCAAGAGTATGGTAAGTATTAACCAATGATGTGTACACATTGATATTTTGCTTTAGGAAATGTCATTAATTAGTTGGGCCTACAAACTGACACATTAGAGGTGTGCTTAATGCACCTTTGGGTTCCATTTGTAAAAATACAACTCTTGGGGGGGGGGGGGGGGGGGTGCTGGTGGTTTTCAGCTAGCAAACTTTTGTTTGCCTATGAGACACATTCAAATATAAAATCAGCTGAGGAGCAACAGAAGCATGAAAACATTCCTGAAGGTGCCAAATAAGGGTTGTGATTGACTATTGTGGCCACTGGGAGCAACATCCCATGGGTTTGTGAGCAACATGTTGCTTGGGAGCCATAGGTTGGGGATCACTGAGCTAGAGAGTGGCTGGTTGAACTCTCCTGCCCAAGAATGAGGGGGCCCCGGGGTAAAGTAAATTGATGCATATCTGAAATATTTTACTTTGTATGGTCAGCTTATTAATATGCCTGTGTAACATGGGGGGGGGGGGATACTACAACATAAGTGGAATGCTATGTGGTACTGCCCATGATGTAATAAAGTGTAGCCCCCACCCTGAGAATCTCACAGCTGCATGAGCTAGCCCTGTAACTGGAAACAATGGTTATATATGGATCATTTATTTCAACTGCGGAGGATCTGGCTTTCATTATGGGCACTGGTAAACTAGGAGTGGAGTAGTGTTGGATTTAATATGGCAAATAATGGATGACAAAGCATTTCCCCATTTTCTTTCTCCTACATGTTAAGTATTACAAGCTAGAAATCATTCTGGATCCATGAGAGAAGTAAAAAAATATTCAGTGTAACCCTCAGAGTCAGCGCTCTGCTGCAGATTTATCTTGAAGAATTACATTTTGTAATTTTTGTTATACAAATGTTAAATTTGTATCTGGGCTCCAGATTATTGGTGGGTGACTAAGGCTAAGGCCAGACAGGGTCAGGCAATTTGGAGCGATTTTAAAAATCGTGCCGCTCCGTGTGAACACGCGCCGGCGTTTTTAAGCTATGCCGGTGCGCGGCTGTGCCTGGCTATTCGGGGAGATTCGGGGGCAATCCGTCGCGGCGAGAGGTCGCCAGGCGACGGATCGCCCCCGAATCTCCCCGTCTGGCCTTAGCCTAAAAGTGAGTATATTAGCAGCATATTAATATATTTTATCTTAAAATAACAGTTGGGTGATTGTACTGTAGGTAATGGGATGCAGAGAGCAATAGCAGTTTTAGGTCAGTGGGGTCTTAAAAATAAACCAAAAGGCACATCCAGACAATTGGCTCACCAAGCTGAATTTAATGGATTAGTTGCGCCATAAATTACCAATGGAAATTATGAACGTGACCTGGCCATAATTGCATTGTGTGTCTGACTATTGCAATTAAGCTGGAATCAGAGACCAGCCAGGAGCCCAGTGCGAAATAAAATGACACGCGTGCCTGCATGAGAGAATGATGTGCGCGCCTGCGTGAGAAAGGGGCTCGCGCACCACCGTGAAAAGGATGCGCACCGGCACAAAATCAGGCGCTGGCCAAAGGGCAGAGACGGAACCAGACTAGGGGGTAGGAGGCAGAGAAGGTGAGAGCCTGGTGCCCCCCACAGCTTTGTGCCCTAGGCACATGCCTACTCTGCCTACCCCTTTTAGCCAGTTCTCCCGGTCAACATTCCTTAATTTAACCAGTAACCTTCTGTGTGGCACTGTAACAAATGCTTTTGTAAAGTATAAGTAGATCCCATCCACTGCCATCCCAGAATCCAGGTCCCTGCTTACCTTCTCATAAAAGGAAATTAAATTAGTCTGACAAGATCTGTTAGAACCATGCAAACTCATAGTATTATGATTTGCAATCTTATCCCTTAATACCCCTTCGAAAAGCTTTCCTACCACTGATTTTAGACTAACTGGCCAATAGTTTTGAGGCTGAGAGGTGCTGCTACTGTCTGAAAAATCCTATGCAATCATAGTGAGTTGCCCTTTATTTCTGTACTGGGTTGGTGGGTGTTGGAGGCTGATCCAGGATCCACATGGAATAGGCGTGACCTGGGACTGCTGCTCAGCTCTGCGGGAACCCAGTTTCTCAACTAACAGACGATGTTGTCTCCAAGCCACCCCACAATACTGCTATTTATTTATTCCTTCTACTCCCACAGAAACCCAAACACACAACGACAACATTTAATTCAAGTTTCTCCGTAATCATCATTATCATTATAAAAAAAAGTCTCAGTGGCAAAAATAAATCTCATTTATCTCTAATATCATGGAGTGGAACAAGTTGCTTTGAGAAGGGTTTTATGCCCAATGTCTGAATTTTGTTCCATTCAGTTATATATTTATCTTTAATAGTGTGTACATACAGGCTATTATTTGTCATTAGAGGCCGAGCAGTAATGCATACACACAGCATTCATTAAAGGGGTTGTTCACCTTTTAGTAAAATGCAGAGAGTGATGTTCTGAAACAATTTGCAATTGGTTTTCATTTTTTATTGTTTGTGGTTTTATAGTTATTTAGCTTTGTATTCAGCAGCTCTCTAGTTTGCCGTGTCAGCTATTTGGTTTCTAGGGTACAAATTACCCTAGCAACCCTGCATGGATTTGAATAAGAGACTGGAATATGAATAGGGCATGGACTGAATAGAAAGATAAGTAATAAAAAGTGACAATAACAATACATTTGTAACCTTACAGAGCATTTGTTTTTAGATGGTGTCAGTGACCCCCATTTGAAAGCTGAAAAGAAACAGAAGAAAATTGCAAATCATTAAAAAACTATGACAAATAAATAATGAAGACCAATTGAAAAGTTTCTTAGAAGTTGCCCTTCTACAATATACTAAAAGTTAACTTGAAGGTGAACCACCCCTTTAAGGATTACAAATGACATACATAGAATTGATGCATTCCGTTAAAGGAGAACTAAACCTATACTTTAAAAAAAAAACTCTACCCCTATAGACCACCCTACACACACACCACCACCCCCCCCCCCCCCCCCCCCCCCCCCCCCCCCCCGTCAGCAAATGCCCCTAACTTTTTACTCATCCCTCAAGGTAGATTCAGGCGTCAGAGTTCAGAGCAGTCGTCTTCTTTGGTAATCTTCGTGCCTTCTTTCGACTCTTCTGCGATTCCCATTAGTTTTGGTGGGAAGAAGATGGCTGCCGTGAACTCTAATGCCTGAATCTGCTGCGAGGGGTGAGTAAAAAGTTAGGGGCATTTGCCCAGGGTAGTAAGTAGGCTGGGGGAGCGGGGACAGGCCCAGATTTGTGCAAAGGATATTAGGGGGCGGCATGCTGCCCAACCGCACCCAAATTGGTTCACAAAAACTGGGGATGCACAGGAGATATGATCGTTTTTAAAATTTTCTGTGCACCAATCTCCATTGCTCCAGTCCCGATGACAGAAATTTGCCCAAATATAGGGGAGGGGACGGGGGAGATGAACGCCAGTTAGGGTTGCCACCTTTTCTTGAAAAACATACCGGCCTTCCTATATATTAATCGTTTTTTCCTATTAATAACATTGTAATCAACCAACAAAAGTACCGCCCAGGTGGCAACCCTAACGCCAGTGGACCTAGGGGCACCCACTATATAAATCCGGCCCTGAACCGGGAGTCGGTCTATGGGGGGGGAGGTTTTTTTTTTTTAAAGTATGGGTTTAGTTCTCCTTTAAATCCACAGAGCTCAGAAAAAATGTCCGAGCCACAAAATGAACAAGAGTTATGAATAAGCTGTAAACTATGTATCTTGGGTGTCATTAGTTATAATTGGAGCTTAGTACTGTCACCTGAATCACATGACTCATGTTTTATAAAAAAAAAAAAAAAAAAAAAACAATGTGTCCTTTACTTCAAAATATGAGGATATTAGAGGTCAGCACTATTACACTTCTATATTTCAGCAGGGGATTCATGAATTGCTATAGACAAAGTACAAGTTACTGATCTCGTAGAAGGAGAATAATGGCAAACACATGAGGAGTGTGGCTATAAAGGAATGGGACCCAGATGTGCTGCAGATTGGGAGGGGTGAAGGCAGCAGAATGGAGGGATACAAATAGGACAGAAGGTGGAGGTGTCAGATTAGCTGCTGAAAGAGGGAATATTAGGGAGGGTAAAGGTGAAACATCCCTTTACTCTCTGCTTGATCACATCAGTTCCACTATCTGGCACAGCAGGAGGACCTTGTGATGATGGAGATAGGAGATAGATGTGATGGACCTTTAATACAATGCAATCATTACTGACCAAACTGTAACCATCAGCCCACATTGTTACCACCATATTAACGTGATCTGGGTCAAAGGAGGAAACTCTAAAATTCACTTTTGCTGTGAACTTTAAAATCTGAAGACATTTAAGCCTGATCTGCCCTTTTATTAGTTCTGGGTTGCAGGAGATCTCTGTGCCAAGGGCAGGGGAACAAAGAATGTCTTATACCGGCTCCAGTTTTTCGTTTCCATTACGCAAGCAGATCCAATGGCAGGGGACAAAGCAGCGATGCAAATATAATATATATATAATATAAAATATTGTCACATAGACATTTTCAGACAATGTGAAACAGAGGGAAATGTCATTGTCTCTGGATCACCCATGGGAATTAACTTTATTATTCCTAACCTGTAGGGCACATAACCATTGAGTGCATTTCACAAAGCACAATATTATGTTGGTGCAGCTAGTGCAATATGAGGCTGGGACATAGGATTGTGTCCCTGTTCTGCAATAATGTATGAATGAAGCATCTCCTTACTTTTATATCAGCAAGTAACAGTTTGTCATAAGGAGACTCTGTTTATACACAGGCATTCACAGATCTGACCCCACAGTATGTGACTGATGGAGTCATGGACCAAATGGATAGATGCCATGGGGCAAATTCACTTTTTTTGGGGCAGGGAGGAAGGGACGGACAGACAAGGGAAGGAGGGAGGGATGGACAGAGGAGGGTGGGACAGACAGAGGGTGATAGATGGGTAGGTGAGACATGCAGAGGGGAGTGAATCCAGACTAGGAGTAGGCAGAAGAATCTTGAACAAGCACCTGCCAGCGTTCCTCCAGTGTTGCGCACTAGCAGGCACGGACTGGCAATCTGTGGGTTAGGGCAAATGCCAGATGGGCTGCTATAAGGTGCCATAGAAAGTCAGTATTTAGTGGGCTGGTGGGGACTGTTTGGGCCTCTATGTGGGCTGATTGGGCCTCTGTGTACCTGAAATGCCAGGGCCTATTTTGATTCTCAGTCCAGTCCTGCGCACTAGGCAGGTGCCTCTTCCGCCCAGAGGTGGGCCTAGCCGACTGGGTGCCCTAGGCACACAAGCTGGACAGCTCGCCCCTCATCCCCGTCTTCCGCTCATGCGCGATGGCGGAGCAGGCCTGCACATTAGCGGTGCACGTATGTGCATCAGTGGCGTCCGTGTGAAAGCATTCCAGAAGTTCGCCTGAGCCGAAGTCTTGTACCAGGTCTGGTCTAGTGGTAGGCAGTAGAGGTAGTTGCCCAGCGCCCCCCAATCTTTTCACCCTAGGCAGCTGCCTCTTCTGCCTACCCCTAATTCTGGCCCTGGATCTGCATATTCTATAGTTAATAAAACCCCCTTCTCTTAACTTTTTCCCAAAGTGAGAGGTTGGGGGAGTGGGGACACAACTGGTCGGGCAAGTGGAGGGAGTCCTGGGTTGAAGCTGCAGTGCACCAGTCCCCTCTAAAGTTTCTTGCAGGGGGGCCCAGCGCAACTTTGTTGCACCACTGTGATCCATGCTTCTTTGGTCCTTGCACTTGAAGGGGATGCACCAACATATTCCACAGTATTGTAGAAGGGTGTGTACAGTTACATACATACAAACTACATACTAATATTGACAGATACAATACGCAAAGTATGAGTAAAAGGGGTATGAGAGAGAGGCAACATTTTCCCAGGTTTAGTTATCCACAGATGTTTCCTTTATTTCATTAAACTGTACTAAACCTGTAAATTCATATACTGATTGGTTGCTATGGGTTACAACCCCGGAGCAAACGTTGCATTTTGTATTTAATTTCGGCCTCCATAGTGCAACGAGTTTAATCACTCAGCTGGGCTTTATATGAGGAGCGAGCACGATTATCTCTGTTGTAAGAAATGGCACGTGTGGAATAGAGAAGCCCAGGTCTGCTGGAAGCATTGCAGCAGGTGATCATATAAGAGAGAAAGTGCTGAATGGAGCCCACGCTGGGATTTAACTACTCTGCTTCCCCTCCCATCCTTATATATATATATATATATATATATATGCTTATATTTTCCATATACATTCTCGGTATGCCAATCCCTGGCCCAATTTATTTCTTCATCTGTGTGTTTTATGAGTCATTCTCAGGCTTCCATCATTATAAACGAGTCCCCCGGGGACAAATTATTGAAAGCTTTAGTGAAATTTCTGTAGCCTGGTGCACCTCCCAAACAACTTCATTCAGTTACGTAGCCAGGAAAACATGAGGGTTTGTTTGGGATCATCTCCACAGCAGCGGCTTTGTGTCCCTGTAGAACCGGGCAGCGCACACATCCTATACATTCCACAAGCTTTAGCCGAATTCTCAACCAAAGTTACAGATGAAGGGGCTCGGGACTTACAGGGAAGCTGGAGAAACGTTTAGCATTCAGTAGAACACCTATATATCTCATTTAGAGCTGTCCAACCTATAAATGTAAGTGTATGTTTAATTGTACAGGGATGTGACCTGTTATATAGAATTCTGGGGGCCTGGGGTTTTCAAGTTAAGGGGCATTTCTGTAATTTGTATCTCTGTGCTAAAAAAATAATTTAAACATTAAATAAAGCCAGAAGGATTGAATTATATCATAATTGGGATCAAGTACAAGGTGCTGTTTTATTAATACAGTGAAAAAGAAAATTATAATTAAAAATGTGAAATATTTAATTAAACTGCTTTCTGGATAATCAGTTTCCGAATCAGAAAACGGATCCCATACCTGGATAAGTTTCCCTACTGTATATATGTTTTTATTGGTTTGCCACCTTTTACAGTAGAGAAAAACATGCAATAATGCAAATTTGCTACTTAGATAATTCCAGGCCCAGAATTACAAACGGGGCGCCCCTAGGAAGTCTCCGCTCATCGCCCCCTCCCTGTTCGTGTCTCTGTTCCCCTCCCCTTCCAGTGTCTCTGTTCCCCTCCCCTTACATTCCTGTGTCTCTCTTCCCCTTCCCGGGTCTCTCTCTTCCCCTCCCCTTGTCTCTCTCTTCCCCTCCCCTTGTCTCTCTCTT
>CM044434.1:136804920-136829744 GCA_024363595.1 Xenopus borealis | reverse complement strand
TTTCCCTATTAATAACATTGGGATGAACCATCAAAAATACCGGCCAGGTGGCAACCCTACATGCCGCCCCTGAATTCCTGCCTCCCTAGGCCAGGGCTTTTGTGGCCTTACCACAATTCCAAAAATCCCCAGGATGTTTCAGTGTAGTGGAAAGAACAGGTTTAAGTTAAACACCGGTGGTTTAAGTTTACATATAAATGAATAAACTGTATATTCTTTGCAAGATGACCAACATGTCTTCCAGTTACAAATCTCTGCATGACCTGGATGTTTTCCCAGCACCGTCACCTAAATAATCAGAACATTCCAGGCAGAGGCACTAATCCATCACTTCCAGCTAGTGCGGAATATTGCTGAAATGTTTATATAGAGGCGTCTCATACAACTTGGTGCCTCCCAGATGCCCAGTTTGCAGTCTCATCTTAGAAAATCTAATGCACTTTTGACTGGGTATATAAAGTCCAAGGTGGTGCCATTGTGAATGTATGGGGAGAGTTAGGTTGAGGCTGTAACCCCTAAGTAACCTATAGCCATTACTTAAGAAGAAGAAATTCTGGGTTTTGTTTAAATATTTCAGCAATAAGCGTAGTAGTAGTAGCAGTAGTAGCAGAACTAGAGTAGCAGTAGTAGTAGCAGTACTAGAGAAGTAGTAATAGTAGCAGTACTAGAGTAGTAGCAGTACTAGAGTAGTAGTAGTAGCAGTAGTAGTAGTAGCAGCAGTACTAGAGTAGTAGTAGCAGTAGTAGTACAAGCTCAGGGTCTGTTGTCAGTGATTACTACCATATCATGTATGTAGGTAGGTTCCAATGATCTGGGATTGATTTTGTTTAGCCCATAAAACAGTTAGGTGATACTTTGGGAGAAAATGGAACTCAGGAGTTTTACCAAATGAGGAAAGACTGCTCATGGATAGGCAGTTTGTTTGAAGAGACCTTCTTATTGAGAACCATAGTGTTAAAACTCATACACCATTGTCCGTACTTAAAATAAGTTCTGCACACTTTTCTCTTCCTTCTTCAGGGCTAAATAGACAAGTGAGAGTTCTTTATTAAGGGGTAATAATAGAGAGGGAGTGACATCCAGTGGCGTAACTACCAGGGGAGCAGAGGGTGCAACTGGGCCAGGGCCCCCACCCCTGCAGGCAGATTGGGCCCGTAGAGAAATTCCACACGGAGGAGGGTGGGAGGGGCTAGTTCTGTTACTGTTCCCATCTCTTCTTTCAGTTGCTCAGAGGATACAAGCTGGCCATACACATTAAGATCTGCTTATTTGGAGTGTTCGCCCAATGAGCAGATCTTTTCCTGATTTGCATAAAACAATCTCAACCAAAACCACCGGGCCAGCGGTTACATCAGGCGCCTGTGCATGCCAGTCAGGAGAGAGAGCCACATCAATGAACCAAAGTAATACTCAGAAGCTCACTGCACTATTCAGTGAAACACTAATAATTGCCTTATTAAAGGAAAGAATCTAACAACAAAACTGGTGTGTGTTAGGTTTGTGGTGAATACATATATGTATAGAGAGAGAGAGATTTTTCCTCCTTTTTTGTGCTGTCACATCTCTCAGATTCAAATGTTGCTTTGATGTCTGTACCTTGGATCTGTGGCCAATCAAATAACATTTCCATGCTACTACCCACAAATCCTGGGATTAAAATCCATTACTCTATTTGTTTGGGTAGACAATGCTGGTGAAGATTCACCTGTGGGGGCTTAAGCACAAGCCTCTTTGGTGGATCTGGAGTTTGCTGCAAATTAGTATTTTATTTACTCTTGTTGGACAACCTTAAAACATCTAATGTTTAGGAATGGTCATTTATACAATGTTCTGGGTCCAATGGTGGAGTGAGCCATCAGATTTGACCCTTTTATCTGCACTGGGCCACAAGGCTCCATTGTACCAGTTTTGCTCTGTTCTTTGAATGGTGCATCAATGTGTTCCAGTAGTTTCTGGGTTGTTGGATTAGGGTATTGCCTAAAGGTTAATGTAAAGTCAGTGGTATTTCCTTACTTTAATAGCTGACTGATTGAAGCATACACATGTTACGTCTATCCCCACAGATCCCAGTGATCGTGTGATGAAGTTGAATTCTCCAACAATGCAGCTGCATAAGCACATAGAGACGGGACCTGCTGTCGGCTCCTCTGCTGTTGTACATACCAACTCTTCTGCCCAAGGGAGCCCTAAGCAGCCGAGTGTTCCCACGGACCCTCACATCACAAGAAGCACCGCTAACCCTGATATTAACGTGTATGACCATAGCTCAGTGCAGCCAGATCATTTTGTGCATCCAAACAGTCCTGTGCACACAAGTACTCCCATAAATACTCACTGCCAGTCAAATATAAGTGTGCAGAATCCCACCCTTCAGGGCCATATTGTCACATCAACAAGCCCCACATCCCCCACAATTGCTCCACTTGTGCACATGCAGAATGTGACCCTTCCAGGCCATATTCAGGGGCAGACAAGTCCTACATCATTCAGAACATCTCCGCCTGTACAAATGCAGAATCCATCTCTTCAAAACCATAATCAGGGGCAAACATGTCCTATAATGCACCAATCTGCTCCACATGTACACATGCATGCTCTTCAGAGCCATAGTCAGGGGCAAATGTGTGCTACTTCTCCCACCCACACCCCATCTATACATGTACAGAATCCAGTGCTTCAGAGTCACAGTCAGGGGCAAACCTGTCCTTCATCTCCCCCACACAATCCATTTGTGCACACGCAAAATCAACGTTTGGGTCAAACATGTCCTGCGTCCCCAACACATAGTCCTTCTTCACAAACAGGCCATACTACACAGTTGCCCAGTCCATCTGTACAGTTAAATGGAAATAGTTTGGCTGCAGAAGGGCATGGCCAATTGCACTCGCCTGATGGACAAGCACAAGACAAGACTCATGGCCTGGCATTACAAGCAAACAGTCCACTCAACACAAAGAGTTATTCTGAGCAATCAGACATCCCTGACCATACACAAAACACATGTACAGAAGCACATAACACTCCTTCACCCTCTGAAGCACACGCACAGACAGGCAGTTGTGTAGTCAAACAGATCACCAGTACATTCCCACATTCTCCTAATCACACCCAATCTGCAGAGGGCCAGGCACCTGTGACCCCAGCATTTGCACCTACACAAACTAATGTGCCTCAACAAAAACTGGTCCAGTCTCACACAAACGGTTCATCAGTAAAGCCATATAGTACGGTCCATACACAGAGTCAGCTTGTGCAGACAGACACTTCTGTAGAGACAAAGCCTCATTCCGTACAGTCCCACCATCCTGTGCCTAAAGCAAGTCAAGTCTACACTGTACATACACAGAGTTCTTCCATTCAACTGTACCCGTTTGGAGGTCAGTGTTCACTTGTGCAGACTCAGAAACCTGTTCCAACACATGTATATGCAAACAACGCTACAGTTGCTCCCAGGTGAGAATATATTTGGTACAGTTCTCTCTAGAAAGAACCATGCTTGCTTACTATCATGTACCTCTTGGTCCTAGTGGTTAACAGAGTTTTCTCTCCAAAGGAAAAGAAGGAAAGGCAGTATAGATGAAACAGAGCTGACCAGTTTATAAATATGGCAGTGAAGAGACAAATACATAATACATGTGTTGTGCAGAGCAGGGCAACTGAGTATATATTTAGTGAACTGAACAAAGAAGCCTTTGATTGCAGCTTCCCATCTTCTTTATTTAGACACAATCTACTCCTTTTTACTGCTCATCTCTTCCCTAATTTATGTTTCTGTCCTTAAAGTGGACCCATCACCCAGACACACAAATCTGTATAATAAAAGCCCTTTTAAAATTAAACATGAAATCCAATTTCAATTTTTTATTAAAGCATTCATAGCTGTTTTAAGCTCATTTAAAAATCTCAGCTGTCAATCAAATATTGTCTGCCCCTCCTCTATGCCTTAGGCAGATAATTACTTTCACTTTCCATTCAGCACTTCCTAGATGTCACTGCTCCCCACACATTCCCCCAGTTCTCTTAACCATTTAATTGTGTAGCCAGGACATGGGGATAGACATCGGGTCCCCCATTCTGGTGCACAAACAAGATTCTGAGATGATACAAGGCTTGTCTTAATAACAGTGTCCACACAATGGCTCCTCCCTGCTTGCTATAATTATGAATTCCCAGACTGAAGAAAACAATATTAATAATTTATATAGTGTAATTAATGTTCATTTTGCTTGACTAATGTGATAAAATAGGATTTTGAATATTTTTTTGGGGTGACGGGTCCACTTTAAGTATCACAAGTCTTCTTCAAAGCTCTCTCTTCTGTCCTTCTGTATCTCATAATGCAGTTTGTGCAAATAACAGTGACAGTGTAGTAACAATGTAAATACTGATTGTGTATATTACTCAAAGTGGCCAAAGTTTTAGAATTTTCTGACAACTGAATTATTGTTTGTAACTTACAGGCCTGGGTTACCAGTATCTCATGTGAATACCGTCCCCTCTGCTAATGAAGCAAATACATTATTGCCAAGTTCTTTGTCTCAATCACATGTAACTAAAGTTGTCCTGCCAGTACCTGTATCATATGAGACTAAGAGAAGTCACGCTACGTTTGGACCTACTATGTCATTACCGGGCGGAACGATTGCTTTTGGGTCTGGTTACAGTTCTCAGAGTTTCTCTGTGCCAAAGACCACCATACCACTCCAAAAGAGAAGTGTCACTATATCCTTGCCGGTCAGCCCAGTAAACCCCCAAGGAAAAGAAGTACCAACCGGCCCACCAATATCACCGATGGGAAGTCAAAGTGATCTCCTGCCTCCTTCGCCTACACCTTTATTCCCTATTAGAACTGCCTATTATACCAGCAGCCCACCTAGCGTACAACCACCACGACTGCCAGAAAAAAGTCACTCTCCTGCAGAAGGGGAAAAAACTCCAGTGGATCCCAATAGATTGTCTGAGTGCAACAAAGGCCATCCATCACCAGTGGGTTGGTATTTCATACTTAAATTTGTGGCATTTTCTTGTTGAACAGTACATGGTAGAAGCACAAAGAGCATCTGCAATATGGGGCTTTCTTGCTAGAGGATTAACCACAATTTCCAATTGCACAAGCATTTAGCCCATCTCTCAGTGCCCATTGTGTTTCTGAAAAATCAAAACACTCTGGAGGGGTGAAAAATGTACTGGCTCCAGCTGTGAGGTACCTGCAACCCCCTCCACCCATCTCTCCCCCAGCGCATATAGTGTTCTTCCATGTTTTCCTCTTTTGCATCACAATTGGGGACATGGAGACGTCAGGGGACAGCACAGCAGGAGTGAGTTTGGGTTGGTGGGGCCAACCGGGGTTTTTTCCCCGCTGTCCTGTTGACCCAATCTGACCCTGTGCCAGTACACATGTATTGCAATGAAGGTGGCCATATACTGCCCAATCTGCTCCATTGACAAGATCAGCAGATGAGTGGATCTGGGTCCTGTTTGGCCACCCACACCCAGAGACAAGTTGGAATGATCCAACTGTAGGCCCTTTGGATAAGAACGTCAACATTTCCATGTGCTCCTCTTGCAGTGGGATTTTTGTGTTTGTCCATCAGGACTGTGAGTAGAAATAATATACTGTACTGTTTATGATTGGCTATTCATAAATGAAACTGTCTTTGTTCTTTAGATACCCAACAAGATGCTCCAGTTGCAGGAAATTTTGTGCAAGACTTTTCCAAGTTTTGGTATAAGCCGACCATTTCCCGGGAGCAAGGTACTAACAAAGTGCAAGCAGATGTAGTGTGTACAGGGGTCAAGGGGCAGCAGGAGTCTCTTTGGGGGGCTGAAGGGAAGGGTCACTGCTGGCAGATAAGAGAACTAAGTGAGTCCAGCTTTGAATCAGTTCAAAGTATGTTTGTCAGTCAGTGCTGGGAGGGACATTCCAGGATCAGATACCATTTGTTTATCTCACAGACGTAATGGGGGATTTCCATTTGTGCTTCAGGATTTTGTTACTGGGAAATAGTTGCACGTGTGGGTTTAGACATGTTCAGGGATGTGTCGTTCACTTGTCTGCCTTGTCTTCTTCTGACTTGAGTTAAGTGGAAGTAACAGTACAGTTTTCTATTCAGTTTTAAGTTTAATGGGGCTTTTTACTTATAGTAATGGGGAAGCTCAGCCGTATTCCAAAACAGGCAAACCACTTTTTTTTGTTTCACATTGCACGCAAGCGAAATATTTGGGTCTATTTGACAATAACAGGACACTTACCATTGTGTGACCTTGATGGTTGCCTTGTCTGTGGCTATGAATTTGCAGCAGACTGGTTCCCTAATAAATATGGGTTTTATAGGATTACAATTTCACTATTAACACTAGTGCACAGGTTTTGCAGGTGACGACAAAAGCATTTTTCATGGCTTTCCCTATTGAAACTGTGCAATTTTTTTGTCCATTGCAATGTGTTTGACTGCATGTATGAATTCAATTACTTTTATCACCGCACTCCCACAATTTACTCACACTGCTTGATGTGGTGCTGGATATCCGTAGACCTGGCAAGGTCAACAAAGTGAGAAGAATCCTGATGAAGGGAGGATTGTTCCCCCCGAAACGTTGAATCTTTGGTGAAATAAAAGGGGAATCCCCCCAACTGCAAGAGCATGTGTTTGCGGATCCGATTCTTCTCACTTTGTTGACTGCATGTATGAGCCATTCGTCATTTTCACTGGCATCATGCAAGATTTGCTGATGAGAATTGCTAAGCTTGAGGAGACCATTGTAGAAGTGACCTTTGAGCTGCTGCAAAGTCAAATACCCGGGTGTCCATCACCCTCTTAAGGATTTGCTCAACAAATATGAAGTGTATTGATTACTCCTCAGGGACAAACACCAGTTTGTTTGTCTGTCTGTTGTGTTTCCCTGAGGAACGTCACATTCAGTGATTGAAACATTGAACTAATTCTTAGCGTCTTAACAGCAGCCTGGAATACAGCTGTGCATGTACAATGCCCCTGGCGCTCAAACGACGGACTAACAAGATATTCTACTTGTATCTCCTTGTATTTTAGCTATTGCCATATTAAGAGGTGCAGAGCCAGGCTCCTTCCTTATTCGGGACAGTAACTCATTCCGGGGTGCATATGGTTTGGCACTGAAGGTGTCCAGCCCTCCTCCAAATGTAGCTGTGCAACCCTACAAAGGTAACTTGCAAATTATGTCTATTATTGGATTAGCTATGGGCAACCTGGAGCTTCAGCAACATCTGGGAGGGCTTTAGGTTGCCCAGCACAACAATTAACAAGATCCTCAATGTAGTTTGTGTTGGATATAATCAAATTCCACCTTTCTGCAACAGGAGATTCCTCCGAGCAACTGGTTCGCCATTTCCTCATTGAGACTGGACCAAAAGGAGTGAAGATTAAAGGCTCACCAATTGAACCCCATTTTGGTAAAAGGATTGCTTACATAGTTACCTGTTATGAATTAGCACAGCCATAAAAGGCTTGATAGCAAACTCCAGCTTTTTAATCTTAAAATGGCCATATACCCCCTTGTCACTCCATCCCAAGTCTGCAGCTGAATGGCTTCAGTATGGGCCAAAACAATTTGCTGCATGGCCACCAGACCCATCAGATATCTCTCAAGACACATTTGAAAATCTCTGGTGGATCAGTCTGATTTAACCTCCACCTTTGTAGCCAAACAGGCAAAGCTGTGTTTGGATTGTGACCTTGCAGATCTTCCTTCTTATGGTTAGCTTGAGGCTATATAGTCATATATGAGAGCCTAACTTCACCAAATCAGCTTATTCATGCAGCCCCTTCTTGATGGCCTCCATTATTGTTGGACCGATGGCCAAACAATCAGATCAGGCCAATATGGAGCAGCACACAGGTGGCCATATATGGAAAAAATCAGCTTGTTTGGTGACCTTGCCAAATAAGTAGGTATTTAGGTGTATGGCCAGCTTTAGTCTCCAAACTAGACTGTATTAGCTCAATGTTACTGTACGTTGTGTTTCATTTATGTAGGCAGCCTCTCAGCCCTGGTGTCTCAGCACTCGGTCACACCGCTCTCATTGCCATGCAGACTTCAGATCCCTTCCCGTGGTGAGTAGGATGTACAGGCTTAGGGTGTAAGTTAATAATACTAGCTTCTGCTCATGAAAGTAACTGAAGAATGAATCATTATGCTCTTGTCAGTATGCTGTCCATCTCATAATAAAATATCCACCATTCATTTGGAACTCCTTCCTCTGCACATCAAGTAGATATAAGTGATTCTATTCCACCTCTGCACATTGAGATGCATCTTTGCCTGGTTCTTCTCTTTCCCAGATCTGGTGGAGCAGAGCTCAGAAGTCATGGTTCCTACAAACATGAGCACAGCAGCAGATTTATTGAGACAAGGGGCAGGTAATTGGCAAACAATCAGTAGACTTAGGTTTGGGTTGTAAAAAGCTGATATCACTAATGGATCCAATTAATCTGTGCCTCTCCTTCTAGCATGCAGTGTGCTCTACCTTGGCTCTGTGGACACAGAATCTTTAACTGGACCCCAGGCCATTTCCAGGGCATCAAATGCCATTTTGACTCCCCCTAGGTCCAGTGCAACTACTGTCCATTTCAAAGTGTCTGACCAGGGTATCACCCTTACTGACAGCCAACGAAAGTGAGTATGAGGTCAGGCTACTCTTACGTTGCTTATAGCACATCGTCGAATGAAACGTTTGATTGTATGATATTTTCATGTGTTCCAGACTGTTCTTCAGGCGTCATTATCCTGTTTCTAGTGTAACGTACTGCAGTAGTGACCCACAGGATCGCAGGTATCTTTGTGATTCCAATACAACTGTAAATGTACTAACCAGGCAGCTAAAAAGTATCTAATAGCTCATTAGAACCATAGGAAATATTGACTTCAAAGCACTTATTATTTTGCAGGTGGACCAATCCAGACAGGACAACATCAAAGTACGTATAGCTTAAACATCACCCTGACTTTCTAATAGTCTCTCAACATAATGTGGTTAATGAAGATCCTCCTTAAAGGGATCCTGTCATGGGAAAAAAAATTTTTTTCAAAATGTATCAGTTAATAGTGCTGTTCCAGAAGAATTCTGCATTGAAATCCATTTCTCAAAAGAGCAAACAGCTTTTTTTATATTTCATTTTGAAATCTGACATGGGGCTAGACATATTGTCAATTTCCCAGCTGCCCCAAGTCATGTGACTTGTGCTCTGATAAACTTCAATCACTCTTTACTGCTGTACTGCAAGTTGGAGTGAAATCACCCCCTCCCTTTACCCCACCCAGCAGCCTAATAAAAGAACAATGGGAAGGTAAACAGATAACAGCTCCCTAACACAAGATAACAGCTGCCTGGTAGATCTAAGAACAGCACTCAATAGTAAAACCCATGTCCCACTGCGTACTATTCAGTTACATTGAGAAGGAAAAACAACAGCCTGCCAGAAAGCAGTTCCCTCCTGAAGTGCTGGCACAAGTCACATGACTGGGGCAGCTGGGAAATTGACAAAATGGCTACCCCCATGTCAGATTTCAAAACTGAATATTAAAAAATCTGTTTGCTCTTTTGAGAAATGGATTTCAGTGCAGAAGTCTATTGGAGCAGCACTATAAACCGATGCATTTAAAAAAAAACATGTTTTCCCATGACAGTTTCCCTTTAAGGGTAGTGACACATGGGCAGATTCAGGGAGATTTAGTGATCTGTTCTTCTGGCCGATAATCTCCTCGAACTGCCTTTGCGCGTCTTCCCTTCCTGTATAATGAAGAGTTGCCTGCGCCAAGCTCACACGTTGCTTAATTTTCCGAAGTCCCTCCGAAGTTTCCTCATGAGGAAACTTCGGAGGGACTTCGGAAAACGAAGCAACGTGTGTGCTTATAAGAACACATCCAGAAGAACAGATTAGTCACCAGGCGATTAAATCTTCCTGAATCTGCCCGTGTGTCACAACACTTAGAATGAAAGGAATAGGCAGGCGTGTTCATTTAGGAGTTCTAAAGAGCAGATGTCTTTTCACTGGGAACCAGGGAAACCACGGATAAGCACTGGTCTCCAGCAACAGTGCTTTTTCTTGTCCTGGTTTTACTGAGCAGTCAATTAAAGGGGAAAAATTGTGATAATGAAAATTTAAGTTTCAGCACACTGAAATAAGAAACTTTATAAATAGAATCAAATTTAAAAAATCTGTACCGTTTCTGAAATAATCAAATTCATCTTCATTCTCTCAGCATCTGTTTCTCCTCATTCAGAAGTTGGATGTTAGATGAATGATCCATTATATAATATAGGGGGGCTCCTTTTGCCTAGAAGATGTATTAAGCTGGCCATAGACTTTAAGATCCGCTCGTTTGGCAACGTCACCAAACGAGCGGATCTTTCCCTGATATGCCACTAATGACAGGGCTATATTGGGGTAATCCGAACATTCGGCTCTACGGCTGAACGATCGGATTATGACGAGGGCAATGGGCTCCGACTGGTTGGTCGGGAAAAAAAGAATCAAATCTTCCCGATAGATAGCGTGACCAGATATCGGTCGCAAAGACCTGTCGGAAGCCTCCATACACGGGCAGATACGACTAAACGACTGATATCGGACGCTTTATCTGCCCGTGTATGGCCACCTTTAGAGCTGACTCTATTAAAATCACCAGGCATCATGTCTCTCTACCTGCAGAATTTGTGCAACAGGCAATTATTTTGTTTAAACTGGAATCAGTCATTTCAATGAGCGCTAATCCATCTGCTAGGAAAGGAATCCCCTCTATAAGATATAGTGGATTATTCATCTGGCACCCAACTCCTGCACGAAGACCGAATAAAGATACACAGATGCTGATAAACTTGATTTTTTCAGAAAAAAAAATTTCATTGATTGTATTTAGAAAGTTTCTTATTTTAGTATGAGGAAGCTTATATTAAATTTTCATGTTCGCGATAATTTCCCTTTGAATAAAGTTACTGCATACTAAACAGATGATTTATATCATAAGTGAGGGTCATTTTCCAACAACCTAAACACCAGTGTGAGAGTATCAAGGCGCAGAGAGCAGCACTTGCTCCAACCATACATGACCCCTGCAATGAATAATAAAACAAACGTTAACACCCTCACAATCAGTTGCTGGCCAAGTTTCCAAGTCTGTTTTCTCATCCCAGTGTAAAACCCTTTCTGTCCTTTTTCTTTGCAGGGTGTTTGGTTTTGTGGCTCGGAAAGCCGGCACTGCGGCCGAAAACGTGTGTCACCTTTTTGCGGAACTGGACCCTGAGCAACCGGCTTCAGCCATTGTTAATTTTATCACCAAAGTCATGCTGGGCGCACCCAAGAGATGAATGATAGCGTTGGTTAAGGGGAAGGAATTCTGGGAAAGTAGACTAAAGGTCAGAGAATGTCATGCGATGAGACACAGAAGATGTGTGAGTGAGTGCTTGTAGCATGTGCGAATACTGTTACTCCTGTAACCCAATTCTGCTGGACCTTCCCAACAAGGACATGGAATGTTGGGGGAATTTATACCCCCTGCTCTATGGAGAAAAGCAGAGCAAGCTTTAACCTTGTGATACTCTATTGCACATTACTGTAGAGATATGTAAATGCAGCTGGCAGCTCCCCTGGGGGTCTGCAAAGCTCAATAGAAAGGCATCAGACAGAAATATATGACAAACGTATCCTGCTCATAGGAATAATAATCACTGTTGCTTATCTGTGTGGCTCTCAGCTTATTTCCAAGCAATACTATGCAGTAAGTGACCATCACCCTTAAATTCCCAGCTCGTGCCTTCAGGGGATACGTGGGGGTGTCATGGTCACACCTATCATCTAAACAAGCTACACTAACAAGCATCCATTATTTACACTCCCTTCTGTACTTGTATTAAGTCCATGTAAAAAATATAGGAATGTCTTCCCCCTACTCATCAACTCTAGGAAACTTTTATGGTATCTGCTGAGCCCTGGGTGCAGCTTATTAATCACCATAATAATGTAACAGGCACACTTAATCTGCACAATTTGTGGTGTATCTTAAGCTGCCCATACACAAAGAGATCCACTCATCTGGAGTCATCGCCAAACCAAAGGCAGAACTATATCGGGGTAACCTCATTTGGCCCTGGGGCAGAGCGATAGGATCACAAAGAGGAGCAATGGCCTCCGACTGGTCGGTCATCAGAAAAATGAAACCTTCCCAATCACTATCATGGCCAGATATCGATCGGGAGGCCCCCATACATAGGCAGATAAGCTGCCGAATTGGTCTAAAGGACCCATCTATGGCCACCTTTACAATGAGAGACACAATAATGAGGCTACGAATACATTTAGGGGGATGTTCCCACTTTCAAGCAGTAGATATTTCATAGCGTAGAAAACCTGCAACAATGTAAACAATGTGGAGCTGGAGTATTGCCAGTGAATTCTATGAGGATGACGAGGGGGGGGGGGGTGTCACTTTTCGTGCATCAATATTTCATTCCATTTAGCTGCCGGCTCGTTCGGAAAGCAGCCGCTTCTTTAGGAATCCATTCTGCCGCCTTGTGAAATCCCAATTAGGTTGACTTGACAGACGTGTGAATCGTAACGGTTGCTCTTTTGTCAAAGGTGAAGTCGGTCTTTATGATGGAATTATTGAATATCGAAAAATCCACTAACAAAATGAAAGTTGCTTTCCCTTGTGCTGCCTTGACTGGAGCCTGTTAGACTGTATGGCTTTGTATTTGGTGGGATAAAGGGCTGCAGCAGATCAAACCAAATAAACCTGGCCATCCAGAGGTAGACTAAATCCATAATAATACTGAACAACACTGCTGCATATTAGCATGGATGGTTTTCTTTTCTTGTTCTCCTCCCAGCCTTGATTGACAAGCTGTCAAAAGCAACAAGGCTGTGATTTGTATTTCTTCAATTTCTAGAGCAGGGATCCCCAACCTTTTTTTTACCTTTGAGCCACATTTTTTCAAATGTAAAAAGAGTTGAGCAATGCAAGAATGAAAAAAGTTACTAGGGGTGCCAAATAAAGGGTTTGATTGGCTATTCAGTTGCCCTATGTGGATTGCCAGCCTACGTGAGGCTCTGTTTGGCCATAAAACTGGCCAAAAACTTCCACTCCAAGCCATGAATTAAAAATAAGCAACTGCTTTAAGGCAAAATCCAAGGGGTTGGAGAGCAACATGTTGCTCAGGAGCCACTGGTTGGGGATCATTGATCTAGAGCGTTGATCCCCAACCAGTGGCTCCTGAGTTACATGTTGCTCCCAGTAGCCTCAAAGCTGGTGCTTCTTTTTGAATTCCTGACAAAGACAGTCTGGTTGCATAAAGAGCAGGTGTAACAGCAACTAGAGCCTCCTGTTGGCTGCAAGTCCACATAGGACTACTAAATAGCCAATCACAGCCCTTATTTGGAAGCCCCAGGAATTTTCTGCATGCTTATGTTACTCTCTAACATTATTTTACACTTGAATGTGACTCATGGGTAAAAAACTTTGGGGACTTCTGATCTAGAGGGTCACCAGTTGCCCAGCTGTGCTTCTCAGTTCTGCATGGGGGCAAACACTCTATAGAGCTTGAAATACTTTGGTCACACCTGCCTCTGTTAGCAGAGAATTCCTATATGTGGTATGGACTTGTCCCGAATATCTGATTTGCTCCACAAAGTAGGCTAAAGGCCCCCACACACACACACACCGATAAAAGCTGCCGACAGACTGAGTCAGCAGCTTATGGGCCCCTATGTGGGGCCCTCAGATGGGCTTCCAGATCAATATCTGGCCAAAAGTCAGCCACATCTTGATCAGGAAGGTTTAAAAATCCAGTCAGATCCCGACCGCATCTGTCCGTTGATGCGGTCCCACGACCCGACCGCCTGTTTGGACTGTATTGTGATCCGATCGTTGGGCCCACCTCAATATGGGCATATCGGGGAGAGATCCACTCATTTGGCAACACTGCTAAACGTGTGGCTCTCCCTGTGTATGCCCAGCTTTAGTCACATTAAAACAGGTGATTAAAGAAAACAAAAACGAACCACATAAATATAATACTGTAAATATCATGTCTGACCACTGCCCCCCGACTTTTACCTTAACTACCACTTCTTGTATTACAACCCCTATAGAATCAGCTTTTAGTGCTTCCTCGGCTAACATCTATTCTTACTGCAACCTCAGCATGAGTTAGTAGTGCATTACATAGCTCTGACTCATGGTGGAATCCACCAGTTACAGCCGGTGACTCAGTCAGTGACTCACAGCATCATTGTGTTGGCGGTAGCTGGAAAATCAAGTTAGTTTGAGGAAATGACAAATTGTTAAATATATACATCACTGTAAGGAAAAAAAAAATCTGTTTCTACACTAGACAGTGAGTTTGCCTATGACCATTTTCCTGCCATGCCACCCTAGAAACGTTATGGGTCGGCAGTTAATATTATTTGCACTGCTGGCTCTGACTCATGAAACCAGCTAACAGACCTGGAGAAGAGCAGACTTCTGCACGGTGTTCAAGAATCATAACCAGAAGTGAGTGCAGAGAAAAGGGATAAACACTGCTTTCAGTTGCAATTACATTTACAGAAGTTGTGCAAGGAATTTGTTTGTTTGGAGGAACAGGAATGTGATTTTGTGCCAATAACATCTGGCCGCTTATAATATATATAATAAATTCATGTAATATATAAACAAACTTGGCTAAAAGGAAGAACAGGCATTTGGGCTTTTCTATGACCATTTATAGCTTGAATAGATGTGCAAATATATATATATTTTTTTTTTCAGTGCAACCTTGGTAAATATATTTATGGAACTGTATCTATGGAAAGTAAACTTTAAATAAATCCAGTATAAATTGTGTGGCTTTAGTTCTGCAGCTCTTACACAGAACAACGCAGAGATTATGGTGCATCTTGAAGAGGAAGGTAGGGAAACACCAATAATGTACAAACACTCACAACTCCATGAATTAAATAGAGATCTGGGACTTTAATATATGTATATAAATGTATATTGATTATGTACAGACATCAGAGTATGTTTTAGTGCAATTCGGTGGAATCTGTGTATGAGCAACATGGCCGGCGGTTTATGAAAGGAAAGAGGTGGCGGAAGCAGCAGGCGGAGAGAAAGGAAACAAGATTTTACGTGTGTCGAGCTTAGTGTTGTACAAAGGCCTTCAGTTTCAATTTGCTCCCAATAAATAACATGTAACAGAATGTGCAGACACTAGAGAATGTTTTAGTCAGAGATTCTGCTGAACTACATCTCCTACAAGAGTTAAAGATGGGGGTAGTGGCATCACTGAGCAGCTGCAGAACCACTGCCTGGACATCCCCACACCAGGGTGCCAAGCGGAACCAATTTGTTAAACCCAAACCAGGACCCGCATTCTTACCCGCTTGGACCCACTACCCAACCCAACTCGAAGGGACCTTATCTGTAACCTGATCCACCATCAAGAATCAGGAAGTGCTGTCATTGTAAACTGGAAGTGACATCATCGGAAGTAGGCGTGAGTAAAACTCGCTACTGAGAAGACCCGCCAACCTGCGTCCATACCCGCACCCAAAACTTCTACCGGCAACCCACATGGTTTCCAGCTCTTTTGCGGTAACCGACCCACTGAAGAAAGAAGCACACTTACAAAAACATAAGGTGTGTCAGCCAGTGGGACTGATACGGTGGCCGATAGGTATATTTTCCCAGGGGCCTGGGCCACGTCTCCAGAGAGAACATGTACAGAACAAGGACACTTCAATATAAAAGCTCGAAGTGCACAACCATTTGTCCAACAGGTTCTGAAGTACAGGTATGGGACCCGTTATCCAGAATGCTCGGGACCTAGGATCTTCAAGATAATGACTCTCCGTAATTTAGACCTCCATATATTAAGTCTACTAAAAATTCATTTAAACATTGAATAAACCCAACAGACTTGTTTTGTTTCCAATAAGGATTCATTATATATTAGTTATAAGGAAATCATTTAAAAAAATTTGGATAAAATGGAGTCTATGGGAGACGGCCTTTCCGTAATTCTCAGCTTTGTGGATAATGGGTTTTCCGGGTAACAAATCCCATACCTGTACAAGTTAAGTGGTTACAATTTGGGCATAACTATTTCCCTCTCGTAGGCGCCATGTGACCATTCTGCGGCAACAACTATTCATAAGTCTTTTACTGTAACAGAAGAACTTGGGTTATCAAGTGACAAGTTCCTTCAGTTTCCATTGCAGTTTCTGAACCAAAAGCCCAGAATGTTTTCACTCCACCGTCCATCCACCCCAGCCGGGCTCAGAGCTCACGTCTCCCTTGCAAATATATGGCAAGAATATTGGCCCATTACCTGGAAAGTGTTGGCCAACCCTGCTTACTAGGAGTCCCCCTACTTATGCCTGACCAGGGAGATGGGCAAACCAAGCAATTTACTCCTTGTTTTATTACAGAGAAGCTTCCCATTTCTTCCCTGAAAGTCTATGGGGCATCTTACTAAAAGGATCTGCAAGTTATGGCTTTTTATACAGTACACATTATGGCAATGCACCATACTAAAGATTTGTAACTGAACAACGTTTTGAGAAACTATTGGCTATTTTATAAGTGCATTTGCTGCTCAATCTGGTTTTAAAAAAAAAATAAAAATGCTCAAGCCAGCTCCATCTAACAAGCTGTGTGTATGGACAGACTAATAAAGAGGCACCATCTGATTGGCTCTCATTAAGCAGAGAACCTAAACAAAAGTCTTCTCGGACAAACACATGATTATTGGCTGTAGAATTAAAACGTTACGATGTATAAACGACCAATGGGATGCTCTAGAAATGATAGCGCCACATATAGCATAAATTAACCCACGCTTTTGGTACAAGTACAAAATGAAAAATAAAAATGGATCATATTCTGATGTATCCAGTACTCGCAGTAACCAGATGTTTACTTCTAAATGCACAATTCCGATTGGATCTAGAACTTTTCAGCTATTTTTACATTATCCCCATTTGCGTATAGACAACCCCGACACTAATTTAGGGGTAATTAAACTACGGTACTGCCATAATTACAGATTCCCAAACTGATACAGCAAACAGGGAGTTCAACTTTATAAACCGGCAGTTGCGACTAAACTTCTATTCAAATGGAATGTCCTGTGTCCTATACAGATACTGCAATAACGGTTTACCAAACACTTTAGGCAGGTGTAGCGGGGGAAGATCCCCTGAAGTCGTGTAAACAAATAAAATTGCAGGGGATCTTCCCCGCTACACCTGCCTAAAGTGTTCGATAAATGTTTATTGCAGTAACTGGGAGAGGTGCCGACCCCTCCAACCATCACAAGCCAAAACTGAATGAGAGAGGCTGGGGGAACAGGAAGATTGGTTGATACGGTCCTATACAGATACTGCCATCTATAGGAAACAATTAGACACTGCAATAAAAAGAAACCTTGGATCCTGGTGGTCTCACGGCATAGCCAAGCATTAGTGATCCAACTGACAGGCGATGTTGAGACCTGTAGTTCAGCCACTGGATATCATAAATATAAGACAAGTCAAATAAACATCTGCTTCAATGGCTTTGTATAAAAAAGCATATGGTAACCCTCAATGTTACAATAAACATATATATTTTCTTTGGTGACTTGAACAAGACAGGGGATTGCTCCACTAATCCTGCATAAACCCCAACATTAAACAGAAGGGAAAAAAAAAAAAATCATTCTGCATCTTTGGTTTTTACTTTGTAGCAAAAAGCATACTCCTAAAGCAATCCAGACCTATGTGGTGTCCTTAGTGAGCAATGTTAGAAAGCAGGCAAGAATACATTGCAAAGAGCGGGCATCATCCTATTATGGTGTAGGAGAGAGTAGCAGCACAGATAAAGAGGTAGTGATCCTTGGAAAGTCCTCGAGATCCGGGCTCAGCCCAGATCTCTGCTATAAGATCTAAACACATTCAGTTAAACCTTGGTCAAATCAAGTGGACAGGACAGAGGCGCATAAGGGTGGGTAACAGTATTAAATAAAACTAGACATTGTGTCCCTTTCACTTATATATTATTTTAAAGCAACATATTTTCTGTTGGTACAAGGAGATGCTCTTCTGCTGTTGGTGAACTACAATTCCATGTCCATAACAAATGGTTCCAACTAACGGGAAGTGCTAAGCGTGACTTATACGGACAATGAAAACAACAGTGCTGGTCCTATCTTGGCTGTGATTCAGCAATTAGTGGATGGGGTCACTGTTTCTGGGATCATCATATGACTCGAATTAACCCAAAAAAAACAGATTGTAGTTTGTCACTGGGGAACATGCATAGCTTGTTATTCTTTGCAGCATGAGTTACGCACAAGCTGCCAGTATTGGGAATCTGAAAACTACTGGATATCCGTATAGTATGTATCTGTAGCTGGCCATACACCTTCATATGGAAGGAAAACTTGGCTATTTCTACCTGATCATTCCTCTCCTTGGGTGCAGCACAGAGGAGGCAGCTCCAATAAAACACCCTACTTACACCTCAGATTGCATTTGCTCCATCTAAGAAGAAAGTCGCATCTGCCGGTGCATAGGGGGGCTTCAATAAGGGATGGACTTTTCTCCTGTTTCACTTGTAATCTGTTCATATAGCCCTTAAAGACTACTGAATTAGTTGAACTAATTATCCATGCCAGTGGGCATATTGTATGACAGCCGCATCGTGCTGCCATCTTTAGAGAATGATGTCTATGCAGTGCTGTAATCCTGGCAGTGCAATTTTTTTGTATCTTCGTAATTTAAGGGGCAAACAATTCCAAGCCTATTCCTATAATATATACACACACTGAAGTACAACAGGGTGCCTGCTGCAGCCCAGAATGAACGGAAGGGTTACCCTATGAATGTAGGACACTGGTCGGGGTTCCTTTTCTAATGAGGAAAGTATAGTCCATCACACCACAAACTGGGCACAGGAGCTCTAGAGATGCTCACTTGTTTCCCTGTTCCGCCTGGTCTCCTGCTTGGCCAGTATTTACAGGCATAGAACCAAACTGAGCCGGCACTCACAAATAAAAGGGAAATGATATGCTTCCAAACACGAAAAAAGCACTATCACAAGCCCACGTGCAAATCGTGCATGACCAGGGAGTTGATGTATGGGAAACATGGCTAAAGGATGCAGTGTGCCGATACACGCCGGTGTAACTTCACCCACTTAAGGGATGAAGGTCGACTTTCACTTTCTCCCCACTGCTCAGCATTCCTATTGTCGGGTAGAAGCCGCCATGAGGCAGCACGGATTCTTTTTTCCCAATTATTTTTCCATTCCTTGTGAAGAAAACCTGCCGGGACAGAAGCCATTATAGATATAAAATGTATCAATAGCATTTTTTTTTGCTGTGTTTAACCTTTACTTTACCCAAGAAGAGCAATAAATTGGCACAAATAGGCAGAAGGATTTAAAACACCATATTATACTTTGTATATTCCCTTTGCAACAATTCCCCATTAAAACCCAAACCAGGCAAGTAGAAAATCTAAAGAACTGCACTCATGGGCAATTCATGTATTGAGTTAAAGTGCACCTGCCAACCCAGACTGCTGCCCCCACCAGAGGTGCAGAGGCTAAATTGGGCCTACACAGATAGAAATCTCCTGATGTAGGTGGCCATGTTGAACATGAATATAAGGAGAGCTTCTCCCGCTGTGCTTGTTGCGCGCATGCCGAGATTTATCCTCCCTGCTACAAATAGCTGCCCATACTGGGGGTACCCTCCTGTGGCAGGCTAGCTATTGTTGGGGCCACTGGTGGGGGGAAAATTTTGGGGTGATGACAGGTGCCCTTATCGCTGTACAGCTAGCTCAAGTTTAAACTGTACTTGGTTAAAAAGACAAACACAGAAAATGAAAGTAAAAGTGCTCAGATGGGCACAGAGTAAATTTACATAAGTACTAGTCAAAAACTCAGGTTTATTCAGAATAAACCAGAAACTTCTTACCAAGTACTTACCATTACTTTTCTGCCTTCATGCGCTCTCTCCATATCCTCTTCCTCCTCTTCTTCTTCCTCTTCTTCCTCCCAATCCTCCTCCTGTTGCTGTTCTCGTCGCAGATACATTACATTCCTTACTCCTCGTGGCTGATGCCTGAGCTCCTTCATGTCACAGCTGTCGTCGCTCTCTCCTAGAAATGAGGGTTTATGAGCTGGTAGTGTTCTTCCCAAGCCTCTTTTAGAGTCATTAGCATGCAGTAATATGTGAGCAGAGCTTCCTCTTACCTTCACTATCAAGTATATAATCCCGGGGAAACATGATGCCACAGCCCATAATATCTCCCTTGTAGCAGCGGGGCCCAAAGGGATCTCCTACACCACTGCCATGAAATATCTTTCCATCGTCTAGGAGTAAAAGGGACACACACAAAAAATGATAAACATCACTTCAGCTCTTAGAAGCTTTTGCACACTGAAAGCACTTTGCATATGCCCTGTGCTGCTCCAAAGCTGCCCATGGAGACATCAAATAACTCACGATCAGTTAAAAGGACAATTGTTTTGGAATTATAAAACATTAACATGAGGACTGGTGAATATGAGCTCAGTCTCAGTGAAGACTGGTCAGGAAACTGGCAATGCATGGAGACTTTAGTTCCCTGTTAAACCATTACAATATATAAATAGCCCTCTACATCAGTCACAGTTCCATAGAAATGACACATACCTGCATGATAAGCAACAGAACCACGGCTCCAACCTGGATGCCTGTTTTTGGGGTAATCCTGCAAAAATATGAAGTTGCTAAGTAATACACAGGGAAATGAAGAAAACATAGGTAAACAAATAAAACAAAAACCATTACAGGAATTTTAGCTCATTCCTCCATACAGAACAGCTTCAGCTCTTGGATGTTGAAGGGTTTCCTCATATGAACCATTCACTTTAGGTATTTGGTCTTTTAAGTCAGCTCTTTGACTTGGCCAAACCACAACATTCACTTTATTATTCTTTAACCATTGAATGGCCAAAGAATGAATATGTGTGAGGGTGTATGCGCACAACAGCTGCAGCCCTTACATACATTCCAAACATCAGTGCTGTAGGGTAATCGCAGACTGGGCAATATTTAGAATTGTTGATTGGTGGGAGCAGGACAAATTGTAGCTATTCCCATTGATTTTGGATTGGGGGGGGTGTCATTGAATTTTGTTCCCCTCTCAAGACACATGAACATGTCCAGACTACAAAATGCTACAAAAACCCAGTATGGCGTTACTATTAATGCAAGGCAAAAAAAATAAAAGAAATCTAAAAATTAAATTGGATAAAATTGCCCCATACAAAAGTGTTACAATATATAACCTCAAAGACCAAGAGTTTTTGTCCTGTTAACGAATACTATTCCACTCGAGGTTGGAGTGCTCTACCTCTTTAATTCCAATGTGGATCCAGGTGCTATAGCAGTACTCTGACCAAGCCTGCCTATGGTCCAATCATCAATCCGAATATCCCATACACTGCAGCACACTGGAGACTGAGGTTTAGTGCAATTTGGATATTTATTAGCTCATAGTACACCTGTATGCTTGTCTACTATGAGCGAATAAATATCCAAATTGCACTAAACCTCAGTTTCCAGTGTGCTGCAGTGTATGGGATATTCTGTTAACGAATACTAGTCTAAATTCCCAGTCCAAGAGCAGCAACTAGAGAATGTTGACAAACAGTAGACTAATTAAAACAAGGACAGTAGGCAAAAATGAATGAAATGCCCCCTGGGGCCTTCACTTACCTTTCTTGCCAGGCCAAGAGCTATGTAACATTTTTCCCCGGGGTCCACAATCTCTACTTCAAAGTAATGGCTACGAGTGCTGAGACAGCGGCGGGCTTGTGCCAGGCCCACATCTATGATGCTTTTACCATTTCCCACATATTCGAGGAGCTGATGAAATCAATTCAGTTATTTAACACATTATACAACTCGCTCAATATAAACCAATATGGGACAGTCAATTGTGCATCCATATCGCTGTACATTGCATTCATGATCCTTGCCATGGTTCCCTCACGTAACCTAACTCATTATCCCTGAACAATAATAAAGAACTGGAAAGAGCAAGTACCGTATGGAGAAAGAAGGGCAAGGAGATAACCAGCTGCTTTACACACATTTAAAAAATCATCCACACAAGCAAATTAAGGAATATTTTATTCACATGCACCTTTGGAATTGTTTCTTACGCTAGAGCCCCAAACAAATGGTTGCACTATTAGGATAAGAAAGAGAAAATGGAATACAGGACATCACCATCAGGTTTTATAGTAAATGGAATAGCTTACTGTGCCAGACACTCTCACATCATGTAGCCTTCCCCATTCATCCTCATAGCTGTCCACCATCATTATGCCGTCATCCTCCTCACTACCAAGCTCTGCATTCAGATGAAGCCGCACCTCCTCACCAAGGGAATGCATCCCAACCGCTGGGAAAAGTCCATCTGGGGACAGAGGCATCACAGTGCTGCCAACCTGCAGTAAGAAAGAGAAATATTCTACAACTGAACAGAAGACAAAGTTTCATTGACCATATCATATTAACATGTGCACTTATAAATGAACAGTCAAAGATGCCCTCTCCTCACCCGCTTTCCATTTTTAGTGAAGAATATTTGAGCAGTCTGTACATGGAAGGAACCGGGATCAATACCACAACCAATTCTGTCGCCAGAGCTGCACTTGGTTCCAAATTGTCTCCCCTTTGTTCTTCCACTGTATAGCCTAAGAGACAAGGATGGGTATATGTTATTTTGCCTCTGTACAACACTGTAGCACTGGCAAGTACTGCAGGCTTAGGCGAGAGATGATTATATAAATAAAGTACTCGTTATTTTATCTACAACTTTGGTCTGATCAATAGGTGAGTTACCAGTGTGCCCTGCACCAACATTTACGCTGTACTGCAGGCTACACTGCACACTTCAGGAAGAATAAAAAATAAGAAGAATAGTAAGAATAAGAAAAGGTACCATTTTTTGCTACATCAGTAAATCTATAACATATGGATAGCCATATAGAACAGAAACCCTTTGCTTCATTTTCTTAAGATGTTGGAGTTAAATAATAAAAGGTTCAATGTTCGCTACAGGTCTAGCCAATCAGCAAGCAATAATTACTGCTGAACTGTTTAAATGGAATTGGTTATTGGTTGCTATGGGTTACTGCTGCTGGGCAAAGTTTGCCCCTTTATTACATATAGGGGTATGAGTTTAAACTATCTGGGCCATATGAATAAACCATCCAAAAAATATAAAAATGTCCAATTTTCATTTAACATTAACAAAATTTCAAAAAACGTCACAGCACAAAATACGAGTGTGAAAGAAAATGTGTCCACATAAAGCTAATGTCTGTGTAAAGCAGGATTGCCCATAGTTTACTAATGCAAGGTCTACAGTGATGTTATTCCATTAGGATCTACATCCCTAAAAGCATTGTTAGAATTCTGTTCCATGGAAAATGATACTTAAATATTGAGAAAATGTATTGCTATATTTAACAAGCAACCATTTCTTATGTAACCTTAACATAATAAAGATCTTAAAGGGCACCTATTGGGGCAAAATTATACCCCCAACCAAAAGTGCAGGCTGATAGAGCCCGCACTTTTGGTTGGGGGTATAATTTCGCCCCAATAGGTGCCCTTTAATGAAAAGCATGAAATAGGAAGCAGATTAAGACAAGAGGTTTGCCGACAGGGTCTTGAGATCTACGGATCACCAGCTAAAGGTCTACTGGTAGATCTCTACCTTTGGGACACCCATGGAGTATAGGCTTTTCAAAATAATAACCTGAGCTGCAATTGTTCATACTACTTACTTGCCATCATCCGCATGGTATGCCACAGAGTCTGGCAACCATCCTGGTTGGTGATCCAGGCTGTAATATTGTGGCACTAAGCCCACAGCTATTGTCCCTCGAACACCACGGTCCACAATAGACACCTGGAGGTAAAGCAGAGCATACGTTAATCTTTTTTTTATACCACTGTAATGCTGGACACTGTGTGTTACCTTTAGGGAAATTCGCTTGCACAACTGGGAATGATTAGCAGTAGTTAGTATTGCTGTCAACCAGGGAACTATCTGCATGTAGTTTTTATGTTCTCGGAGCAACTTTTTTGGCTGTTCTACTCCCACACTTCAAAAACATACAGACAGGATAACAGGCTACGGATGAAAATTATGTATATTCTCTGTAAAGTGCATAAGAATATATTAAATACTGCGCTTATTGCAAGATCCAATGCAGAAGGAAGATGCACTAAAGTGATCACTTTTATTGTCTATGCTTAAGTATCTGAGCGATACGAAATGCGTAAGGCTGTATGCCAATAATAAATTACATGATGTTTTGATAAGCCTGCCTGGAAGATTGTGCCTGCCTTTTTCTATACGGTGGTCCGCTCCCAAAAGCGGAGGGTTCAGGGTGGTGCACCTGGACCTCTTCTCAAAACTGGTGAGTTCTACAAATTAACCTGAGAATTCTGTACTTCTTGTTTACTGCTATCAACAAAAATGTGTATCTTGTATCACCTTTATTGTCTGACGGAATGCTTTATAATTCAAGTTCCCAAGGTCAGCTCTTCATATGACCAATAAAGTGAATCACATTTATTCAACAAGCTCTTGTTTAAACAGATAGAACCCCTCTTTAGTCTCCGTGCACCATGTGGCTTAATAGCCCCCAGCTCATTAACCTCGGGCAACGAGTAATCTGGTTCCCATCTTATGCAGCTTTTAGAAAATCACAGCTTATGATGCAGCTTTAATAAAAGAATAGCTTATGGT
>CM044434.1:136761377-136782154 GCA_024363595.1 Xenopus borealis | reverse complement strand
TAATGTAAGGGCAAGGGAAGAAGCCATAAGGGCCATGCTACTTATGGGTCCCTACAGTAGGTACTGCTGCTCCCTCCCCCTGCCTTCCCTCCCCCGATCAGCGAAGTCTAGGTGCGCCCAGAGGGGAGTGAGCGGTAAGGGGCTGGCAGGGGGGGGAGTGGGCAGCAAGGTGCTGGTGGGGGGGAGTGGCAAGCAACTGGCAGTGGGAGAGTGAGTGCCAAGGAGCTGGTGGGTGGAGGAGCCGAAAAGGGACTGGCAGGGGGCCCTGGGGCAGCAGCCCCAGTGGGCCTCAGACACGTAGTTTGATGACACACACACACACTCTCTCGCCTTGGCATGTGCCTCTTTTGCCTACACTTAGTTCTGGCCCTGGAAATCACAGTTACAAGTTTTCCGGGCAAGGAAAAAAACTCACAGTGTGCTGCAAATGGTAACTGCTTCGGATATCATCAATCAAGGATTCATCTGCAAAGCATGGAACACCACATAGAGTAGTATAAACATTCAAAATGCATTTAGTCCATTTAAAAATCAGTAGAAGGATTTGCCACATAAGGACAGAACCATTAAGCTTGAAGCGTTTTGTAGCCCTCCGGCTACTTTCTCAAAAGCCTGAATAAATTTTGCATTTTTATACTACTCTATGTGGTGCTCTTTTCTTGACTTTATATCTGTTCATTGCTCTTTTTCCCAAAATTTTGGTTCTATAAAGTTATATATCAGTTCAACGCATGCATTCAAACGTGATAATCAGACTAGACATGATACATTGGTTTAATTTTATTCTTATTATATCTGCACAACTCTAATAAGTTAGAAAATCTAGTTCAGTGAGGAAGGCATCGATGCATTGGTTGAAAAAGAAAGTATGCTGTCAACTCTGTGTGGACTCCAGCTTCAGACTGGGCCGCCGGGACACCGGGAAAAAACCCGTTGGGCCCCAACTAGCCAGATAGCTGATGGTCTGACCTGACCTCCCCTCTACCGATCATGCACAATACGTGAAGCAGGGCCTTCTGACCTTCCTGCACAGGAAAAAGCAGGTACCTCGCCAGCAGGTAGGGGGGCACAGAGGGAGCTTGGTGATGGGGGCCCTGGCTGCTACTGCGAGGGGTAGCTGAGGGGAGGGGGCCCTGGCTGCTACTGGGGTGGGTGGCAACGGGGCCCTGAAGTGTCAGCCCCGGTGGGCCCTGACCCCCCTAGTCCGACCCTGGTGAACTCAGAATCTTGTGAATTGGAGGAAGTGGAAGACTTTATTTTGTAGGGCTATACTATTGGCAGGGAAAATAAACAGAAACTAACCATGTCAAGAGGTCAGAGAGCTGTGTTTGTTATTACCTAATGATGGCATTACAGAATAGCAACATAAACAAGCAAATCGGCAAAGGCTGTGGGTGGTGTCTGGATTGTTCTGTTACAGGAAAATGTGCTGTATCATTTTAATGCGATACTGACAAGTTCCTATAAAAATCAATAGGAATGTGTCAGTATTAGAGTAGAACTCCACGGGTGACTTGAACATGATTGTGACAGATCTGACGAATGTGCCAATCGTGTTGTGTCAGATGAACGCTGCAACACCATCAAACTTGTATTTCTTACCTAGTTTCCCATCACATCAATGGGTTTTTGCGCAGCGCATTGGATCCTTCACAATCGCGTTCAAGTCGCCCGTGGAGTTCTACCCTTAGACACTTTGGGGCAAATTCACTAAAGCGTGAAGCGTCTAACGCTAGCACGAATTTGCTAGCGTGACGTCAATTCGTAACTTCGGAAATTCACTAACACCAGCTCTGGCGAACGCTAGCGACTTTTCAGGTCTTAGTAAATTTGCACCTTTGTTCCTGAGCGCTTTGCGGCTGATAATAGATTAAGGTTACCAGATGCCTGGAAAATTTAAAGACACATCTAGAAAACACGTCTAGAAGAGCTGCAATGATTGTAATTGAATTTAAATTCAAGCAGAGAAGCCTTGCAAACAGGGTCGGACTGGCCCGGACCCTACAAAAAATAAAAAACACAATTTGCTTTTCGCTCATGCGCGCAGAGTCAGTAGGGGGTTTGGAGGGGGGCCCTGGACAGGAGTCCCAGTGGGCCACGGGCCCCCCAGTCTGACCCTGCATGCAAAGTGCACTTTTAAAAGTGTCCCTCAATTTTCAAGTGATCTACTAACCTTATGCTAGATCCATATCGTTTCAGCCTGTTTACATCACTATAACTGTCCTTCAATGCAAAGCAACATAATCAGCACTTACACGTGCCTGTGTAAGTACACCCAGCTTTAAAGGAACAGTTCAGTGTAAAAATAAAAACTGGGTAAATAAATAGGCTGTGCAAAATAAAAAAAATATTTCTATTACAGTTAGTTAGCCAAAAATGTAATGTATAAATGCTGGAATGACTGGATGTCTAACATAACAGAACTGAACCCAACTTCTTGCTTTTCAGCTCTCTGAGTTAGTCAGCTACTTTAAAAGAGAACTAAACCCTTAATAAAAAAAACCCTACCCCCCCACCCTACATAGACCCTTCTCCCTGCTAGCCCCCCCCCCAGCCTAGCTGCTACCCCTTGTAAATGCCCCAAACTCTTTACTTACCCCTTGGTGTAGATTCAGGGCATCAGAGTTCACGGGTGTAATCTTTGCGTCTTCTTCCTTCACTTCGGCAATCTCTGTGACTTTTGGCGCTTGGGCAGTTGTCGTGAAGTGGAAGATTGCTCCAACTGCACATGCGCCGGAACTCTGATGCCCTGAGTCTGCACCAAGAGGTAAGTAAAGAGTTAGGGGCATTTATCAGGGGTAGCAATTAGGCTGGATGGGGTGGAGGGAGGAGGGTCTATGTAGGGTAGGGGAAACTAAGAAAGCTTCAAAGCAGGAAGTAGTGTTCTGGCTACTATGCTAGATATCCAGTCACTCCAGCCTTTTTACATTAAATATTTGGCTAACTATTACTAACTATATTGAAAACATTTTTTATTTTGCACAGCCTATTTACCCAGTTTTTTATTTTTATACTGAAAAATTCCTTTAAAATAATAGAATGTGTTTTCTCCTACACTTGCCTGTGGTGGAACTCTTTCAAACTTTCTGTGTGTAAGAACTCTTAGGGCAAGGCCAGACGGGGAGATTCGGGGGAGATCTGTCGCCTGGCGACTTCTCGCTGCAACGAATCTCCCCCGAATCTCCCGGAAAAGCTAACTAGCGCTGCTCAACCGCTCTGCGTAAAGTCTCCTGCGCTTGTTCACACGCAGCAGCGCGATTTTAAAAGTCGCTCAAAGTTGCCTCGCCAGGCAATTTTGAGCGACTTTTAAAATTGTGCCGCTGCAAGCTGTGGAAGGTGCAGCAAAAAGAACCAAAACCCCCAACTCAATAAATGCCAGCTTCTAGCAATTCTAAAAGACCCTGAACTAGGAGTAAGTACTACCCCTAGTTCCAGCCCTGCTGCCCTTAAAATTGCTTTCTCTAGTTCACACAAACCCTCCTGAGGACACCAACCAGACAAAAAGTTTGCCCTAGTGTGTTGGACTAGGGCAGCTAAACACCATTATGGCATGGTTGATTTAAAGGGATACTGACATTTATAAATTTTCTAAATATTAAACTACATTAAAAGTTACATATAGGTCACGTTGATAATTTTTTGCTGATAGTTCTGCTTTTGTAGTTATTACTTGAAGTTCTTAAACATGACTGTCCCATCACAGTCTGTCAGTTGGAGTTTCTACTGCTAACCGACTACTGCTGCACAAATATGGCAGCAGCCCTCTCATGGAGGTAAGAAAAGTAATGCTAAAGGATCAGGCAAATACTTTCTCAAGGCTAATACACCAGCCATTTATGAATGCTGATTTTGAACACATTTGACTGAGTATATAAGTAGATTGGCCCATAATTGAGGCAACATAATGGGCACCCCATTGGATACCAATGGGCAAGACAGAAAATCATGTTGTGCTAGGGCAGCACTTAAAACATACCCTGTAGATTTAAAAAAACAAATCTCTGTAGGAAATGGATACTATGGTGCAGTACCCATACATTTGTATATTAAAGTGCCAAGTGCAACACACTATGCTGTGTTAATTACGTAAAACTTGTTTTAAAAAAGTGCCATGTGCTGTAGACCTTTCGTTAAGTTAAACCAAGAATGGTAAATCAGCCCACCTCTGGTGAAATTGCCTACTCACCAGATTTTCAAAGTATGTACACATCAAGCAAATTGGTGCTGACTCCAAGGTGTCTTGGAGTATTCACACCATGTTCATGAAAAGAAAAAATATATGATAGTGAAGACATATTTATTTAAAATTAAAGTGCCCAAGCAACTGGGTATACTCACAAGATAACATGAAATTGAAAATGTTGTACAATTAAAACTGCTCCTGATCCTTAACACGTTTCACATGGAGAGCAACGCTTCTTCAGAAGGAAAATTACTAACCCCACCCTCACGCCAACCATAGAAAAAGTCAGGTTTAATTTACTTATGGTGAACTATTTGTGGCAGCATTTGCATATTCAATTATATGGCCAATCACAAGGACATATGAAATAGAGAAAGGGAACTGCTCTCCATAATGTTTCCAAATATACCTTAAACTCTGGACCTACTTATATTGAAACCATTTAACAACAAGGCAAGGGGCCCCCATGCCAACCGACCACGCCCCAAGTCCCAAAAACACAAAAGTTTAAGAAGGTTAAAATTGAAAAAAGTTAAAAAGCTGCTAAGTCTATGATTAAATCATGAGGTTGGAAACTATTCAACTCAAAAATCCAAAAGGTCTCTCTTTGTCTCAGCCTAATAAGTCTGTCCCCTCCTTTAAAACTGGCAGGTATTTGTGCAAGAACTAAAAACATTGTACCCTTGGGATCACTATTATTCTAGGAAGCTCATCGCTTATATATTTTTTTGGGCAGCAAACGAGCAAGCACCACATCTATTGTTTTGACATTTGAAGGTGCCTTTTAAACTAAAGTGGTGTTGTAATCCAGGGGGGAGGAGGGAGGAGGGAGAAGGGGCAACACACAGGGAGGGGGAGGGATTTTAGCACAGATTGGGTTGACTTCTCCTTTAGCACAGCCCTTGAAGTGCCCACTACTGGCATGCAATAGGCCATTCCTATCAGTGACTTTCCTGTATAGATACTTTCAACCATTCCATTCTGAATAAACAATGTGACATCAAGATCATTTATTTTGCCCTTCCTCACCTCTGCAGAAATTTTCAAATTGAAATCAGTCTGATTGATAAATCTAATAAAATTCCTGTAGATTTATTTTAGTTATAAGGTGAATTAGCCTAAAGAGTAAAGACATGTCAACTACCCCAGTTTTGTTTTACAATATTGACTCTGGGTATTTTTTTTTACCTTTTACCAGCTAGCATGAATAAATATACTTATATAGAATAAATATCCCAGACTTTATCACCCTAAGGACATGCACCTGTGGCCTGATGAAAGTCTGGAAATAATAAAAAAAAAACTTTTGGGTATGTTTATTTCTTGGTTGTCAGATAATGATACTGGAACAAATCTTGGTACAGGTGTATAGAGTAAAATTTGGGGTTATAAAATACCATAGATTATAATATCGCTGGACCTAGGCAGGAGGCATATATGATAACCAATGTTAAATAATGCATGTTAACATACAGCTACATTTTTCGGTTTGATGTGCGCACAGGCAGGACAGCAATTTAGCAATAAATTAGTATATATCTAGGATATTAAGTCCCGGGGAAATGCCCTTATTTGATGGAAAGTCTGCAAGCGCAGATGTCTGTTATAGACACCAGAAAACATTTCTTTCTAATATAATCCTCCAGGCAAAAGTAACAAACAACCTTATATATGGTTTACAGCAAACGAGCTGAGAGCTAACTAGAAGCAATGGGCAAATGGATTAAAAGCTTGTTGAAAATCTATTTTTTTTCTCCCTGCAATCAGATCATTTGGGGAAATTGGATCAAAGTTCCCTTTAAATTCCAAAGGTTAAATCAGTCACTTGAGCTGATAGGGAGAAACAAGCTGACCTGGAATCCTGTGTGGCAGAAGTAGAATATTACCTGTAACGTGTTGGAAGGGGAAGCGAGGACTCCTTGCTCATCAAGTGGAATTGTGGCCCCTGAAAGGCACAGGATGGCCCCAGTGGAGGAGAACGAGGAAGCCTCGCTAAGGCAAAGGAAGAACCATTACCCACAGGAAGCAACTTGCAATGGAAAAGCAGGTAAAGTTCCATACACATGGTGCTTCCACTAATTCCCATTGCTTTTGTCCTAATTAGTTAGCTGTGAGAAATCTAGATAATCCGGCATATAAAGCACCTTGGCTCTTAATGTGAAAAATCCTTAAATTTGTGCAAATCCCCTTTTTTCTTCTTTCAGTGCTACCTTGTTCATTCTCAGTTCCTTTCCTAAATTCACTTCTGCACTCTTGGTCGTATCAGCATCTGCTCATCATCATTTGCTTTCACAAACAGAAGGGGGGGGGGGGTTAAAGGGGTGGTTCACCATTAGGGCCCTTACACACCGGCGTTTGTTACCTGCATTCCGTTTGGCTGCGTTCAGCCGCAGGGGAGCGCAGGTCTAGATGCACTCCATGCTTTTCAATGACGTACCCACGAGACGCGTGTAAGCGCCGAACTAGGGTTGCCACCTCACCCCTTTAAAACCGAACACATATGGAATACACAGCCTGCATGGCTAATTAGCAATACATTTAGATGCATGCTGCAGACTGAATTGATTTATGTGCAGCCATGCATCATGCATCTAAATGAATTGCTAATTAGCCATGCAGGCTGTGTATTCCATATGTGTTCGGTTTTAAAGGGGTGAGGTGGCAACCCTACGCCGAACGCAGGTTCAGACGCAACATGCTGCGTTTGGCGCTTACATGCGTCTCGTGGGTGCAACGTCAGTGACGAGAATGGAGTACGTAGCTCAGGTCTGAGCTCCCCTGAGGCTGAACGCAGCCAAAACGCAATGCAGGGGAGCGCAGGTAACAAACGCCCGTGTGTAAGGGCCCTAAGGTTAACTTTTAGTATGTTATAGAATGGCTTATTCTAAGCAACTTTACAATAGGCCTTCATTTTCTCTTTTCTTTTAATCGTTTTTGAATTATTTGCCTTCTTTTCCTTTTGTCTCTTTCCAGCCTTCAAGTGGGGGGTCACTGGCCACATCTTCTAAACAAATGCTCTGTAAGGCTACATATGTATTGTTATTGCTACTTTTTATTACTTATCATTCTATTCAGTCCCTCTCCTATTCATATTCCAGTCTCTTATTCAAATCAATTCATGGTTGCTCGGGTAATTTGGACCCTAGCAACCAAACTGCTGAAATAGCAAACTGGAAAGCTGCTGAATAAAAAGCTCAATAACTCAAAAACCACAAATAATAAAATATGAAAAACAATTGCAAATTGTCTCAGACTATCACTCTCTACATCATGCTAAAAGTTAATTTTTAAGGTGAACAAGCCCTTAAGGGTAAGGCCACACGGGAAGATTTCGGGGAGATTTGTTGCCTGGCGACTAATCGCCGCGACTATTCTCCCCGAATGGCTTGCTAGCGACGCGATTTTCAAAGTCGATTAAAATTGCCTCACGAGGCAATTTTGGAGCGACTTTAAAAAACATATTGCCGCGTGTGAATAGGCGCTGGTGACTTTAGCGCTAGTGGGTGCAAGATACGAGAAAGCTATTCAAGGAGATTAGTCGCCTCAAAGACGAGTGTTTTGTCACCAGGCGACTAATCTCCTTGAATCTTCTCGTCTGGACGAGCCCTTAGGGCTCTGGCAGGCAGGGAGATTTGGGGAGATTCTGTCGCCTGGCGATTAATCGCTGGTGACACACCCCCCCGAACTGCCTTCTCCCTGTCCGTGTTAAAATGAAAAAAAAATGATTTCCAGAATTGCCCGAACTTGCTTCGTGAGGAAACTTCGGGCGATTCCGGAAATCGCAACGCTGCGTGTGTATTGGCGCTGGCGCTTTTTCATTTTAACAGGCGGCGGACAGGGAGAAGGCAGTTCGGGGAGATTGTTGCCTGGCGATTAATCGCCAGGTGACAGAATCTCCCCGAATCTCCCTGTCTGCCCCAGCCCTTATGGGTAGGGACAGACAGGGAGATTCGGGGAGATTCTGTCGCCTGGCGTTTTTAGCAGTCGACAATCTCCCCGAATTTCCTTCTCCCTGTCTGCCGCTAGTATAAGTGATAAAGCGCCAGCGCATGTGCACACGCTGCGCGGCGATTCCCGGAATCGCCCGAAGATACTTCGTGAGGAAACTTCGGGCTATTCCGGAAATCGCCGCGCAGCGTGTGCACAGGCGCTGGCGCTTTATCACTTATACTAGCGGCAGACAGGGAGAAGGAAATTCGGGGAGATTGTCGCCTGCTAAAAACGCCAGGCGACAGAATCTCCCCGAACCTCCCTGTCTGCCCCAGCCCTTAAAGGAGACTCTTGCTTTTGATTAACCTCTATGCCTTGTACATGGGGTCACTGACCCCATTAATTATAAAATAGACAGACTGTGAGAGTTTAGCCTTGTTGTTACTCATATATATTATCTTTACTTTCAGACCATCTCCTACTTATCTTCCATTCTCACTACTGCTGTCTAGCTGTAGTGATGATTACACCTTTGTAACAAGATAACAATTGGAATTTGAAGCCTGAGAGTTGCAGGATAATAGATGTACTTATTATTATTATTAAAATACAGTAAAAAAAACCAAATACTTATGTAGGTCATCCTCTGTAACCAAATAACAAATTGACTGTGAGGCTTACATTGTATTGCTCTTTTTTTCTTTATTGCTTATTTTGCATTTCAATGCCTTTACTATTCATTTTCCTTTTTGATTTCAAACCTGATCAATGGTTTCTATAGTAATTAATTCCTAGCAACCAGATAACAGCCAAAATTGTAAGCCTGAAAGCTGCTGAACAAACAATGTTGATAATTCAAAAAAACACTAAAATGTAGTCCAACAAAATAGGTCATAGAAGTCTGCTGTGTGCAACAAAGACTGCCAGCCATGTATTTGCTGTGTCATCGGCAGGCAAAATGTCAACCTGCAAATGAGGCAGCACAGCGATTCCAATTTTAAAGGAATACTGTCATGGGAAAAGATTTTTTATTTCACATGACCATGGGCAGCTGGGAAATTGACAATATGTCTAACCCCATGTCAGATTTCAAAATTTAATATAAAAAAATCTGTTTGCTCTTTTGAGAAATGGATTTCAGTGCAGAATTCTGCTGGATTAGCACTATTGAGGTATTTTGGGAAAAAAACATATTTTCCCATGACCGTATCCCTTTAAGGTTACCCTATGGGAAAAGCACTTTTGCCTAGCAACTCCTAGCAAGTTTCTTGACTGGCATGTGAAACGGCCAGTGGCAGTGAGAATTCATGATGGTAGGATCCCCATGACTTGTTGAGAATCAATGCTGTAGTGTGCTCTCATACCTGCACCCAGGGCCGCCATCAGGGGGGGACAGGGGGGACAAGTGTCCCAGGCCCGTGGCTGAAGGGGGGCCCGGCAGTGCTGCATTTTCCCAAGAGCCGGGCCCCCCTTGCCAGCGCCGAGCCTGTGCGGCTTCTTCCGATGCTGAATGCGGAAGTGCCAAACAGACCCGTAGGAGCCGACACTGAAGTCCTGAAGTGACGGAAAGACCTGAAGTCACGAAGGAGCCGACACTGAAGTCCTGAAGCGGCGAAAATAGCCGAAGTCAAGAAAGGAGCTGATGCTGAAGTCCTGAAGCCACGAGTTCAATTCTACCAACACCAATGTGGGTTTTTTTTTTTTTTTAATCCTCTGGCCTTAAATGTTTTCTTTTAATACTCTATAGGCCCCTGCCACCAATTTTTAAAAAAAAATATTTTATGGGGCTCCAATTCTTTTTTTAACTTGTTAAGGGGGGCCCTGCCACCAGTGTTTTAAAAAAATATATTTTTGGGGCCCCAATTTTTTTTAACTTTTATGAGGGGCTCTGGCACCAATGCTTTTTTTTAAAAAAAAAAAAAACTTCTGTTGGGAGGGCTGGCACCAATTTTTTTTTTTAGCTTATAAGGGAGCCCTGGGGGAGTTACTTTTTTAGCGCTGATGTCTGTGTGGTCTTTTTAACTTTGATGTGGATTCGGCGGGGATTGGGGCGGGTCTTGGGTGCCTGGGTGGGCGGAGCCCAGGGGGCACCGACAATTTTGTTGTGCGGGGCCCCGTAATTTCTAATGGCAGCCCTGTCTGCACCCAACAATTGAATATTTTTTTTAATACCCACAAAGCAGTACAGGTGAGGCCACCCATGTACTGATGCACCACTGATCTCCTATTGTTTTTTCCTCTGTTGTTAAACTACAACTTCCAGTCCCCCCTCCTGACACCCAGATCACTAGACATCCAGACCTGTCCCCAGCCCACCCCCCCCTGACACCCAGATCACTAGACTTTGCATATCACATCAGGTTTGTTTATAAAGTCTATATTACACAGATCTGTTTCACCTAAGAGAGAGCAGAGTTCAGCAAGCCCATAACTGGAAAAACTGAAATTACTTAAAGAGGTTGTTCACCTTCAAACAATTAGTTGTTTTCAGATAGATCACCAGAAATAATTACTTTTTTCCAATTACTGTCTATTTTCTATTTGTAACTGTTTTTCTAATATTGAAGTGTAAAGTGTAATTTTTCACCTTCTAAAGCAGCTCTGGGAGGGGGGTCGCTGCCCCCCCCAGCTGTTCTAAACGGATACATTTAATGGATACATTTCTTCTTATCTTTGTCCCTGCTGAGCAGAATCTCTGGGTTTCATTACAGGCAGCTGTTAGAATTGATACAATAGTTGCTAATACTGATGCTGATGTGAAATGTATCAATTAAATGTTGCAAAATTGTATCAGTTTAGAGTCTGCTCCTGAATTACTGAGCTGCCAGACTCCAACACTAGAGACACCAACATTCAACTTTATACTTAGATTTTGGAAAAACAGTAAAAGATAAATAATGGAAAGTAATTGAAAAAAGTCTTTATTTCTGGGGAACAATTCGAAAAGAACTGAACAGAAAAAAAGTGCTTGGAAGGTGAACAACCCCTTTAATCCAAAAAAGGCAGCATGGAGAGCAGAACATAAGCACATTGAGCTGGATTTTACCCAATACATGACAATTTGTAAGATTTAAAATTAGTAGTCGGACTAGGGGTAAACTCAACTGTTACTTAAAGGACCAGTCACAAATTCTTTTGTAAACAAACATTCGTTGGCAAATTACAAAAAAAAAAAAAAAAACACGGAGACCTGTTAAAGTTTAAAATCGCTTAGATCGCATACCGACCGTTCGATTTCATGAAAAAGTTGTGAAATTTCCTTCGAGCGTTGGAAAAATTCATACTGATCGAACGCTCTGATAGTACGAATTTGTGACAGGTCTGTTAAGTTCTGAACATGTGGTTGGATTTAATTTCTTCTTTAAAGGTCAACTAATTCCTTCATTATATTTGTCTTAGAACTGAAGTACTTAAAGGGATGGTTCACTTTTAAGTTCACTAAGTATGATCTAGAATAGCTATTTCTAAGCAACTTTTCAAATGGTCTTCTCTTTGGGGTTTTTTGGGTTTTTTTTTTTATAGTTTTTTAAAATTATTTGCCTTCTACTTCTGACTCTTTCCAGTTTTCAAATGGGGGTCCAACCTAAAACCCAAATGCGCTGCTAAGCTAAACATTTATTGTTATTGCTACTTTTTATTACTTCTCTTTCTATTTAGGCCTCTCCTATTGAAAACCAAACTGAAAATTGTCTTCGAATAAAGCTCTCTACATCATACTAAATTAATGTGAAGGTAAACAACCCCTTTAAAAGTGGCACTTGGCCCTGCACACCACAAACTGAATGACCCCTGTGCCACCAATACCCCCCCCCCCAGCAGTTTCAGGGTCTGCTTTCTCTACATTTAGACTTTCTATCAGAATTTATGGGTCAGATTTTATCTGATCCTCCATGCAACAGCAGACAATAGCAGAAGATTTTGTAGGATGCTGCAAAATCTGACCCCCACCTAGGATAGAATATAAAGTCACATCAGATAAAGCCAGATACATACCGCCCAACATTTTCGAAGTAAAAAGAGGGATAACATTTATTTTTTCGCACGTAGCACTGCAAATTTTTTTACCACGCCAATTTTTGAGGCCACACCCCCGTAATTAATTTGGCGGGTTATGAAAGTATGAAAATATTTCTCCTTATCTATACTGTTGCAATTACTTATTTTCTTATCTCAAAATTGTTACAAGGCATCTTATTTGCACCTGGTAACTGTTCTGGGCTCTCTGCTAAATGCCAATTAAGTTAGAAACTTTGCTTCTTTTTCTGGCTGTTCAGTGCAGAGAAAAGAGGGACTTTCCAGTACAAAGGAGGGACTGCAAGTTGAGCTGTCAAAAGAGGGACTGTTCCTTTCCGAAAAAGGGACAGTTGGGAGGTATGCAGATAGAGTCTTTTTGCGACAGGAACAAGTCCAAGCAACAACATACCCTTTTTTCCTTTGCATTTTAAATAAACGAGCAGAATGACAATTCTATATCGGTGCAAAGGTTAGTTCCGAAACACATGCACAATAGTAGCTTACTATGCGCAAACAACATATTGTGCAAGTTTTATTTTAGTTTCTTGTGTGAAGCAGGGATGTCTCCCTGTCCATACTATGGTTGGTTGGCTTATATAATGTTTAAGTATTTGTTGAAACACCTTTTTTTCACTTACACCTTATCAATGTCTCCAAGTCAGTACAGGACTGTCTGTCTGTCTCCATGCTAGTCTCACTACCCGATGTCCCTGAGATATTTGCATTAAGCAATGTTTACCATGATTCCCAAGAAGGCTTTTATTTACCTGCCAATAAGGAATCTCAGAATTGTTATCCTTTAACAACCTGTGGCTAAGGTTATCCATGTTTGAGCTAGTAATGTAACAGCAGACTGCAAACAAGGTAAGTGATTCAATAGAAGCTGAAAAGATAAGGTGGAAAAAGAACAACCTGAAGGCCACTTAAGATGGTAATTCACGTACAGTTATGAGGTTTTTGTACCATACTCTGTGTGTTGAGCAACTTCGGTAAATGCAATGAATGTACACGTATGGCTGCCTTTAGTCGGAATAGGGTAAATAATTATTTCTTAGTATCTTCTGAACTAGAAACCTCTTATTGTAATAAGATAACTAATATATGGACTGTTTTGTTTTAGGTAAGGTTGACCCTGGCCTGAATGCTCAACCTCTGTATTCTTTCCTTTCAGATCAGGTGCCAAACAGTGTGTTACCCAACCTACCACTGGTCAGGAAAATCTAATACAGTCCATATTGTTGTTGCACACTGACAGAATAAATCGACTTTTTAGTTGTGCCATTTTATTGGCTCATATGGCCCATTATCAAGCCTTTGTCTACTTTGTTTGAGCCAATACAATTGCACAACTAAAACGTTGATTCATTCTGTTAGTGTGCAACAGTAATTTGGCCTGCCCAGATTTTAGACCGCAATGTAAATGTTTGTAATGTTTTTATTATTGTTCATTGATTTTTAGCCACAACACACTTGCATACATTTGTAGAGTATGTTTATCATTCTGATTTTTTTTTTTTAAGTATAATTATATGGACACATTTATTAGGGTTTGGCACGCTTGCAGGTCAGTAAGAGACTCCAAATCACATCACGTCTCTTAACCATTCACTGCTGTATGCATTAATGAATTCAAGGCAAAGGAGATCTCAGTTCACACGTGGTATTCACATTAACAACACACAACTGAACTGCTGAAGCAGAAATAACGGCTTACTCTGTTTTTAGGTGGTCTGTCTGAAGACAATGGCATCAATGTTCTTCTTGAATGGAAGAGACATATGGAGGTAGGAAATACATGTGTACAATTATAGGACCAGTATGTAAGTTTGATAAGCTCTAATGGGCACTCTCGGCTTTTATTTTAGTCATGGTTTTATTTTAATGTACACTATGGCCCAGTTTACAAAAAGTACAGGTATAGAATCTATCATCCAGAATGCTTGAGACCTAGGGCTTTCCAGATAAGGGATATTGATTTTAGGTATGCTATAAATCATTTAAAACATTACATGAACCCAATTGTTTTGCCACCAGTATGAATCCATGCAGCTTATTTAGGATGAAGTCCAAGGTACTATTTTATTTTTAGAAAACAGGAAATTATTTTTAAAACTTGAGTTATTTGCTTAAAATTCACTCTACTGGAGATGGCTTTCTGAAACTAAAGAAAACTGTGTGCCAGCAGTTTCATTGCTAATACTTTCCATCCCAGCTAATGAAGCATTTGGCTGAGTTGACTTTCATCAGAAATCATAAAACTTGTACAGAAGTGTTCAACTGCTTGAAGCTGCATTGATCAATGTTATTGATTTATTTGCTGTTATATTGCAGTGCTTTATAAAGAAATATATTTCATTCACATCAGTCCCTGTCCATGTGAAGCTTACAGTCTAAGGTTGATATTGTATTCACACATCTTCTATTTATTCAGTAGCCAATTAGCCTTCATGTAGGTTTCTTGGAAACCAGGAGAAAATGTCCCTGTATAACTTTACCCTGAAGTTTAGCATTACTGTGGCAGAGATTCTTTAAAATATATATTAATCATGGAGCATATAGCATTTAAAGTAGGTTTCATCAAACTATTCAATCTGTCCTTAAACAATGTAGCTGGAAGACTATCTTTCTATCCCGTGTCTTCTCTACAGTAAAGGTTGAATCAAGCCAGGCACATATTATCCATCTTTATCAATACCTTGTCTGTCCTTGGTTGTAGCACACTGCAAAGTAAATTGACACTTCATAAATAAAAGATTCTAATCTACTTGATGCACTTTCAGGGGGTAAAGGCTGAACTGGTAGAAGAAATGAGCTGCCACCTGAAAGATCTCCTTGATAAAGCTGTAGCAGAAGCTATACGTTCACACAAAAGAGACCAAGCCTCCATATTGTCCTCAAAAAAAGACCATGTTAATAATAAAAGGTAAAAATGAGTAACGTGTTAACAGATTGTGAGGTTATTAATAACTTCCTCCAAAGGAAGATTTGTATTCATAGAGCAATGGCACATAGAGAGGCTTACACAGGGCCGGGGACTAGGATTGGGCAGAAGAGGCAGGTGTATAGAGCACAATGGGGGCTGGGCACATACCCCTTTTGCCTGCCATCCCCTAGGAAGCCTGGCAACTCCCCTGCAATGATACGGCAGTTCACTGTGGTGAGGGAGGGTGGGATTCAGGGAACAGGTTGCAAGGGGGGAGTTAGCAGCAGTTCTAAACAGGGTTGAGGTGAACAAGGTGGAGGCTAAAGTGACAGGCAGGGTGTGGTGGCCACGGTACTTGCCTTTCTACGTGCTTACCTTCAAGCATAGGCCCAGAGCATTCCACTATGCAAGACATACAGTGAAAATCTTCTGAAAACAAAAATGATTGATGTGCTATGAGACTTCCTTACGAAATTATGGGTGGAAACATACAAACTACTGCTATTTGGGGAAAGAATAGGGTAGTGTTGGTAAGTGAGCCTCACTGGACCCTCTGTTGTTGTTGTTAGACTTACAAAAATAAGCTGCTCCCCCAAGTACAAGGATGCTGTTATTGCTTGTCCGTTAGTTTAGTGCTGGCCATAGCGCAGCAGCTGACATTGCCATTTTGTTTTTCAAGAATTGAGAGGCAATGCTTTGGTGGGTTTGCAAAAGCCAAATTAGCAATGGGAAGAGTGTCTACTTCAAAAAAAGGGAACTAAGATAAAAATGTAATATTGCTAGAAAAATTATATTTTATATGCTGAACTTACTATGTACTAGCACAAAGGATCATCAGCACTATAAACATAATGATCCAGGCCTTCAAATAGTATCTTTGACACTGCATATGCTCAGTGTGCTTTGGGCTACTGTTGAAAAGCTAAGATAAATGGTCATCCAAAATTATGAAGTAGCAGTTGGTCCAAATATTAAGGGCTTAAAGGATGTGGTCACTGGTACAGAAACACAAAACCATTTATGTAGAATTTACAGTCTACTGCTTTAAGTTCTTATTTTTAGCTTCGGGATCAAGAACTGGCTCAATGGCATGTGCCAAGGCTATGCGCCTGAGTGCCAGCAAAAATATGCATATTAAGAAAGAAATATAATTTAAAACTAAGGGGCAGATTTACTAAGGGTCGAATTGTAGAGGGCTTTTAGCCCTCAAATTCAACTGTTGAATATTTGACGAATAAATATTCGCCAAAATCAAATAAAATATTCACCTGTTTTGAGCGCATTTTCGACTATTCGCCAGAATCGTACAATCGAACGTTCGATCGTACGATTGAAATTCAGCAAAAGACTTAGAATAAAAGCCTATGGGGGATTCCCATAGGCTTCTATTGCAATTCGGTAGGTTCAATCTGGCGAAGTAATCGAATAAAAATTTAAAGGGCAAGTTCTTCGACTGGCGAATAGTCGAACAATCAAAGAGAGACTATTCGAGCGAATATTCAAATCCTTCACGCAAATTTAGTAAATCTGCCCCTAAGAGATAGTATTAAGAAATAATGAATGCAGTTCTACACTTTTGCAGCAAAAACATTCCCAGTGGTGTTTTGTGATTGCTGTTAATAAAACTGCCATTTCCGAAGTTACATGCTACTACATACAAAACTGTGTTTGTTTTTTTTTATTTTTTCAAAGGCACCAAGGATCAATTTCGGAAAAGCAAAAAGTATTTAGGCATCGTGCTTCTCTGTTGGAGTAAGTGTCAAACAGTGAAAATAGCCAATGTCTAAGAAACAGATATCAAAAGGAACTGTGGGCAGCTCTGTGCAAGCACTTGTTATGGGAGGGTAGCCCATTCACTGCCAGCTGCAGGCAAATAATTGGATTTGTGTTCTCACCTAGTGATCTGATGGAGGTGGAGCATTTCCGCACTATTTATCACATGTTTGTGGCTGTACTTTGTGTTTTCGCTATCAGTACTGCAGCTGTGGACATCATTGACCAGGGCAGGTGAGTATAAATTATTAAGCAATGAAACACATACAGGTAGTATATTGGACAAAATATGCATTGGAAATATTTTAAAGGGGAACTAAAGCCCAACAGGTCCTTCAACCTTCTTAAAGGTCATTGTGTAGCTGTAATGCAGTAACCTTATGCCATTTAAAGGGCAAGGAAAGGCAAAGAAATAAAATCAAATTTTTACTTTCTTTAATGAAAAAGAAATCTATCTCCAATATGTTATTGTTTACCATTTTTATAAGAAACCTGACTGTGTGCAGTGAAATTCTCCCTTCATTTACTGCTGCGGATAGGAATTGTCAGACGCTCCATAACTTCTGGCAGGGAAACAATCATCCTTATGAACAGCAGGGGGAGCCCCTGCCTTACTTAGCCATGCAGAACTCGAGCAGCTTTGTTTTTTGATCATTTATGATGATCCCTAAGAAGCCCAGATCACACTGAGCATGTGCACAGTCTTGGTCTTGGAAAGATGTATAACAAAGTTACAAGATGACAGCCTCCTGTGGCCAACTTTGAAAGCATAGATCATTTATTTGCTTAGGCTTGTGGTGCAGTAAGTTCATGTTTTAGTATACAAAATACAGCATTTCTAGCCTTATTCTATTTTAGACTTTCCTTGCCCTTTAAACAATGCCTGTGACCTACCAATTTGAAGTTTTGTGTCCAGTTATATAACTGTGTTTTACCCCAAGAGCAGGGGGTAAATGATAACAAAATGAGTATGTGAAAGAAGTTTCATTTAAAGATTCTTTAACACGTTCATGTTGATGATTGTGAACCATCCAGTGCTCGGAGTATAAAATGTTTTTTGCTCTACCTGCAGACAAATGCTCTCAAGCCAATTTCATCATACCAAAAAACATCCGGAAGAAAAAAAACCCCATAAAAACTGATATATGGAAACCTATGCTCTTTAACTTTCTTAAGTTTTTAGTTACTTTTGCAATGTGCTTATTCTTTCTGTAATCTTCTCTTTTACTACAGACTGTTTCTGGATCTTGACCTTTTGTTCTACACCTTTGGCCAACTCAGCACTGTAGTGTGGTCATGGCTCTGTCTATTTATATATACACTCCTAGTTCCCTACAGAGCCTTACATGTTTTGGGATCTTTGTACCCAGAATCAAACCATCCTTTGCTGCTCTCTGCTATAATAGGAAGTCTGCTGCTTGTCTGCCAAATATCTGTTATTGGTGTTCTGCCAATATATGTTGTGACACAGTACAAGCTGCCTCCCGCATCCAGCTTAATTGTTATCCTTGAGCAGGTGAGTAGCACAGTCAGATATTTTATGGGGGTGACGGGGGTCATTATGGGGAAAAATTATCCTCTGTACTATCCTTATGGAGACCATAAGTTTGTTTTGTTATCTTTCTTATTCTTTACAGAGAGATGATGGTAAAATAAGTGGTCTGCTATCATTTAAATAAAATTTTCCTTGTGCTGGGAGTCATAAACGTTAAACAGAAACTGTAACTTGCAACTTTGTTACTGTGCTTGTATTGTCATGTTTGACACAAAAGAACCAGGCCTTTCTCTAAATTTATTAGTGCTTACTCATTATTGGGTTTTTCTAACGATACAATTTAATTATGAAACTTCTCTGTAATAATTGTAACTTTTATTATACAGTATTAATCACCATTTAGGGTATAGTCCTGTATATTGTGTAGAACAGATCCTAAAGGTGAGTTTGGGTTCCATTTAAATAACAGCAGAAGTGCCCCTCCTGTCAAATATGTCATTACGCTATTGCATGTACCATATAGTACATATTCCAAATATGTTCTCATGTTGGTTCCTGAGTAGTGATGGGTGAATCTGACCTGTTTCGCTTCACCAAAAAGTTGCCAAACATGCATTGAAATCTATGAGTGACAGATATTTTGACAAATTGTGCAACAAATTATTTCACCCATTTGAATCTATCAGTGTCATTTTTGAGTCAAAACTTGCCAATAATTTCGCTCATGGTTATTCCTGAGACCAAATACTTGAAATACTGGGGAGTACAAAATGAACAAAACTTGTTGCCTTTTATTATGTACTGTAAAGAAGCTCACATGATTAATAAAGATTAATATGTTCTGTTTGTCATCTTGTTTCAGGTTCGTTTTCTGATGAAGAGCTACTCCTTTTTGAGAGAGTGTGCTCCACTGGTCCTGAGAAAGCCGAGTATGTCCCAACTAATAAAATAGATATTTTTTTCGGTTGGGCATGGCACTGGTTCAACAAAGACACACAACTTCAAAGTTTAACACTTTAAAATAACTTCAACATATAAGGCCAGATTTAATATGTTTCTGTTCTGGGAATTTGTGCAAATATTGATTTGGGAAAATGGGCAGTTTTTTCCTTGGGAAAACTAGTAAGACGTTTTCCCCAGTGGCGTAACTACCAGGGGTGCAATTGCACCAGGGCCCCCACCCCCTTGGGGCCCATCAGAGCCAAGAAAATAGTTATGGCAGGCGGTTATCTAGGGGGAGATTTTACAGCACACATACTATCAACACACCAGCATGGGATTTATAGAGGTAAGAGCCTGACAGGGGGACCCAAGTGCCCATCCTGTACCGGGGCCCATCAGGGAGTAGTTACGCCACTGGTTTTCCCCCATATCTGCCTTGTTGACTAGGATGATACAGCTCAGATAAAAACTTGGAACACAATTTCCTTTTACAATTATATAAATTGAAATGTACAACTAAAATGCCCTCCTAATTGCAAAGCTTAAAAAGGAAGGTACATGTAAGGATTTACAATCTACACAGCAGACAGAAATATTATTTCGAAAATATTAATATTGGACAGGTTTAGTTTACAAAACGCCTGTTTCTGAATGTAAAAATCTGGCACCTAAAAGCTGGCGAATTCATTAGTCATACAGACTTAAATTCGTAAATTGAAAGCTATTTTCTAGATTAGTTTGACATTTGGCAGACTCATTGACAATGCTTTCTTTGAATATTTACACAATTGAGTCTTCTGAGGTTAAAGTTTAAAAAAAAAAAAAATAGCGCACATTCGAAAACGGAAATTTAGATTTTTTTTTTATCTGCCCCATGTAATCCTAACATTAAAAATTAATTAATAATTGCAGCACAAGCTAAACACAAGCCAACAATCTCAATTGTGTAATGGTAATGCATAGGCAGACTCAGAGCTAGGGGTAGGCTGAAGAGGCACCTGCCTAGGGTGCAGAGGTGGTGGAGCCTGGAAGGTACATCTTGAGGAGTCCTGCCTACCCCAGTCCAGGCTCTCTTGCCCCCGTTGCCCTCATCACTGCAAGCTTCCCCTTGTAACATCTCTGTGCATGTACGAGCACATCTACACGCACGCATGGGGGCAGGGCATGGCCTAGGTAGCCTGGCCCCACCTCTGTAGGTTGGATGCTATGTTGACAAGAAATGTCTTTTTAAGTCAATGATCCCCAACCATTGGCTCATGAGCAACAAGTTGCTATCTGACCCCTTGTTGATGTTTCTCCCAGTGCCTTAGAGCAGGTGCTTCTTTTTGAATTCCTGGCTTGGAGACAAGTTATGTTGGCATAAAAACCATGTGTACTGCCAAACAGAGCTTCCTGTAGGCCTCCAGTCCACACAGGGGCTAATGGTAATTGATCACAATCCTTATTTGGCATCACTAGGAATTTATTGGGTGCTTATTGGGTGCTCTCAATCCTTTTTTTTTTTTTTTTTTTTTTTT
>CM044434.1:136749143-136761179 GCA_024363595.1 Xenopus borealis | reverse complement strand
AAAAAAAAAAAAAAGGCTAGGGATTCCTGTTTTAAGAAATACTTGTATGGTTTCTATCATTGTTAGGAATGTATCAGCATCACTTTTAATATTATTGCAAACTCTGAAGAGGAAATGGTGCTTAATGATTACAAAAAAATGTTTGACACACAGCAAGGTCTATAAAACAAAATAAAAGAGGACAAGGCTCTGGGCTGTGAGAAATCCACCAAAGAGTTTAAATGAATATGACTACGAAGATTTTCATTCATCCAGGTCATGGTATATCAAATATATAATTCTAAAACAACTGGACTTGCTCATCCGATCAGCTTCTTCAGTTCAGCTGACTTGTATGGGAAGTTCTCGGCATATAAAGTTTAATTGAATGTTAGACATGACATTATTTAGAATTTAGTATTCCTTCTTGCATGGGTACTAATTAATTAAAGGCAATTCCATTATTTAACATATTTCCCCCTTGTCTCCTAGGAAAAGATGTCCATCTACCCACATTTTCCAGTTATCTTTATTTCCTCTTCTGCCCAACTCTGATTTATAGAGAAAGCTATCCCAGGTAAAAAAAAAAAAATACTAAGGAGAGCACCCATAGTCCAAGACATTTAACATGCCTTGCCATTTTACTCTAACTTTAGAAGTAAATGCTTCTGTTATTCTCATTACAATTTGAGGCACAATGCATTTTTGAGACTCCAGCAGCAGTCATCCTTTGTCTTTCTGGTTTGAAGTTCAAAGAACACAAACATCATTTTTTTTTTTTAAATCCATTTTTTTTAACTAAAACAGTGATATTAAAAACCTACAGATTTTAAAGATTTATCTCTGTTTTCGTTTATTTTCGTTAAAAAACAAACAAATTAAAAAAAAAAAAGATGTTAGTGTTCCTTTCAATCCTAAATGCATGAGATAATCATTCAGATTTGCAATTATTGTATGTATTTGGTTGAATAAAATGACAACTTATTTTAATTGATTCACATTTAATGTGCATTTAATAATAGTTGCAACAGTGTCTTTCCATTTTATTTGGAGACAAAAGTAATGTAATACAAGTTTTAAGATATGTAAAAGCTCCTAAACATAGTTTGGGGATTTTTGCAGGCCATTCTCATCAGGGAATTATTTATGCTATAACATTGCCTGCACTGCATCCGCAAAGGTTATCATGAAATGTTTAAATAATGAAGTCCATTACAGTGATGGCACTGCTAACTTCATAACCCCCCAGCTGCTGCATGAAATGCTGGGCACACTCTGTAAACTGCAGCACCGTAGGTACATAAACCTTATTTAAAGTGCTAGATTTACTTAGTTTACTTAGAATTATGGAACTGTCTTTTTCTCTCCTATATTCTAAGGTACAAAGCTTTATGGGGCAAATTCACTAAAGCGCAAGGCGTCTAACGCTAGCGCTAATTAGCCAGCGTGATGTCAATTCATAACTTCGCAAATTCACTAACACCGACTCTAGATAGACTAATGCAACTTTGCACCCTAACGCCAGTTGCGCACTGACGAAGGATTGTAATTACACAGATTTAACAAGATGACCATTTTATTGAACGTTACCACCTACGCTAGACGTTACTTCGCCAGGTCAGACCTGGTGAAGTTCAATACAATAGATAGGAGTTTGGAAAAAAAAAATGGAAATTTTTTTCTAAGTCCCAAAAAAACGCTGGTGTGTTTTACCTTTTGTAGGGTGATAGTCTGAAAAAGAGCAAAAATTTTTGGGGGGTTACCCTCCTTCCCCCCTACATTTCCTAACATATGGCAACACAACTATACAGGGGGCACATGTTTAGGGCAGTAGGACAACTTTATTTTTTCATTAAAGGTTTCCTGGGCTTGTGTAGTGTAATGTAGTGGCTGGAAAATATACTTCTATTATACTTTGAAATTCACACCATATGCAAATTAGGCATCGCTAGCGTAAATGTGCTTTGCCTGGTGAAGTAACACTAGCGCAACTACGCTACCATTCGCCGACCTGAGTGTAACTTCGCACTTTAGTGAATTTGCGTAGCGCAAAGTTAGCGAAGGCAACGCTAGTCCGTTTTTGCTGCTTAGTGAATTTGCCCCTTGAAGTGAATTCTGAGCACCTGTGTCTTTTCAGAACTCCTTGTATCAGATGGAATTTTGTGGCAAAGAATTTTGCTCAAGTAAGTCAATTACTTTCTATAAACTAAGCAGAATGCAATATAAAGAAAATACAACATTTTGTATTATACATGAAACACAATTTAATAATATTAAAATACATTAAAAACAGAACTGACAACTGTACCTCTTATAAAAAGAAAGCAAGTGCTGTTATAAAGGTCATATTGTGCAACAGGAGTACTTAATTTTTTTAGAATACTTATACATATTAAGGCTAAGGCCAGACGGGGAGATTCGGGGGCATTTTGTCGCCTGGCGACTTCTCGCTGCGACTTGTAGCCCCCGAACCTCCCCGAATAGCCAAGTCCTGGAGCGCACCGGCGTTGCTTGAAAACGCCGGCGCCTATTGCCTCGCGAGTCAATTTGGAGCGATTTCAAAAAGCGCGCTGCTCCGTGTGAATAGGCGCCAGCGTTTTCAAGCAACGCCGGTGCGCCCCAGGACTTGGCTATTTGGGGAGGTTCGGGGGCTACAAGTCGCGGCGAGAAGTCACCAGGCGATAGAATGCCCCCGAATCTCCCCGTCTGGCCTTAGCCGTATGCAACACTGGCCTAGCTTCTTCTAATTATTGTCTCCCTTTATGTCTATTGCTAATTGATTACATTTTTGTTTTTATCCAATATCCTCTGTAGTTATGAGTCCAAGGATTGTTAGTGGGCGTTAACTTAATTAGAATCCTACATCTTTCTTTTATTCATTTATCTTCTGCAGTTTGAGAACATAAGGCCATGGGAGCTAATTGTAACTTTTATTATTTGTCTAAATATTAGCTGCTAAATTTGAACTGTTTCAATAATTTACTATCTGTTTTTAGTTCTTTGGATGTCTGTTTTTTGGGTACTACCTTTTCTTCACCCTGTGCATTCCAGTCTTCACCAACATGAGCAAAGAGCCATTTAGCACCAAGATGCTGGTACTGTCCATCTTCCATGCTACTCTTCCAGGTGGGAAACATTTCAGTATGACCAAGGTAGCCTTTGATTTGCTGAACTTCAGATCTGGCATAGATATTATAAGCTTTTATTGCTTAATTCTTTGGCTTAGTTCTGTTTAATAGACGTGTTACCTCTAAGTGCATATACTTGTTTGACAGCTCTATATACAAATCCATTTCTAAATTATTTAAAAGTATGTTTTGTCTTAAAATGAACCCTCACTTTGACACTCTGTATACATATGAACCCTACCACAATTACTTCCTATATGCACCCATGAGGTGACAGGGCTGGGCCGCGACACACAGACGCCCTAGGCAGGACTGGATTTACATAGCAGGCAACCCTAGGCCCACTGCCATTCATTGCCCCCATACTCTTGCCCTTGCCCTTTTCATCATCAGGACCGGAGCAATGGGGACTGACACATAGGGTTGCCACCTGGCCCATATTTTACCGGCCTGGCCGGTATTTTTGATGGTTGATACCAATGTTATTAATAGGAAAAAAAGATAAATATATAGGAAGGCTAGTATTTTTTTCAGGAAAAGGTGGCAACCCTACTGACACATGGGATATTTAAAAAAAAAAAAAAAAAACGATTCTATCTCTTGTGTATCCCTAGTGTTTCTGAACCAATGTGGGTGTGGCTGGGAAGCATGCTGCCCCCTAAGATCCTCCCACCCTAGGCCGGGCATAGGTGGCCTTTCCACAAATCCGGGCCTGGCCCTAGGCAAGCAAGGCGGTGGCGGCACCAGCTTAGCACTTCTGCTCATATTATTAGCACTCAGGAGTGAAAAAAGAAAGTGCAGAGAGTCAGCTAGAGAGGGGACTGGACTGGGTGTAGATGACAGAGGAGGTACATGCCTGGTGCCCCCCCCCCGTGAGGTGATGTTTGTTGGCCCTATGTCACTGGAAACAATATCTCTTTTCTGTGGTTAAAGAATTTTTTGTGCTATTTGGGGGGTGTTCCATATGCTACAATCTTAATGTGTAGATGACATCAAGTCACTTCCATTGTGCCCTGTAGGTACATTTGTGCTTTTGTTGTCGTTTTTCGCCTTCCTGCATTGCTGGTTGAACGCCTTTGCAGAGATGCTTCGTTTTGCTGACCGCATGTTCTACAAGGTAAGATCCAGCCATGCACACATTTCTGTCTTTGCATTTAATGATTATTTTGGGCACCATATTTAACTCTGCAATTACTGTTTTTGTTTTTATTTAAATCCATCTTTTTAGGACTGGTGGAACTCAACATCATTTTCAAATTATTATCGCACATGGAATGTTGTTGTACATGACTGGCTGTATTACTACGTGTACAGAGACCTGCTTTCGGTAAGAACACAGAAGTTTTGCGCAGGGTGAATTTCTATATTTCTGACTTGGGCTTAGCATTCGGTGAGCAGGTCTTTGATGTGTCTGCCTACAGTTCTAACTAATATTTCATTGTATGTTTTGCTTGGGGGGAGGGGGGTTATGTGCAGCAACCTCTTCTAAAGACAATCTTTCTTGGAATAATATTTAAATTGGCAACATCCCAGAGATGACTAAAGTGCAATTAGACAACCCAAAAAAATCCAGGCTTTGAAAGGGGCAATAGAGGCAGCAATATTGCTATCAGGACAGGATTGATTTACGAGTGGCCGTCAATTAATATGAGTGCTATCTTGGTGCTGATAAGGAAGGGCATCTTTTATATAGTGGGCTTCAAAGCACTTTATAGCAAGCAAGGCAGCCATTATAGTAGCACTAAGTATGCTGAGACACCAGGAGATTAAAGGACCAGTAACATCAAAAACTGAAATTGTTTTAAAGTAATAAAAATATAATGTAGTGTTGCCCTGCACTGGTAAAACTGCAGTGTTTGCTTCAGAAGCACTACTATAGTTTATATAAATAAGCTGCTGTGTAGCCATGGGGTCAGCCATTCAAAGGAGAAAAGGCTCAAGTTACACAGCAGATAAGCTCTGTAGAACATAATGTTATTTGTTATCCATTACTTATCCTGTGCCATGTATCCTTTTTTCAATTTCCGCCATTGCTACTTAGCAGCTTGTTTATATGAACTATAGTAGTGTTTCTGAAGCAAACAGATCAGTTTTAACAGCTCAGGGCAACACTACATGATATTTTCTTTACTTTAAAACACTTTCATTTTTTGGTGTTACTGTTTCTTTAAGTGACTTGTTCAGGGTCACAAGGAGTGAAATTAAACCCCAAACCTCCACACGAGGAGATTTGGGGAGATTAGTTAGTTCTTTGGGGCAACTAATCTCCCCGAACCGCTTCCCACTGTTTTGCGCCGGCTAAAATGAAAATCGCCTGCAGCAATTCACACACGGCGGTTTATCGAAATTGCTTTCCTTTGTGAGGCAACTTCGGGCAATTTCGGAGAAACAAAGCACTGCGTGTGAATTGCCACAGCCGATATTCATTTTAGCCAGCGCAAGAGAGGGGGAAGTGGTGAAGCGTTCGGTGGCCCAAAGAAGAGGCGATTTGTTGTTGGGCTGACTAATCTGCCTCAATCTCCTCATGTGGGCTGACCTATAGCGTAAGATCCCACATCAAAGGCTGTTAAACTCTATGTCAACTGCAAGTGGCAGATTTACTAAAAGTCGAATTTCGAAGTGAAAACATTTTTTAAAGGCTATATTCAATTGAATAAAAATCGTTCGAATGCATCGTTCAATTCAAAAGATTTTTTTTTTAAAAACTTTGAATTTCCAGGAAGGTTCCAGGAGGTCCCCCATGGGCTAAATTTCAGGTAATTCAGCAGCTTTAAGATGGTGAAGTGGCGAATTCTAAGTTTTTTTAAAGAGACAGAACTTCGAATTTTCAAAAATATTTTCAATTCGAATCGAATTTTTGGCTATTCGATAGTCGAAGTAGCCCAAAATTACTTAGAAATTCGAATTATAAATATTTGAATTTTATTCAAATATTCACTTCAACCCTTAGTAAATGTGCCCCTTACTGTCTCGAAGAGTGGAAATAATCTGTGAACAAGCTGTCGATTCTTCCAGAGTTTGGCCCATTGCCACATTTTTATTGGTTTCTCTCCTTAAAGTCAATTAAGGTATTTTCAGTCCAAAGAATCTACTGTGCAGCAGGTCTTTATAAGCATGCCCCCAACAATAGGATTTAATAAGATTGCCATGAATAATGCTAACTATACATATCACTGCTATTTAAAGGGATACAGAAAAATCAAAATGCATCAGTTAATAGCGCTGCTCCAGCAGACTTCTGTGCTGAAATCCATTTCTCAAAAGCACAGATTATGGTATATTTAATTTTTAAATCTGACATGGGTCTAGACATATTGTCAGTTTCCTAGCTGCCCCCAGTCATGTGACTTGTGCTCTGATAAACTTTAGTCCCTCTTTACTGCTGTACTGCAATTTGGAGTGATATCACCCCCCCTCCCTTCCCCCCAGTGATGTCGCCAAAGGAGTGGATCTCTCCCCGAAATGCCCACATTGAAGTGGGCTATATCGGGCTGATCCGATCGTGGGCCCTAGGGCCATATGGGCAGTCAGATTGCAGATACGGAACCACGAACAGATGCGGGCACAATCCAACAGGATTTTTTTACCCTGCCCGATAAACAGGCAAGATCAGGGAAACCTGTCGGAGGGCCCCATACACAGGCCAATAAGCTGCCTACTCGGCAGGCCATATGGGGGCCTTAAGAACGGCACTCAGTTGATTCCAGATCCCACTGCAACACATTGAGTAGGCGAAACAACAGCCTGGCAGAAAGCAGTTCCATCCTAAAGTGCTGGCTCTTTCTGAAAGCACATGACCAGGCAAAATGACCTGAGATGCACCTACACACCAATATTACAACTAAAAATGAATACACTTGTTGGGTTAAAGGAAAACTATACCCCCAAACAATGTAGGTCTCTATAGAAAGATATTGCCTAAAACAAATTATATGTAAAACCCTGCTTCATGTAAATAAACCATTTTCATAATAATATACTTTTTTAGTAGCATGTGCCATTGGGTAATCATAAATAGAAAATTGCCATTTTAAAAAATAAGGACAGCCTCCTGGGATCCTAGGATCCAACGGTGCACACAAACATACCAAACAAACAATAAAGTTAGGTCACATGAGCCAATTAACAGACAGAGTTCTGTCTCTTACTTCAACACTTCTTTCTGTTACAGTTAGGGGCAGATGTACAAAATTCACGTGAAAAGATCGAAGTTCGATCGAATTTCGAACGTAGGATTTATTTGTTTTGTCGAATATGCAAATTTTGGCATAGTCTTTCATCGAATAGTGAATGGTCGAACGATCGAGTACATTGGAATAGAATCGAATGAACGAATATTCGATCAGCGAAGGATTTAATTTTTTAAGTTTATACGATTGCCTACTTCGGCAGATTGGACCTACCAAATTGCAATAGAAGCCTACGGGAGTAGTGATGGGCGAATCTACCCAGTTTCGCTTCGCCGAAAAATTCGCGAAACGAGGTGCAACTCGTTTTTTTGGCGAATTTTCTCTGGCATTTAAGGAATTTATTCGCCAGCGGCGAATCGCGGGAATTGGCTGTGAATTCGCCCCAGGCGAATAAATTCGCCCATCACTATATGGGAGCACTCCCATAGGTTTCTGAGGCTAAGTCCTGATCGAATAGGATTCATACGATCGAAGTCTTCGATCGTTCGAATCGTACGAATCATTCGACTGATCGAATGATTTATTCGACTGATCGAATGATTTATTCGACTGATCGAATGATTTATTCGACTGATCGAATGATTTATTCGACTGATCGAATAAATTTGTATTCGATCGTCGAATGATCGAAGGTCAAATAAAAGGCAGCCCAAAAACCAGTGGCATAACTAGATCTTACTGGGCCCCACAGCAAACAATTTTTTAGGCCCCAAAAACATCCAGGGGTTGACTTGTTTTACCAATATTTATTGTAATTGTATATAAATTAGGGCCTCATGGGGCCCCTATAGCTCCTGAGCCCCCCTGCAGCCGCAGGGTCTGCTTCCTCTGTAGTTACGCCCCTGCCTAAAACTATTCCTTTAGCATTCGACGATCGAATGCTAATCGAATATAGAATTTGGTTGAACTATTTTTGGGGAATAATAGTAAATTTGCCCCTTACAGTTGAAATATTTCTGGTCAGGTGATCTCTGAGGCAGCACACAGACCATCATGAAATGGTGGTTCATGGCAAGAGACGTAAAAGGGCAATATTTACTCAAATATAAATTCCAGTTTGGTAAGATTCGTTAATATGCCACTTAATTTGATATATACTATCTGTTGCTCAAGTATTCATTTTGGGGGGTATAATTTTCCTTTAAGAATTAAATTTTACATGCTAAAGTGAATTTATTTGAAGTGTAAACAGTATAATTTAGAAATAAAAACAACATCATAAAAATCCCTTTAAATGTAGTTACTAGCATTATTCACTCTAGCTAAGAGTAGTAATTGTTGCTGCTCTTTAGTTTATTCTAGTAGGAAAGTATTATCAGAAATATTCTGTAACAGAACATCTTTTAATTTTTTCAGTTGTGTAAGCAGCGGTACCGTACTGGGGTCATGCTGACGGTGTTTCTCATCTCTGCCTCAGTTCATGAATACGTCTTTACACTGTCGCTTCGCTACTTCTACCCTGTCATGTTTAGCTTATTTGCCATATTTGGAGGTAATTTATTTTATTATTAGCTATTCTAAAACAGCATAACATTCTACAAATGGGCTTGTGCAGGTTTGTTAAACTTATATAAAAAAAGTGGAGTGGACCATCTAATATGAGATTTCAGTTGTTTTGGTGCTATTTTGTAAGGGTGAGTGTGATATGGTTTTAAGTTATTATAATTTGCTTGAATGCAAGGAAAACAGTGAGTGAGGCCTAATACAATTATCAAGATCAGCAAAGACCTGTAGTGAGTGGATGTTCGAATAAGGTGCAATAGTTACAAATTACAGACTACACATGTATAGAGAAGACCACCTCTTTTGAATATGCACATGTATTAAAACTGCACAGTAGTAAGGACACGTAATTATAACGATCCCCCAGCAGCTGCTGACTCTGCTTTCTTTATAATTACTGCCCTAGAAGACTGGCTGAGTTGGGGACAATTGAGGTTTTTTGAAACACTTGGAAATACAGGGGTGACTGTTAATACTGTTAAATTAACCATCAAAGGGGGTCAGGTAAATGTATAGAGGATTTTGGCAAACATTTGTCTTTGGAATAAAAAACTGTTGATTAGTTTATCAAGAGCTGGTTTATTAGCCTTTATCTGCAGCTGAAGGGCTCTTAGGGTAAGGACACACGAGGCGATTTATCGCCAGCGTTTTTAAAAAGCAAATCGCGGCGACATGTCGCTCGTTTTGTCTCGGCACAAAACCATATGAAAGACGCCAGCTACTGTGCACACAGCGCGTTTATGAATCGCCTGTAGCTCCAAAACGCACTGAGACCCTTTTCCGAGCGATTCATCAGAAACAGCATGTACTTAGAAAAGCACTGAAATCTCCTAGACACGCACACACAGACAAGCACACACATACAGATAAGTAGCAGCGATTGTATTCAAATTACACTGCGCAATGACGCAAGAACGTAAAGGCGCAGGAATACAAAGACGCTAGGTTACAGCGGGAAGCACAAACGCTCGAGGAGAGACGCCGAGACAACACGCCGAACAAAACTCGGACGAAAACACGCTGGAAAATGCCTTTTTTGAAGCACTTTTTTGATAGACAGGCTAATTGAGCTGGTTGAGGAACACCGAGAGCACGTGGGTGGAGCACGAACCGCACAGAGCAATGGGATACAAATCGCTCTGTGCAAATTGTCGCTGGGAATCGCCTGTTCGAAAAAGACGATCGCCTTGTCGCCGCAAATTGCTTTTTAAAAACGCTGGCGACAAAACGCCTCGTGTGTCCTTACCCTTACACATGGGTGTTTTTACCCAAAGCTCCCCTACTGTTTTTACACTAGTACACTACTACAATTTCCTGGTACATTTTAGCTCCCTCTTTCAATTGCATTTAGCATTGTGCAAGTGAATGTGATGGGAACAGTAGACTGTAAGCTCCACTGAGGCAGAAACTGATGTAAATGATGTACAATACATAAGTGTTACTAAACATTATTGCATATGTGAATAAACCTAATATAATCAGGAAATAGGGTTGTATTTTACAATTATGTTCCATTAAACTGTATATCTCGAAAAGTGTATGAGAAATAACAGCCTATTTGTGACCTCTCCTGTTGCTTTAGTGGTGTTTCCCCTTAATAGATTTATGTAATGAATTTGCATATTTTACTGAGAGTTATGCAATCTCTGCAATAAGTCTCTCTGTGTCATAGTTCTTCTGTAGCGCTTATTTTTTATGGAGAGCTGCAGCTAATTATTGACTGCAGCTGATCCTTGTTCAGAACAGAATATTGTTCAGAATATATATATATATGTATGTTCTATCTATACAGTACACTGATATTTTTAAGCTCTAACATGCTTATACAGTACTTTATAGAGTGTTCACATTGTAAAGGGGTAACGCTAATGACATTGATATAGCATATTTATTATATACTATGGTATTGGATGACCAGTGCATTGGCTTGATTTTAAATTAAAGGGAAACTGTCATGGGAAAACACAATTTTTTTTTTAAACGCATCAGTTAATAGTGCTGCTCCAGTAGACTTCTGCACTGAAATCCATTTCTCAAAAGAGCAAACAGATTTTTTTATATTTAATTTTTGAAATCTGACATGGGGCTAGACATTTTGTCAATTTCCCAGCTGCCCCGGTCATGTGACTTGTGCCAGCACTTTAGGAAGGAACTGCTTTCTGGCAGGCGGATGTTTTTACTTCTCAATGTAACTGAATGGAACACAGTGGGACATGGGTTTTACTATTGAGTGCTGTTCTTAGATCTACCAGGCAGCTGTTATCTTTTGTTAGAGAGCTGTTATCTGGTTGCCTTCCCATTGTTCTGTTGTTGGGCTGCTGGGGGGGAAAAGGGGGGGGTGATATCACTCCAACTTGCAGTAGAGTGATTGAAGTTTCAGAGCACTAGTCACATGACTTGGGGCAGCTGGGAAATTGACAAAATGACTAGCACCATGTTAGATTTCAAAATGAAATCTAAAAAATTCTGTTTTCTCTTTTGAGAAATGGATTTCAGTGCAGAATTGAAAAAAAATGTTTTCCCATGACAGGATCCCTTTAAGAAAAATTAACAAGAGAGAAATCAAACATAATGAATACAGTAATAATGTCACCTATTCTCTCTTCCTTTCATGTCTCCTCTCAATATCCCTTTCACAGTCCTCTTTCATTTCATGATGAATGATAAACGCAAAAGCCCTGTCTGGAATGTGATGGTTTGGACTTTCCTGTTCATTGGTCAAGGCATCCAGCTGTGCCTGTACTGCCAGGAGTGGTATGCTCAGATTCACTGCCCTCTCACTGAGGTAAGCGCGAACATATTCTCATGAACCAATGTTCTTCATACTGTTTCAGGTGCTACCTTAGTTTTCCATTTTTTTATTGGCAAAAGTTCCTGGAAGTCATAATTGTTCTCCGCACATAACTTGCAAATAGTAACACCAATATTTGTATAGGTTTTATGGCAGATACTTAAAACTAGAAGTCCAATTTCGATCGAAAAAGCCCTTTAAAAAAAATTTTTCACTTCAAAATTCAACCATTAGTAAATCTGCCCCTAAGACAGTTTGTGCACAACCATTAGTAAATCTGCCCCTAAGACAGTTTGTGCATACAGTTACTATAACGTGTCTACCCCTTTAAACAAAACAGCAGTTACTTGTCTATTTATATCAATATATTCAAGCTGCCCAACTGTCAGTCATCGCTAGTCTGGCCAATCCTTGCCTCAATTGTACTGCCTCAGTATATATATAT
>CM044434.1:136734818-136747065 GCA_024363595.1 Xenopus borealis | reverse complement strand
AAAAAAAAAAAAAAAAAAGAATTTGGGTCTAGGTTTAATTTGCAAAGGACTTTCATTATAAAGATTTTTATGTATAGGTGACAGGTTCACTTTAATACTTGGAGTGTGTTCTCTTGTGTATGCACTCACAAATTTTGAGGCCATCTCACACAACAAATTGTGGTGCGCACAAAGAAATTTGAGTGAAACGCAAGATTTTGTATTAATTCTAACCTGAGCACACCAGTTTTGAAAACTAAATAAACAGTACCTTGTACTTCATCCCATATAATGAATCATTTTTGGAGGCAAAACGAATGCTATCGGGTTCAGTTAATGTTTATAGAAAACGGATCCCATACTTAAACAACCGTTTTATTTCCAAATGAAAGAGTGACACTAAATCTTCTGTATATTGAAAGGACAGTTCTAATGTCTACTAAATGGAAATCTGACTGCTGATGAAATATCTTCTGCTATGTAACACTCAACGACCTGATTTACAGCTGCTGTTCTAGTTTACATCATTATAATAAAAACTGTTGTCTGAGATGTCAGATTTAACTAGAGACTTTAGGAGAGATTCATCTTTTGCATACACTTCATAACAACCAGGAACAGGTACTAAAATGATGTGTAATCATTTATTTAGTCCTAAGGAATGTTCATATTGCTGTGCGGATTATTTAAACATTCATATGAAATTTTAGGTGTATTGAGTTCCAAAATTAATCCAGAGAAATGGAAATAAAATCGGAAATATCCAATTCCTTCCTGGCCTAACACTTTAAAGGGAACCTCCACCCAAAAACTCTTTCCCTATCTAAATAAATGGCAACACCCTCTGGGTATTGTCCCAATCCACTATTCCCATCGAATGTGCCCAAAGTCTAAATCCACCCATTATCCAGTTAATCGCCTACTTTTTTTGCTCACATTGGAAGCAAGTTCTGTTTGCCAATTTACAGCATGCCAAGGGTCAGTAGTTGTTTGTCTGCAACATACCTGGCTGTAGTGGTGTATGTGGCCTCCTAACCTCTTATGGTTAGTAGAGTATTACCACTGTGTTATGTTGGTTGCCGAGAATGAGGAGAGTATAACAGTGGTTTATTAACAGGCTTATACAGGCCTTACACAATAACAGTAACTTCTTAAGTTCCTTTCAGGGCTGGGACAGACAGGGAGATTCGGGGAGATTCTGTTGCCTGGCGTTTAATCGCAGGCGACAGAATCTCCCCGAATCTCCCTGTCTGTCCCAGCCCTCAAGCTGTACAGAAAGTCCAGTGAAGAGTGATACCCGCAGGCCATTTGTATAAACCCCACACACTGGCCCAGGTCAGTAAAGGGATACTGTCATGGGAAAACATGTTTTTTTCAAAATGCATCAGTTAATAGTGCTGCTCCAGCAGAATTCTGAACGGACTTTTCTGACTTTTGAATTAATACATAATTGCTGGGATCTACCTGCATTCATTTCAAGCTATATGCCTTCTGTACATTACTTGCCTATGATTGGCTGGAAGGCTGAATAAATGCCTAAGACTTGATGGGAAAGCAGAGGCTATAAAGAGAACCTGCAGCGGCTCCCTTCCAAAAGAGCGAGAACGCAGAGAGGATCCTGAATCTGCTTGTAGCGAACAAGTCCAGGAGGTTAAGCTTCAGCTGTACGGAAAGATGCCATTTTTACATATACAAAGGTGCTACTATGGAGAGTGTTCACACAGCAGAGCATATTGCAAGTTGAACTGTGAAATTACATATCCCATCCTGAGTTAAGTGTGGAACTGTGATATTAAAAGACCTTTTCTAGTCAGTCATTCAGAATGTTTAATCTGCTAGTTAGTCAGACCTCATGTGTGCCCATTGCAAGGCTGATAACTGTATTAGATCCCAATTGCATTTTCATTTCTATGTAAAGTATGTAATTGCTGAATCTTTGTGTATTTATTTATTAACTGCATGAGGTGTATCCCTCAGGGCCCATTAGGTGGAGGCACTGCACTGTAAATCATACAATTTCCAGTATCTTCCACAATCAAAAGGTGGCCATAGGCGGGCAGATAAAGCTGCTGAGATCAGTGTCGGACTGGGATACCAGGGGCCCATCAGAAAACCTTAGACCAGGGGCCCACCCAAAAACCTTAGACCAAGGGCCTACCAAAAAACCTTAGACCAGGGGCCAACTCTCAGTACTATTATCCTTCCTCTCCTCACTCATCCTATATTTTCCTAGTCTCTTTTCTTTACATGCTATATCTATTATTCCATCTATTTAGCCTCTCTGTTCTCATAGAAATAGGGAATGGCCATGAAATAGGCCAAATGTTAAACAGCATGAGGGCCCACTGACAAATTGGCCCACCGGGAGTTTTCCTGGTGACCCCGTGGGCCAGTCCGACACTGGCTGAGATTGATCCTTTAGACCAATTTGACAGCTTATCTGCCTGTGTGTGGGGGCTTCCAATGGGACTTCGATATCTGGCCACGATATTGATCGGGAAGGTTTCATTTTTCCAGCGACCGACCCGTAGGAGTTGCTCCTCACTGTAATCCAATCATTCAGCCCTAAGGCCAAATGTTCGGATTACCCCAATAAAGCCCTACTGTTGGTGGGAATATTGGGGATAGATCCACTCATTTGGCGATGTCTCCAGACAAGCAGATCTCTTCACGTATGGCCAGCTTAAGAGGCCAGGGTTAAGTGAGTTTGATACTATGCTAAAGGAGTCTGTCATGAAAGGTTTACATAAGTTTGCTATTCTCTGAGTGGTGCCATGCCTGTCTGTATACTCTACAAGCCATGCCTGTCTGTATATTCTGTGAGCAGTGCCAGTGCAATTCCTGTCTGCATATTCAAAGACCCATGCCAGTGCACACCTCCCAACATTTTGGAAATAGAAAGAGGGACAAAAAGATTTGCTGCGTGGAGCAAGACCACGCACAATTGTGTGGCCACACCCCCTAATGACCATGTTCAGTTTACAAAATTTGGCAGGTTGTGAAAGTTTGAACACATTTCTGTGGTTTTTATGTGTTATTACAGTTTTGCTAATGAAGGTGAATAGCCCTTTAAATGGGATCGCCACACAACTTTGCAATACACATCAATTACAAATATGCAGACTTTTCATGGTTTTTAATGGTTTGGAACAGTTCCCTAAGCCTACCTGTTTTCCTGCTGAACTATCTGACTCCTTTGCTGAGCTGGCTGACTACTGTTACTTTGTATCAGCAGCCATCTGAAATTTTATTTCAATAAGGAAAGGAACATCACAGTTCAATGCATTGTGGGTTATGTAGTTCCTGCATGCTGTCTGTAAACTGCAGAGAAGTTGATACAATTTGTAACATCAGTGTTTAGTCCCTCCTTCCCTGCCAGGATTTCAAATGATGCAGAAAGAGAACTGTTGATCTGGATTTCAGCATAGTAAATGGCATTTAATTATACTTTTTGAAGAAACCAGTAACTGTGGTATATTAGGGGTTATTATGTTATGTGGGCCTCTCAAATTTTGGTTTGGAAGCCAAAGTTCTCCCAAAGGACCTGTTTATCTTAAATAGTTACAATTGTTTTTTTGCTTAGCTTAAATTGTTGCAAAAGTATCTAAGAGCACATGCCATGTATTCTGGGCTCTCTGCCAAAAGCCAATGAAGTTTTAGAAACCAAAATAAGCTGTCTGTATATTCTATAAGCAGTGCCAGTGCTATGCCTGTCTGTATATTCAATGACTTGTACAAACGATACGGTCAGCTCCCCTTTGACAACCCTGAAATGGGTCAATTGCGGTGCAAGTGCAGTCAATGGCCACTCTCCATCCAGCTACTGCAGACAAACTTGGAGCACAGCACCCAGTGTTGAATAAAATGCCTTTATTTCAATTTCTTTGGCAATATTCTGGACATAGCGACGTTTCAGGCCACATTGGGCCTTTTTTATCAAGCTCACCTGCTGGTATACAATAACTTACTTTTATACATGATTAGCCTTACGCCACCTAGTGGCCCGGTTACATAGTTTCAATACTTCATTTACATGGTATATGTAACAATGTTTCCATGTTTCTTTTTTGTAAAGTAATTTTCTTACACCTTCATGCAACAATTCTAAGTGTCATTTTAACTAACATTTGTTGTCTTGTTCCATGCTTTCACAAACCAGAATGTCTGTAAGACATAAATGTTAAAAAGAAAAGAAGAAAAAAAGAAAGTATTTAAAAACAAGTTTAAAAACAATTAACTACGAAAAATAGCTTGAAGGTCGTATTCCCTATTTAGTCCCAGAGGATCAAGGGTCTCTAATTTCCTTATCCATTGGGCCTCCTTTTTAAGTAACATTTTTACCCGGTCTCCCCCTCTCCATATTTTGGGGACATGATCCACTACTTGGTACCGTAATTGTTGTACCCCATGGCCTTTTTCCACAAAGTGTGCAGCTACTGCTTGTTCTATCTTTTTTGTTCGAATAGCAGATTTATGTTCCCTAATTCGTTCTTTTACCATGCGGCTTGTCTGGCCAACATATAATAGACCGCAGGGGCATTTGATTACATATATAAGATAAGATGAATTACATGTATAGTAACCCCGTAAGCTATTGTATACCAGCAGGTGAGCTTGATAAAAGGCCCAATGTGGCCTGAAACGTCGCTATGTCCAGAATATTGCCAAAGAAATTGAAATAAAGGCATTTTATTCAACACTGGGTGCTGTGCTCCAAGTTTGTCTGCTGTATATTCAATGAGCCATGTCACTGCCATGCCCGCCTGTATATTCTATAAGCAGTGCCATGCCTGTCTGCATTTTCAACGAGCCATATCAGTGCCATGCCTGTCTGTATATTCTATGTGTAGTACCAGTGCCATGCCTGTCTGTATATTCAATGAGCCATAGAAGTGTCAGGCCTATCTGTATATTCTATAAGCAGTGCCAGTGCAATGCCTGTCTGTATATACTCTGAGCAGTGCCAGCACTATGCCAGCTGTTTGTATAATCTGTGAGCAGTGCCAGTGCAATGTATATCTGTGCAGATAGCAGTTTAGGTGATCAAGTGCTTCCTCTGGCTTGCAGCCTATAGCTGTTTATAATGGAAAGGCATCCTTAGCAGCTCAGAATAAAGGAGTTTCAGGTAGGATACTTTGTGCTGTTAGAACCAAACAAACCTTAACTTCAGAATGTGTATCTTATATTGGGGGGTTTCACGAACGCAGAACGAACTAAATTTCAGTAAGAAACATTATTGAAGTTGAATTTTCACAAACCCCTTATTTCCATTTCGTGAATGCAGCATTTTTCTACTTTTTGAATTTAAAATGTCATTGCAGAATGCCACAACAATTGAAGTTTGCATAATGTTTTACTGTTGATAATGCCAAATTCTAAACAGTGGTGTTAAAACTAGCAAAACAGCTTTGCTCCAGCTTTTTGACGGTGATTGTGAATTGTCGTTTAAAGCAAAGGCTGGAGGCACTTGGGGATGCCAAAAGTAAGGCACCCCAAGTGATCATATCTACCTACCTGAAACCCTGAGCCGGTGCACCTATCAGCAGAAATCTGCACTGGTCTGGGGTTATACAAGTGAGCACTATGGAGAGATCTACTTTCGTCTTCTTCTATCTTCACTCAGCAGAACAGAAAGCCAAACTTTAACTCAAAAGGCAGAAGAAAACAGAATTTGATCGCTCCGTGATGCTCAAAAATCCCTCCCCCAGCCTACCTTTCCCCCCGGGCAAATGCCCCTAAGTTGTTACTTACCCCTCAGTGCAGGTCCTCTCCAGCTGAGTTCACAGACACCATCTTGTCCCATGCAGCCTTCTTCCTGGATTCACTGGCATTTGGCCAGGGTTGCCACCTTTTTCTAAATAAGTTACCGGGTGGCAGGGGGAGGGCGGAGCCATAAAGGGGCGGAATGTGCCGCAAAGGGGCGGGGCGTGATGTCACATGGGGCGGAGCCACAGTGAGCGATCGTCTGAAGACTGCAAGAAAGGTAAGTTTTAATAGGAATTAAGGCAAGGCAAGGGCCATTTTAAGGGGTATTACAAATTAACCGGCAGCTACATTGCCGGTAAATTTGTAATACCGGCCCCGGCCTTGGCTGGTGTTTTACCGGCTAGGCCGGTAAAATACCGGCTGGGTGGCAACCCTACGTTTGGCAGTGCATGTGCAGTAGGAGGCACTTGCTGGTTCAGATGTACTGCGCATGCGCTGAAAGTCAAAGTTTTCCAATTTCTTTTTTTGGGAAAAATTTGTGACTTTCGGCGCATGAACAGTAGATCTGAACCAGCAAGTGCCTCCTACTTTGCATGCACCGCCAAACGCCGGTGGAGAGGACCTGCTCCAATTAACAACTTAAGGGGATTTGCCTGGGGGGGACAGGTAGGCTGGAGGGAGGGGGGGCAATACAGTGGAGGGATTAGATTGTTTACTTCTCCTTTAACTGATGCTTTAACTGATTCATTTGGAAAAAAATATTTTCCCATGACCGTATCCCTTTAAGAACAAACCTACAGACCCTATCTTGTATGTAACCTGGGGACTGCCTGTACTTGTTTGCCATTTAGGGATTTTAAGATGTGCTAACAGCTAAATTGAAGCAGCCCCCCCCCCCTTGCTTTCTAAGCTGCCCACTTGCTATTTATCTGGTCTTGTCAAAGATTCAACAATTACCCAGTCCTCTAACTTACCTCTTTACTACAGGGAGTAGCCAGTTGAAAATTGCTTGTTGTAGCAATGACTGAGCAAAGCACCATCTGGAACAAAACTCTACATTTACTTATACATTCATACTATTAGCTATATTTATCTGGGGCATTCTGATCATAAGCATGAAAATGTTGGGGTTTACTCAACATTCAAAATGAAGATATAGTGGTTAAGGTTTCTTACAAATGTCTAAATAACTATGTTTCAAAAGAAATACTGACAGGACATCTGTGATGTTTTTATTCATCCAGGTCACGGAATACATTATCTACAGTTTCTTGAAATATTGTTGAAAACACTTCACCACTCATTCGAGTGGCTGAAGTGAAGGGCTGCTCGATGAGTGGTGAAATATTTACTGAGAAAGTCCATATGCTTTAATACCTAGCCTCACTAGATACTGACAGGAATTATTGCTTGATACACTGTTGTCTGGTTTTACTTGCAATCAGTCCTGAAGCCACGAGTTCAGTTCTACTGTGTGTTTTTTTTTTATTTTTTTTTTAAAGCCCTAGCCACCAATGTATTATTTTAATACTGTACAGGCCCCTGCTACCAATTTTGTTATGGGGGGCCCTGACCACCAATCACGGTTTTTTTTACTCATGGGGGGGGGCCTGATCATGATGGCTTTTTTTTAATTGTATGTAGGGGGTTTTTAACATTTTTAGCATTGATGTCTGTGTCGTCTTTTAACTGTGATGTGGGGTGGGCGGGATCTGGGGTGGGGCTTGGGGACCGGGCCCAAGGGGGCCATGAAAATTTTGTTGTACGGGGCCCTGTGATTTCTGATGGCAGCCCTGACCAGTATTACTTGTACATGTTCAGCTTTTTTTTAAAGACAATATAGAATGTGTCAATAAAACCACAATGAGCCATTCACCTATTTGTCAAGTCCACTAATTTATGGACGCCAGGCGACAAATCTCCCTGAATCTTCCCGTGTGGACTAGCCCTTGTCAAGCTTAGTTGGTCTCTTTGAAGTGGTTATAGTGAAGTGGGCAGTCTCTTTAGCTGTCAAACATTGAGGTAAAAGATAAAGTTAATTTGACACAAGCTCTGTGGATTCTGAACTAACAAAGATTGTCAACCCTCAAACAAAGGAATCACATAGTTTTTATAGACTAGTAAAAGGGAGTTAGTGGTGGGAGTGCATAGAGATATCACTTCAAAGCACAGAAATGCTCTTATAGCCAAAAACTGGTTCTGCCTCAAAATCAGGGTACTAGTGACCAAGCTAGCTTGAGAACAAAATCCATCCAAGTACGGGGCTGCAAACTAGGGATGCACCGAATCCAGGATTTGGTTCGGTATTCATCCAGGATTTGCATTCGGACAAATCTTTGTGTCTGGCCGAACCAACTCCAAAAAATCATGTGACTTTTCTTTTACAAATGATTCGGGAGTTCGGTCAAATCCAAAATAGTGGATTCGGTGCATCCCTACTGCAAACACAGAATTTTATTCTCTATCAGGAGGAGTGACTTCCCCCAAAGATTCATATACATTTGTGCGCATAAGTTTACATACGCTGGCAGAATGTATTAACACTGCTGATTGACATTCTCAATTCCTTTGATATTTTCTTATATCCCTTTCCTGTTTTATAGAGTTCAACTACCTTTTCCTGCAGATCCTTTGACTATTCTTTTGCTTTCCCCATGACTTAGAATCCAAAAAACATCAGTGCAGCACTGGATGAAAGATGCAAGGGTCTGTCAGGAGTCCAGCAAGTCATTGACCTTTTATACACACCCACTAATTACAAGCAAACAGATCATAGGTGAAGATGGTTACCTTTAATAGCCATTCTAACCCTTTTGTGTCAAGTTGTGTGCATGTTATCAGGCCAAATAACCCAGTTATGTAAACTTATGATAAGGGTCATTTCAGTAGTTTGTGTAGTGATTATGATTTAAAAAGAGTAAACACAGTTGTCTGACAATAAATGGCTTCAGCCAACCACTAACCATGAGTAAAAGAAAAGTTTTTGTGTTATCATTCATATTCTCTGAAAAATGGTTAAGAAATCATAAATTCTGCCAGGGCGTGTAAACTTATGAACTGTACATTAAGGGGCAGATTTACAAAATTCACGTGAATAGATCGAAGTTCGATAAATTCGATCGAATTCCCATCGTATGATTTTATTGTATATTCGAATATGTAAATGTGGCCACTTTGATCAAAATTCGAGCGTATCAAATAGATCGAATAGATGGAATGATCTGATATTCGATAATTCAACCATTCGATGATCGAAGTTCTTTAGCTTTAAAATTTCATTTGACTGCCTATTTCGCCAGATTGATCCTACCGAATTCCATATGATTCGGTATTCGATCGTACGATTTTATCGAGAAATCGAATAGCGAAGTAAAACTAGCCTAAAACTCTTCGGTAAGCATTCGATAGTCGAATGCTTACCGAATTTCGGCCGAATTTGAGGGCTTTTAGCCCTCGAATTAGGGAATATTAGTAAATTTGCCCCTAAGTCATACAGAAAACAGAATTCTGAAGGTCAATAAAACTTCAAAAGGAAAATAAAGTATATACATACCCAGAAAGTAGCAAGGAAGTAGAGGAATTATTATTTATTCTTAACATGTATTTGTTTTAAAAAGCACCAACCTATTACACAGCACAGCAAAATAAAAGGGTTTATACAATAATGTCCACATTTAAAACCCTTACTGACCAATCCTGGAGGTAAAGATGAATGCAATATTGTCATATATGGGAAGCAGAGAAAGAGCAGTATTAAAATGGAAATGGCGGATTAATAGTAATACTTGGATCCGACTCAAGCTATAAGGCTGCTCTGAATAGAATACAGGAGACAGTTCTCCCATAAATGGTTCAGGTCAGACCTACACAGTGGATTGTACTAAGCTGAAAGAGTTAATGGAATTGTTAAGTATAACAATAGAAACTGGGTAAATAGATAATACTATAGATCTATAGAAAATAGATAGAAAATAAATGTTTTCAATATAGTTAATTAGACAAGAATTCTATATATAAAGGATGGAGTGACTGGATGTCTATCATAATAGCCAGAACACTTCTTCCTGCTTTGCAGCTTCCTTGGGGGGCACATTCACTAAAGAGTGCAACTTCATCAGCGTCCACTTTGCAGCAATCGCAACACTTCAAACAACTCTAATTCACAAGGTTTCGTCCAGGGCGCCGAACGCTGGCGAAGTTGCGCTAGTATTGCCTAATTTGCATACGAGAGGAAGTTAAAGTTCAATTGATGTATATGTTACAGCAAATACATTACATTACACAAGCCTGGGAAACCTTAATAAAATATTGCCTTACACATGTGCCCACTGTATAGTTTATGTTCCATATGTTAGGAAATGTTGGGTCTCTTTAAATTGACACACTCCAAAAATGTGCAACCCACTATTTACAATTTTTCATTCATTCTTCAGTGCAGACTGTCAAAATATTGCTACAGATCAATGTCTGCATTAGCTGCATCAAAGCCTAAATGGGACAGGAATGTGCCCCCATGAACAGTGGGGAGACCTACAAGCTGGTCAGCGGTGGTGAACATTGTATTCATACCTCCCAACAGTCCCCTTTTTAGAGGGACAGTCCCTCTTTAGCTCAACCCGCAGTTCCTCATTTGTACTGGAAAGTCCCAGTTTTGTCGGCACTGACTAGCCAGAAAAAGAAACAAAGTTTCTAACTTAATTGGCTTTTGGCAGAGAGCCCAGCACTGCCAGGAGGTTTAGATAAGATACTTTGTAACAATTTTGACATAAGCAAATAAGTTATTGTAACAAGATAAAATAACAGGTCCTTTCTGAAAAGTTAGACTCACAGCTTAAAGTAATTAGGAGTTGTGGCCACAAAAATAGGCATGGTGGCTAGGGTTGCCACCTGGCCGGTATTTTACCAGCCTGGCCGGAATTTTTGATGGTTGATCCCAATGTTATTAATAGGAAAAAAAGGTAAATATATAGGAAGGATGTTATTTTTGTCAGTAAAAAGTGGCAACCCTAGCGGTGGCTCTTGAACTTCTCACAGGGTCTTTGCAAACAACCCCTAAACTTTATTTGAGGCCTCAAGTTGACTTTCAAAAATTAAAAAGCAAATGAATCTACCACTGTTTCCTCTACGTATTTTCCTTATATTGGTATGTTCACAACGAAGTTTGAGCCAGGAGTTTAATAAACAACCAGTACTGCTAAACCCACACATCACAGACAGTTATGGCGCATACAGGGGGGGACAGGGGGGACAAGTGTCCTGGGCCTGGGGCTGAAGGGGGGCCCCCTTACGAGCACCGAGCCTGTGTGCCCCCTTCCAATGTTCCAATGCTGAATGCGGAAGTGCTGAACAGACGCAGAGTCCTGAAGTGGCGGAAAACAGTTGAGTGATTTATTTAGCCCATGTGCATAAAAAAAAGGGCAACGTTTCGGACACTGAGTCCTTTATCAAGCCTAGTGTATAAGTGCAATCATAGTGTTATATTGGGTATGAGGGATGGGCTTACTAGCCCCACCCATTCACAGTTACATCACGTATAATAAATATATAGTATCCATATAAATAGACAAAAGAGCAAAAAAGGTGTGTATAAAAAGTTTCTGTGAAGTCCAAATAATGTTTCTTTAAAAGTCCAAATTGTGTTTCATTCTGTGAATCCTCTTACCTAAAATTTATCACAGTGTAATAATAACAGCAAAAATGGTTAGAAGTGATACTAAAATAGTCTGGTATTACCTGAGTTGCATTCAAACTGACTGTACCCAAATCATGTGTCTATCTTGCAGTCAGTACCTTGTTTACTTCCCAGACCAATTAATACCTTACAAAAAGAAACAGAGTATGTTAAAAACATTTGTATATAAAGAAAATCGGTAATTGTATCCACCTCAGATACTTTGTATGAAATTTAAAAATAAAGAGTCCAGGACTATAATCTCTATTTAGACCTCTTGGCCATATTGTATCTAATTTGTGTATCCAATACATTTCTCTATATTTTAGCTGTTTTTAAAGAAACATTATTTGGACTTTACAGAGACTTTTTATACACACCTTTTTTTGCACTAACTTATGTCTATTTATATGGAAACTATATATTTATTATACGTGATGTCACTGTGAATGGGTGTGGCTAGTAAGCCCATCCCACATACCCTATATAACACTATGATTGCACTTATACACTAGGCTTGATAAAGGACTCAGTGGAGTCCGAAACGTTGCCCTTTTTTGTATGCACATGGGCTAAATAAATCACTCAACTGTTTTCATAAGAATATCAGTGTGCTACTGGTTTTACTTTATATGGCATTTTGGACCTGAAGGGCAGGTGAATGTCATCCAGTTTGAGCACCTGACACCCTCATTTGGGAGATCTGATTAAGGGCTAGAGCACTTCGAGATTTTTAAGACTGAAGTGGCGGAAAGACACAAAGTCACGAAGGAGCCGACAATGAAGTCCTGAAGCGTTGAAAATACCCAATGTCATGAAAGGAGCTGATGTTGAAGTCCTGAAGCCACGAGTTCAATTCTACTGACAACGATGTGGTTTTTTTTTTTTTTT
>CM044434.1:136714325-136730890 GCA_024363595.1 Xenopus borealis | reverse complement strand
TAAACTCTCCACTGACCCTTGTCTTTACTGAGGAGACTTTGTTTATAAACTCTCCACTGATCAAGTGCTCAGTTGCCTCGGCCTGCTTCTTCCTGGCCTCATTCTGTACCTCCAGTTTCCTCCTGGGTTTCTTTCCTTCAATGCAACATATAAAGGGGCAACAGTTCCCCTCATGCTATACCCACGGTTGTTTAGCATGCTAAACCAATTTTAAAGGAACAGTAACACCAATCAATGAAGGTGTTTTAAAGTAATTAAAATGTACTGTTGCCCTGCACTAATAAAACTAATGTGCTTGCTTTAGAAACAATACTCTAGTTTATATAAACACGCTGCTGTTAGGGTTGCCACCTTTGAAAAAATGTTTTACCGGCAGTGGCGGTGGTGGGGGTGGGAAGAAAGGGGGGCTTGTTGTGATGTCAAAGGGGATGGTGCCACTACATGAGATTGACCCAACCCCGGGAAAAAAAAGGTACGTTTTCAGCAGATTGGGGGTGGGCCAAGGGCCTCTAACAGGGGTATTACAGATTTACCAGCAGCTACATTGCCGGGAAAAATTTGTAATCCTGGCAGGTGTTTTATTGGCTACGCCGTTAAAATACCAGCCAGGTGGCAACCCTATGCCTGGCTGGTATTTTACTGGTCTGGCTGGTAAAAATTATTGTCGATCCCAATAGGAAGGCCAGAATTTTTTTCCACAAAAGGTGGCAACCCTGGCTGCTGTGCATCTATGGAGGCAGCCATTCAGTTTGAAAAAAGGAGAAAAGGCACAGGTTACATAGTAGATATCAGAAAAGTTCCAATTGTATTCTGCGGACCTTATCTGCTGTATCCTGAGCTTTTTCTTGAGTTTTTCTTGAACATGTTCAATGATCAGGCTGATGGTGGGATATTTCCAACATGTCTTTTCCTTATTCCTTGCACCTTGAGCAGATCTGAAATTGCATGTGGTATATTTCTTGGCAAAGAATAACTGAAAACCATTTATGGAGGCTTAGACATTCTGGCATTTATTGGTTGTACATATGATTCCTTTAAAAATGTCATGTTGGTAATGAGACATTATATACTTCTATTCAAAGAAAACAGTTTGTTTTAAACATACTTACCTATTACTATTGTTTTTTTTATTAAGAATTATCAATGGCTTATTTCTTGGAGTAGTTGGTGAAGAACTGTGAAATCAAAACTTCTTTCTCTGTCATCCTTAGTTTGCTCTTCAAGGGAATTGTGGGAAGAGGAGAAAGCAGTTGGTCAATTTTATGCTTTTAAAGGGGTTGTTCATCTTTGAGTTAACTTTTAGTATAATGTAGAGAGTGATATTCTGGGACAATTTGCAGTCGGTTTTCATGTTTTATTGTTTGTGGTTTTATAGTTATTTAGCTTTTTATTCAGCAGCTCTCTAGTTTGCCGTGTCAGCAATTTGGTTTCTAGGGTACAAATTACCCTAACAACCCTGCATTGATTTGAATAAGAGACTGGAATATGAATAGGGGATGGACTGAATAGAAGGATAAGTAATAAAAAGTAACAATAACAATACATTTGTAGCCTTACAGAACATTTGTTTTTAGATGGTGTCAGTGACCCCCATTTGAAAGCTGCAAAGAAACAGAAGAAAATTGCAAATCATTAAAAAACTATGAAAAATAAATAATGAAAACCAATTGAAAAGTTTCTTAGAATTGGCCCTACTACAATATACTAAAAGTTAACTTGAAGGTGAACCACCCCTTTCAACTCCTCTTTGTGTAGACTTGAGAAATAGGAAACATGGGGAAGGGAGAAGCTTGTTTATATAGAGCTGAAAAGGAATGTGTTCTAAGTAACATAAGAAAAAAATATGCATTTAATTTTTAATTGAAAGAGGGTGGTATTTCTATGCAACAGCAGTTTTTCTACATTTCCACTACTATTTTAATTTTTATTTGTTTGTTTTCAGCACTAACAATGGCCGATGTTCAGGGAGCTTTCAAAGGCATCCGATCAAAATTTTCCTTCCAGTCCGATCAACCAGCCGACCGATATCTTAATCTTCTGACGATGTCGGTCGGCTCATTTCCCACCATACACGCACCGAATATCGTACGAGAATTCGTTTCGTACTATATTATCTGTGCGTCTATGGCCACCTTTACTTACGGTCGCTAAAAGTAACAGGCGTATCCAGCAACATGGAGGAAAGGAATTTGGCTGCTTTGTTAAAGTGTTGGAAATGTGGCCTGGTTAACATGGACACCAGGCGCCCAGTTTCTTTCCCTGTGTTGTCTAAGTTAGTTACCCATTTTAAAAATGTTTTCCATTCAACATATGAGGCACTTTTGTTCCGCCTATCTTTCTTGCCTTTTTTTTGGGGCTTTATGGGTCAGCTAATTATTGCCCATTTCCAGGGACAGGCCTGTAGCGATTCAGTTTTCCGATGTCATGTAGCAGATAAGTCTCTCTCAGTAGTTTTGAGACATTCAAAAACTGTCCAGAAAGCAAAGGGGCTTATGGTTACCCTAGGTGCGACAGTACATTATGCTTGCCCCTTTTTATTAGCTCAGCAGTATTTTGTGGAGAGACCACTAAGGGTAAGGCCTGACTGGAAGATTCGGGTCGACAAATCTCCCCAAACCACTTCCCCCTGCCTTCCAGCTGATTAATGAATTATCGCCTGCGTTTATACACACGCGGCGCTGCGTTTTCCAAAGACGTTTGAAGTTGTATCTTTAGGCAATTTCGGGATAGTGCAGCGCTGCGTGTGAATAGGTGCAGGCGATTATTCATTAAGCTCCTGGAAGAGGTTCAGGGAGATTTGTCACCAGAATAAAAAATTTGAGTACCGAAAAAGCAACATATGTACCAGAGAGAGAGAAAGAGATGAGGAGAGATATAGGGTGCAAAGGAACGTAGGTAAAGCGGAATTTTGGATTTCGCTACGGTATGTTGACTTACTTCTCCAGGTATAGGATCTGTTATTTGGATATATGTAATAATCCATCTGATTAATGAATTATCGCCTGCGTTTATACACATGCGGCGCTGCGTTTTCCGAAGACATTTGAAGTTGCCTCTTTAGGCAATTTCGAGCGATTTCGGGATAGTGCAGCGCCGCGTGTGAATAGGTGCAGGCGATTATTCATTGAGCAGCTGGAAGAGGTTCGGGGAGATTTGTCGCCAGGCTGCAAATCTCCCCGAATCTTCGCGTCTGGCCTTATCCTTACTAAGGGTTATTTAGTAATGTACATATGTTCCTTGGGTGCTCTGGGCCTTACAGTTTTTAATATTTTGCCTTCTTAAAGTGTTAGATCAGTGGTTCTCAACCTGGGGGTCGCGACCCCTTTGGGGCTCGAACAACCCTTTCACAGGGGTCACTTAAGGGGTTCCAGGAGTAGGTTCATCTCTCTCCCCACTATGGTTATGGTTGAAAGGCCTGGTGAAATTCTAAAGGTACTATCCCTTTTATGCAGATTTTTTAATAGCAGCCAATTAGAAATTCATTTCTGTGTATGTTTGTGTCTCTTCACAAGCAGTAAAGAGGTGCTGAGAGTTGTAGTTCAGTAACCTGTGTAGTGCTGAGAGTTGTAGTTCAGTAACCTGTGTAGGGAAGCCAGTTGCACTACAAATTTCTATATCCCTTTAGTAGGGACTACCGTACAACTCTCCCTGCCCATTTAAAGCGGGCAGTCATATTTGTAAAATTAACATGGTAATTGGGGGTGTGGCCAAAATATTTTACCGCATTATGCACGGAAAACAAACCTTTACTTTCCAAACAATCCGGTCTGGGCTGGCAACGAAAATATTTTAATATTTTATGGTTGGGGGTCACACACCGCAGCATTAGAGTAGGGACAGACAGGGAGATTCGGGGAGATTTTGTCGCCTGGCGTTTTTAGCAGGCGACAATCTCCCCGAATTTCCTTCTCCCTGTCTGCCGCTAGTATACTGACAAAGCGCCAGTGCAGACGCGGCGCAGCGATTTCCGGAATCGCCCGAAGATACTTTGTGAGGAAACTTCGGGCGATTCCGGAAAAAAGAACCACTGTGTTAGATTATCTTGTGTGCAATCAAGACCCACAAAGACAAATACACCACCTCCACCTGACACCCCCAGCTCACTACACAGCCTGTGCACATTTCCCTCCCAGTCCTATTTTTGAGCTTTGTCATTGAGGACAACAGGGCTTTTTTTTTTTTTACTGCTTGTGAAGAGACACAAACATACACAGAAATGAATTTCTAATTGGCTGCTATTAAAAAATCTGCTAACATAATCTTATCCTCTTGAGCGGTTGGTTTCACAATTATAACCTTTCCATTTTGGTAAAATAACTTTTTAGTTACAAAGATAGAGAGCTGGTTTTGCTGGCAGGGCAGTTGTGAGATCATAGCGAACCCATATTCTGCATTTATAGGGGAATAAAATTCACTTGTTTAGAGATTTTTTTATGGTGGACCTGAACTGGATGAGTAGAAGTATAATTAGAAGTGTCTTCTTATTATTGTTACATATAATTTACAACCCACTGCCGTCCTTTACAGCACTTTACAAATCAAAACGGGGATAATTAGACAAAACAATGCAACATACAGAAACAAGTCGAAACAAACGACCAGAGGGCTCTGCTCGTGAGCGAAGTTCAAGTTCAATCAAGGTAAGACAAGGTTTCCTACCGTACTATAAGTGCCTGTTGTTCATTTCTTGAAAGGCCTGGTGAAATTCTAAAGGTACTACCCCTTTTATGCAACTACACTTGCTCCTAAAGTTTGCAATACTAATGTCTAACTTGATCCTGCTGCTTCTAGTCACTAATTTACATGGCTTTGTGAAACCATATCATTTAGGCCTTTAAATGCATTTAAATGTTGTTGTTTTTACAAAGAATTGACAAAGTAAAAGTGATCTTTTTTGGTCATGTTTTAATATACAAATTAGGGTTGGCTTCGGTTTGATTTTCATGTTTTTTTTTTTTTTCTAAAGAGAGTTTAGTATACACTAGAATAAAAAAATTTGAGTGTTGAGTACCGAAAAAGCAACATATGTACCAGAGAGAGAGAAAGAGATGAGGAGAGATATAGGGTGCAAAGAAAAGTAGGTAAAGTGGAATTTTTTTGATTTCGGTACGGTATGTTGACTTACTTCTCCAGGTATAGGATCTGTTATTTGGATATATGTAATAAAACAGTAGCTTGTACTTGATCCCAACTAAGATATAATTAATCCTTATTGGAAACCTATTGGGTTTATTTAATGTTTACATGATTTACTTGTAGACTTAAGGTATGAATATCCAAATTACAGAAAGATCCATTATCCTGAAACACCCAGGTCCCGTGGATTCTGGATAAAAGGTCCCATACCTGTATATTGAACACCTAAGGAAAACTAAGAATCCATCAGTATAGGTAAAGATTGAATAAGGGGTATATGCCATGAGTGATTTTTCTTCCATTAAATATACATGACGCTGGAGACAGCGTATATGACGGATCACTAGAGAACTGTTAACCAGTTGCTTTGGCAGTGTTCACTGGTTCTACCTATTTAGGGTAGGGACAGACAGGGAGATTCGGGGAGATTCTGTCGCCTGGTGTTTTTAGCAGGCGACAATCTCCCCGAATTTCCTTCTCCCTGTCTGCCGCTAGTATAAGTGATAAAGCGCCAGCGCCTGTGCACACGCTGTGGGGCGATTTCCGGAATCGCCGAAGTTTCCTCACGAAGTATCTTCGGGCGATTCCGGAAATCACCGCGCAGCGTGTGCACAGGCGCTGGCGCTTTATCACTTATACTAGCGGCAGACAGGGAGAAGGAAATTCGGGGAGATTGTCGCCTGCTAAAAACGCCAGGCAACAGAATCTCCCCGAATCTCCCTGTCTGTCCCTACCCTTATATTCAGTATCCTTACAACTGACTTTCATGCTGATATTGATCAGCACAGCAGAGGTTTTTCATAATGCATTATCTTAAAAGTAGATAAGGGAGAAATAATTAATATATTAGGACTAAATGGATATTAACTAGGGGCTAAAAGACGAACAATGCTTGGTCTTAATTGTACAGGAGGATAACTGGACAAAACTGATTTTTTTTTTTTTTTATTACCGTTATAGCCCTTCTTGACTATGAATATATAATCCAGGATTCTATTTGGAGTCTGGCCAAAGCCTAGTCCTTTTTGCAGGATTTGCATTTTGTAAATCTTAAACCTTTAGCCGTACCTTATCCATGCCCTTAACATTGCATGTCTTCAATGCTCTGGACAGCTTGACATTACACAGTTTTGTTAAAAATTGATGCAATTTTAATTTTCTTTTCAAAATTAAAGGGGTGGATCACCTTCAAGTTAACTTTTAGTATACTGTAGAAAGGCCAATTCTAGAAACTTTTCAATTGGTCTTCATTATTTATTTTTCATTGTTTTTTTTTTAATGATTTTCAATTTTCTTCTGTTTCTTTCAGCTTTCAAATGGGGGTCACTGACACCATCTAAAAACAAAGGCTCTGTAAGGCTACAAATGTATTGTTATTGTTACTTTTTATTCCTTATCATTCTATTCAGTCCCTCTCCTATTCATATTCCAGTCTCTTATTCAAATCAATGCAGGGTTGCTAGGGCAATTTGTACCCTAGAAACCAAATAGCTGACACTGCAAACTAGAGAGCTGCTGAATAAAAAGCTAAAGAACTATAAAACCACAAACAATAAAAAATTAAAACCAATTGCAAATTATCTCAGAATATCACTCTCTACTTTATACTAATAGTTACCTCAAAGGTGAACAACCCCTTTAATTATGCAAATAAACTTAAGTATTAAGAGGATTTTTTCTGTGAAGTATTCACCATGTGGCTGTATTTAATAAATCTGGATTGTGAATCCCTTCTCCATATTCCCTTGTGCGACTTACTAGCTTTTAGGAGAATTTCAGCAGAATAAACTGAAAGTGGGAAGCAATATGAAAGTCTGTGGCCATGCAGTCTAAGATAAATGGTGTCTTAGGCTCGGCTTACATAAGGCTCAGGCCAGACGGGAAGATTTGAGGAGATTCGTCGCCTGGAGACTAATCACCTCTTCTTTGGGGCGACAAATCTCCCCAAACCGCTTCCCCCTGCCTTCCAGTGTCTTTAATGAATAGTCACCTGCGCCTATTCACACGCGGCACTGGCTTTTCCAAAGTCGCTCGAAGTTGCCTCCTTAGGCTATTTCGAGCCATTTCAGGAAAGCGCAGTGCCGCGTGCTACTGGTTGGGGATCACTGTTCTAGATATTCTTACTCTTCTAGTAGGATGACAGCCTTTAATAGGACCATAATATGGGTTTATTCTTATGCAGAATCGCCTTTCGCACTGCCAGGCTATTTCTGGGCTGAGGTTGCTGGATAGAGAAGCTAGCAAGACACTGGGAATGCTAAGTGCACTATCCCGAACAATCAAGAATGAAGATGATGACGAGGATGATGTGCCTGACATTTCAGAAGAGCAAAAGAACTTCCCCAAGCCGGTATGTGACCAGTCTTGAGAAATGTTACACTGTGCAGCTCAGATTGACGATTGGTTTCATACATCTAATTTGCATGCGGAATTCCCCTCCTGCAGGCCAGTTTGCACCTTTTTAGGCCTCAATGTTGTGAAATTAAAAATATATACTTTTATTTACATGGTAGCATTAAAGGGGTTGTTCACCTTCAAACAACTAGTTGTTATCAGATAGATCAACAGAGGAAACAACTTTTTCCATCTACTTTCTATTTGTCACCGTTTTTCTAATATTGAAGTGTAAAGTGTAATTTTTCACCTTCTAAAGCAGTTCAGGGGGGGGTCGCTGACCCTCTAAACCAGGGGTCCCCAACTTTTTTTGCTCGTGAGCCACATTTAAATTTTAAAAAGAGTTGGAGAGCAACGTGTATCAACTAAATGTTGCAAAATTATAAAAAGTTTAGAGCAGGAGTCCAACCCTTTTTGGTACAGGGAACAGTACAGCCGTCATTTTTTTTGCAAGGATTGGGGAGGGTCGGCGTCCAATTCTGGTCGCACGCTGGATTAATTTCGGTGGCCCATTTCAGGACTGTCCACGACCTGGTTCTGGGCCTGAATTACCTGAGACCCGAACATTCAACTTTAAAGGGATACTGTGATGCAGAATTGCATTGAAATCCATTTCTCAAAAGAGCAAACTGATTTTTTTTTTATATTTCATTTTGAAATCTGTTTGTCCTTTTGAAAAATGGATTTCAGTGCAGAAGTCTGCTGGAGCAGCACTATTAACTGGTGTTTAAAAAAAAAAAAAAAAAAAAAAAACATGTTTTCCCATGACAGTATCAGTTTTAACTTAGATTTTGGAAAAACAGTAAAAAATTAATTATGGAAAGCAATTGAAAAAAGTCTTTATTTCTGGGGAACAGTCTGAAAACAACTGAACTGGAAAAAGTGTTGGGAAGGTGAACAACCAGCTGATTGAGGATTATAGTCAATACATTAACAATGTCATAACATTCTTAATATTTCATTCTACTGTTCTGTTCATCAGACGTTTTGTTCATCAAAGATTCTTCAAAGCTGTTTAAGGTTTGGCATTCTAGTTGTCCAATTTTGTACATGTGGGGAATTTTCAACCCACACCTTCTGTAGCTTCCCAAAGCTTCTGTAACTTCCCAAATGAGCTTTTTATCTAACCTTACAGTGAAGCTCTTTCCAAAATAGTTTGATAGGGATGAAATCTGGCAATTGTTCCAGCCAACCCAACAAAGCTTTCCTCTGGTTTCTTGTTTCTTCCCCAAGTAGAAGTACCTGGCTTAAAAAGTATCTTTCAGACCGTTGTGCTACTGCATGGTAAAATTGATATCAGTCTAGCACGGACCATGGGGGTGGCGTTATGTTGTAAAAACAGAAATATATCTGTTATTCCAATTTTTGAGCACTAGAATATGATAAGATATAGTGCTTTGATCTATTGCTTGGTAATTATTCTGCACAAGAGAAAAAAGTTTGGGTAAACTGCGAAAAGGAACTCATTAAAAGGGCAGTATACCCCTTCTTCAACATAATTCCAGTACTTAGTGCTTGTGCTAAAATATGTTTTACCTATTGTTTTAATCACAAACAATCATTTAAAATTTTTTCAGCTAAACTGAAGCAACGCCATGTTTTTTTTTTTTGTAAGGCGATTAATTGATTACTAATGCATAGATAACCCCCCAGCCCCTCCCCGATGGACTCCTGTTGACAAAACAGCCGCAACAAAGGGTTTAGGGAGGGGGTAAATACTCGTAATCTAACATTGGAAGGACCAAACATGGAGCAGTTTCACTGTCCCTGTTAGTTCCATTTAAAATAGCATTTTTTCAGAAGTAGCGTTACTAGATATTGCTCAAAAATTAATATAAAAAAAACTGGAGTATTTGTGCAAATCTTTGGAAGATTCAATGTTTGGCTGAATCCAAAAATTGCGAGTTCCATGCATTTCTGATATACATATATATGGTGTAAAATAGGGACTGTTGATAGTATAGGAATAGTATACTGTTTATGCAGTATACCCACATTTAATTGACTAACGTGACAAATCAGTGATGTATTCAAAGATTTAATTTACTTACTCGTGGCTCTTGTGTATTATATTTAATGCTATGTTTAACATCACCTTTAAACAGTTGTTGATTCTCAGAACTACAAAAAGGGAATTATCATAAAAGGATTAAGTAATGCCAGTTAGTTCTTCCTATGCAACAGAAAAATCATATGATCAGGGCAAACAACTGAGTGCTATCCGTTTTACTGTAATCTATATGTTCTGTTTTAGGCTCAACAGAAAGACACTGGAAACAGTTTTCTGGATCCAAGCCAGAACTCAATGGCTACTCAAGCCAGTAAAAGCCATAAGAAGGTATGAGACATGTTATCAGAAGACAGTAAGGGTATTCTTACTGTCTTAATGTGTTTGACATTGTCTATTTTGCAGGCATTTCTTACCGATGAGAATGCTTCATATTCATTCAATATGCACAGAAGTTATATCTGTGAGCACTGTTACGGGTCCTTTAGAAGTAGCTACCACCTCAAAAGACACCAATATATTCATACAGGTGAGCAGAGAGCCTAGTGTCACATGCTGTATCAGTATTTGTGTCCAGGTATGACATTCTTTCTACATCCTTATCTCACAGGTGAGAGGCCATATGAATGTGACATGTGTGAAATGAAGTTCATTCAGAAGTATCACCTAGACAGACATAAACGAGTTCACAGTGGGGAAAAGCCGTATCAGTGTGAGCGATGCCAGCAGGTAATTCATATAATTGCTGTGATGATTTAATCTTCTGCTTTCATCTGCAGTAACACAATTACATCTGATGCACTTCACACTTCATAAAATTGTCTTGCCAATTAGTTACTGATATAAAGTGATGCAACTCCAACAAGTCAAACAACTATGCAAAGAGATGCAGATGTGAGAGTGCTCAATTTGCGTTAAAGGGACAGTTCACCTTTACATTACCTTTTAGCATGTTATAGAATGTCAGTTCTAAGCAACTTTTTAATTGGCTCCTTATTTTTTTATAGTTTTTTTTAACTATTTGTCTTCCTACATTGGGGTCACTGACCCCATCTAAAAACAAATGTTCTGTAAAGCTATACATTTATCATTCTTGCTGCTTTTTACTCATCTTTCTGTTTAGGTCCTCTCCTATTCATATTCCAGCCGTTCATTCAAATGAATCGATGGTTGCTAGAGCAATTTAGACTCTAGCAACCAGACTGCTGAAATTGCAAACTGGAGAGATGCTGAACAACTAACTCAAATACCCCAAAAAACTAAAAATTAAAGCCAATTGCAAATTGTCTCAGAATATCAATTTCTACATACTACTAAAAGTTACAATCCCTTTAAAGGAATCGTTCAGTATAAAAATAAAAACTGGGTAAATAGGCTGTGCACAATACAAAATGTTTCTAATAATGTTTGTTAGCAAAACATGTAATGGATAAAGGCTGGAGTGACTGGATGTGTAACATAATAACCAGAACACCACTTCCTGCTTTACAGCTTTCTTGGTTTCCACATGGAGCCATGTGGGTCATAACTGTTGCTTTTGAATCTGAGCTGAATGCTGAGGATCCATTGCAAACTCACTGAACAGTTATGTCCCATGTGGCCCCCCTTCGAGTTGCTGACTGTCTCAGAGTTAGAGAGCTGCAAAGCAGGAAAGTGTTAGACATCCAGTCACTCCAGTCTTTATACATTACATTTTTGGCTAACTAACTGTATTAGAAACATTTTTTATTTTGCACAGCCTATCTACCCAGTTTTATTTTAACCCTGAACTGTTCCTTTAAATGCATGGCAACCAAATGCAATATTGATTTTTTTTTCTAACTGCTGCCTGCCACTTGGTTACTCTAGACTTTACACCTATGATTACATTTTCATTTCATGAAAATATATGGCCTACCAGATGGAGCAGGACCAATTAATTCCAAAGCAAAATAAAGAGACTGACCAAAAATGTATTGGTGACATTTTCCTATCCGCACAGTATTTCCATTACCTTTGCCACATTGCTGATCACAAATACTATAAGAGAGCAAGTTTGCAGTTATTGGTAGTTCATATTTTTAAGTTGAATGACATTGTCCTCTTTTTGTCTCTCGATAGGCCTTCTCACGGACTGACAGACTTCTGAGACACAAAAGGATGTGCCAAGGGTGCCAGTCTAAAATTGGGGAGACAGATTTTATGTTGTAGTCTGGGAATTTTGTATGCATCATCCTGTAGCTTGGTGACCCAACATTTCTTATTCCACTCAGGACAGAATTATCATAGGCTCTGGTGTTTTTGTAACACCTCAAAAAGATATCGAAGAGACATGACTCCTTTACAGAGTGGTCTCTCTCCTCTTAAACACATTTGCTTATTCTTATTCAAAGACAGAATAAGAATTTTAACTGCTTGTTACCTGAAAAAAAGAGTCTTGGACCTTCAAGCGCTGTTCCAAGAGTAAAAAATGTGGCCCTCTAGTGGAGCAGATGTATTATTCCTCGGCCTGAGTGACCTCAATCTGTCTTTTATTTTTTTCTCTGAAACCATGTCCTTTTTTCGAATTATCATTTTTGACTGAAAATCCCTAATTACAATGTAAATCTCTATATATCGATAATTGATCATAATGATCTCATGATTGTTTTAATGGGACCAATAGATTTTTTTTGTTTTTTTTTTACCATCTGGTAATTTGATTTTCTCTATTTAGAATAGGGTCTTTCAGTTCCCATCAGATACTATTTTGTTTGAAGATGCTTTCTTCTCCTTTATTTGTTTTGACATTGTGTTGAATATTCGCAGGACAGGCAACAAGCTGAATCCTCTGAAACAGTAGTGACAGCTGATTGAGTTGTTGTCCTTATTTATATTGTGTGATCTCATTTCACACTGAAAATTGCCATATCCATTCGTAACCATTTTTCAGTTAATGCTTATAATGATTTTTTTTTTTTTTTGAGCAGGAGACCTGCAGTCCGCTAACGCCTCCTTAACTGTTTACGTTGCAATTTCACATTGCAATAAATTTGTAGCATGGGTTTTAGCATGGCATCGACAGTGATATCCTTTTTATTTGATTTTGTTTCTTACATCTTTTTTTCACCTCCCTGACTAAAAAAATTACCCTGGGTGTTTTTAAGCCTGATTGTGAGGTGAGATTTTTCTAAAATATTTATCTTTTTGTTTAGATGTTCATTCTTCAGTATTTCATTCAAACCACTACCTGGTTGCAAGGACCGGGAGTCTCTAGCAACTAGATTAGATTAGATGAGATGTAGGAAAAAAGTATATAAATACATTTAATATAGACATAAAAAACAGATCATTTGCAAGTTGTCTGCATGAGTGGACAGACTAATGTGTATTAACCAGCAATATAAAGTAAGGACTAGGTTATTACACTAAGCTTGGTGTATAAATCTGTGACCTATAAGGTAACGCACTACTTTTAAAGGACAAGGAGAGTTAAACTAAAGAACTAGTTAGAAATGTTGTACATTATGTTTTGAGCTTCTGTACCAGGCCAAGGCAACCACAGCCCTTTAGCAGTAAAGAAATGTGTCTCCCCGGTAGATTCACTGATTCACATGCTCTGTGCTGCTGTCACTTACTGAGCTTAGGGACCCACTCTCAATATACAGTACACATAGACTAGCATCAGAATTTAATAATCAGCCCTGTAGAATCAGTTTATATTACAGGCCAACCTCATTTCTTGACGACCCCTAAGCTTAGCTTCTCAACAGCTGCTCAGAGCCCACTGAGCATGTGAGTGTCACAGACACTTTCCAAAATGGTGACCCCCTGTGACAAGTGTGAAGTCCCGGATCATTGCTGCTAATGACAAGCTGAAACTTTAGGCTGGTGCAATAAGTTCAGTATATAAAACATGGCAGTTTTAGCCCTATTCATTTTTAAGCTTTAGTCCTCCTTTAGGTTGACTCTACATACTGTAACTTGGTAAATACAGATACCAATAGCACCCACCCTAATCTGCCTGTGCCTTTATTATAAAGGCTGTATGGTAGCTACACTGAGGGACACATCGGAGATATTTTTTTTCTCTTCCTATTCTTCACCCACTGGAGTCGCACAAAGTTGCAGCTCAAGCGCGGTAGCAAAACTGTCACTAAAAGGCAATATATATAGACTATATATACATTTATACATTCATGTGCATGAAATTGCTCCAACCACCAGAAATTCAGCAAGCAAAGCAACAATGTGGATTACGCTTATGGCAAATGGTTGTAGCATTATAAAAGACGTGAAATGTTTTTATTGTTTCATGTCACTTGAGAGCATATTTCCTGGATGTTGATTTAATTATCGTATTAAACTGTTGCCGGTGTGCTAATCAGTAGTGAGACACTGCCAGTCGTCATTGGGATGGACTGTAGCTTTAAAGAAACCCTTATTTGTGCCTGTCATTTACTGGGCAAACCCTAAAGGTCTCTTGGACAAAAACAAATAGACTCCGTTTATATGTCATACATAATATGGTGCTGTAGGACAGAAGTGCTGTGTCTGGAGTGAGTTTGTCTTCTTCCATTACAGAATATACGCTCCATGTGCTTGCTATAGAAGCAGGGGAGATGCACCAGTACATTGGGACATCATAGGTTGTCCAGCTTATTACAGGGAGTGTGCCACTTTTTCAGCATGCAGCATGTTGATGGTTTATACTAATATGATGATATCATACAAAAAATGTCCTGGGGAAGGCTGGTGGCCATAGAAATGCTGTGGACAGTGTTTGGCTCCGAAATCCCCCCCCCCCCCCCCCCCCCCCCCCCCCCCCAGTTGTCCAGTGCTCGTCTTGGTGGTGCAACATTTCATGAATCCGTTTATTTTCACAGGGCCAGTCATATGTTAGGGTAAGGCCTCTGTGGGAGATAGGATGATGTGATACAAAGTCTTTATTCATTGTGTTACAATTATAGGGTCAATTATAAGGGTATATTCGTATCAATTTCAAACATGTCCATCCTGATGCTTTTAAACTGCAATACCTTTTCAGCTGTCAGAAGGATTCTGGGAATTGCAGTCCAACAGCTGGAAGGTGTATCTTGGATATCCTAATATATGTATCCAGCCCACTTGGAAATGTGGGTCTTAGCCTTCTGCCAGGGATCCTGTTCTTGCTGGTTACCTGGTACAAACGACTTTATAATAACTATTATAAAGGCATTTCTCTGTATGTTTATTTTCATGGTAACCTTTTTAATGTGTTTGCTTTAACATTAGACTAGAGGGAGAGCTTTTTAAATTGTAGATTCTTTTTTTTTTTTAACATTGTACAGTCTGTTGTACCCTTTCCCCTTCCTACTGCCTGGGTGTTTAGAATATTTAAATAAACGTGTTTTTGATACGTGTGCTGTTTTTTCCCCCCTAGTAACCCTTCTTCAGTAGGTTTATGTTCTTGCTTAAAGAAACAGAGTCAATGTTGTGGGAAATATAAAAATGTCACACAGGTTTCATTTGGAATGCAGTGATTAAATTCCATGGGTTTTGCTAAATGGCAGTTAAGATAGCCATAGACAGGCCCATAATAGCTGATACTGACTTTATCCCTCCAGGCTGAGTTGGCAACTTATTAAAGGGATTCTGTCATGATTTTATGGTGCAGTTTTTAATTTTAAATTTCCCTGCTCACACTTGGAAACAATTCATTCTACAATGTAAAATTTAATTCCTGAACCAACTAATATGTATAGTTTTAGTTGTAATATTGGTGTGTAGGCAGCCATCTCAAGTCATTTTGCCTGGTCATGTGATTTCAGAAAGATCTAGCACTTTAGGATGGAACTGATTTCTGACAGGCTGTTGTTTCTCCTACTCAATGTAATTGAATGTGTCGCTGTGGGACATGGATTTTTACTACTAGGGAGCAGTTACTTGGTTACATTCCCATTTTTCTGCTGATGGGCTGCCTGGGGGGGATGGGGTGGAGGGAGGATGTAATATCACTCCAACTTGCAGTGCAGCAGTAATGAGTGACTGAACTTTATCAGAGCACAAGTCACATGAAGGGGGGCAGCTGGGAAACTGACAATATGTCTAGGCCTATGTCAGATTCCAAATTGAAATATAAAACAATCAGTTTGCTCTTTTGAAAAAAACGATTTTAGTGCAGAAGTCTGGTGGAGCAAATCTATTAACTGATGCATTTTGGAAAAATGTTTTCCCATTAAAGTATCCCTTTAACTTACTCCCTGATGGCTGCCCAACTGATACCGATCTCATGTTGTTGATGTGATCCTATCCTGACCAGTCTACCTAACTCCCCTCACTTCATTGCTGGCCAAATCTTGTTTGGTGACCTGGAAAATTAATGAATTTGTCAGTGGCCAGCTTAAGTAAATGGTTTCTATGATTAATTTTTATTTTCCTGCCCCTCCCATTTTCTCTGTGTAAATTATTTTTATAGCAACAACACTTTACATTAATAGTAACAGTTACAATAATTTAACAAGCAGGGGATACAGTATAATAAAAATAGGAGCCGTATTTACAAGAACAAGCTAAGGATAGGGCCAGACAGCACAGATACTCTAAAGGCAGACAATCTGCTGCCTGGCTGCTCCCTTTTTCTTCTGCAGGCAAGGCAGAATTCACTGCAAAAAGTGGTGTTTTGGTGCCAAAATCCACTGCATCTGCCTGCACTCGAGCAGAGACCATGCTTCCAGGTGCAGGCAAAGCAGGAGGAATTGATTCAATTTCGACGTGCACAGCGTCATTTTTGGCGCATGACTTTTTTTTTTTTGACGCCAGCGAATTTTCATGGGCGTTTCGCGCCTGGCGAATAAATTCGCCCCTTCACTAGTCTGTATAAAACAAAGCAACTGGCCTTAGGCATGGGTAAGGAAGATTAGCCAGTTACCCTGGGCCTAATGCCTATGTCCCTGCACAATTACTTGAAACTATCCTTTCTCTGTAATCACCTCCATGGTATTGATGAGGACTTGGCCTTGCTAGGGACCTATAAAGAGGCATAAATATGTTTTCATAATTGTCTTTTTTTTTTTTTTTTTTTTTTTTT
>CM044434.1:136681479-136706165 GCA_024363595.1 Xenopus borealis | reverse complement strand
AGGAGAGGAGCTGCTCGAAAACCGGACTGCTCAGGTCGCCATCTTGGACACGCCCCCCCATAATTGTCTTTTTTATGCAAATCGTAACTTTATTTGCTTTAGTGGCACAGAATGACACTGCCTAAAATTAGACAACTTATCTACAAAAACCGTCCCGGTTAAGGAAACTCCCAACACACTGCCATTAAGAATATAGCTTACATTTATATTATTTTTGCCTAATTTTCCAGTTTGCAGCCCATTTTTCCAATTTAGTCATTGGAACATCCTGCATGGAACCTATAGTTCTGAATAATTTAGTATCATCAGTAAAGATAGAAACCATACTTTCAATGCCCACATCCAGGTCATTAATAAACAAGTTGAAAAGCAAGGGACCCAGTACAGAGCCCTGCAGTACCCCACTAACAACACTGGTCCAATTAGAAAATGTTCCATTTACCACCACTCTTTGTAGTCTATCTGTTAGCCAGTTCTCTATCCAGGTACAAATACTATGTTCCAGGCCAACATTCCTACCAGTAACCACCTGTGTGGGACTATATCAAATGCTTTAGCAAAGTCTAAGTAGATCACATCCACTGTCATCCCAGAATCAAGGTCCCTGTTCACCTTCTGATAATAACTAAAATTAGTCTGGTAAGATCTATTACGCATAAAACTATGCTGTCGCTAACTCATAGTATTATTGTTTGCAATGAATCCAGTATCTCAAGGCTGTCCAACTGGCGGCCCCTGGGCCACATGCAGCCGGCCCCCATATGTGGCCCTCCACATGAAAGTCTGCCTGCTGTCTGATTACCATGTGTAATTAAAAAAAGGTATCACTACAGAAATTAAATTCACACATTCAGTTTTAATCCCCTATTCAAATGCGAGATTTATCACATCTGGAAACAGTCCTAATTGGAATATTCCCCACCTAAAATCTTCCGAGTTCATTTACAAGTCAAGTTGAGCCATGTGGAGATGTTAATAGACTTTTGACATTTGAGTTATTTTTAAGGAGAAAAACTCAATATGTACAAATCGAATACGATTTGAATTTTCGTGTCGGAGCCATTCAATCGAATATTAGGCATTAAAAGTTTTTCTTAACTTCCCAGTCAAAATTGTGGGTATATTCAAATTTTAAAAAATTAACACGTTCAAAATACGCCACCCCATATCTATTTCTCCTAGTTAAGACCATTTCCCCCCTAAAAGAACAATGTTGGTGTGTCAAATATAAGCACAATGAATACAAATGAATTCAGCATTTGTCAATAATACACTGTTTAGTGTCAAAGCTTCTTGCTGCTAAAAGATTTAATTTCTGTAATGTATTCTCTATGCTAAACTAAGCATTTTATTATAAATTTGTATAACTTCTTACATATGAAATAAACACCAATCTTTATAGACATTTAGCACCGACTGTATGTATACTTGCATATTTTCCTGTGTCTAGCACTAATAATACGCATTAACGGACACTTAAAGGAGAAGAAAAGGCTTGCTGCACTTGGGGGTGCCAAATGTTAGGTACCGCAAGTGATTGAATTGAGTTACTTGAAACCTCAGGCTGGTTCTCCTATCAGCAGAAAACTGCACCGGCCCGTGGTTATACCAGTGAGCACCACGGAGCGATCCAATTCCATCTTCTTCTGTCTTTAAATTTCCCGGACCAAAAGCATATGCAGTTGAACAAAGTAGACGACTTTTTAGTTAAAGTTCAGCTTTTCGTTCTACTGGGCATGTGCAGCCGCGCAAGTAAGAAGGAAGTCGATCCCTCCATGGTGCTCACTGGTATAACCCTTTCAATTCATGTGTACTTAGGCAAAGTGGTTCTCTGCAGCCCCAGGTGCACGCCGTACCCTCTGCCTGGGTAACTTGACACAAAATCGCAAAGACAGCAGCACTCTGGTATTTTGAAAAAAAAAATAATAATTTCTAGTGTCACAAGGCAACGTTTCGGGCCCTTCTTGACCCTTTATCAAACTTATGGCCTGATAAAGTGTCAGAAGGGCACGAAACGTTGCCTTGTGACACTTGAAGTAAAAATAATTTTTCTCAAAAATCCGGAGTGCTGCTGTCTTTTCGACACTGGTATAACCCTGGGCCTGTGCAGTTTTCTGCTGATATAAGCACCGGCCTGGGGGTTTTAGGTAAAGGTGTCGCCAAATGAGCGGATCTTTCCCCGATATGCCCATCTTGAGGTTGGTACTATTGGGCTGATCCGACCATGGGCCCTAGGGCCCAACAAGTGGATCATAATGGAGGCCATATGGGCTGTCAGATCACGGGACCGCATCAACGAACAGATCCCGTCGGATTTTTAGTCCTGCCCAATCGACATCTGGCTGACTTTCGGCCAAATATTGATTGGTAAAACCCATCGGAGGGCCCCATACACGGGCCAATAAGCTGCCGACTTGGTCTGTCAGCAGTTTTTATCGGCCCGTGTATGGCCACCTTAAGTCGATACAATCACTTGGGGTGCCTAACATTTGGCACCCCCAAGTGCTGAATGCCTTTCCTTCTCCTTTAATGCAGAATTCAGAAACACACATTGGGACAATTTACACCTGGTTGACAGAATTATGTTCAGCAAAAATCTGCTTTAAGAGCGTCTTTTTCTCTGCCAGCTCTTACATTTATTGGATCTGGGGCTTTGGGTAAATTCCTTGTGCTGACAATAGAAAGCTGGTCCTGGTAACCTGATCTACTCCCCGACCCTGGTCTGCAACTGCCTTATCCACAACCCGATCTGCAACCCCTGCTGACCAGACCAAGTGCTATTGCTGCAATCCGAAAGTGGCATCATCAGTGGGTGGAGACAGAAAAAAGTTTTGTAAAATTTTAAAAGGAGTAAAATACAGACCATATAACATAAGATAAGGAATATATATCAGACCTGCATCTATACCCGCACCTCATCCTGCAGGGTTACCCGTATTTTTGGCTGGTAACCTGCCGGTACCTGACCCATTGCAGAACTAGCACTAGCAATGAGGACCTGCACCATCAATGATGGGTGACGGCACTGACTGCTGAAGTACTTCTGCTTGTGCTGGAGCCTCTGTGACTGCCCCTTGTCCTCCTTTTATGGCTCAGAGATGGAGCATCGTCCCTGCATTGCTGACTTTGTTTGATATGACAGGGGCCTGCTACTCTCAGTATGTTAAATGCTAAACATCAATTTCTTTGAGATATAATGTACTGATCAGGTGGAATTCAATAGAAATCAGCATCCTATCTCTGCCTCTAAAGGGTGTTTTTTACTGGTTTCAAACTCCCTTACATATCACAGAACTCTGTTTATAAGCACCAATTATTGAAGAAAGTGTCTCAAACAGTGGCAGTTTCATACAGTGCTTTTTATATTCAAAACTAGAAATAGAAAGAAAATAAAAAAACATTAAAGGGATTCTGTCATGATTTTTATGGTGTAGTTTTTATTTCTAAATTACACTGTTTACACTGCAAATAATTCACTCCACCATCTAAAATTTCATCCCTGAACCAGCAAGTGTATTTTTTTTAGTTGTAATATTGGTGTGTAGGCACCATCTCAGGACATTTTGCCTGGTCATGCGCTTTCAGAAAAAGCCAGCACTTTAGGATGGAACTGCTTTCTGGCAGGCTGTTGTTTCTCCTACTCAATGTAACTGAATGTGTTGCAGTAGGACAAGTTGAAAGACTGGGGGCAGCTAGGAAACTGATAATATGTCTAGCCCCATGTCAGATTTCAAAATGAAATATAAAAAAATCTGTTTGCTCTTTTTAGAAATGGATTTCTGTGCAGAATTCTGCTGGAGCAGCACTATTAACCAATGTTGTTTTCCCATGACAGTATAAAAGCAAAAATGTAAATACTCCCTCAAAAATAAATGAAAATGTCAAAAAAACAAGTTAAAAAGTTCAATCCATTTATTAGAACATTTAATGTTAATTAGAACATATAACACAGTATCCCTTTAAACATATCAAAGAATACCCCCAATGCCTAATTATGCTTTCCTTTAACATACAGCTCCTTTTTTTCCTAATTTTCCTATTGTTAGCAAGTGCAATACACATAATAAATAACATATCTGAGATGCATTGTGGGTATTCCTCAAGTGCAGTGTACTGAGAGCCATACTTGGCCCTTGTTTCCCTGGTTCTTCTGTATAGGAAAGACCTGAAAGTGCAGATAAAAGATTTCTTGCTCACGACTCGATGATATTTGGATTCTTCACAGTTGTCGTAGCACTTTTAAATAGAGGATTATTTAACTGTAACGAGAAAACAAACATTCTGGTTCAGATTCAGTTCTTTAAAGTGTTTTTTTAATTATATTTAGCTGTAACTGTATTTAAAGGGCAAGGAAAATGTAAAATAGAATAAGGGTAGAAATGCTGTATTTTGTATACTAAACATAAACATGAACTTACTGCACCACAAGCCTAATCAAACAAATGATTTATGCTTTCAAAGTTGGCCACAGGGGGCTGTCATCTTGTAACTTTGTTATACATCTTTGCAAGACCAGACTACATACACATGCTCAGTGTGATCTGGGCTTCTTAGGGATCATCATAAATGATCAAAAAACAAAGCTACTTGAGTTCTGCATGGCTGTTTATAAGTATGGGATTTTATTTCTTTGCCTTTCCTTGCCCTTTAATGCAACCAGGACTGGTACTAACATGTACAGGAATGTGTGGCTGGCAGATTTATCCTTTTTGCAGTATTCAGATTTAGGACAATGTTGCCAAATGAGCAAATCTCTCCCTGATATGCCCACATTGAGGTGGGTGATATCTGGCTGATCCAATCGTGAGCCCTAGGGCCCAACAATGAGATCATAATGGAGGCTATAAGGGCGGTTGGATCACATACACGCAGAGATGCACCCGCGATCCGACTGGGTTTTTTTTACCTGCCTGATTGAGATCTGGACGACTCTCAGCCAGATATTGATCAGGGAAGCCGTCGGATGGCCCCACACAAGGGCCAATAAGCTGCCGACTTGGTCTGTCTGCAGCTTTTATCGCCTTAAGTTTGTGTTTTGTACCTGGAAGAGTAAAAGGTGCAGTGTTTATGGTGAGGATTAGTATTCTCCAAGCACCTGGTAACAGCAACTTGATGAATGATTTCCTAGCCTTATTTTACCTACTCTAAATTGCTAATGAAGGTGAAATTGCTTCTCTCAGTTTCCCCAATAGACTGGCTAATCGTAAATAGTTACAATTGTATCATTGCTTGTCTGAAACAAATGTATCTAAGTGCAGCTGCTCAGTGTTCTGGGCTCTCTGCCTTTTTTTTTTAGTTTCAGAAACTTTGTATCTTTGCAGCAAAACAGTTTTGCTAATTGTGAATTTAAGTCACTGTCAACGCTACCTCGCACAGTGGCAGAACTTCACTCTTTGATAAATTTACCCCATAGACTCCATTTTATCCAAATAATCCAATTTTTTTCAGTGTAATAATAAAACAGTACTTGATCCAAACTAAGATATAATTAATCCCTATTGGAGGCAAACCCAACCTATTGGGTTTAGGCTGGCTGGTAAAATACCGGCTGGGTGGCAACCCTATGTAGAGAGTGATATTCTGAGACAATATACAATTGGTTTTCTTTTTTTTTTTTTATTTGTGGTTTTTGAGCTATTTAGCTTTTTCTTCAGCAGCTCTCCAGTTCCCTTTTCTTCACTTTTTGTAAAGGAGTAACAGATTTCATACATTTTTCTTCTACTGATAACTGGATTTCCCTATTTACCTTGCTTTTCTTCCACTGTTATATGAAAGAAGTCGCCCTCTTCTGTCACATGGAATGTAATGAAGTCTTCTCCTTTTTCCTTACACTTTTTCCCCTGTTTTCTGGCAAAGGGGCTTTGGCCAGGGTGACATTGACATTGGGGCAGGAGGAGCTGCAGTTGTTTTTCAGAGGGCCTTTTCCAAAAGCCTTGCATTCTGCACAGTTCCTGCAGAGTCACACAGAAATCCATCCCGTTTTATACAACATACAACTTTTACCTATTCATTTTTACTTTTACTGTCATGGGAAAACATATTAACGCTATTAACGCATCAGACTTCTGCACTGAAATCCATTTCTCAAAAGAGCAAACAGATTTTGTTATGTTCAATTTTGAAATCTGACATGGGGCTAGACATATTGTCAGTTTCCCAGCTGCCCCATTCATGTGACTTGTGCTCTGATAAACTTCAGTCATTTACTCTTCACTCGTTTACTTATTTATACTCATTACACTCATTTATTACTATACTGCAAGTTAGAGTGGTATCACCCCCCTCCCTTTCCCCCAGCAGCCTAACAACAGAACAATGGGAAGATAACCAGATAACAGCTCCCTAAAACAAGATAACAGCTGCCTGGTAGATCTAAGAACAGCACTCAATAATCCCACTGAGACTGATTCAGTTACATTTAGGGCTCATCCAGAGGAGAAGATTCGTGGAGATTAGTCGCCTGGCGACAAAATGCCACGTCTTTGAGGCGACTAATCTCCGCGAATGGCTTTCTCGTAGCACGCACCCGCTAAAAGTAAAGTCGCCTGCGCCTATTCACACGCGGCGACGCAATTTTCAGCGACTTTGAAAACCGACTAATAGGTGACTAATCTCCACGAATCTTCTCGTCTGGATGAGCCCTAAGTAGGAGAAATAACAGCATGCCACAAAGAAGTTTCATCTTAAGGGTGATTCACACCTGGTGATTATGGGAAATTAGCCAGGCGACTGATCTCCCCGAACCACTTCCCCTTGTCTTGTGCCGGCTATAATGAAAATTCGCCTGCGGCAAGACACACATGGCGCTTCCTTTACAAAGTTGCCTCACGAGGAAATTTTGAGTGACTTCAGAAAATGAAGCTCACTGTGTGTCATGCCGTAGGTGACTTTTCGTTATAGCCAGCGCAAGACAAGGGGAAGCAGTTCGGGGAGATTAGTTGCCCCAAGGAAGAGGAGATTAGTTGCCAGGTAACTACATTTACCAGAATTGCCAGGTGTGCCCTTACCCTTAAGTGCAGGCACAATTCACATGACTTTGGGCAGCTGGGAAACTGACAATATGTATAGCCCCATGTCAGATTTCAAAAGTGAATATTAAAAAATTTTGTTTGCTCTTTTGAGAAATGGATTTCAGTGCAGAACTGATGTGCTTTGAAAAAAACATGTTTCCCCATGACAGTATCCATTTAAAGGACAAGGAAAGGCAAAAAAATTAAATCCCAATTTTACTTTCTTTAATGATAAAGAAACCTATCTCCAATATACTGGATAGGAATTGTCAGATGGTCCCTAACTACCCTGCAGAGAAACAATCATACTCATGAACAGCAGGGGGAGCCCCGCCTTACTTTCCAGCCATGCAGAACTCCAGCAACTTTGTTTGTTTCCCTGTAGCGCAGTTGGCGTCTGTGTAGAAATTTGTATTGGATTTTATTTTGTCCCTTTACTGTTTCCAACTCCAGCTGCAGGGACAAAGATCATGGGGCCAGATTTAAACAGATAAACTGGGATTCTATTTGGAGGATTATTTTGCTGCATCCACTGATTCTGCAGAGTTGGAGAAAGTTTGTATTAAACAATACAAAAACTATAAAATCCACATTAGATTACATGACAACACAGGACCCAGTGCAGTCTGTATATTCTGATTATTAATCAGCTTCTGGCAGATATTATTTGATTTGTGCTGTTACGATAATGACGATTCCTAAGCAGCCGAGATCACACTGAGCATGTGCACAGTCTTGGTCTTGCAAAGATGTATAACAAAGTTACAAGATGACAGCCCCCTGTGGCCAACTTTGAAAGCATAAATCATTTGTTTGATTAGGTTTGTGGTGCGGTAAGTTCATATTTATGTTTAGTATACAAAATACAGCATTTCTACCCTTATTCTATTTTACACTTTCCTTGCCCTTTAAATTGTAACATTTAAAGTCATTAATTTTGATGAGAATCACTCTACACTACAATTTTGTAACATCTGCTCTGGGCCAAATCTCATATAGAATTCTTTTCTACAAAAGCCCATCTAAATGGGCTCAAAAAAGGATAACAATTTCCATTTAAGTGGATTTTTCCCATTGTTAAGCTGTAGTACATAAGTGGATGTGGGGCATATATTTAACACCCAACATATGTAGAGATAAGTCTAAAGCAAATGGACTTTTGCTTTAGATGTATACATAGTTATATAGTTAGATCGGGCTGAAAAAGACCATCAAGGTAAACCCCTCCTAATGAAACCCAGCATCCATATATATACACTGACCCCTCCATACACTCACATAAACGATACATACTCATACACTAACTATAGATTTTTGTATCACAATAGCTTTGGATATTCTGCTTGTCCAAGAAATCATCCAAGCCCCTCTTAAAGGAAAAGGAAACCCTTGAGTTCAATTAACTAGTATTTAATGAATCACCCCTTGCTAAAATAGATCGCTAGATTTTCTTTTAAGAATACTGATTATATGTCTTGCTTGCTCGGTGTGCTGTTTTCACTGTTTCGGTTCTGTCGCGGGTGCCGTCATTTGTCATTATCATGGCCGCTGCTGAAAGAATGCGCATGCGCAAATATATCAGACTGAGTGCTCCTGCTCGTAATAGACAGAGAGCAATCACAAATGTATCTTCTGTGCATGGGCCTATTAGTGATCCTAGCATTTGTGCATGCTCCTGGTCGTAAGACTTGGATTCATAGTTGCATGATGGGATTTTTTTTCCCTTCAATTTGGGTTTTATGTAAACTGACGATTTGATAGTGCTAAATGACTGGAATGCTATGCAAATTAGGAGCACTGCAAAAGAGGCTAACGGTATGCCTTTCCATGGACCTATATTTACTCTTAGGGGCAAATTCACTAAGATCTGCAAATTCGCTAGCGTTAGCTTTGCTGGCGTTCGCCGCACTTCGCCAGGCGAATTTTCGCCAGCGCTACACAAACTCACTAAAGTACGAATTTACGCTCAGGTCAGCAAACGTAGTTGTGCTAGTGTTACTTTGCTAGGCAGGGAGCAGTTACGCTAGCGAAGCCTAATTTGCATACGGCGGGAACTTTAACGTATAATAGAAGTATATGTTACAGCCACTACATTCCACTACACAAGCCCAGGAAACCTTTAATTAGTGATGGGCGAATTTATTCGCCAGGGGCGAATTAGCGGCAAATTCCCGCGATTCGCCGCTGGCGAATAAATTCGCGAAACGCCAGCAAAAATTCGGCAGCAAAAATTTGCCAAAAAAAAAACGAGTTGCGCGAGTGACGCGTACCGTAAATGACGCGACGCGCGTCAGACACGACGCGCCGTGATTGACGCAACGCGTGTCAAAAACGGCGCGCGACTCGTTTCGTGAATTTTTCCGCCAATTTGCGAATTTCGCTGGAAATTCGCTAATTTTTCGGCGAAGCAAAATGGGTGAGATTCGCCCATCACTACCTTTAATATATTAAAGTTGTCCTATTGCCCTACATGCCCTACGTTAGTGTCAGTGCTAACATTCAGGAAAATGTTCATCTTAGTGAATTTGCGAATTTACGATCCTTCGTCAGTGCACAACTTCGCCTGGCGTAAAGGTGCGAAGTTGCGCAAGTCTATCTACTTCACTAGTGTAAATTCGCCAGAGCTGGTGTTAGTGAATTTCCGAAGTTACAAATTGACGTCACGCTGGCGAATTAGCGCTATTGTTAGACGCTTCACGATTTAATGAATTTGCCCCAGACACTCTCAAGGCATTAACAGAATCAGCCATCACATCACCCGGCAGTGCATTCCACAACCGTAGATGTACAGACTGATTTCTACTAGACACTGTATATTGTGACCTGGATGAATGAAAATCTTCATAGACAGATAAAAACAAGTTTGCAAGGACATCAAACAGGTACTGACCGAGGCCTTTACCTACATCTGTTCTTGTATGAGCAGCACGTGGCCCCTCTATATTATGTAGTGACCGCTGGGGACTTCAGGAAACCCTTTCCTAACATATTGTAATAGGTATAGTAGTTAATATGACCACGGCAGGTGGTAAACTGACGTGAGATTCTTGCATAGGGTTTGACACTCAGGACATTCACTGCACCACTTATTGTAGTATCCTGGGTGACACTTGTTGCACTCGCAGTGCCCATGGCCGATGCACTCGGTGCCATTTATTATGCAGTCGTTTGTATCCTTGCTGTAGCCACAATCGCTTCCTTTGTAGCCATCCAAGCACTTGCATTCACGGCAGTCGCAGACCCCCCTGGAAATGCCTGAAAGAAAGGAAAATGAAATCCCTATTCCCCATAGGTACCATATAAATGGCTCATACAACATCTTTGGGCTTTTTATTACCTCCACACAGTTGCCCTTCATATCTTTCACAACTGGTATCGTCACATTGGCACAGATTTCCCCGAAAGTAAATGTCACAGGCACAGCGCCCACACTCGCACCTCCCGTGCCCATTGCAAGGCAGGGAGCCTTTATCCCAACATGCTTTGTCATTGTTGTGCCTTTGTAATGGGCACTCACACTGCTTCCCACTGTGGACTTCCAGGCAACTACAAATGGAAAAACACATCCTGGGGTCACAGCTGAATAAACACCCCATTGTCACCCAGAAGGAAGGAGGAGAGGGTACCAGGGAGTTGTTCCTCAGAGAATCTCAGGACAGTATTATTGATATACAGGGAAAGATTATTCAAACAACTGGAATTGACTGTCACCTGCAGATGCCACAGCTGTAATTGCCAAGGCCCCCATTGCAGTAGTCAGAGAATAACTCCTTATCTTGGCAGTTACAGGCACACACAGGCTCCACGTCCACCTTAAGCCCAGCACCCTCAGCCGAAAACTCTGCTTCCCCTCCTGGCACAGTATCTGGTTCATCCACAAGGTAACGTAAAAAATAACCTGCATGGAAACAACATGCCGTGGGTATCCCAGTACTCCCATATATATATATTTACTGAATCCAGCTACATCAAGACACAGCTGGCAATGCTGGCATATCATGATGTTGATTCCTGATGACTCCTGGGCCAACTGCAAAAATGGGGCAATCACTCATAGAAATTGTGGGTCCGCTGCTGATTACTGTTTGCAGCATTAAGTAAAATACCCACATTGGCTGAGAAGATACTTAGGAAACCTAGAAGCCTTACATGTATATTTCAATAGTAGAAGGTAGATTTAAGAAGGTAAAATTTGAGTGTCACAAGATATGAAGCTTAAAGTGGACCCGTCACCCAAAAGAAATATTCATAATCCTTTTTTATCACATTAGTAAAGCAAAATGAACTTTGTCTACACTATATAAATTATTTGATTCTTGTTTCCTTCAGTCTGGGAATTCATAATTATAACAAGTAGGCAGGAGCCATTTTGTGGACACTGTTATTAAGACAAGCCTTGTATCATCTCAGAATCTTGTTTGTGCACCAGAATGGGGGACCTGATGTCTATCCCCATGTCCTGGCTACACAATTAAATGGTTAAGAGAACTGGGGAATGTGTGGGGAGCAGTGACATCTAGGAAGTGCTGAATGGAAAGTGAAAGTAATTATCTGCCTAAGGCATAGAGGAGGGCCAGACAATATTTGATTGACAGCTGAGATTTTTAAATGAGCTTACAGCAGCTATGAATGCTTTAATAAAAAATAGAAATTGGATTTCATGTTTAATTTGAAAAGGACTTTTTATATACAGATTTCTGTGTCTGGGGGACAGGTCAACTTAAACTGATGCCAAAATTATTATTTTACTGACCCCAATATTTAGTTCTAGTTTTTATGCATACTTTTCCTCTATACATGGGCACAGCTACCTAACTGCTTGCCAGAATAGGAAACTGCCCTTACTGACAGTTGTGGAAAAGAAATGATCGTATACCAGTTATGGTCAGGAGGTGGCAGTATAATACCATACACTCGCACACATGCATGAATAATGGAATTAAAACTAAGTAGTTTAAAAAAAAACCCAGAAAAGGTTCTGTAACAGGTGTAACTGATGATTGTTATCAACAGACTGAACCATTTCATTGCATCTAGTTGCTGATTGTTTCCTAGTAAGAAGCATCAGTGCAGACTTAACCAATTACAAGCTTTGATTCCAAGAAATCTGCTATTTTTCTTGTCACTAAGTAGTTCCATTAACAAATTTCTTTAATTTAAACTCTGTATTTAACCCCCATGTTAAGTTTGTAACTGATGATTGTTATCAACAGACTGAACCATTTCATTGCATCTAGTTGCTGATTGTTTCCTAGTAAGAAGCATCAGTGCAGACTTAACCAATTACAAGCTTTGATTCCAGAAATCTGCTATTTTTCTTGTCACTAAGTAGTTCCATTAACAAATTTCTTTAATTTAAACTCTGTATTTAACCCCCATGTTAAGTTTTTTCCGGGGACATCAATGAGAATTTAAAATCATGGAAATACATTACACACTTGATATTGGTTGTACAGTGTAACAAGGGTATATCAGGGTATATAAAAAAAGGGCAGTAAGATCAACCTTAATACTTACCGTCTGGTAGCACAGTCTATCAGCACCGCTGAACCCGCCTGTACCCTACGGTAATTTTCTTAGGGATACTGCGAGCTGCAAATTGGCCCGCGGACAGCACTTAAAGGGACTCCGTCATGGGAAAACTGAAATCCATTTCTCAAAAGAGGAAACAGATTTTTTTTATATTCAGTTTTGAAATCTGACATGGGGCTAGACATTTTGTCAATTTCCCAGCTGCCCCTGGTCATGTGACTTGTGCCAGCACTTTAGGAGGGAACTGCTTTCTGGCAGGCTGTTGATTTTCCTTCTCAATGTAACTGAATAGTACGTAGTGGGACATGGGTTTTACTATTGAGTGCTGTTCTTAGATCTACCAGGCAGCTGTTATCTTGTGTTAGGGAGCTGTTATCTGGTTACCTTCCCATTGTTCTGTTAGGCTACTGGGTGGGGGAAATGGAGGGGGTGATATCACTCCAACTTGCAGTACAGCAGTGATTGAAGTTTATCAGAGCACAAGTCACATGACTTGGGGCAGCTGGGAAATTGACAAAATGTCTAGCCCCATGTCAGATTTCAAAACTGAATATAAAAAAAATCTGTTTCCTCTTTTGAGAAATGGATTTCAGTGCAGAAGTCTACTGCAGCAGCACTATTAACTGATGTGTTTTGAAAAAAACATGTCTAGTCAGATTTCAAAATGAAATTTAAAAAAATCTGTTTGCTCTTTTGAGAAATTGATTTCAATGCAGAATTCTGCTGGAGCAGCACTATTAACTATTGCATTTTGAAAAAAAAAATTCTTATGACAGTATCCCTTTAATACTGACTCGAGTATAAGCCGAGGCAGACTTTTTCAGCACATTTTGGGTGCTGAAAAACTCGGCTTATACTCGAGGATATACTCAGCTATATATACTCAGCTCGAGTATATACTGCAGCTGTATTAAATATAGCTGCACCATCAATGAAGTTCAAGAGATACTTGGAATAGACAGCAAACTCCTTTGCTAGAGGATACCCATGTAATCAGATATTCAGCTAGAGAGCTTGCAATCAGCTTTACTAAGCAAACTTGATAAAAAGAAGCCGAGAGGCGTGTGCTTGTTAGTTAGTATTGTGACTTTAGTAACAGGTTTTGAAGTGTTCTCCAGAAACATGAAGGGATGGATACCCTATGATATCTCTGATATAATTTCCATGGTATGAGATAGAGGGGGGAGAGCCCATTTTTGGAGTAAAAGTGGTGGTAAACTGGTGTAAAACCTGAACTGGGAACTGGCACTTATATGACAGTTTCACCCACTGTAAATCACAGCACTTTAATACCCGTCTGAATTGTGTCCGTACGTTACCCTCCCATTTAGACTGTAAGCCCCACGGGGTAGGGTCCTCCATCCTTTTGTCTCCTTGACACTGTGAAATTATATTTTATATTTATGTGAATTGATATAACTTCTAATAATGCACTGAATGTTACTTATTAGTGCAGTGACCCCTTGTTTGTGACTACTAATTTATTGTTGCTGTACAGTGCTTTGCCCTCAAGGAGCGCTATACAAATAAAAATATACATACATACAAAATACTTTCACCATATTCACAAACAGAAATCTGCCTAATTTGCAACTCAACCGACATGTTCATTTTATAGTGAAAGAAACAGTTAAGTGAAAGTTTACAGACACAGATTTTATGAATTCCTCCCGACATTTTAAAAATGAAGTAAAGCTCAGTGTAACTATTCCCCATTTATTATTAACATGTATTTCTATAGCTCCAACATATTCCTTAGCGCTTTTGTGTCATATCAATTCTAAAATAATCTTCTCTGCTTTGGATCCCCCAATCTTCATTTCACAACTCTTACATGTGCCCCATTGGGGAATTATTATAATATTAATAGGGATCAGCATTTTATAGATAGGGCACAAGTTTGTGTCTAACCCTATAGGTGTAAAAGCCTCACTGATTAAATTTTAAAAAAAGTGTATTTTATACAATTTTATATGTAAAGTTTTTAACTCACATTTGTGTTATTTTACTAGTTTTAGCTTAAAGCAATATTAGCAATATTAGCAATTTCAGTGACCATATAAAGCTAAAGGAAAAGTAAAGCCTCCCAGTCATTTTTTTTTTTAGTTTTAGCAGCACTGAAATAAAGCGACTTAAGATAATAAAACATATTTCTGATACAAATCCATATATTATGCAAAATAGTATTTTTTTATTTAGACCCTTATATCTTGTTAACAGACATGTAGACAGATTTAGAAAGCCCAGGTTATTCTAAAAAATTATGTATACTTTTCCTAGGTATAATTTTTCTAGGTAAAATAAACCCCTCCCCAGAAATTACAATTTGATGGCTGGTGTTGTAAGAGCGAAAGACTAATTCAGGAAAAATGTCATTAAAATGTTGTGAGAAAGACATAATCTGTTTGTTTAAAAGACAAATTCACAAAAGTGGAGATAGAGGTTTGTGAATTTGGAGTGAAATCCAACATTTTTATCTCCACTTTTATTTTGTCTTAAAGAGATACTGACACCTGAAATTAAACTGTTTTTTTAACATCTATTATAATATTGGCTTTGAAAGCTACTTGTAACTTTGCCATAAAGTATTTGCATGATGCTTTTACATTACCTGTCTAATACCCCATGTTCCTGTATGAGGGGGCTGCCATATTTGTGCAGCAGGAGTCTGTTAGCATTAGAAACTGTAAATAACAGGCTGAGATGGGACAGTCAGGTTGGCAAAGTCAGAGAGTCAGGCTTAGGAACTTTTAATGTACATTCATATGTTAAAATTCATTTTTTTCACTTTAATACCACTTTTGTGAATTCCCCCCTATTGTGTTGTACCATATTGGTCATAGCATTTAACAGTATATAATCAAAAAAGCCACCTATGTATTGTTAAGGCTGGCCATTGTAAAAAGATTGTTTTTTTTTTCAAGCCTCCCCTTCATTGTGCCCCTTCATTGCAATAGGGTTAAACTCTCCAAAAATCTACGCAATATGTTGGCGCTATAGAAATACATGTTAATAATGATCTATCTCTCTCTATCTATCTCTCTATCTATAATCTCTCTCTTTCTCTCTCTCTCTCTCTCTATATATATATTTCTTTCACCCTTTATTATTATTATTATTATTATTATTATTATTAATAATAATAATAATAACAATGTGTATTTTTAGAGCTCTCTACCTATTGCTATCCATCTATCTCTATATCTATGTATCAGTAATGTTTCCTTATAATGTGATTTTCAAACCCATTATGTATCCATTAAGTTCTGGTGGTGAAGGCGATGAGTGAGAGCAACAGAATTTTAAATGTATTTCTGTTGCGCTAATTGCTTTATTTTTGACACAACAGCAGCTAAAGCCAAGTTTCCAAGGTCAGGGATGTCACGCAGAAGTAATTTTATTGCGACTTTACAATGTGTGATGTACTTGTAACAGACCATACTCACATAATAAGCTTCAGAAATCAAATTGACTATATTGCTGGAATCTTCCTTTAGTTCCCCTACTGCTGACTTTGGAATGAGACCACTTAGCGCCTGGAAAGAAACAGGTAGAAGGCAAGATGTAGTAAGTTCTGATTGGTCAGATACAGTATGCTTTTCTGCATCTTCTTTTAGCTTAGAAATTGTCCTTCATTCTTTACTAACTGGGCTTCATTTATCAATACTACGCGAATCTGCACATGGGCAGTAATCCATAGCAACCAATCAGCTATTGGTTCTTTTCAAGCAGTTGCAGGTAGAACAATGAATGCAATGATTTGATCGGTTGTCGCAAGTTATTGCCCAGTGTTAACCAATATCCAGACAGAGTCAGGCCATTTATACTCACCTTGTAAGTAGAGACAACGCTGCTTGTGACTGCAAAGGTTGTCTGAATGTTGGCTGCTGTGAGGACCTGGGCAAGATGCCCCACTGAGGGATAATCCTGAAAAGTTACAAAATATCCAGTGCCAAATCTATCTCTGGGATTATTCATTCTCTGTTCTGTGGGCTGTTTGTTCTATTGCAATTTACATACATATGGCTCTGGGAGTACTCAGAATTGCTGTTTAAATGGCAGTGTCTGTCAGCAGGCAAGTAAATCCCAGCTAATTTTCCATCTTCTGCAGTGTGAAATACATCATCAGATGCAAATACCAAGAGACGGGTCACATTTCTTCAGCCAATGAGATCCTAATGGGCAGCACAGAAAGAGGATTAGTAGGTATTGAAGCCATGGAGCAAAGAGGGGCAGGTGGTCTCTGCCGAAAGACATCACTTCTGTATGGGAACCCGGAACTACCAAGATAAGGAGTTATGGAGGGATGAGAAATGAATTCCACTTATATTCTGTAATGTAATTATTTTCCCACCATCATCAATATCGTTTATAAGGCAAGTGGTGGAAAACAGCATTCCAGAATGTATCTGTGTGCCCAAGAGGATGTGGGTCCTAGTGCAGTTGCACCCCAAGACTTTCTGGTAGTTTTGCCACTGCTCATATTGGTTTATATGTAAATGCAATAGCAACTGAAAGCTGCATCTATCTGACCATTTCTTTTCTCTGTACTGTCAGTTCCAGCTACTAAAGCAAGCAAGCAAGTCATGAGAAGCTGAGTCATGGTTAGGTAGAGTTGACATATACTACATTGTCTCAAGAGTAAGAATATTGTTCTGTGTCCGTTTTGAGATTGGGTGTTCTTCTCCTGATAAAGAATAAGGAATCGTAGGCTGAGACAATGAATACCAGAGGGACATTGACACAAAAACTGACACTTACAGTGAACACAGCCACTTGCAGCATGGCGTCCAGTCAGTGTCGGACTGGCCCACCAGAATACCAGGAAAACTCCTGGGGGGCCAAGGTGTCAGTGGGCCCTCATGCTGCTAAACTTTTGGCATATTTCATGGCCATTCTCTATTTCTATGAGAACAAAGAGGCTAAATAGATGGAATAATTGATTATAGTATGTAAAGAAAAGAGACTAGGAGAATAGAGTTTGATTCAGGAGATGAAGAATATTAGTACTGAAAGTGGGCCCCTGGTCTAAGGTTTTGAGTGGGCCCCTGGTCTCCCAGTCCGACACTGCGTCCAGTCCTCCTTCAGGTGCATCCAAGTTCCCGGAGATGTTCTCTGCACTGACTCACATCTGGAACAGGGTGAGGTTTGAGGTGAGAGACAGGACATGCCGGTAGCTGAAGGGCGGTTGGCACCTCTCTCCTCTGAGCTGGCATGGATTCTCTATCTGTGATTTCACTGTACTCACAAAGGGCAACACTGTTTTATCCACGAAAGAGCCAAAACCTGCAGAACATGCTACTGTTAGCTTTGCATTTCTAAGCCATATTGTGTTTATTTAAATTGGAGATTCACTGTTAGTTTGTTGCTAGTGTCTTAACTCAAATACAATCAATTGCTTCTGCGGAACAACAATGTGGTATCTGAGCAGCTACGGTATTTCCCATGTCCCACTGACTTCAGCAACAGCTGGCTGCAAAATGTAATTTAGAGAAGTAGAAAGGAAGGTTTGTAAGAGAAATAGGGAAGTGAACCAGAGCAGAGATGGGACTTTTTTCGAGACCTAGTGATAGACAGACAACAGCCAAAGAGGTGACAAGCCATTGGTTGATGCACATCAATTGTAAAGGGGAACTCACAAGCACCTACTTGCTGCATCCAGCATCAGTTTATAGGGTATCCCATTATAGTACACAAAAGCCATGAATATCTTGTAATCTATATGCTTATAGCATTGGCTAGTGATGTTATAAAAGGTGGGTAGTGATGTCATTTTTGTCAAATCACTCACTAGCATTGTGTATTATAACAAATAAAGTAACCATTGTTGTAAAATATGAGGATATTAGAAATGACCTTGGAGGTCCTTCGGTCTCATTCTTTTGTAATGGTCATGGAACTCCTCTGTGACTTATAATATCCTTATATTTTACCATTGAGGGTACTTTATTCACTGTATAACATAACAGACAGAAAATGTGTCTTCCTTTTCGAAATGTTACTGTTTCACGAATACATACATATATATTCATATTTTTCAAGATAGGATTGCTGTATACCTGAAAGGTAAAAAAAACATTGAGGGGGAATAATATAGAGAAATAATATAGTTTAGTTTATATAGTTTTAGTAGTAAAATGTCCAAATATGTCCTAAAAGTCATTTTAAGAGTTCACACGCAAAAATTTTTTGTTACATGCCACCGTAATACATGTGCATTCTGTGAAATACAATCCCCTATAAACAAAGGGTATTGAAAAATAGAAATTGCACCCGCAGTTTTTAGTTATAGTTCCACAAGAGCCCACAACTCAATTTCCTAGTGAGTTTGGCAGGTGCAGGCCCGGATTTGCAAACCAGCCGCCCCAGGCCAGCTCTGCTCTCTGCTCTCCGCCCCCTTCCCCTGCCAATTCCGTTACCCTCCTCTGTCCCCTCCCCTTCCAGTTGGGTCCCCCTCTGCTGTCCCGTTCCGATTCCTTCCCCCTCCACTGTCCCCTCCTCCCCTTCCAGTCCCCTCCACTTCCTGTGCTCCCCTCCTCTATCCCCTTTAGGGTTGCCACCTGGCCGGTATTTTACCGGCCTGGCCAGTATTTTTGATGGTTGTTCCCAATGTTATTAATAGGAAAAAAAGATAAACATATAGGAAGGCCGGTATTTATTTCAAGAAAAGGTGGCAACCCTAGTCCCCTCCCCTTCCGGTTGCGTCCCCCTCTGCTGTCCCATTCCAGTTCCTTCCCCCTCCACTGTCCCCTTCCCCTCCAGTCCCCTCCACTTCCTGTGGACATTTCACTCATAAGTACTACACTATATTATTTCTCTCTTTTTTCCGCCCCTCATTGGTTTTTTACCTTTGAGGTATACAACAACTTTACACTTGAATAGGGTCTTTTAAGGGTGGAGGAGAGCCCTCTTCGACTGCTGGACTGGGGAGACACCACTTGTTTTAGAGGATTAATCATCTGTATTTAAATACATATTCATATACTAGACATTAAGCCCGTTAAATTAAGGGGCGCTAGAACATATGTAGTCAATCATTTATAAAAACAGAATTGTTGTAGGCGAATTTTCGCCTGCGCTACGCAAATTCACTAACGTGCTAATTTACGCTCTGGTCGGCGAACGGTAACGTATTTACGTTTTTCAGACTATCACCCACAATGGTAAAACACGCCACAGCGTAAGGGTGTGAAGTTGCGCATCTATCTACTTCGCTAGGGTAAATTCGCCAGAGGCGGTCCGTGGGGCACATGCACAGTAGCGCAATTCCACGCACACAGGTACTGGACGCAGAGACACTTGAACTTTACATTAAGCCCGTTAAATTAACGGGCGCTAGAACATATGTAGTCAAACATTTATAAAAACAGAATTGTTGTAGGTGAATTTTCGCCTGCGCTACGCAATTTCACTAACGTGCTAATTTACGCTCTGGTCGGCGAACGGTAACGTATTTACTTTTTTCAGACTATCACCCACAATGGTAAAACACGCCACAGCGTAAGGGTGCGAAGTTGCGCGTCTATCTACTTCGCTAACGTAAATTCGCCAGAGGCGGTCCGTGCGGCACATGCACAGTAGCGCAATTCCACGCACACAGGGACTGGACGCAGAGACACTTGAACTTTACATTAAGCCCGTTAAATTAACGGACACTAGAACATATGTAGTCAAACATTTATAAAAACAGAATTGTTGTATGCGAATTTTCGTCTGCGCTACGCAAATTCACTAACGTGCGAATTCAGACTATCACCCACAATGCTAAAACACACCACGCTAGCATAAATTATCACTCAATGGGAATTGAACACTAAAAGCACTGGTCAGAGGCATTTACCTTATACACTTCACCACAGGCTTCCATTGTCTTTATTCTAAGTACTGGTACTGATAGCATTAGCTAGTGATTGGTGACCTCTAGTGGCCAAAACTGGTAAATTCGGTCAGTGCGGCAGTAGCAAATTCCTCGGACACAGGGACTGGACGCAGAGACACTTGAACTTTATTATATAGGATTGTTTTTCTTGTCAAGGGCCATTCTCTGTAGATGTCTGCTTTACACAGATACAGTGACACACAGCGTCAGACTGTGGCCTCCTTTGGAATATTAACAACAAAGGTATTAATTCTAACGCTTTCCTTCAAGGAAACTCAAGGATTCTGCTCAGTAGGGACAAAGAATAGATCAACTAAATGTATCAATTTAAACGCGACCCCCCACCCCCACCCCAGAGCTGCTTTAGAAGGTGAAAAATGACACTTTACACTTCAGTATTAGAAAAATTATCACAAATAAAAGATTAAAAAAACTTGCAAAAAATCTTTATATCTGTTGCATTATCTGAAAAAAGCTAAATTGGAAAAAGTTTGAAGGTGAACACACCCTTTAAGAATAAAATTCTATATGGCCATTTCTGATGGGACATGTTGGACTAACTATTGTATTTGAGACTCAAGGAGCAAAAACCCTTTTATTTACACAAAGTAGGACAGTCTAGTTCTGAATTCCTCTGCTCAGCTTAGTCCATGGCCTGACTGAGGTTCATAATATGTCCTGACATTTCAAATAGTCTGAGGCCCATAGGTCCAATAAAATGTGCCCATACTTGGCATCTTAAAGCAGATTATCTGCCATCAGCCCACACAGAGGCCCAAATAGTCCCCACCAGCCCACTAAATAGTGACTTTCTATGGCACCTTATAGCAGCCCCTCTGGCATTTGCCAGAAACCACAGATTGCCAGTCCGGGCCTGCCCACTATACATGAGAGTAGTAAGGAATGACCTACATCAAGCTATAGTAGTATATTGTCAAATCAAATCCTCTTACCAATATTCACAGATTTTGTAACTTTATGCAGGGCTTTCTGAATGTCACTGCCCTGCTTCTTCACATTTTCTAAATCATCCTTCATGGAGTACGAGAGATCCATCAAGTATTACAGGTCAGTGGGGTAACCCTCTGCACGTCTGAACTGTACCCGGAATTTCTTTTGTTCTCCTAGTTTAAAAACAATGCAATTTAAAAAATGAGACTTCCTTTGTACTGAGTTCAAATGTTGTTCATAATGGTTCATAATCGAGGAAATCACTTTCTGCTTCTGCCTTCACTGCCTGGGATATAGTGATACATTATGTAATTGCACCTACAGGGTACATTGTGGTAAAAACTACAGGTATGGGGTCTGTTATCCAGAATGCTTGTGACCTGGGGTTTTCTGGATAAGGGATCTTTTTATAATGAGGAACACTATGCCTTATAGCCAGGGGAAATTCTGGGACTGCTGCTGCCTGAAGCAGCATGGATGCCCCCCCCCCCCCCCCCCCCCCCCTCGCTTTGTGCTTAAAAATCAGCGTCGGAGCTGGTCAAAGGGGGCAGCATCACTAATACGATATCTGCACTAGCAGAGTCGAATTTCTGGGTTAAAACCCTCGAAATTGGTCCCTTAAACTTACCAGAAGTGACTTTTTGCCGCTTCTCGTAACTGGCAGCCCGTTGACGGCAGGAGCAGCCCTGTGTAAAGCACTAAATTGTTTGCTTAAATAGCACTAAAACAAGTCACAATTTTGTATTTCAGAGTTTTCTGGAATATGGATTTCTTAAATTATGGCCATGTACCTGTGCTATCATAGAATATACTGTACCCATCTATATACCTTTCAAGGGTACAGAATAACACCATGTGGATGCATTTAAGGGGTTAATGCTTATGTTTGTATGGAAGACCAAGCTAAAGGCATATTAAGAATAAACTTGGAGTGACCCCCCCCCATCCAGTCTTTGGCAATGCCAAGGGGGACAATGAATAACTATGTGAGACTTCCACTGATGCAAAGTTGTTCATTTCCTTAATATGAGCACTGACCTTCTGGATAAAAATGCCAACCAAATGTTGACATTGTTCCAACCTCTTCATAACATGCTTATAAAAATATCTGTCTGCTGAAATTGCCCTGCGATATTGTCTTATACTGTTGGATATGCAAGGGCATTATAAATGCATCCCTGAATAAACGTGTATTATTGAAAACAATTCACACTAATTTGGCCTTGATCATTTTCCTGTGCAGGTTTCCCCCCAGGAAGCTCTTTATTATACAGTTCTGCCCAGTGTTCACTTGGTAACCTGCCAGCCACATAAAATTCTCAGGCACTTTTCCAGTTGGGCAGCTCAGAATGTGGCCTTCAAATGTATCTGTATCAGCAGATGTGCTGGTGACTCAATGGGTCCAGCTAATCTTTGGCGTTTCTTAATGGCCAGCAAAGGTAAAACATATTATATGGCAGGGGCAAGATCAGGGAACTGGAGTGTTGTTATATGCAAAGTTGTGCACTTTGGCAGAAATTATAGAAATGCAAGTTATACCCTAAATGGCAGTGTGTTGTGGGTTTCCTTAATTGAGAAGGATCTGGGGATTTTTGTGGATAACAAGTTGTCTGATTCCAACCAATGTCATTCTGTGGCTAATAAAGCAAATAAAGTTCTTGTCATAAAAAGGGGCATTGACATAATTTGGCCTCTTTATAGGTCTCTGGTAAGGCCTCACCTGGAGTATGCAGTGCAGTTTTTAAGAGGGATATAAATGAGCTGGAGAGAGTGCAGAGACATGCAACTAAACTGATGGATGATTTTAATTCGGAGGGGAGACTGTCAAGTTTGGGGTTGTTTTCTCTGTAAAAAAGATACTTGAGAGGGGACATGATTACACTTTACAAGTACATTAGAGGACATTATAGAAAGAAGGCAGAATATCTTTTTTCCATAAAAGGATCAACACACCAGAGGCCACCCCTTCAGACTAGAAGAAAAGGACTTTCATTTGAAGCAGCGTAGGTGGTTCTTCATAGTGAGGACAGTGAGGTTGTGGAATGCACTGCCGGGTGATGTTGTGATGGCTCATTCTGATGCCTTTAAGACGGGCTTGGATGATTTCTTGAACACGCAGAATATCCAAAGCTATAGCAATACTAAAATCTACAATTAATATAGATATTGGTAAATATAGTTTATATGAGTGTACGGAGGGGTTGGTGTCAGTGTGTGCATTTGGGGGAGTTGAACTTGATAGACGTTGGTCTTTTTTTCAACAAAACGTAATTATGTAACTAGTGTAGAGACCTTGGGAACCCTAATCTGAGAAAAAAAGCCTGTGACCCTGTATCTTTGACCTTATAGCTATTCTACTAGAACGTCTCTAAAACCCTCTAGGTGTACTAGAACTTCCACAGAGGCCATCCTGAGATGAATTCAAACAAATCTAAGCAAATATTACATATTTTAACTTATATATTTAGTCTTAGGATGCCCCTCCAATATTGGTGGCCCAGGACAAATTTCCCATCTTTACTTTCTGTAACATTGTGACTCACTTTATATGAAGAGAAACAAACCTATTCAGGCACAGCTGCTATCTGGTTACCAGGCTTCTATTTATGATGACACCCGAGCACTGCAATAACCCTATAACCAGTATTAAGACAGCAAATTCTCACCTGGGCGCAGTTTCACATTTACTGCCTGTGGGTGTAGTTGAATGACAGTCTCCTGGTCAGCACTTTCACTCAGGGGTTGGCCTTGTAGGACATTTATGGACTCATGGGGATCTATAATATGGTCTTCACAACACCCTCAGTGTAACAGCTCTGCACGCACTGCGCAGCATAGGCCTTCTGATTGCCCACTTTTTGTATAGTTCTACAAAACACAAGCATTGGTCCCAGGAATCAAATATTTGGGAATTTAGCTCATAACCTACATTATGATATTAAGTGTTCTATATCAATGCTTTTAATCTCTTGCTCTGTATATTGACTGATGTTTAATCAACAACATAAAAAAAAACAACAACCCCCAAGTATTTGGAAGGCCCAGCAATGTAGAAGACCTACAATGTTGTAGCTGTAGTCCACGTTGATGGCCAAATCTTAAAATAAGTATGTGAGGAATAAATCCAATTCCTTGAGCTCTGTGTCTATCTATCTATCTATCTATCTATCTATCTATCTATCTATCTATCTATCTATCTATCTATTATCTATCTAACTATCATCTATCTATCTATCTATCTATTATCTATCTAACTATCATCTATCTATCTATCATCTATCTATCTATCTATCTATCTATCTATCTATCTATCT
>CM044434.1:136611445-136668631 GCA_024363595.1 Xenopus borealis | reverse complement strand
TTTTTTTTTTTTTTTTTTTTAATTCCAAGATTATAACTTATAGGGGTGCATGTATCCATTGTAGTACTTGGTGGTCAGAATGTTCAGAAACTAACCAGCAGGTGGTGCAGATTTTACCTGTTAATTTACTTGAAAAAAAAATAATAAAGAAAACTTGATCAATTTGAGTGGGGGTGGGGGCTTCTAAACAGTGTTGTACCTATTATAAACAGAATTCCCAAATATAAATCATGCATGTTAATATTCATGGCTGACATTTCATCCTGTTTATGTGACATAAACGCCTCAAACAGTAAGTTGACACCAGAAAAACATAAAAGTAGGATATCTATTAGATCAGGGTATAAATGAAACTTATATTTATAATATTTACAGGGTTATTTATCCAAATCTGAAATTTTCTGACTAAATCTGCACTGACTTTTTTTTATCAATACATTTCTACGAAAATTTCTTGTGTGGGGAAAAGACTTGATATAATCGCTGAACAATCTTAATTGTCCCTGAAACATTGATGCCCAAAACCTGCAAATATTTTGGATTTGATGGCCGAAACCACAAAATCTTCATATTATTACTAGACTAAAACCAGAGCAGATCAAGATTTCTTCAAAATGTCAATGGGCAAGTGAGTTTTACATGAACTCGGCAGGTCTGTGTTGGAGTACCTTTTATTCGAACTTTTAACACCATTGTAGGGGAATGTAATATACGTCAGTAACGCAAAAATTATTCACAATTAGGGATGGCGCGAACTGTTCGCCGGCGAACTTGTTCGCGTGAACATCGGCTGTTCGCGCTCGCCGGAAGTTCGCGAACGTCGCGCGACGTTCGCCAATTTGGGTTCGCCTTAGTTGGCGCTTTTTTTTTGCCATTTCTCCCCCAGACCAGCAGATACATGGCAGCCAATCAGTAAGCTCTCCCTCCTGGACCACCCCCACACCCCCTGGACCACTCCCCTTCCCTATAAAAACCGAAGCCCTGCAGCGTTTTTTCATTCTGCCTGTGTGTGCTTGGAAGAGATAGTGTAGGGAGAGAGCTGTTAGTGATTTCAGGGACAGTGGATAGTAAGTTTGCTGGCTATTAATCTACTGTACTTCAAACAACTGCCATCTAGCTGTGTGAGCTTGTTCACATTCTGTCTAAATATCCATAATATTACCCTCTCCAGAAAAAGCACCTGAGTGACTTTTTTCAAGCAGCCATAATATATTTTACGTAATCCGTATCCACCGCTGTAGTAGTGTATACGTTGACCTTGTAGGCATTATTTGCCCTGTAGCCATTTTTTGCCCAGTGTGTTCTTCAAACAACTGCCATCTAGCTGTGTGAGCTTGTTCACATTCTGTCTAAATATCAATAATATTACAGTGTCCACAACCACCACCTGAGTGACTTTTTTCCCTTTACAGCACAAAACGCAGCGCTGTGTCAACAATGGATTTTTCAGATACATTTTTGCCCTTGATCCCCCTCTGGCATGCCACTGTCCAGGTCGTTGCACCCTTTAAACAACTTTAAAATCTTTTTTCTGGCCAGAAATGTCTTTTTTAGCTGTTAAAGTTCGCCTTCCCATTGAAGTCTATGGGGTATTCGCAAACCGTTCGCGAACCGTTCGCAATTTTCCGGAAGTTCGCGAACATGTTCGCGAACTTTTTTTCCGCGGTTCGCGCCATCCCTATTCACAATGTGAAAAGTTAAGCCTTTGCGCAGACAATTTTTGCTTTGCGCGAATGCAATATACCTTTTGCGAACCTGGAAACTGTTTAGCAACAACTTCCGCCAGCAGAAGGCCGTTTGTGAATTTTATACTTTGCGCTAATGTGCTGTCGATGTAATAAACTTCTTACTGAAAAAGTCGCAATGTTTGCTCCAAAAGATTACGACACCTTCAAATGTGGTCTGGATAGTGTAACAATTCAGTATTCTGTAGTAGTTTATACTTTGAAGTTTTTAAATGTTACCATCATTAGAGTCAAATTCAATACTGAGTGCGCCAGATGCTTCATTATAGCTGTCATAGTAAAAATATTATTATCTTGCAGTCCTATGTGAGTAGGGAGAGATAAAATATATTCAATAAAATGGTAGAAAAAAAAGTAAAACATCAGTATTAATACACAATATTGTACAATAAAATAATAACATAGATATTTAAAACACACATTTATTCCCATGTTATTTTTAGAAATAATGTCTGTTACTGTGTGCCAGATAATCCTTTGTTTATTGGTGTTGATAGATGCAGCTGATAATTAGCAGGCACTCAGGAGTTTCATTGGCTGGTATTTATACCCCTGCCATTCAACTTTCATTCTCATATCAGTACCTTGCTTCTGTCTAGACCCACTCCGTTTCTCACATTCATGCTTTGTGGTTTTGTTTCCAGCCTGTCTACTCTCAAATGATGTGTATTCATATGTCTAAACTACAGAGACAGTTTCCTCTTCGTGTTCTTAGCTACTGTATCTTTCTATACTGCTAGTGATGGGCGAATTCCCACAAATAAATTTGCGAAATGCCAGGAAAAATTCATTTGGCAAAAATTCGACAGCGTCTCGTTTTGGACGCAGGTGTCTGTTTTTGCATTATCCGCTAAAACAAGACACCAGCGGAATTTTGCACATTTTTGCCGTTTCGATAATTTCCTGAGAAATTCGCAAAGAATTCGGCAAAGCGAAACGCCCCAGATTTGCCCATCACTATATACTGCTCACATGGGTTTTTAAATTAATGAAAACATTATGTATTGTTTTGCTACACTGGTAAAACTGGTGTGTTTGCTTCAGAACCTCTACTATAGTTTATATAAATAAGCTGCTGTGTAGCCATGGTGGTAGCAATTGAAAGCTGAAAAAGGATAAAAGGCACAGGATACACAGCAGATAACCCATGTAGTATACAATTGGATTCTTCAGAATTTATCTGTTACCTACTATTAATCCTGTGTTTGAAGGGCTGCCCCTATGGCTGCACAGTAGCTTGTTTATGTAAATTATAGTAGTGTTTTTTAAGAAAATACATAATTTTTACAACAGTACAATATATTGTCATTCCTCTAAACCACTTTCATTTTTTGGTGTGGCTGTTCCTTTAAGGATAGTACTGCTGAAATAAGGGATGCACTGAATCCAAGATACGGTTCGGTATTTGGCAATGATTTGGCCATTTTCAGCAGGAACCGGATTCGGCTGAATCCTTGAGCCTCGCCGAACCGAATCCTTAAAATCATGTGACTTTTTGTCACAAAACAAGGAAGTAAAAAAATTTTAGTCGTGCATTTTGTGCGGGGCTCACATTTACCCTGCCCAATGCTAATTTTCATATGCAAGTTAGGGTTCGGATTTGGTTTGGTATTCGGCCAAATCTTGCACAGCAGATTTGGGGGTTCGGCCAGATCCAAAATAGTGGATTTGCTGCATCCCTAGCGGAAACCTGTTAATTGTGGGGTCATCCTGGTGAAAGCCGGTACCACACCTGCTGCCATGAACTACAGATCACACCATTCCCTTCAGTTGGAAGTTTTGTCCAACAAAGTTGCACCCGCGTCAAAACCACATGGGAACTAAGTAACAGAAATGACACTTTCAACCTTTAAATATACTGTATGTAGGTAGATTTCTCCCTCTGCCCCCCTGCTCTCCATTGTGTTACCCTGTAAAAACAGCAGGTATATATCGGCAGCATGTATTTCTTTTACTGAATTTATACATCTGTGAATAGAATGAAAATTTGACAGAACCACATGATTGCAAATACCCTATATTTGTACTGTTGCCCTGCACAGGTAAAACTGATCTGTTGCTTCAGAAACACTACTATTTTGTGAACATCAACAAGCTCAATGGAGGCAATTGAAACTGGGCTAAATGGCACAGGTTACATAGCACATAACAGATAACACCATTGTATTATATAGAGCTAATCTGCTATATATCCTGGGCATTATCTCCTGCATGGCTGCCCTGCGACTACACAGCAGTTTCCTCTGTATAAAAGTCTGAAATTATTTAACTGGAGACCCATTATCAAGAAAGCTCTGAATTACAGGAAGGCCCTCTCTCACAGGGTCTATTTTAATTACACCATTTTTAAGAACCTTTTTTAAAGCTTGTACTTGACTTGATGCCAAGATATAATTAAAGGTGGTTGTTCACCTTCCAAACACTTTTTTCAGTTGAGTTGTTTTCAGATTGTTCACCATCAACTATTTTCAGTTGCTTTCCATGTTTTCTTTTTTACCATTTAATGTTGAATATTCCTGTCTCTAGTGTCAGTCTGGCAGCTCAGTGATCTAGGAGCATCTGAACTGTTACAATTTTGCAACATTTAATTGATACATTTCTCAACAGCATCTGTGCAACATTAGCAACTATTGGATCAATTCTAACAGCTGCCTGTAATGAAACTTGGGGATTCTGCTCAGCAGGGACAAAGATAACAAATGTGTCAACTAAATGTATCAATTCAGAACAGTTAAAAAGTCGGCAACCCCACCATGACATTTTACACTTCAATATTAGAAAAATTTGGGGCAAATTCACGAAAGCGCGAAGTGTCTAACGCCAGCGCTAATTCGCCAGAGTGATGTCATTTCGCAAGTTCGCCAATTTACTAACATTGTCCCTGACGAAAATTCGCTAGCAAAGTAGATAGACTAGGGCAACTTCACATCCTTACGCCAGGCGAAGTTGTGCACTGACGAAGGGACGTAACTACGCTAATTCACTAAGATCAACATTTTACTGAACGTTACCTCTTGCGCTAGACTTTACTTCGCCTGGTCAGACCTGGCGAAGTTCAATACAATAGATAGGAGTTTAAAAGAAAAAAACTTGAAATGTCCCTGGCGTCTTACTTTTTTTAGGGTGATATTAAAGGTTTCCTTCCTTCTATTATACTTTTACCTTTGTGCCGTATGCAAATTAGGCATCGCTAGCGTAAATGCGCTGTAGCGCAACTTCACTACTTTTCGCCCTCCCTGATTTAGTGACTTAGCGGTGGACTGGCAAAAATTTGCCTGGCGAAGTGCAGTGAATTGCGGCAAAGGCATTTTCACCGCTTAGTGAATTTGCCCCTTTATTTCTGGGGAACAATCTGAAAACAACTGAACTGAAAAAAAGTGTTTGGAAGGTGAACAACCCCTTTAATACTTATTTGGGGCAAAACAACTGTAACGGATTAATGTAATCTTTTTAATGATCTTTAGCAGACTTAAGGAATGGCGTTCTAAATAACAAAAGTTCCCTTATCCAGTAAACCCCAGGTCCTGATCTGGATAGCAGGTCCCATACCTGTAGTATATAACTAGTAGTGTTTCTGAAGCAAAAACAGCAGTTTTACCAGCTCTGGACAGCAATACACAGGCCTGGATTTGTGGAAAGGCCCCCTAGACCCGGGCCTAGGGTGGCAGGATTTTAGGGGGCGGCATGCTGCCCAGCCACACGCACATTGGTTCAGAAACACTTGGGATACGCAGGAGATACAATATTTTTTAAATTTCCCATGTGCCAATGCCCAGTGCTTGAGGCCTGATGATGAAAATTTGCGAATAAAAGGGCTGAATATGGGGGTGACGAACAGTAGTGGGCCTAGGGGCGCCCACTATGTAAATCCGGCCCTGACAATACATTATATTTCAAATACTTTAAAACACTTTGGTGTTATTGTTCCTTTAAGTATGTTCTCAGGTGCAAATCCAGGCCTTATAGTAAACAAAAGCGCAGGCAAGAAAAAGCTAAACGGCAACAGCTATTGTTGACCAAAAGTCTTAATCATAACAAACATAGACCTGTCAGTGCAGCACTTATGGAGTGTATTTAGCTAAACATTACCATCCAGAAAAACCCAATAAATGGGCTGTAGCAGAACATTGCTATGAAGTCCCTCAAATGGGACCCTTACCAGTATGTTTCAAGGTTTTCCATTTTAAAGTGCTGCTATCTCTCAATGTACTGGTGCTTAAATTGTCACATGTTTAATTTCTGTACTTTCTGCATTTCCATAGGCGCAGAGAGAGCAGGGAACACTATAAAATAACGCAGGCCACAATTAAGTGCATGCTCTATATATTTATGCAAGATGAACCCAGCAACCCCATGCAGGGAGCAAAACTAATATACCATTTGATCATCAGCCCTTACCATACCATATGGCAATATCTAAAGGCCCAGGGTGCTACTTTACATTTATAGTTCATAATGTTATACAGAGCCTTTGATGTTACAAAATAAGCCTTCTCTATAACTATTAACTGTATACAACTATATGACTGTTTCAGCCTTATTAACCCACATAGTCTTTGATGTTGGCAGTCACATGTTCCCTGCAAAGAATGATGAAATGAGAACCTTTCATCGTTACCTTTATTCTTCTATGGTGCTGCTAATTGTTAGCAAATGTTAAATAAACCTTTCTTAGGAGCAAACTTTCTTTTCTCTACATTTCAGGAACATGGAACTGCACTAACTGATCCTTAAGGATTTCATTATTTAATTAAAACATGAATATCCTAGTTGGTGGCAGGGCATAGGTTAATGTACCATCTAGATAAAAGGGTAATAAAAGGGTAATATACCATCTGAAGTTACCCATTACTTAGATCATGCAAAAAAAGTCAACTTGTAGCACTCAGTCCCTTATTCAACTTGACCACAACTATTTCTTCTCTGCTTTGCTTGTTGTTGGTTAATGGGTCTGTGTTTACAAAGAAACAGTGAATTATGTGTACCCCTTGTTAATCAACATTACTTTAATATGACCAATTTGGTGTTCTGGGGTTGAGTTTTGTGGAGTGTTGGACTGGCCCACCAGAAAACCAGGAAAACTCCTGGTGGGCCAAGGTGTGAGTGGGCCCTCATGCTGCTAAACTTTTGGCCTATTTCATGGCCATTCCCTATTTCTATGAGAACAAAGAGGCTAAATAGATGGAATAATTGATTATTGTATGTAAAGAAAACAAACTTGGAGAATAGAGGTTGATTGAGGAGATGAAGAATATTAGTACTGAGATTGGCCCCTGGTGTAAGGTTTTATGGTGGGCCCCTGGTCTAAGGTGTTTGGGTGGGCCCCTTGTCTCAGGTGTTTGGGTGGGCCCCTTGTCTCCCAGTCCGACACTGGTTTTGTGTGTTCATTCCTTGTTGTCCCACAGAAATACTGTTGTGTCACAGTAGGGTCACTGGCAGATTAACCCTCCTTCAGCAACATCTTGACCAACATCCTATTCTAAAACCAATATGAATTCAGTCCTCTTTTTGCTGCATCAGCCTCTACTCCTTTGGGAAGGCTTTCCACTAGATGTTGGAACATTGCTGGTAGGATTTGCTTCCATTCATATTTAAGAGATTGGGCTCTGATGTTGGAGATCAGGCAATAAAAGAAAAGCAGTTCTTGGCTTGCCAAAATATACATTCACTCTTCAGTTTTGGCACAACAAATAACGGAATCCCATTAATACCTGTAGATCCTGAAGACTGTTGGAGCAGTACAAGGACCCAAATGAAAGATAGCAACTTCATACTCTGAAAGAAATAAAATTTAAGTTTACGGGTTCAGCATACAAATGGCATCTTGGCCTGAGTAATACAGAAGCTGATTATCTTAGCACTGTTTGTCAGAAACCAGGTAAAAAGCACATTAAGAGGGATTTATAGCCTAACAAATCTGAGGACTGATATAAGTCATGGGGCTGAAAAAAGGTGGCCCTTCATCGTGGATTCTGTGCAGTGCCCCATACTGCTCAGGACCTGATTTAAAATATGGTACATCTCTAGGTCCATCCCATCCCCCTCCCCCTGCACTCATATCTTGCCCCACACACTCAAATACCCTAATCCCCTTTCACTGACATACAATGTACTTATTTCCCCTGCTTGAACCCCTTCCTGTTAGTACCTCTATCACCCTGCGCCCCTTGGTGCTTTAGTGCTTGCATCTTCAATGACTACTATTATTTAATTTTGAATATAATTAAAGGGATACTGTCATGGGAAAAATGTTTTTTTCAAAAAGCATCAGTTAATAGTGCTGCTCCAGCAGGATTCTGCACTGAAATCTATTTCTCAAAAGAGCAAACAGATTTCTTTATATTCAGTTTTGAAATCTGACATGGGGCTAGACATATTGTTGATTTCCCAGCTGCCCCAAGTCACGTGACTTGTGCCATGACTAGTGGCAGCTGGGAAACTGAAAATATGCCTAGCCCCATGTCAGATTTCAAAATTAAATATAAAATAATCTGTTTGGTCTTTTGAGAAATTGATTTCAGTGCAGAATTCTGCTGGAGTAGCATTAAAAAACATTTTTCCCATGACAGTAACCCTTTAAAGGATAAGTATCACAGCTTTAAATCTGCACCCATAAGGATGCTATCACAGCAATTTTTTCTTTAAAAAAATAATCGGTTAATAATGCTGCTCCAGCAGACTCTTAAGCTGGCCATAGACGTAAAGATTTTTGAAAGATCCAATGGTTATCGTGAGACCACGATTGTCTCAAAACGATCGTTTAAATGTCCAATGTGTCCATCAACTAAAAAGACCATTTCAGGCGATATTGCCAGCAAAACTGAAGGATCGCAGCCTGCTTTGCCCTGCAAACATAGGTAGATTGCATGGGGACCGATAAAGATTTTCTAACCTGGCCGGTCAATCATCAGACCAATGTCGGACGAAAAATCGTGAGATGAACGATCGTTTGTATCCCACTAACCGCACGATAATTTGACAGATTGGTCGGACTTCCCTAAAATCGGTCGTTCGGCAGGGAAATATCGTTGCGTCTATGGGGAGCTTTACATTGCAATCCATTCTTAAAACGTTTTTTTTAATATGTGAAATTTGACATGGTGCTAGACATGTTAGTTTCCCTCAGCCATGTGACTTGTGCTCTGATAAACTTTTACTCCTGCACTGCAGGTTGGAGTGATATCACCCCCTTCCATCCCCTTCCATTCCCCCACACCCACCCACACACATGCACACGCACTCAATAATAAAGCCACATCTTACCACAATTCCTCCAGTTACACCGAGTTGGAGTAACAATAGCTTATCTGAAAGCACTTTCATTGTGAAGTTCTGGCTCTTTCTTATAGTACAGGATCAGGCACAATGACCTGAGAAGGTGCCTACACACCAATATTGCATGAATATCATTTTAAATGGTACAATTAATTATTTGCAATATACACATTGTAATATAGTAATAAGAACCATAACAAGAAACTGAAGACAGAATACCTTAAAATATAAGTATGTGACCCGTTATCCAGAAGGCTAGGGACCTGGAGCTTTCTGGATTAGAGATATTTTCTACTAGAAAATAATTCAACATCAAGTAAACTCAATAAGCTGGTTTTACTTCCAATAAGGATTAATTATATGTTAATTTGGATCAAGTACAAGCTGTTTCATTATTTAAGAAAAAAAGGAAATCATCTTAAAAAATTTATTATTTGTTTAAAATGGAGTCTATCAAAGACAGCCATCCTGTAATTTGAAGCTTTCTGGATAATGGGTTTCTATATAACTGATGCCATACCTGTAATTATGTTTCAAAAATGCTCTTTATTAATTAATTAATTAATTAATTAATTAATTAATTATTCTTTTAGCTTTTGACATTTGGAGGCTCATTTACTGAAACCCGATTTTTTTTGAATCATGCAACTTTTTCGAGTTGACGCACAGAGAATTTTTATTTATCGGAACAAAAACCAGCGCAAACCCCAAGAAACTATGAAGAATCCTGAGGGAAAAAAAACATGTTCCAATTGTTAAAGGTACCATCAGCCATATTTTTGCATTCAAATTTCTTAGCAGCTGCAGATCATAATAAATCTAAAAAAAACCCATAGCAACCAGTTTGTAATAAGCTTATTTTCAGACAAAAATGTTATTGGTTGCCATTGGTTCCCTGAAATTCACCCATTGTTGATAATTAACCCCAGTAGACATACAACATGACTGTCATGGTTGCAAGAGGAAAAATATTATATTGAGGAACTAGTCAGTATGATATAAGTGATGTACAGGGATATCAAGAAATCTTGGGGCCTGGGGTTTTATAGATAAGAGATCATTTGGATCTCTACACCTTAAAAAAAAAATTGACCTTTTTCGTCTGAATAGGTTAGTTTTTGATCAAATAAAAATCGTTCGAATTCAAACCATTCAAAAGATTTTGCGCAAAATCCTTTGAATTTCAAGAAGTTTCGAAAACACTCCTTAAAGGTTCCAGGAGGACCCCCATAGGTTAAAATCGCAATTCAGCAGCTTTAAGGTGGCAAAGTTTCGAATTTGAGTTGTTTAAAATTCGATTTGAATTTTTTACAATTCGAATAGAATTTTGGTCAAAGTACCCAAAAATTACTTCGAAATTCAAATTTTTTTAATTCTAATTTTCACTTCTACCCTTAGTAAATCTGCCCCTGTCTATTTATAAAATTTCAATAAGTCTCCATCAAAGTGGTTCATGAATTCATGGAAATTCACTTAAACTAGCAAACCGTTTAAAAAAAATCTTGTTATTTAAACACTTAGGGGCAGATTTACTAAGGGTCGAATTGGAGGGTTAAAAACCCCTCAAATTCGACCATGGGAATAGATGGGAATACTGTGGGAAATAAAATCCTTCGAATTCGAATATTGAATTCAAAGGATTTTACCGCAATTCGATTGGTCGAACGATCGAATAGTAAAAACTCGATTGATCGATAAAATTGTTCCATTCGATCGAATTTTTTTATTCAATCAAAAATAATGAAACCCAATTCGTTAGCTTTGATCTGGCGAACTAGGCAGTCGAATAAAAATTTAAAGGGGAAAAATATTCGAATAGATTTTTATTGGAATCATTCGAATCATTTGATTTGATTGAATTTTCAAAATTCACTGGTCAAAGTGGTCTTCAAAAACATTAAAAAACTCGAATTTGAATCTTTTTGAAAATTCGATAGAGCTTCGACTATCGATTGAACTATCAATACTAGCAATTGGTCTTCGTTTTTTAATTACTGTAGCTCTCAGGCTTAGGATTTAAACTATTTGATTGCTAAGGGTTATTAATCATAGGTAGCGATTGGGGTGAATCTGACCCATTTCGCTTTGGCCAAAATTTGCAAAATGGTGAAAAATTCACAAAATACATTGAAATCTATCAGCAACCATTTTTTTTGGATGCATCTCCCCTTGGAGTGTGTGGGCATCTTTATCAAGGTGAAACGTGGCAAAAAAATTCACTCATTACTAATCATAGCAACCACAGAGCAATTATGAATACAATGGAAAGTAAAAATAAGCAACAAATAAATACATTTTGAAAACTATAAAACGGAAGTCATACAGTCAGTCTGCAGCCAGGCTACATTATCAGTTGCACGCTGGAAAGACTCAGGATGGAATGCTACTAATTACAAAATCATACCAAATGAATAATAAAGACCAAATAAAAGCTGTTTAGGCTTTGTTCATCTAGAACATATATAAGGGGCAATATAACAGATAGCAACCAATCAGCAGGTAGCATTTACTGGCCAACGGTTGGTTGCTATGGGTTACTAGATTTTCTCTTTATTTATACGTTTCTGTTGGATTCTATGTCTTCATATAATATCTATGTAGCTGCATAAACCACAACCAACGGACCAAACTACTCCCAAAGGATTGGTGGAGGGGGGACTTTTGCTAAACTATGATGAGTAAAGGACAATGTGAGCGGATCAGTAATATGGCTTGAAACAATTACTTTTATCATGAACACGTATTCATAAAGCACCAGCACATTCCACAGTGCTGTACAACAGCAGAAATACCCATACTGGAATTACTCAGTGATTTTCATGTGAAAGTTTCTCACGCTGTCTATACAGAGAATACACATACAGATATGAACAATTACACCTGCACATTAAGAAGTGAACTGTGACAGCATCAAAGCAGATCAGAATATTGTCGGACACTATTAGAAATAACTAACTACTAACTGCCACAGTGAATTCAACATTGATCACAAAAGCAGTTTCTTCTACAGCAATACTCATTTTTTAAAATCTGAATAGGATTTTGTTTTTGCAAAGAATTCGGTGGGGAAATTTGCACGACTGCAACTGCACCAGTGCCGGACTGGGATGCCAGGGGCCCACCAGAAAACCTTAGACCAGGGGCCCAACTTTCCAAACTATTATTCCTTCTCTCCTCACATAACCTCTTTATTCTCCTATTCTTTTATATCTACTTACTATACTCTATTCTTCCATTACTAACCCTCTTTTTCCACATAAAGAAATAGGGAATGAGCATGAAATAGGCCAAATTGTTAGAAGCAAGAGGTCCCACTGACACCTGGGCCCACCGGGAGTTTTCCTGGTATCCCTGTGGGCCAGTCCAACATTGAACTGCACCCCTACTGAGTTTATCTTAATGCATTGCTGTAAATATTGCAATTCTAGCTGCGACCCTTGGAGTTTGTGCTGGAGAGACACAGGGCGGGCAATTCATATTTGAAATAAAGCTTTTCTAAACTCAGTTGCTTTTATCAATCATTAGTAGATGTGTGAACAAACTGAAACTGAAAAATCTTGATTGTGTTAAGTCGCGATTGCAACAACAATCTTTTGTTTCTTTCATTTTTTAAAACAAATTGTCTATAAAAACCCCCAACACAAAACAAATTAGCTTGCATGCTGAAAATACACCCTCTCTCACCAGTGCTGCGCTGATAGGTTTGAGATGATCACATGTCCATATCCAGTTCCCTGGCCACAGAACGTCTTATCCACATTTAAGTACTTATACTGGACTCGTGAAGATGAATAAAAAGCTTCTTTATTTATCACAATTTAGTAGTGCATAATGATCTTACTACTGACGCGTTTCGTCCTTATGAGCACTCTTCCTCACAGTATAACATTTCTATTTCACAAACAAAACTTTATAGATACACACAATTGTTCACACTTTAATTACCACTTTATTTATTCAAGGGAATTAAAAGAATGTTAAAAGAAAACACTCACAAAGTATGCAATTATATTATATTAGAAATGTTATACTGTGAGGAAGTGCTTATGAGCACGAAATGCGTCAGTAGTAAGATCATTATGCCCTACTAAATTGTGATAAATAAAGAAGCATCTTCACGAGTCCAGTATAAGTACTTAAATATGCTGAAAATACACCTGCCACTAACTTCTAATGAAGCTCGCCAGGTTTTAGTTTGTTTTATTCAAATATTCAAGATTGTTACAACTGATAAATCATGAAAACAAGAGTTTGGAAAAGTCAAATTTGAATGAATTTGTTTCTATTTTCTCAGAGTGGGAAAATAAGTTATCTCCAGTTTTAATAGATTTCGCCCCAAGGGTACCTCACTATTTTCATACAGTTTCAGGTTTCAATATAATAGAAAAAAAAAAAGATCACTGGAACTGGAATTTCCATATAATTAAAGGATTTAAAAAAAGACTTTCCCCCATAGTTAAATATGTCTTGTTCTGCTCCATTGCAAAAGTCTAAAGTGAATTGTCAATGCAATGAAGAATAAAAGAAAAAGGAAATGGGAGGAAAAGCAGAAGTGAAAGAAAAGAAATTTGTTCCTGGAGGAAACCAGGGAAGGGAAAAGGTTTCAGCTCTGTGGTGTTTATACAAATGGCCTGCGGGTGTCACTGTACCCATTACTTGTACTATGCAAATACACAGTACTTTCTGTACAGCTTGAGAGTGATAGAGTTGGAAGTTACTGTTGTGTAATGGCCGTATGGACCTGCTAAAAAAGCCCTGTTACACTCTGCTCATCCTCGGCTACCAAAATACAACAGATTGGCAACAGGATGTCTCTTCTACCTCTGCAGCAGCCTACCTGCAGAGGTAGAGGAGTGCACTTTCAGCCTGGATCTTTAGTCAGAATTAAGAAACCAGGAATACTGAAACAAGGACAATCTAAATTTACTACACCCCTTGAAGTGAGATGCCAGCAAGGACCATACACATATGAACTGTCTGATGGACGCATATGGAATGCAAGTCATCTTGCTCCTGCTAGATATGACTTTGCAGATGTTCGATTTGATGAAGGACATTTTCCTTCTCCTGATCCCAACCGCAGTACGGCAGAAGAAAGTGAACCTATAAGGCATACTGAGAGAATCAGAAAACTACCTGCACGGACCAACGACTATATGATGTGAAGAATATATATGATTGCTTTACTGTTTATTATATTTATCCAAATGCTTTCCTACTATAGGGGGAATGTGGTCTTTATCCAAATGGCCTGCAGGTGTCACTGTGCACATTACTTGTGCTATGCAGATACACAGTACTTTCTGTACAGCTTGAGAGTGATAGAGTTGGATAAAGTTACTGTTGTGTAACAGCTGCATGAACCTGATAATAAAGCACTGTTATACCCTGCTCATCCTCAGCTACCAAAACACAACAAACTCCAGTACTGCACCTGCTAAATCCATATGCTAGTGCCGGAACCAGGGTTCCTCCTTTTGATAAAAGCCCACCATGTGTCTTTCTGTTGAAAGCCTCCATTTATTTAAAGGATAAGTAAACCTTTAAAAGAAGTGAATGTAAAGCTGATGAGAGTGCTATTCTTAGAACATTTTTAATTTACATTCATTATTTTTTTTTTTATTCCAAGGTAATAAGAGATACATGTACTGTTAATGTGAATGAATTTTGTTATAACAGCGACACCAGCTGACCAGTTTCCTTGACCAAGTAGTCAAGGAAGTTGTCAGGAGAAAGAAAGAGTCTGCTCTGATGTTCTTCTGCTTAGGAAAACAATTAGAAACCTTTCTCAAATCTTTCCTAAGTAGAAGAACATCAGAGCAGCCTATTTCTTTCTCCTGACAACTTCCATGACTACTTGGTGGTCAGACTGGCCAGAAACTGGCCAGCAGGTAAAGCTGTTGCAACAAAATGCATTCATATTAATAGTTCTTGTATCCCTTAATGTCTCTTAATAAAAAGAAAATTATTAATGAATGTAAGTGACAAAAGTGCTTAGAATAGCACTCTCATCAATTTTCGCTTATTTTAAAGGTTTACTTATCATATAAGAAACTTGCCATTAAAAATTGGCTCTACTAATTCTGTAATTGGGACCCAGTACAAGTTATGTATGTGGGGCCCCATGATATGGTTTTTCTAGGACAAAATGTTTTAACTTGTTGGATGTCTTTTTTTTCCCAACAAAGTACTATGATAGACCTTACCAATCGCTGTACTGAAGAGTAGGGTAGTGACTATTTGTTGTGTTTGGTAGCCGAGGATGATGAGAGTATAACAGTGCTTTATTAGCAGGTCCATGCAGCTATAACATAACAGCAGTAAGTCTTACTTTCACTTTCAAGCTGTACAGAAAGTCCTGTGTATGCACAGTGCCACCTGCAGGCCATTTGTATAAACACCACATATTCTCCCTATAGTAGGAAAGCATTTTGACAAATATATAAACAGGAACAATTAAACCATATGTATCTTAAAGCAATATATACATTCTTCACATGACATAGTCCTTGGTCCATGCAGGTAGTTTCCTGATTCTCTCAGTATGCCTTATAGGTTCACTTTCTTCTGCCCTATTGCAGTTGGCATTAGGAGTAGGGATATGTCATTCATAAAATGGAACATCTCCAAAGTCATATCTAGCAGGAGCAAGATGACTTGCATTCCATATGCGTCCATCAGACAGTTCATATGTGTATGGTCCTCGCTGGCGTCTCACTTCAAGTGGTGAAGTAAATTTAGATTGTCCTTGTTTCAGTATTCCTGGTTTCTTAATTCTGACTAAAGATCCAGGCTGAAAGTGCACTTCTCTTGCACCACGTTTTCTATCAGTATAAGCCTTGCATTTGGCTTGGTGATGTTTCACAATGTCAGTAGTAGATGATTTTGTAGGAATAGTCTTTGGTGGAAGTTTGACATCTGCAATATGTAACCTAGTGTGCATCTGTCTGCCATGTAATAATTCAGCTGGAGATGATTGGGTTGCTGCGTGGCATGTTGGTCTGTAATTATGTAAGAAGTCTGTTGTAAATACTTTCCAGTATTTCCCAGTAAAGTTTGCTGTCTGTAGTGCTTCTTTCAGACTTCTGTTGAATCGCTCGATTTCTCCATTTGCTTGTGGGTAATACACTGAAGATTTCCTATGCATAATATTCCTCTCTCTCAGAAAGGATTCAAACTCATATGAGAACTGTGGTCCGTTGTCTGATATTAACTCCTTTGGATTTCCTTCTCTGCTGAAGACTGAAGACAGAAATATTATTACTGTAGCTGATGTTACATGAGAAACAAATGCAATTTCTGGCCATTTACTGTAATAATCTATCAGAGTTATAGCAAATCTGCAGTCTATAGGAGCGTCTGCAAAAGGACCCACAATATCAATAGCAAGTTTTTCCCATGCTGTATCAGGAAATGGTACTGGCTGAAGTGGTGGTGTATGTGTGATAGCTGTTTTGTCATGATTCTGACAAGTAACTCAAGAATGAATGGCAGTTACCACATCAGCAGTATGCACAGTGCCACCTGCAGGCCATTTGTATAAACATCACACTATTGGCGGTACAGGCCCTGCAACTGCTGGGACCCATGAACTATAGGTGGCCCTGTGGAACTGATAGGGGCATAATGACCAGTCATTTCACAGCTAGGAAACACATGTAGCAGATGTTCATATAATTCAGTTAACAGCTCCCAATATAAACAGCTGATGTTCATTGGGAGGAGGCAATGAAGTCTGGTCAAAGTTTACACCCTACATATCTACTTGCCCACCCTGCTCTGCCATTGCTTGATACCAATGTTACAGAAGTTTCTTTAAGTAAAATAAGTTTTTGCATAAGTTATGTATTGCGTACGTTTAAGGGGCCCAATGATCTTGATATGGGGCCCAATAATAAGTCAGTAGTGTTCATATAAATAGTAAAAAATATTAATTAAATGGCTGTCAGTTTACTGTTAATGTAATTGTAAGTTTCTTAATTAATTGATCAATAAAGTTTGCCCCACGCCAGTGTTATAACTAGACATTACTGGGCCCCAAAGCAAATTTATTTTAGGGCCCCCAAAATATCCAGAGGCTCTCCTGTGTTACTGATAAATATTGAAATTGCTTATTAAGAATGGCCTCATGGTGTCCTATGTACCTTCTGGGCCCCCCTGCAGCCACAGGGTCTGCTTCCTCTGTAGTTATGCCCCTGCCTTCAGAAGGGAATTTTTAATGTGAAATCCCGGTGTTACTGTTCCTTTAAACTTCTCTGCACTCTTTGCTACTCAAGTCAAGTTAATGTAACTTTATATGTAGTTTATGTAATTTACATAACATTTGATACAGGGACAGTAGAATTTTTTGGGACCCGGCACCCCCTCTCCCCCCCCCATATGGCGACCCTGAAAGGGGCCCAGATATTTTCCAAGGTTTGCAGGTGAATGATCTTTAAGTGAAAAGGACGTGTGTTCTGTTACATATAAAGGGAGTTTTTCAGTGCCTATGCCTTGGACAGCCTGAGGGGTTGTATGTATTTCCTAAGGAAGTAATTTCTGAGTTTATCCACGTGTCCAAGTTTATATCAGCCATTTCTAGATCAAGCAGCCAAATGTCTATTGTTGTACAACACTTATTCCCTTTGTTACCTAAATACTTTATCAAGTAATGTTGCAAGGAGTTGGTTATTCACTGCAAAATTCTTTAATATCCTGTGGTGGGAACCCAAACCCAAACCAGGTCTATTCTTTGTAGTAAAGCAGTACAGGACTTTCTGTGTTTAACCAAAGAAGAATGTAAATACCCCAAAACATTGTGTGATACTATACATTTAGGTAAGAGAAATATTTCAGTAAATAACAATGAAATCTTAAGCAAGGTCAAAACTGGAAGTTGAGTTGTCAGCGCCTTCATATATTGGGAAACACGCCAAGTGGAGACAATGGGGACTTATATAGGAGTAGTGTGGGAGCAATTTGAGGAGCGTATAGGTGTATAGATGCAGCTGGGGCAAAGAGACTCAATATAGAAAGAAACAACACAAGCTGCAGTACAACGGGCGTGAGAAGTGGAACTGGGTACTCATGAGAAAACTTCGGGAAGACATCGGAAAAAGAAGAGCTGAGTGTGCATTAGCATAGGCGAATTTTCATTATAGAGGACGGGAAGACACACAAAGGCAGTTCTGGGAGATTGTCTGTCCGAATCTGCCCGTGTGTCACAAGCCTATAACCTAATGGGTGAGCTTTAATCTATGGGTTTGCTGACGGGAAAGTGTGAATTGGTATTACAGTTAGCAGTGAAGATTTTGCTATAGTATACAGGTTTAAATAATGTTATTTTAATACGTAGTTGCTATTACATGGTTGAGATGGCAGTTTTAGGCAGGGAATCCACTTTTTGTAGACTTTACTGTAAGGAGATGATCCCTCATTGTCAATCAGGAAGGAGGATTGGCCACGTGTAGTGTAGCCCCAGCTACACCAGTGGTGTAAATAAAAAGGCTGTCAATAAACTGGAGTTAATTTGCAAGATCATGTGGACCATTATTGTGGCCATACACAGGCCGATAAAAGCTGCCGACAGACTGGGTCGGCAGCTTATCGGCCCGTGAGTGGAGCCCTCCAACGGGCTTCCCAGATCAATATCTGGCTGAAAGGGACGCCCTCCCTTCTGCTTTCTTTTTCGTTAAAGTGATGTGCTCACACCTCAGCCAATTAATCCAGAAGGTATCCCTTGGCCCTGACCATCAACTCTTTTTTAACTTGTAAGATGCACCAACACCAATCTTTTTTAACTTGTAGGGGGCCCTGCCACCTAATCCACAATGCACCATTTTTTGCAGGCTATGGCAGAGTCTGACATAGTTCAACTTGTGCACAAATTGTGTGAATTGCAGTAAAGCAATAATTGTGCCAGAGATGGTATTATTGTGACCCACTGGGTAAAATCATTCGTAGATACAACAAACAAAGGTGAACCCAGGGAATAACACCTCGTCTGTACATGCAATAATCCCAGAGCTGTGTTCAGCTTTGTGTTCTGTACTCTGTAAACTACAAAATAGAGTTAAAAGGGCTGGATGCATTGGGGATATGGGCTATGGGAACCGACCTGGACCTGGTTATACTTCCAGGGTTCACATTATGGGAAATGCATGCAGATGAACTGTTTCTTAAATAAGTAGTTTAACTATAAGTGATGTAAAGGGAGTCGTAATTAAAATGTAAAGAATATAGTAACAATTTCTGAACAGCTGTCCTTCCCATTTTTACCAACACAGTGTTCTACCCAGTCTACGTGATTCTGTCATCATATTATAAAAATAACCAGGCAAATTAAGAAGTTGTCTGGTTTTTAGATGGAGTGAGTACTGCAGCTGTAGTGTCAGTTAGGATATATGTGTCAGGAGGAAATGTTTAGCAAGGCAAGCTGCTGGGTGACAAACTTCTCTGCAATCCAGATGTGTAATGAACTGATTTGTACATAGAAGGGCTGAACAGGTAGAGCTGTGGCAAACAAGCTGCCATTAGTCACTACTGCAGGTGTGGAATTCACAATCCAGAAATCTATTTTAAACAAATGAATGTCATTTCCAATAGAATACTCTTTAAACAAACATTTTTGACTGATTTAAGACCATGCCTTGTACCCCAAGTAAACTACAAAACTCCCCAAACAATCCTATTGGTTTATATCTATTTTTAATTTTTTTTTAGCCATAAGGCATGGTGCTCCAAATAGCAGAATAAGAGGTCCGTTATCTAGAACACCCATCCCAAGCATTCCACATAACAGACCTATTCCAAGTTACTCTCCATCAATATCCAGCACACACTTCACACAAACCCAATGTTACAACCCCCCCACCCCCCCAAAAGGCAAATGGTGTGATTTCTCTCAGTTATAATATATGCATGCAAGTCAACCTGAGCCAGGAAAACATGGTTTTGTGGTGGTATATTATAGAAGAAACACAAGAAAATATAGAAGGATTCAGGCAGTGAGTGAAATTTGTTCTTTTGAGCAAAAACAATTTCAGGTGTAACGGCCAATAGCAAATAATTATTTCCTCCTGATCTTGTCTCTACTAAGGGCCCACCAAGTGTATTTATATATATATATATATATATATATATATATAAATAATATAAACAGAAAATAAACCTCAGCACTTAACTGTAGTTGAAGGAGATGACAGGCTTTGCAAAGTGGCACATTTCATCACGCGCATGGGAAAGCTCTCCCTACACACATACTGTATACATGATATCTTCTGTAAGCCCCTAAGGATAGCTTTTGTGCATGACTGGCACCCTGAATACAAGGGGAAGCATCATTCCTTAGAGAAAAGAACTGAGTAGCATACATTTGTATATCTGTGGCTCCCCCTCTCAGGCTACGATAAGATTAGTTGCACTTATCAGCTATATAGTTGGGTAAATCTTTTCTGCACCTAGGTAAAGCATAATGCAGGGTTAGTCAGGTCATCCCAAAAACAAGGCTTTCTGCCATATATAAATATATATTGTATAAAAGTCCTTCTGTCCATAATATGACAAACTGACACCCTCCCAATATTACAATGTAGAAAGAAAAGTGGCTATTTATGAGCTCACAGTTTATACGCCAGCAGCTTTAGGGAATATATTTTTCCAGCTTCTACTCTGTTTCTCCCTTCCTTTTTATCACCACTGATGTCACAGTCCTCTTTATTTTAGCAAAACAGAGAAATAAGTGGTCAATAACTGAATTAAAGGAACTGCCGATGTACAGTTATAACAAGTGTAGTGAGGCTAATTATAAGATCTAATTCAGAGGGACAGGTGAGACTGAGGAGAGGAAATCATATGAAAGAAGAGAACTTACTGTATCTCGTAGCTCAGGGCTCTTCTGCCACAAGTGAGGAATACGTTTATTAGCTGCAAATGAAAGAAAAAAACTCCACATATCAGTATCAGCAGACTTTGAAGCAAAGTATATAACCTACCCAACCCCCATCACTTCAAACCCCTTCCTCATCTTCTGTCCCAGCCCCTGTAAAGCCACAAGCCCATAGCATGAGCGGAAGAAATGATCTGTGTCCTCATTGTGTAACTAAAGCATGATACCTAGCATCTATCTGCAATACAATCAGCTCTTAAGGGGTGTATGGGGGGAACTCCTGAGGGAACTCTCTGTGACCTTAAATTGCTTAATCTCCCTGATCATTATGGCATCAAAGTGTTGGATAACTTGTTCTTGATAGGGAGATAGGGTTCAAGCTATTCCAAGATGACTGGACCATTTGAGAACTCCAAACAGTAGTAGAGTGCTCAACTGTTACTCTGTTAACCCTTTCAGGTGTCTGGTGCTATGCAGCATATAAGCCCCCCTGCTCAGGGACAGAACAGTCTTAATAACAAAATCCAAAGTGGCTGAAGCACACAGATCCGTTTTAGTGAATGAAGGTGATTTTATTGGCTCATAGTAGACCTTAAAACATGGCAATGTGTAAAGCTGGCCATAGACGCAACGATCCGATCGTACGAATCCTCGATTAGTACGATTTTCGGATCGTGTGTGGAGTGTTCCGACATTTGTCGTGCCATGTTAGAAAATTTCTGTCGGCTGGCGATAATATCTTTGCGTCTATTGCAGATCGTACGATTTTCAGTGGGAGACCGTCACTAGATTTTTAATCGTACAACTTTAGTACGATCCTTGTCAGGGGCAGAACGTCAGCTATCTGTGCTTTTTACTACTTTAGTTGATCTGAAGGTTAGTGACAGGTCGGGAGATGCAAAGATCCGATCGTTGGAATTATCTTACGATCGGATCTTTGCATCTATGGCCAGCTTAAGGCTGCATCGCTTCAGCGACATTGGATTTTGTGGACCATTTGAGAAGACCTTGCAGCCTTGGTATATAATGGTGATGACCAAGTTTAGCAAATGTGAAAAGTTGTCAGGGATATCACATAAGAAGTCTTCTCTGCTACAACTCATTCACATCTGGAAGTTGCTGCTCAGTCTCACACTGACTGCTGTCTGCTTTCCTTCTTTCTTTCCGCTGCCTTCTTTGCCCATCGCTGTTGTATGTGGCAGCTGATCTTTTAATTCTCCTTGCTCACATACTGAATGAGCAATCCTCTGTTACACATTCAGCCATGTAGGCTGCAAGCAGACACCCAATGAACAGCCCATCAGAGGCAGGAAAGTGTTAAAATAAATAAGTAATAAATGTCCATTTATTCAGTACTTTAAGCAGATGCAGCTTTACACATTTCTTGTTTACAAAACTTAGTCACAGTCTAATGGCAAATTTACAAAAATAGTTTTTTTTTAAAGATGTGTTCACCAATCACATCATATGTAGGTACATAGAAACAGGTGTACAAAAATTGTCACACCAATCAGGTTATTCACCGGGTACAAGCCCACTATACCCCATGATCCCAGTGAAGTTAATTCAAAACAAAAGCAGCTTTATTAAGAGTGAACAAAAACAAAGGGTTCAAGGAATTAGTTTAGCATAAGTGTCATATAGAAGAGAATAAGCTCAAAGAATAAAAATCAAATATCAAAAAAAGGCAAGAGACATCACATTCACATCAATCAGTTTACAGAATGTTAAAAGTGCAAATAAACTGGGTGCACACCCACTATGGAATATGTTTATACTCTCAGTGAAGTCAATTTAAAATAAAGACAACTTTATTAACAATGAACAAGAACAAAGAGTTGAAGGAATTCTAGCTCTGAATTCTCTGAGGATAATGAGTCTGTTAATGCAGTTCTCTCAATTTCTCTTTTGAGTCTGTTAATGCAGCTCTCTCGATTTCTCTTTACAGCAGTTACGTGAATCTCAGGCTTTGGATATATTTAGTAGAAAGAACCTAAAAAAGTAAAGAGACATAAAACAAAACGAGATCAAGAGCAACCTCACACCAAAGAACAAGGAAGAACCATAAAAAAACTCCATCCAGACACCTTCCAGAGAGGACACAGATATGAAACTTTCCCAACAATACAACCTTTGCGAGAGGAAGAGGAATAAGCAGTACTAAATTTATCTGCATGTGAACTGGCTGATGATGGAAAAAGTCTTTTGATCCTATGGGGCCCGTATACTAATAATCAGATTTTATTTTATTATATGAATCTCAAAAAATGTGTGGTTTTCTTGTGCTTCTAATGGGCTCTAAAAATTTGAAATGTATTTAGTGTAAAAACAACACAAAAACTTCTAAAGCAGAACATCACCAAGTAAACGTTGTCGAGGTGCTGTAGAATTCAATGGGATTTGTGCTGATCCTATTGGACCATTTATAATCCAATCAGATTGTTAAAGTTTCAGGGTATTGTCCAAAAATTATACTTTTTATAGGTATTACATTTTTTTGGATCGTTCAGCACTTTTTTTCTGTTTGTACTTTTTATAATCTGATCTTTTAATAAATTCAATGAAAATAATGGTTAAAATTTGGGACATTTATGGAACCCCTGAGCAGCAGAGTTCCTTGATAGAACACCACATTATTACACAGAACCTGGAACTGTATTGCAGCACTTGAAAACTTTGAATGACTAAATACTTATTCATGGGATACTACTGATGTAGCCTCATTGTATTCTTGCATCCTGCACACTATGGGTCTTGAAGCTGAGTCTTATCACCTCAACACACACAGCACTTACTCTGTTCTTTTGCAATGATTCATTATTGAAACTATACAATTTCTTTTCACACTTCATTTTTTTTCTTTTAAGGAACACAATTGTTTAAATGTATGATTTGTCCTTCAACAAAAAAGACCATTTCAGGCGATATTGAAGTTGAAGGCAACCCCATTAATGTGAGTAGTTAGTGGTAATGAGACCATGAGAGGAAAGGTATATTGTTTGGCTGCAAAGGACTGACCTGTCATGAAATCATAGGGTGCAACTTACCTTTATGTGGGTATTAATGCAAGGGGGCAAGAGTTGCAGACTCCCTGGGAACCAAAGTAAAAGGGAAAATAAAGAAGTCCAAAGAAACTTCTGGTTGCTAATTGTTCCTTTGCTAATTAAGGCAGAATGGAGTAGCAAAATACAACATAAAATTTGCTTTGTGATAGGCTTGGCTGCAGATCCCTTTTGGATATTAAAAAGGTCACTTCAGGTTTGTCGAATAAAAACCTCATTAGATCCACAGTGGGAACCAGTTCAATTTATGGCTGAGCAGTTTCTGTTGCAGATGAAAGGAAACAGTAAAACAGCTTTTCATGTATACACTTTATCAATGGGACTTATAATATATACAGAGAGCTCTGGAGCAGAATGTTAGCACAACTGTTCCTCATCAGGTTAAAGTCTTTGATATTGCTTCATTTTGTGTGATTTGTACTGGAGCTAAAATGCCCTTCATAAAAAAGTGCCATTCAGCAAATGTTACAGTTTGTGATTCCTTTATATATGAAATGAGCAGGGAAGAGTGCCATGAAGCAATATAATCAAATGTACACCTTGTATTCACACTCACACGGGTGCCAGAGCCACCCCATGCCCCTCACTCAGGCACCCTCAGTAAGAGATGCTCTCTCTGCACCCACTGACTCATAATTTACCAGACTATTATATCAGTCAATAGTTGTATTCACCTTCCATTTCCCCACATGAATAATCATCAAAGTTTTACAGTTGTTCTCTAGTGTTCAGTAATAGTTAGGGTTGCCATGCCACCTTTTCTGGAAAACAATACTGCCCTTCCTCTTTATTACTGTCAACCATCATATTTACTGGCCACTCCAACTTGCAGTACAGCAGTAAAGAGCACAAGTCACATGACTTGGGGCAGCTGAGAAATTGACAAAATGTCTAGCCCCATGTCAGATTTCAAAATGAAATATAAAAAAAATCTGTTTGCTCTTTTGAAAAAAAAAAATTTTCCCTTTAAATTTGCATGGTTCAATGGTAGGTTGCATGGGCTAAGACAATAGAATGAAATTCTGAGAGCATCTGGTGGCATGTTATTATGGCTACATCCTACAAGCCAAATATTAAGAAAATCTATTGGTTATTACTGAGAAATTTGATGGAAAGGATGATTGCTAGTGATGGGCGAATCTACCCAGTTTCGCTTTGCCGGAAAAATTGTGAATTTCCAGCGTGTCGCGTCGTTTTTGACGTGCGACTCGTTTTTTTTAGCGAATTTTCGCGAAAAATTTTGCGAATTTATTCGCAAGCGGCGAATTGCGGGAATTCGCGGTGAATTTGCCCCATGCAAATAAATTCGGCCATCACTATTGATTGCAAGTCAGTGGAGGGTAGCTATACATAGCTGTATAGTGTTGGGTGGTGTTGACCAGATGACATTAGGGAAATATGGCATCATTAGTCCAATTATGGAGAGAGGGATGGAGCCCTTCTTCCACATATTCCTCTCTTCTTTTCCCAACATAGTAGGCATGGATAGGATAGCAGCTGAATCTTGTGAGCAAGTACAAGTGTAATATGACCCACCCTCCCTACAGGGTTGATGTGATACAATAACCAGGGCAGAATATCTTGCAGATGTGGCCTCCTCCATGTACAGAAATCACCATGCCAGATCTACACCACCATTAACTGCTGAGGGAGCTGTGGAATTAGCTGCTACAGAGAGTTGTGGGATTGAGCTAACCAGAATCAGATTGTACCCTTCTTTTACTAATTTAGTATATTAACCTTGTGAGAAAAGGATACTGCATCTGTGTGATGTGCTGCCTATGTGAATGAAAGGACAAGGAAAGGCAAAAAAAACAAAATCCCATTTTTACTTTCTTTAATGAAAAGGAAACCTATCTCCAATATTCTTTAATAAAAAAACTGTCTAACGTTTTTATAATAAACCTGACTGTATGCAGTGAAATTCACCTTTCATTTACTTCTGTGGATAGGAATTGTCGGAATTGTCGGTCCCTCAGGGAAACAATCATACTTATGAACAGCAGGGGGAGCCCCCATCTTACTTCTCAGCCAAGCAGAACTCCCTGTTTTGATAATTTATGATGATCCCTAAGCAGCCCAGATCACACTGAGCATGTGCAAAGTCTTGGTCTTGCAAAGATGTATAACAAAGTTACAAGATGACAGCCCCCTGTGGCCAACTTTGAAAGCATAAATCATTTGTTTGATTAGGCTTGTGGTGCAGTAAGTTCATGTTTATGTTTAGTATACAAAATACAGCATTTCTAGCCTTATTCTATTTTACACTTTCCTTGTCCTTTAAAATGTTTAAAAAAATTTGTCACCAACAGCTACTAACTGTAAATATTATGCATTGCCTTTTTTTTAAGTAGCTTTTGTTTGAATTATTCACAATGTGACAGGGTGTTTGGGAAGCACCACTGTCTTAGAGGACAATGCACATAAAAGTATGTTTAAACTGCATTGTATTATTAGCAAAGGAATACTCAGCTCAGGTAGAGTTAATATTCCCACTCAGCAATGTAATTAAGTGGCAGGTGAGAGAGGATCTACCTGGCAATGTAAAAGGCCTGTGTTCCCATAGCTCAGAGCTCTCCAGGGAAGTGAGGTGCTGTGAGAGACAGTGTGGGCAGAAGAAGCTTTGCTGCCAGCAAGAGAGTTTCCCTTGTGGGGAAAGAAAGAGAAAAGGACTGGCAGAGGCTGGTGAATCTGAGTCTCAGGACAGGAGGGGAAGCCGGCAGGGCTGACTGTGAAGCCCAAATACCCTGAAGTTCCAAAGGGTGACAGTTTCCCTTGATGGTGGGCGACCAGAGGGGGGAAAACCCTGAATGCTTTCCAGTGTAGTTGCTGAACTGTACCCTGCATGTTCTACAGTGAAGTTGTAGAACTGTAACCTGAACATTTTCTGTTGCCTTTTATTGGGAATGGCCAGTACTTAATAAACCTGTGTTTTGTCCTAAGCCTTGGTGTCCCTGTCTCTAAACTCCAAAATCCTACACTACCTGCCTACCAAACACTAATTCCCCCAAAAAGTGCATGTCTTGCAGGCCAGTGGCATGTCACAATGTTCATCCCAAGAGATTATACGACTTTCTACAGTAGCAGTAACAGGGATGTGCAAGGAAATAGCTCCCCCTAGAGTTCACAAAACAGAACATAACAGTCCAAGAATGTATTCCTGTTACTTACATATAATGCTGCAAACCTGCCTCTGCACTGGTGGAGTTTACAATCTATGTTCCCTATCACATTCATACACAATAGCGTCAGTTTTATCAAGTGCCAATGAACCTGCCTGTATGTTTTTGGAGTGTAGAGAGAAACATCATTGAGAAAATACAAACTGCAGCTATCGGATTGCTAGGGTCAAATTACTGGAATGGTTAAAGAGACTGAAATTAATAGGACATGGCCCGTATAAAAAGATTAATAAAAAAAAAGTAGCAAAATAATGCAACCTCATTAAGGAATTGTGTTTGGATGCTGACCCCCAAGGCAGAAGAAAAAATAAACTAATTCAAAAAGTACAACAAATAAAAAATAAGTCATTTAAAAAGTGGCTAAGAATTGGACATTCTTTAGCTACTAACAGTTACACCTGTCTAACCTACATGATCCCGGCGTATACCTGATAATGATATAGGCTCTGTATATGTTCTCTTAGGGCTCCTACACACGGGCGTTTTTGACCTGCGCTCCCCTGCGTTGCGTTTGGCTGCGTTCAGCCGCAGGGGAGCGCAGGTCTAGACGCACCTCATTTTGTTCAATGAGGTTGTACCCACGAGACGCGTGTAAGCGCCGAACGCAGATTCAGACGCAACATGCTGCATTTTTCCTGCGTTCGGCGCTCACATGCGTTTGTGTGAGTACAGCCCCATTGAAAATAATTGAGTGCGTCTATACCTGCGCTCCCCTGCGTTTGAACGCAGCAAAACGCAAAGCAGGGGAGCGCAGGTAAAAACGCCCGTGTGTAGGAGCCCTAAGGGGGCAGTTGTGAGCCACTTAATACACCTGTGCCAGTAGCATTGTTAAATTAGACTCTTGGTTTTAAGTCCAAATTTAAAGTCTTGATATTTGGGTCATGATAACTGTGGGTGAGTCTGGAACAATATTGAAAAGGTAGCTAATAATTTGTAGTTCTAAATTCTGGTTTTTCTATCTGCAGTAGAATTAGGTTTTCTCCAGGTAAGCAAATTCAATGAATACATTCATTTTACTAGTACTAGTTGCTGCTCTACAACATAGCCACTAGGGGAATCCAATTGCCATCTTATGAGTAATTGCCGAGAGGAAGCCGCGGTTTTTGGAATAAAAATGTTTTGCTGGATTTCCATCCCCCTTTGCCTGACTTCATTGGAATAACTACTGTGCTGATTCTGCCCTGTACAGTTTTTATTCCAGTTCGTCCATTTTTAAGAAGCAGAGATGTTATGAAAGTCATTTTGTCATGAATGAAGGCAAATAACTGTGCATCATTATATGATTATATGTTTCTAAAGCAAGTAGACACATTATTTGCCCCTCATTCCCTCTCAAGGGCTTGTTTACACAACAGCACTGACTATTGCGATTACACAATAGTGTCACATCCATTATGTGACGGTGCCCATATTTTTGGCAGATATTACTACGCCATCTACTCACCCCTAGTTGGACCTTTCTCTGGCTGAGGCTGAGGCTGAGGGAGTGGCAATGTGCTTCACAATCATGTGGCTTGTTGCCTTGTCAATTTCCCTCCCTCTAGTCAAACTTAAGGTGGCCATAGACATATGCCCACATTGAGGTGCGCGATGTGGGGCTGATCCGATCGTGGGCCCTAGGGACACACATGTCCAAAACGAGATGGCATTTCACAAACTTAATCACCTACGGTGAATCGCAGGAATTCGCCGCAGACGAATAAATCCCACAACTATTAATATGACTAAAAATGGCATATTTGAAGTTATTGTGTCAGCCTAAAGTTTCAGCTTGTCAATTGCAGCAATGATCTAGAAACTTGTCACAGGGGGTCACCATCTTGGAAAGTGTCTGTGACACTCACATGCTCAGTGGGCTCTGAGCAGCTGTTGATCCTATAGGCTGATTATTAAATTCTGATGCTAGTTGCACTCAGTGTTGGACTGGCACACAGGGATACCAGGAAAACTCCCATTGGGCCCAGGTGTCAGTGGGCCCTCTTGCATCTAACAATTTGGCCTATTTCATGTTCATTCCCTATTTCTTTATGAGGAAAAAGAGGCTTAATAACTGAAGAATAGAGTATAGTAAGGAGATCTAAAAGAATAAGAGAATAAAGATTTTCTGGTGGGCCCCTGGTCTAAGGTTTTCTGGTGGACCCCTTGGCATCCCAGTCCAACACTGGTTGCACTGGCTTCTCTGTTGTTATGTAGTAATTATCTGTTGCAAAACAGTTGCAAAGATAATCAGTCCAACTATAGAAATACTGTAACTTTAGAATCGACTGAACAAAATAACTCAAACTCTAAGAAAGCATTAAAGTGATCCTGTCATGAGACAAAACATTTTTTCAAAATATATCAGTTAATTGTGCTGTTTCAGAAGAAATCTGTTTCTCAAAAGAGCAAACAGATTTTTTTTATATTTCATTTTGAAATCTGACATGGGGCTAGACATATTGTCAATTTCCCAGCTGCCTCAAGTCATGTGACTTGTGCTCTGATAAACTTCAATCACTCTTTACTGCTGTACTGCAGGTTGGAGTGATATCACCCCCTCCCTTTCCCCCATCCAGCAGCCTAACAACAGAACAATGGGAAGGTAACCAGATAACAGCTCCCTAACACAAGATAACAGCTGCCTGGTAGATCTAAGAACAGCACTCAATAGTAAAACCCATGTGCAACTGCGTACTATTCAGTTACATTGAGAAGGAAAAACAACAGCCTGCCAGAAAGCAGTTCCCTCCTTAAGTGCTGGCACAAGTCACATGACCAGGGGAAGCTGGGAAATTGACAAAATGTCTAGCCCCATGTCAGTATTTAAAACTGAATATAAAAAAATCTGTTTGCTCTTTTGAGAAATGGATTTCAGTGCAGAAGTCTACTGGAGCAGCACTATTAACTGATGCATTTTGAAAAAAACATGTTCTCCCATGACAGTATCCCTTTAAATTCAACTGAATCCATTATATGGATTATTTTATTTTAATTTGTAAATTACCTGATTCAAAACATAGATTTCTCCAAAACATCTTACCCAGCTCCTACTCAAACATACTACTCGTGGATATGTGTTTAAATTCATTTAGCAAAATAAAAAAACAAAATAAATCTCACTTCCTAAATTGAAAATCCCTATGCAGTTTGTAGGTCTTTAACAGTCCAGACTTTAGGAAATTGAATTAAGCCTTTATTATTAGATTCTTAGTGGAATGGTTATCTGAGAATTTCACAAATCTAGGTATAACATTTATTCTTGAATCTCAAGAACATATAGTTGCCTCCCTTCACAAGAACTGGACAGACCAACATACTGTATATATATATATATACCCATATAGAGCCAGCGGTTAATGTGTTAAATTTCCAGCACGCCCCTACATGATACACAGGTAAAGCTTTTATCTAAAGATCTCTCTTTCTCCCCAGATAGAAACTTTAACTTCTTCAATTCTTTAATAGATATTAACTAATTTATAAGAAAATTTTACACTTAAACGACATTTCCTTACGGATGATGATGAATTGGACGTCACCGTTGATACTACTGTTTCTAAATCACACAATGAGGCTCCTTTAAAGGACAAGAAAAGTCTAAAATAGAATACGGCTAGAAATTATGTATTTTGTATACTAAACATAAACATGAACTTACTGCACCACAAGCCTAATCAAACAAATGATTTATGCTTTCAAAGTTGGCCACAGGGGGCTGTCATCTTGTAACTTTGTTATACATCTTTGCAAGACTAGACTACATACACATGCTCAGTGTGGTCTGGGCTTCTTAGGGAACGTCATAAATGATCAAAAAACAAAGCTGCTTGAGTTCTGCATGGTTGGTAAGTATGATTGTTTCCCTGTCAGAAGTTAGGGACCGTCTGACAATTACTATCCACAGCACTAAATGAAGGGAGAATTTCACTGCATACAGTCAGGTTTCTTATAAAAACGGTACACATTCTTTAATTAAAGTATATTGGAGAGAGAGTAAAAATGGGATTTTATTTCTTTGCCTTTCCTTGCCCTTTAAGGAACAATGTGCATTAAGGGATTTGTGGGACTTAAAAGGCAAGGAAAGGCAAAGAAATAAAATCCCATTTTTACTTTCTTTAATGAAAAAGAAATCTATCTCCAATATACAGGTACTTAAATTAAAAAATGTGTACCGTTTTTATAAGAAACCTGACTGTGAAATTCTCCCTTTATTTAGTGCTGTGGATAGGAATTGTCAGACGGTCCCTAACTTCTGGCAGGGAAACAATCATACTTATGAACAGCAGGGGAGCCCCTGCCTTACTTATCAGCCATGCAGAACTCAAGCAGCTTTGTTTTTTGATCATTTATGACGATCCCTAAGGGCCCTTACACACGGGCGTTTTTACCTGCGCTCCCCTGCGTTCCGTTTTGCTGCATTTAGCCGCAGGGGAGCGCAGGTATAGACGCACTGCGTTCGGCGCTTACACGCGTCTGTGGGTACAACCTCATTGAAAAGAATGAGGTGCGTCTAGACCTGCACTCCCCTGCGGCTGAACGCAGCCAAACACAACGCAGGGGAGCGCAGGTCCAAAACGCCCGTGTGTACGGGCCCTAAGAAGCCCAGATCACACTGAGCATGTGCACAGTCTTGGTCTTGCAAAGATATATAACAAAGTTACAAGATGACAGCCCCATGTGGGCAACTTTGAAAGCATAAATCATTTGTTTGATTAGGCTTGTGGTGCAGTAAGTTCATGTTTATGTTTAGTATACAAGATACAGCAGTTCTAGTCTTATTCTATTTTAGACTTTCCTTGCCCTTTAAGTTCTCAGGGTCACTCAGGTGATTCGACACGACTAATTGAATATGAACATATAACTTTAAAGGGTCCTACAACTTTTTCCCCCAGTTGCATTGAGAAGTAACTGTACACTGTACTCAAGCATCCCCCATGACTTAGGTACTGCATCAATTGATTATTATGTAACAAATTTTTCAAATTACTCTTACTATCTTAAAGATAAACCGAACCTGGTTAGGGTGAGAAGGACTGAAAGGAGCCAAAAAGCCCTTCACAAGCAATAGCATGCAAACTGAAGCCTTCTGAAATCAGAAGGTATTTACTTGTCTCATGCCATACATATGGCACTGCCTAGATAGCAAAAATGAGAGTTTTATTCTCCCATAATGCATCATGGGCGGAGACATGTAAATCACTCCTTTATGTCCCTGTGGCCAACTATGCATCCAGAACCACTGGTTTAAAGCACAGATACAGCCTAATAGTTCAGAGCCATATATACAAACTTGCAGACAGCCTGTTTCGATCTTGTTAGATCTCATCAGTGCAATATATTGGAACATGGCTTCTGAGAGGTAGGACTTGGAGCTCAGTCCTTCTCACCCTAACCAGGTTCGGTTTCTCTTTTTGCTGCTCTCCAAGTCCTACTCCTCAGAAGCCATGTTCCAATATCTTGCACTGAAGAGATCTAAAAAGATCAAAACAGGCTGTCTGCAAGTTTGGATATATGGCTCTGAAGCATTAGGCTGTATCTGTGCTTTAATCCAGCGGTTCTGGATGCATAGTTGGCCACAGGGACATAAAGGAGTGATTTACATGTCTCTGCCCATGATGCATTATGGGAGAATAAAACTCTAATTTTTGTTATCTAGGCAGTGCTATATGTATGGCATGAGACAAGTAAATACTTTCTGATTTCAGAAGGCTTCACTTTTCTTACTATCTTAAACAGTTTCTTGTAGAATGTGTAGATCAGTGGTTCTCAACCTGGGGGAATGACCCTTTCACAGGGGTCGCCTAAGGGGTGTCCAAACTACAAAACCATTGTCTGGACAGGGTGGGTTAAAGGATAGTGTTGCGGCTGCCATTTGTTATTAAGGGAATGCACAGTAGCTGACAATTCCAGGAGTGAGCAGTGCAATCATCGCTTCATGGGGGCAAATTTACCACAGGCAGGAGGTCTTGAATCCGAGCCTGTCACTGTGGCTGGCAATATTCTGGAATATTTAGGAATTTACTGCGGGCCAATCAAAAATGGATCGCAGACTGAAGTTTGGACACCCCTGACTGGTGAGGCAATACGTACTTCACCACAGCTGTTTGTGTATTTTACCGCATAACAGTAGCAAAATTACAGTTATGAAGTAGCAACGAAAATAATTTTATGGTTGGGGGTCACCACAACATGAGGAACTGTATTAAAGGGTCGCGGCGTTAGGAAGGTTGAGAACCACTGGTGTAGATTTTCTATTGCATCATAAATAGTTTATGTTTGATGGGGGTTATTACCTCCAAAGGTGTGGGACGGCAATGGGGGCTGCCTTTGCACCCTCATATGCCAACCTCTACATGGGCAAGTGGGAGGAGTCCATCATCTTTGGAGGTACCTCCCCCTTTAGGGAGCAGGTGATGTTATATGGCCGATATATCGATAATTTGCTAATAATATGGAAACAAGTATCTTTATCCCCTCAGACATTTCTACAATATGTTAATGACAATGATATGAACTTATCTTTTACTGTGACTGGTAGGTCCGAAACGCGTCAGGCAGTGATGTGCTAATATGTTTTTACTCACTTTTTTCTTATGGCAAAACAATAAAGGACACAAACTTTTTAATCAGAGGTGCGGTTCATATTTTTTCAGACCAACATATAGATGTAAAACATAAAAAACTACTGAACTTGCATCAGCCTCAAGTTTCAGTTTCTTAAAACTTGTCACAGGGGGTCACCATCTTGGAAAGTGTCTGTGACACTCACATGCTCAGTGGACTCTTAGCGCCTGTTGAGAAGCTAAGCTTAGGGGTCGTCACTAATTATCCAGCAGAAAATAAGGTTGGTCTTTAATATAAGCTGATGCTACAGGGCTGATTATTAAACGGGTGGTTCAACTTTAAGTAGACTTTTAGTATGTAATAGAATGGCTAATTCCAAGCAACTTTTTAATTAGTTTTCATTATTTATTCTATATAGTATTTAAATGATTTGCCTTCTTCTTCTGACTCTTTCCTTCTTAAAAAAATGGGTATCCATCTTAAAAAACAAATGTTCTGTAAGGCTACACATGTATTGCTATTGCTACTTTGTATTACTCATCTTTCTATTCAGCCCTTTCCTATTCATATTCCAGTCTCTTATTCGAATCAATGCAGGGTTGCTAGGGTAATTTGGATCCTAGCAATAAAATGGCAGACCTTACAAACTTGAGAGCTGCTGAATAAAAAGCTAAATAACTCAAAAACCACAAATAATAATAAATGAAAACCAATTGCAAATTGTCTCAGAATATCACTCTCTACACCATACTAAAAGTTATGGTTTCAAGTTTCGGCAATGGCACTTCTGATATATTTACGCAGCGGTCGTAAAAAGCATGGTGCAGACCGCCGTGGGCCAGGGCCTTAAAATACTCTTGTGGGAGATCAGTATTCAAGAGTCATGAGTACAGATTCATTTGTACACCTGTATTCTGTATAAAAAAGTTTGAAATTAAGGATCACTTTATCTGTGATTCTGAGTATGTGATTTGTATGCTTAAGTGTCCCTGGGCAGGGCCGCCATCTGGGGGGACAGGGGGGACAAGTGTCCCAGGCCTGGGGCTGAAGGGGGACCCGGCAGTGCTGCACTTTTCGAAGAGCGCCGAAGACGTGCTGCCGAATGCCGATGTCCTGAATGATTAAGTGCCGAACAGACATGAAAAAACCCATTTTGGTGTCAGTAGAACTGAACTCTTGGCTTCAGGACTTCAGTTATAGCTGTTTTCGTAACTTCGAAAACTGCGAAAAAGTTACGAAAACAGCTATATCTGAAGTCCTGAAGCCAAGAGTTCAGTTCTACTGACTCCAAAATGGGTTTTTTTTAATCCCCTGGCCACCAGTGTTTTATTTTAATACTCTATAGGCCCCTGCACCAATTTTTGTTTTTATAAAAATAACTTTTATAGGGGGACCCTGGTCACCAAAAAATTTTTTTAACTTGCAGGGGGACCCTGACCACCAATTTTTTAAAAAAAAAAACTTTTATGGGGGGTCCCTGGCACCACAGTTTTTTTTTTTTACTTATAAGGGGGCCCTGTCCATCAATATATTTTTGTGTGTGGGGTTGGTTACATTTTTTAGTGCTGATGTCTGTGTGGTCTTTTAACTGTGGTGTGGAGTGTGCGGGGTCTGGGTGGGCGGGGTCTGGGTGGGCGGGGCCCCGGGCCCCAACAATTTTGTTTTACTGGGCCCCGTGATTTCTAATGGCGGCCCTGTCCCTGTGACTTACATACATAGGTGAAACTATACAACCTATTAGGGACAAATCTAATATTAGAAAGGAAGTGCTAAAATTACCAGTTCCAGCTAGGGTTGCCACCTTGCCGGTAAAAATTATGGCTGATCCCAATGCTATTAATAGGGTAAAAAGATAACTATATAGGAAGGCCGGTATTTTCTTCCAGAAAAGGTGGTAACCCTAGTTCCGGCTCACTCGATGCCGTTCATCAGCCCTCTCCCTTCCACTTTATTTGTGCAAATTTTCATCACTGGGACCAGAGCAATGGAGAAATTTAAAGAACTATCATATCTCCTGTGCATCCCCAGTGTTACCGAACCAATGTGGGTGTGGGTGGGCAACATGACGCCCTTAAAATTATGCCACCGTAGGCCCGGTCCTTGGTGGCCTTTCCAGAGATATGGACGTGGGCTCACTTTAATTCAGCTAGACATACTGTAGCATCACTCAGATTCCTTCTTATAGAGTCTGTTGCCCCCCCCCCCCGATGGATGGGGCAGCAGACTCTTATATCTTCATAGAGACAGAAATTTTAGATTCATACTTTGCAGACTATGACCTGTATGCCTTTATTTAAGAGTTTGTTTTCCTGGGGGACAGGGGTCATTTTTGTACGTTTTGACACCACCCATGACCATGTTTGTTTGAAGTGGAATTCACTGTGTTAGTTGTGTCATTTTGTAAGGCAGACAAATAAACATATGCAATTGACTTATTATGTAATGTAAGGGGTTGGCAACACAAGAATCTGTTTGTATTATATGTTATATACTACTACCAATTGGATGGTCCCATGTTGCACTTTGTAACTGGGTGTGTCATATGATTCTGCCTTATACATGGGGAGATGTGAATGTCATTAAACAGCCTCATAACGTTGCATTAGTGATGGGCGAATTTATTCGCCAGGGTTGAATTCGCGGCGAATTGCCGCGATTTGTCGCTGGCGAATAAATTCGTGAATCGCCAGTGAAATTTCGCTTGGCGAAAATTCGCGGGAAAAACGTTTCGCAAATTTTTCACCAATTTGCGAATTTCTCTGGAAATTCGCGAATTTTTCGGCGAAGTGAATCTCGGGAGATTCGCCCATCACTACGTTGCATTTGTAATTGCAAATTTGCTTGTGCAACAATTAATAAGTCTGGACTTTTATTTGTGCTGTATAGATTGTCCAAAGTCTAAGGGGCAGATTTACTATTGGTAGAATTCGAGGGTAAATTTACCCTCGAATATTCTAATAGATTTTTATTCGAATCATTCGATTCGATCGAATTTTCAAAATTCGATGGTCGAAGTGGTCTTCAAAAATATTCGAAAATTCTAATCTTTTTGAAAATTGAAATCATTCATGTGAATTTGATAAATATGCCCTTAAGACTGCTCCACTCTGTTTTGTACAAAAGGATATACATCTTTGCACATTGTCAGACTAGGGCAACAGTGGAATCATTCGAAGGAAAAGAGTTAAGCAAAGGCGACAAATCACATCTTTTCCTGTGTCTGTTACTAATTAGGTAAAGCCCCCCCCCCTCCTCCCATGAGAGAGCTGGCATTAAATGCTCACGGGAAATGTGCACAGATGAAATGACGGGAAAGGTCTTTGGTTAACCACTTCCTTGCTACAGGGTTTTTGTGAAAATACCTACGTGTGTGTGTAGGCTGCAGAAGATGCCTACAGTGTGTGGTTCCCAGAACTGCTATTTATACCACATGGCATCAGCAACTCATCATGTTACACCATACTACTAACACACATCAAAATGCCCAGCCTATTGATTTCTGCGTTTCTGTGTACCGACTCCACTGGTTTGTTTGAGTTACACATTCGACTGGTAGTTAGGGCTGGACTTATGGAAGAAAAGCCTCAGGCAAGGCAAGAAAAGAGGGGCCCACATAGTTTCCAGCTAATCATGACTCAAAACTCCCATCATTCCTATGACAGGCACAGAATGAACGTCCTGGATGTAATTACACAAAAAGAATATTGCACAATGTTATTTTGTTACTTATAATTTTTTCAAGGACATTTTCTCTCCATGGGGCCCCCTTCCCTAAAAGCAGCACCACTGTCAGAAGTATTTTCAAAGGCTTATTCTGTATTTTCACATAAAAACATTCAAGGGACGTTTTCACTTCAAAGTGATTCTGCCGGAACTACATGATTTGTACCATCCATTTTCCCTAATATTTAGGCCAGTGATCCCCAACCAGTGGTTCACGAGCAACACGTTGTTCACCAACTACTTGGATGTTGCTCTTAGTGGCCTCAAAGCAGATGCTTATTTTTTAATTCCAGGCTTGGAGGCAAGTTTTGTATACATAATAACCAGCTGAACTGCCAAACGGAGATTTCTGTAGGCTCGAAAATTCACATAGGGGCTACCAAATACCCATTCCTTTTTTGCACCCCCAGAAACTTTAATTCAGCTTGGGTTGCTCCCCAACTTCTTTTTTACATTTGAGTGTGACTCATAGGAGAAAAATTAAAATGGGGACCCCTGATACAGGTAGTAGTGACCTACTATGGTCACAGTGCTCATATATTTGTGTGAAAGGGCTGCCGCTTACATGGCTATGAGGAAAAGAAATGTCATTGATATTGATTCAGGGTGACTAATGTTGCATACTGCATGGGGTAGATTAAACAAAAGTTTCCTTACAATTAACAGGTTGTAAATATCCTTGTAAATATCCATGTGATGAGGTTGCATACTTATGTAAACTGTATAGGCATATAAACAGCTTGTATAACAACCAACCATCCCAAGAACTGTGACCCAATCTTCCTCCTTCAACCATTGCCTGACTCCAGTATACTTTCCAACTCCATCCAACTTAACCTACCTTATAACCTCCCACCAAATTCTCAGTCCTCCCATGGTTCCAGCTCCAATTGAACTTCCCTTTGCTTTACCATAACACCCATGCCTCTGCCCACTCCAAGGACAGCTGTTTCTAAATTTTGTCAGGCAGGGGCCACACCAGTATATTGATACAGTTCTCTCCTGAAGGGCCTGAATGTAGAAATGAGATCCACCCAAACTGGCTCAACATTTAGCGTAGATCCTAAGACTCTTGTCATTAACTTCATTCTGTCAATCATTATTAACTCCTCTGCCCCTTTATAAACAAACTGCCCCTGTATGATATCTATCCTCTTGTAGATGCTCTGCAGAGCTTACGTGGAGCGTGAGGAGTCCTGTATACAAGTTTTATGTGCTATAAATTTCTCCCACTGTGTCTCAGTTCTGATGTTTCTTGGGCCAAGCAAGGTATAGAATACTCATAAGCAATAACATTCAATGCATGACGTTTATTAGAATCACTCATCCCTTTACACTCATAACAGCAATGAGTTCTTCTAGATCCCTATCTCCACAGAAATAAATTATTTCCTCCTGCTTATCTTTTTTGTTCTTTGCTACTTTCACTCCTGTGACTCACTCTGATGCCTGTCAGCTTCTCCCATCCAACCCCACTCCCAAACGGCTTCATCTTATGTTCTCATAGTGCTGCTGTCCTTACTCCACCTCTTCCCCATATATTACATTCTTCAATGTTTCTAGAACTTTAAATTCTTCATTCAAAAAGAGTTCTATCAATGGAATGTTTTGTCTTCCCCTGAATTAACAATTTTATTCAATCTGACCACCTGTGTGTCCTTTTCTTTGCCGTCTGGGTTTCAGCCTGTACTGGTAAACTTGCAAATGATCTCTGTAACCTAATCCAAATGACCATCCTCGTGGACATGGAAAGTTAAACGAAGTCGCCTAGAAATGTTGTACATTATGGGGCAAATTTACTAAAATTCACCTAAAATCCTAGGTATTCATTCGAAATTCGATAAGCATTCGACTATGAAATGCTTATCGAATAGTTTTAGGCTATCTTTTTGCTCGATATTCGATTTCTCGATAAAATCGTACGATTGGATAACGATCGTTCGATTTCACGAAAAAATTGTACTTTTGTCTTCGAATCTCCGAAAAATTTGTACGGTTTGAACGATCGAGGTGTTCGATCGTACGAATGGCATTCGAGCAAGTCTTTGCAAAAGAAGCCTATGGGGGGGGGGGGTTCCTATAGGCTTCTATTGGTATTCGGTAGGTTCAATCTGGCGAAGTAGGCATTCAAAGGATTTTAAAATTTTAAATCCTTCTATCATCGAATGATCGAATATCCGATCATTTGATCTATTCGATAATTAGTTATTTCGGTATTCGATGATCGAAGAGGCCAAATTTGCATATTTGAATATCCGAAAAAGTTGTACGTTTGGTATTTGAACAAATTCAATTGAACTTCGAATCCTTCACACAAATTTTGTAAATTTGCACTTATGTTTTGTGCTTCTGTACCAGCCCATGAGCCCAAGATAACCACAACCCTTTAGCAGTAAAGATCTGTGTCTCCCCAGTAGATGCCCCAGTAGCTCCCCATCTTCTTTTCTGCTGATTCACTGATTCACATGCTCTGTGCTGCTGTCACTTACTGAGCTTAGGGACCCACTCACAATATACAGTACACATAGAATAGAAATGTCACAGTATAAGGCTGATTAGTCATTAATACAGATAATTACTACATGGCAGCACAGAAACCAGTGCAATTAGCATCACAATTTAATAATCAGCCCTGTAGCATCAGCTTATATTACAGACCAACCTCATTTTCTGCTGGATAATTAGTGACGACCCCTAAGCTTAGCTTCTCAACAGCAGCTCAGAGCCCACTGAGCATGTGAGTGTCACAGACACTTTCCAAGATGGTGACCCCCTGTGACAAGTTTGTCCTGGATCATTGCTGCTATTGACAAGCTGATGCTGGTGCAATAAGTGCAGTATATAAAACATGGCATTTTTAGCCCTATTCATTTTTAGGGTTGCGTTCGTTAACTATGGACTGTATGGGGATAATATCCAAATTTACTTTAAACTGTCTCCTGGCTATTACCTCTTGGATGAATCAATTGGGCAGATTCACTAAGATCCGTAGGCTTCGCTAGCGTTCACCGCACTTCGCCAGGCGAATTTTCGGCAGTGCTACGCAAATCCACTAAAGTGTGAATTTACGCTCAGGTTGGCGAATGGTTGTGTAGTTGCGCTAGTTTTACTTCGCTAGGCAGAGCGCTGTTACGCTAGCGAAGCCAAATTTGCATACGGCGGGAACTTTAACTGGTAATAGAAGTATATGTTACAGCCACTACATTCCACTACACAAGCCCAGGAAACCTTTAATAAATTATATAAAGTTGTCCTATTGCCCTACATGTGCCCCCTGTATAGTTGTGTTGCCATATGTTAGGAAATGTAGGGGGGAAGGAGGGTACCCCCCCCCAAAAATCCTATGCTAAAATCTATGCATAAAATACGCCAGCGTTTTTTTGGGACAGAAAAAAATTGACATTTTTTTTCAACCTCCTATCTATTGTATTGAATGGTCTGACCAGGCGAAGTAACGTCTAGCGTAAATTCTAACATTTAGGAAAATGTTCATCTTAGTGAATTTGCGAAGTTACGATCCTTCGTCAGTGTGCAACTTCGCCTGGCGTAAGGGTGCGAAGTTGCGCAAGTGTATCTACTTCGCTAGCGAAAATTCACCAGAGTCCGTGTTAGTGAATTTGCGAAGTTGCGAAATGACGTCACGCTGGCGAATTAGCGCTAGCGTTAGACGCTTCGCATTTTAGTGAATCTGCCCCAAGGTGTCAGTCTAAAGGTGCCCCTACATACAGAGATGTGCTCATTTGGCAGGATTGCCAAACAGGTGGATCTCTCCCTGATATGCCCACTTTGAAGTGGGTGGTATTGGGCTGATCAAATCATGGGCCCTAGGGCCCAACAATCATATCACAACAAGGAGAATACTGGTGGTTGGATTGACATCTGGTCCACTTTCAGTCAGATATTATCAGGGAAGCTCATTAGAGGGACCCATACACTGCCCAATAAGCTTCTGGCTAAATCTGAAGGCATCGACCCATGTATTTTCTGCTGTAAGCTGACCCTTCTCTCACTTGTATCAGTTATGCTAATGGAATGTTTATTAAAGGAAAACTATACCCCCAAATTGAATACTTGAGCAACAGGTAGTTTATATCAATTTAAGTGACATATTAAAGAATCATACCTACCTGGAATATATATTTAAGTAAATATTGCCCTTTTACATCTCTTGCCTTGAACCACCATTTTGTGATGGTCTGTGTGCTGCCTCAGAGATCACCTGACCAGAAATATTTCAGCTCTAACTGTAACAGGAAGAAGTGTGGAAGCAAAAGACATAACTCTGTCTGTTAATTGGCTCATGTGACCTAACTTTATAGTTTGTTTGGTATGTTTGTGTGCACCGTTGGATCATACGATCCCAGGAGACTGTCCTTATTTTTTAAAATGGCAATTTTCTATTTATGATTACCCAATGGCACATGCTACTAAAAACTATATTATTATGAAAATGGTTTATTTACATGAAGCAGGGTTTTACATATGAGTTGTTTTATGCAATATCTTTTTATAGAGACCTACATTGTTCAGGGGTATAGTTTTCCTTTAACCCTTTAGTTTTTGTGACAGTTAACTTTCCCTCTGTTGTCATTTCATCACCTCTCTCAAAACATGTTGATTTTTCTTGGTAAAGGTCTGACCCTTCCTCTACCATGTAACCATTAAAACACCAACTCCTACAATCACCTGTTCCACTAAAATTATTGCAACCCTCTACTAAAAGGTTTGCCTAAAAAAGTCATCATCTCTACCTTATTTTTTGCTACTAGAATACAAGTATACATTTGATCTTGCCTTGGCTAAAGCTCCCCATAGACGCCATGATCTTTCCCTGCCGAACGACCGATCTTAGGGAAGTCCGACCAATCTGCCAAATTATCGTGCGGTTAGTGGGATACAAACGATCGTTAATCTTACGATTTTATCTCCGACATTGGTCTGATGATTTATAGGCCAGGTTAGAAAATCTTTATCGGTCCCCATGCAATCTACCTATGTTTGCAGGGCCAAGCAGGCTGCGATCCTTCAGTTTTGCTGCAATATCTCCTGAAATGGTCTTTTTAGTTGATGGACACATCAGGCATTTAAACAATCGTTTTGAGACAATCGTGGTCTCACGATAACCATTGGATCTTTCAAAAATCTTTACGTCTATGGCCAGCTTTAGAAAAAGCCAGCCTTGACACTGGATTATTGAATCAAACAAGAGACCTCTGCAATGACACAAAGGGCAAACATGCTCTAAATTGCCTTTTGTGCAACTGCCAAAATAGTTAGTGCAGGTTCCTCTTTTGTCATAGATTTCAATAGATTATTTTAAGATTTTGTTTACGATTAAGAACAGGTCTGTGTCTGTTCCACACTACAATGATACATTATTCAAATGATTAACACTGGAATGCTTCATATCCTTTTCTCTCAAAACCCAGAGCCTGGCTATACCAACCCAAAGTTAAACTGGTTTTAAACTGGATTCCCTAATACAATGGCAGTGATAAATCTGTATGCAGATTTGACACAAGAGGTCTATATAGCCACAGACAGGACTATTATATCTATGACCCCAGTCTACTTGTTGGTTTCATAAACTTCTTTATACAACAACATCATTCTAATTTTACACTGACTGAGCACAAGTTGTTCTCTACTAGTTAGATCATTGCAATATACAGTGATAGCAAAGCTATGAAACATTAAATTATTTAGTATATACACACTTAGCTGTAACTAAAACAGGATTAACCCTGAAGGCTGCAGAAGGCTGCTCGTCTAGGCACCCAAAGACTGAAGCAACACAGAAGAAACTTAATTTGCTACATTTATAAAATATAGTTTATTTTCAATGAATGAAGATTTGATCATTTCTCTGTATAGGTTTCCACACTGTGATCTGGCCCCTTAGGGAGACCCAAAGAGATTACAGGTTTGAAGATTGAATCCAGTGAAGATAAGATATGGGGGTTGTCCTCATGGAAGCTCAGTTCAAGGGCAAATTAGAATGAGATTCAGGGTGAGCCTAACTACTAACTGCTTAGAACTTGCAGGATAACTAATAAAGAGTTAGAGGAATCTAAGGTTTTCGCGATTCATTTAGCATTTATTCATGTTTAAAATGCAAACAAAAAAAGCATTCTGCAATCACACTTGTCTGTTTTTTCTTGCCTCCTCCCTGCACTTAACTGGTTACTCTCTCCAGTACTGAAGGTGTTAATGATAAAGCCAGCTTTTTCCCCCCTAATGCCCGCAAGGCATTGCATTATGGTAATTACACCTTTCTGTAGCTGAAGACTGAGGCTTGAAAAACCTGCTCCACACCCACTCAATTCTTCTTTGAAATGTCCAGACAAGGGTTCTGTTGGCACAGCTACCCACTGTGATTTCATTACCCAGCTATATGAGTGGCACGTTTGTATTGTATTCGCTGGAAAGGATCCTATCCGGACTATAAAGTTAGTCCCACACTTGCTGATAGGTAACACAATTCCACAGCTGAGACACAGCATGTCAAAAGGAGCCCATCACTATAAGACAGTCTCATGGATAATCTCATGATATCACACTGGATTACGAATTGCAAACACTACCATAAACTGGGTTGTTTCTGTTTTTGAGAATAGTTTCACTTTTATTCTCAACTAAGGCTTGGCATCTCACAACTTACATTAAGGGGCAGATTTACTAAATCCACATGTATTCACATGTTTTCAAAAAGATTCAAATTCGAATATGCAAATTAGGTGACTTCGACCAGTGAATTCTGTAAATTTGATCGAATCGAATGATTCGAATAAAAATCTATGTGAATATTCTACAATCGAATTACTTCCCCTTTAAATTTTTATTTGACTGCTAAAGTCGCCTGCGCCTATTCACACGTGGCGATACGTTTTTCAAAGTCGCTCGAAATTGCCTCACGAGAGAAGGCAATAGCATTCAGTTTATTGCAAGTTACACAATTAGAAAATGCTTTGCATCCTGGAATTATTTTAAGCACCCCATAAGTTTCTTCAAAAAGGCGACTGAAGTATAAATGAATAGGAGATTTTTGGGGGGTTATACTTTAAGTTCAATCAACTTTAGGGCAAGGCCATACGTGGCATTTTTACGTTGCGTAAATACGTCGGCGTAAATACGCATCGATTGCACTACACTATGGCAATTCACACAGGGCGTTTGCAAGCTGAAATCCGTCACAGGACGACAGTATTGGCGTTTTTTAGCAGAAACGCCAATACGTCAAGAAACTACAAAATCAATAGAATCTATGGGAGCTGCATGTTTGAAACCACACATTGCGTAAATACACATATTTTAAATATGGAGTCCAAATTCTCATTGAGAACAATGAGAATTGCATATTGGGAAAAGAAACCTACACGCGGAAAAACACCGTACACCATGTAGTTTCAGTGGCGCATTTATGCCCGACGAAGCGTTTTTAAAAATGCGATGTAAAAACACCACGTGTGGCCTTGCCCTTACATTACATTTTAACACTGTGTTACATTAGAATACAGGTATGGGACCTATTAGACAGAATGCTCAGGATCTGGGGTTTGCTGGATGACGGATCTTTCCGTAATTTGGATCTTCATACCTTAAGTCTACTAGAAAATCATGTAAACATGAAATAAATAAATAAACCCAATAGGCTGGTTTTGCTTCCAATAAGGATTAATTATATCTTAGTTGGGATCAAGTATAAGCTACTGTTTTATTATTACAGAGAAAAAGGAATTTTAAAAAATTGATTATTTCATTATAATGGAGTCTATGGGAGACGGCCATACTGTAATTCGGACTTTCTGTATAACAGGTTTCCTGATAAGGGATCTAATACCTGTATTACCACATGCTAAAGTAAAATGTGTCTCCCATTCAGCAAAATATTTCAAACTCCAATGCAAGTTCAACAATGTCATTGCAAATGATTAACAGGCTTTATTTATAGTCACATGACCTCGTTTCAGCCAATGGGGGGGAAAAAAGCATAAAAACAACGCAATAGCAAATATATTTAATAACGCACATACATACATGTGTGTATATATATTTATATATAAATGTGTGTGCTTGTTTATTAATATGTATATGCATATGTACACACACACACACGGAGCAATGTGCTTCAGACCCTTCCAGAGATAAAGGCCATCTCTTTGCTGCTGTATTATTGTACTTGAGATGCTTGTGCCATTCAGCTGCAAGACCTTTTTTTTGGTCTCTTTTTAGAGGGTCAAAGGTCATCATAATCTTTGGCAAAATGCTGAGGGTGAAGAAGACTCTTTAGAAATATCCAGGTTCCCTTTGAAACATCAGGGACTCCTGTGCTTGTACTGTAACGAGTCTTTAAATACTTCAGCTGCCTGACAAGGCAAAGGAATGCTTACTGAGCTCCTGGTTCCTAGGAAAAAGTTGTTGTAACACAGTCTATTCCAGTCAAGCCTCAAAGAGGAAGGCTTTTTGCCTCAGTACATAAGAACAGTATTGAGCCACTAGAATGGAACCCTGATTTGAGGTTCCAGGAATGCCTCATACAATGGGTAGAACAGATGTGGCTCATACAAAGTGTTTAGGCTTTGGGATATCTATCCCCCTTGTGCTAAGGACAACTAAGGTGTCTTAGAGCTACTGCTATCTTCTTCTGTGGGACTTCCATCACTGCTCTCACTGGAAGGACGCTCACTGGTTTTAGGGGTGTCAGCTCCATCTTCAAAGGCTTCTGGATTTTCCAGCATCTCGCGAATTAACGGAGGCATAGGTCCCGGTATCTCCATCTTCAATGTGATTGCCCGCTCAGCGCCTGTCAAAAAACATACAAGGTTACAGTCTAAAGTAGAAGCAAAGCTTTCAAGTGCATTGTCTCTCAATCCCTGTTCTGTATTTTATGTTCCTCAATTAAACACCTGCTTTCTGGTGAATAGTAACTGATGATTTGCAGACCCCCCCACCACCTCCTTTTTAAATTCTTTTTATTATATCTCCAAATTTCCCCTGTAGTGAGTATTTACAGTATATATTGGAAAGCTTCCTTATCGTCAGATTCTGTATAGTGAAATCCCACACTCCTAATTAGAATTCATATACTGCTCCCTCCATTTATATGATATCTGCTCTTCCCAAAAGGCAACTACATCTCCATGAGTATTTGCTGTATATACTGTACCACTTGGTTTGCCACACCCCTAGTATAAAAATACTTCCTGCCACACCCCCCCTAGCAAGTATTTACACAGCACTGGAACCTTCAAATATGACTATGGCTATCTTCACAGTTCTGTAGACCATTATTTACATACTGCTTGCTCATATATAACTCTTATAATCAACCGTAAACTACTGATTTAGTTTCTATCCTTTCAAATATTCACATACGTTTTTTTACGATTTTTTCGTAAATCGAATCGAATATCGAAATCGAATAGCGGCCAAAAGCCATCAAATTTTAATATGATTCTATCAAATTTTAATTCGAAAATCATAGAAGGGTCAAATACGGCCCTTAGTAAATCTGCCCCTCAGTGTGTGTGAATATCTATGACTTGACTTCAGCAGCTCATGTTAACCAACATTATTACACAGCTCGTTCTTCAAAAGCCTCTTAACCACCATTAGTATACTGTTTATATTTCCACAGCTCCCGGGTTAGCCAGAATTGCCACATTATTAGCCTCTTTACAAACATTAGTGTCACATTGCTTCCTTTTTTAAGTTTTGTCTATAACAACATGTTTATGTTGTTATGGACAACATTTTAAACCAGGCACCCCCTGTTAGCATGCTTAACTGCATCAATATATCGTCTTCATTCTTACTGGTATTGCATGGCCCTGCTTTGCTTATTTGGTAAGTTACCTTTTGTACTGATCCCACGTAGGTCAGTGATTTTCATAAGCATTCGAGGAAACATGTAAGGTTTGTCAGGCCTTCGCCGACGAGCATAAAATTTCAGGGCCTCGAGAAGTGGTTCTTGTAGCTTGTCCACTTTTTCTGGCTCTTCTAAATCCATCCGATCTGTTAGGAAACCACATGCAATCAATAATATGTTAAGGAATCTTAAATAGCTGTCATCACATTCGAATCAAGATTCTGTGGCTGGCCAGATGCCATAAAGATAGATTCTGTGCATCTCTAATGCTCAAAAGGGCAAAGGTTCTGTTTTTGCACAATTTCCATTTGTAGGCCTACAATAGAATAACTTTATATCGTATGGGTATTGCCATATATGGCAGCATGTCTTATGATAGTAACAAAATAAGACCGGAGCTTATGAGCATTTTCCAGTGGTAAAGCTCTCTGTATCTGATTCTCACCAAAGATAACTATTGGTTGTTATGTAAATGCTACAATGGAGTTTTTTGTTTAAAAGACGCAACCACTTGGCTCATAACTTCGTTACAAAAATTCTGTTTCAGCCATACAGCCATACTTCCAAAAATATCATCATTTCACACTATAAACCCTCTATAGGCCCCTTTAGGCAGAGGTCCTCAGGCAAAATCTTAAACGGACAAAGTTGTAATACCTCCACAAATTAAACAGATGGCGCTCAGAAGTCCGGTCTCTGTGTCATCCATTTCTAACGGGAGTAGCTGGTCTGCAAATGCAAAAACCAGGTCTGTAAGTGGCCCAAAACCAGCATTGTGCATCTGGGTACGGTTTAGAGTAAGGCCATCTGAGAAGGTCATGGTGTCTTGTTCTGGAGTGTAGCGTGTGCAAATCCGAAGCATCTACAATAGAAAATAAAACAGAATTCTTTGACACTGAATAAATCCCATAGTCTTTTCGGATGTTATCAAGATAAAGAAAAAATAACAAGGCATCATTGGGGTGGCACTTGTGAACTTGGGCAGAAAGCAGCACTGGTCAAGACTAAAAATCACCCATCTCTTGCTATGGCAAATAGCAAGCAGCTGTCTGTCTCCACCAGAGAGTTCCATATCCCAAACGTAGCCATTCTGACATGTATCAAAAGCAAGTTCTCAGCAAATCCACTGGCCGATGGGTGACTCACCAGAGCAGTCACCTTACCAATTGACAACTGGTCAAAGTTTGTTCATATATTAATGGGGCTGAGGATTGCATCATGGTGTATTTACAGTCTAGAGCTGTTGGCTTTTTATGGAACCCTATGGTGATCCAGCAGTTACTGGCTTGAACAGCACTGAGTAAACTCGGTGCCCCAGGCAGCTGGTGCATGTCGCTCCCACTCCAGTGCTCACGCACACGCATGCCAAGAAGCACTACTTTGAATACTCAGAGGGCCGAAGAAGCTATTAAAACTGGCAGCATATGTGATCCTGCAGATCCTGAACTGAAGGAGCGTGGGCAGAAGAGGTATGTGCCCAGCGCCCCCTATTACGCCTCTGCTGTCTACCCCAAGTTCCAGTCCTAGGTTCGAAGGCTAAAATTTCAGAAGGGCCTGATACCACCCACATTATGGGCAAACACATATCACAGGCAATGTTCCCTCTAATTCCTTCTTAGCTATGTGCGCAAAAAAATCTTTTGTGCGCACATTTTAAACTTGTGTGTGCAGTTTTAAAAAATGTGTGCTCAGGTCAGAATTAATAAAAAAAATTGTGTTTTCACTCAAAATTCTTAGTGCGCACTACAATTGTTTGTTTGTGCTGGCCTAAAAATGTGTGAGCACAAGTACACGCCATAGAGGGAACATTGCCCAAAGGATAAGAATTCTTCTTACCAGTATATCAAGGCAGGCAGACTTCAATAAGGTGATTTGGTCAGCGATGGTCAGTGTGGTGAATCCAGGCAAACGTTTGGCAAACTCCACAATCTTGATGATGCACTTAGTGGACAGTTCGCTGAATTTATCCCACAAGCCCAAGTCCAACTGCACTCTGTGATCAGCACTGGAGTTCTGAAGGACAGATATACTGCCATTATTGTTTGTTTACTTAAATGTGCACATCAATTTACAATGTATATCTATTTCCAACTAAATAATCTGGTACAGCAACTAAACAATAACATCACCTATTTGTTATCACACATGAATCTTAACTGCCATTACAATCCATCACACACTTTTGGCTGTTTTTACAGTAACTGTATTTAGCATTACAAATGTTGGAGTTGTTTCATTAGAATCATAATCTACAACAGTGATCCCCAACCAGTGGGTCCTGAGCAACATGTTGCTCACCAACCCTTTGGATGCTGCTCCACGTGGCTTCAAAGCAGATTTTTATTTTTGAATACCAGGCTTGGAGGCACTTTTTGGCTGCATACAAATCAGGTGTGTTGCCAAACAGAACTTCCTGAAGGCTGCCAGTCCACATAATGGCTCATAATGGACAATCACTGCACTTATTTGGCACCCCAGGGACTATTTTCATGCTTGTGTTGCTCTCCAACTCTTTTTACATGGTTAAAACAGGTTGGGGATCCCTGATCTACCACATACAAAAAAACAAAAACCAGTCTGCTCTAAATAGGGAGACCACTATTCACACTAGTGTTGGAGGGAGTTTCTTACCGTGGTGTATTTGCCTAGCTGGCAGAGAGAAGGAAAGGTTTCTTGATGTGCTTTGCTGACTTTCTGAATAAGCTCTTCCATTTCGGGGGGCATCTCATAACTGTCTGGTAGAACCACTTCCTCTTTTATTTCCTTTTTCTTCTTGTTTCTGTCATTTCTAACCGCTGGGAAAAAGAATATATGAAAACTATTAATGATAATCATCCTGAAGCCCATCCCATTTCTCACCATTAAATATAAATGATATCACTTGGTAGTAACAGTGCAAGGTGAAGAAACATCACTTGGTAATACCTGTATTAGTACTTATGCAGGGATATTAATAAAATGATGCAAAAGCCAATGTATGTGGCTTTTCATTAAAGTAGCATATTAGGGCCCATCACATGGCACATGACTGATCACATTAAACAATATGATTTTCCTTTTGGATGATCAGCTGTGGTTAGAGTTTGAACTCCAAGTTTGCTTGTCAAAAAGATAATACAGTTTGGTCAGAAAGATGAAAAAAGAAAATAGGTGTAATGCAATTTAGATCTAAACCAGGGATCCCCAACCTATCAACCCGTGAGCAACACTCAGAAGTAAAAGGAGTTGGGGAGCAGCATGCAAAATGTTCTTGGGGTGCCAAATAAGTGCTGTGATTGGCCATTTGGTAGCCCCTATGTGGATTGTCATTCTACATTGAGACTCTGTTTGGCAGTGCACCTGGTTTTTATACAACCAAAAGTTGTCTCCAGGCCTGGAATTCAAAAATAAGCTCCTGCTTTGAGGCCACTGGGAGCAACATCCAAGGGGTTGGAGAGCAACATGTTACTCACGAGCTACTGGTTGGGGATCACTGCTCTAAACACTGGATTGTTTAGCTTCTTATTTTATTAAGCAACTTGCATTTTCTTATCAACCTGACTCTTTCCTCCTTTTTCCTTGATCTGCTATAGCACACACCATTGTTATACAATATAGCATTTTACAAATAAATACATTTATTACAGCGTATTTAATACACTGTACAGCAAGAGTATATGTCATTAATTATACATTTATAAATTCTCTTTTTTTTGGTATTGTTAGATGTGAACTGCAATCCATTGAGTGAAACAAATGCCTTTACTTTCCCAAAAGTATCACAATTTCTTATTAATTAGAAACTCCTGTAAACAGAAGTGATTCTTTTCTACTTGAATGATTTCCTAGCCTTGTGTCTGCTGTCTAAAGCCTGTTACTAAATGGCTTGTGACCTGGCATTTAACCCTCCAGTGTGACCTCAGTCCTTGCCTGCAGGTGGTAGGACTGGAGCACAGCAGGGACAGTGATGGATCATGTCTTTGCTCTGGAAAACTTATACCCTGTCCCCTCTATACACACACAAACACATGCAAAAGGCATGAATATACAGTATCTAGTGTAAGTGTTGAAAGGATAAGAAATTATTTTCTTTGTAATAATGAGACAGTAACTTGCTCTTGATCCAAACAAAGATATAAATAATAGTTAATGATGGCAAAACAAGCCTATTGGATTTATTTTATATTTAAATGATTTTCTAGTAGACTTATAGGGGTATATTTGAAGTTAGAGATCATCAGAGTCCACTAGTGTGACATTTAGCCACTTTCCATTCATTTCTATGGACTCTGCTGATCTCTAACTTCACTCCACTTTACCCCATGGAAACTAAATATACCCCATGAAAAATAAATATACTCCATGGAATGATCCAAATTATGGAAACATCCGTTATCAGGAAAACTCCAGGTCCCGAGCTTTCTGGATAACAGGTCCGATACTTGTATTAGGTCTATATCACATTTGGAAATTTAACAAATTCTTGGAATTTCTGTCACTGTTTTCACTGACCCAATAGGAAGTAATTTGTGATTTTCCAGTGGCGTATATTTGTGATTTTCCAGTAGCGTACCAGGGGGTACAATTGCACCAGGGCCCCCACCCCCTTGGGGCCCATCAGAGCCACAAAAATGGTTATGGCAGGTGGTTATCTAGGGGGAGATTTTACAGCACACATGCCATCAACACTCCAGCATGGGATTTAGAAGTGGTAAGGGGTAAGAGATAAGGGCCTGACAGGGAGGCCCAGGTGCCCATCCTGTATCGGGGCCCGCCAGGGAGAAGTTACGCCACTGTGATTACTGTACCTCTGGATACCTGCTGGTGCAGATTGCTTCCTACTAACTACAAACATTTGGGCCTGGTATTATTTCTTGAAATGGACAGGTTTTGGCTATACAATGTATACAGTGGAAATACAGTCAATGTGAAATGATGCCAACAAGCCAGAACCCTAGTGACCTGCAACTTGTGACACCTCAACTAAATATAAAAATGGTGGCACTCCCACTTAGGATTGCTGGGAATTGCAGTTCTGCAAAGTCACAGGTTGCATATCTCCACTGTATGGAACATGACTTGCAACTTTCTGGGTTCAGGCTTCCCACTTGCAGTCAAACATTTGATAGGGACCCTTAAAGGAGAACCACACCCTTAATTAAAAAAAAAACCCTACCCCCTACCCTACATAGACCCTCCTCCCTGCTCTCCCCCAAGCCTAGCTGTTCCCCTTGGGAAATGCCCCTAACTCTTTAATGATCTCTTGGTACAGATTCTGTGCAGTAGAATTCACAGGTGCCATCTTCTTCTCTTCAGGAAGTGAGTGGCGTATCGGTGCATGCGCAGTTGGAGCAATCTTCTGATAAGTGACAACTATGCATGCGCGTAGTGATGCAAGAAGACCCGAATATTACCGAAGAGAACAAGATGGCCCTGCACAGACTCTGCACTGAGGGGTAGGTAAAGAGTTAGGGGCATTTACCAAGGGTCACACCTAGGCTGGGGTGGAGCAGGGAGGGGGGTCTATGTAGGGTAGAGTTTTTTAAATTAAGGGTTTGGTTCTCCTTTAAACTCATAACAAGGCTACAGATAAAAATGATGATACTCATAGTCCTAAATATAACCTAAACTGTACATAGTCATTTATCCTCAGATTTCACACTGGGCATCACACATTTCTTTGGCCCTTCCACTGTCACTGTTCAGAGGGAGTAGAATAATGGCATATTTTATTTAAAATAATTAATCCTCTTAATCTGATGCTGTTATTAATCTGATGCCTAACCATCTAGTGTATCACACTGACTCTCTGCGGCAAAGACTATTAGATTTTTTTTCACTGCTCTCCTCTCTATCTCCCATACCCACCTCCCTTGTGTCCTGACTTTCCTCACACATTTCCTAATGAACTTCCTTTTCACCTTGGGATAGTGAGTGTGGGTCCCCAACAACAGGAAGCCAGGAGCCGGAAACCCAATTATAGAAAGAGAAGGGCACAGAGGCTTAGCAGGGAGAATGAAGGTGGAGAAAAAGAGAAAAGGATGGGCACAATGCAAGTAGGCGCTAGAATTTCAAGAAATGGTGGAGAAGAAAAAAAAGACGTGTAAAAGAAAAGCAGACTAGATGCAAAAATAAAGGTTGGAAAAAGAAAACTAGAGGGTTGTTTGTCATGATTTTCTTTGCTTGATTACAATACAAATTCATTGAACTCTTTGAAATAATATATCTAATTGGCTTCTGTGAGTTACAAGCTAGTGAAAAATCTGCATCTTTTCTTACGTCAACCTCTTTGAACCATATTTATACCACATCAAGGCAGGGTGCAATGTTCAAACTGCGGCCCTCCAGCTATCAAAAATATATATTAATAACATCCACTTGTAGTTGCCCGGAATTAGGTTTTGTTGGTGTATACATTTTCCTTGTCACTTTAAAATAGTAACTCACCAAATCAATTGTTAACGTTTTTGTCTGAATTCTACTATTCAAACTGGCACAGAAAAATCTCAACACAGCTGTATATTTTTGTATATTATTTGAGTAATTTATGACAGACTAGGGAAAGAGCGTGCCCCTTAGTGCGTAATTCAGCAAACACTTCTTCCTCCAGGAGGACTTTTGGTAAGATTCTCCTTTTAAATCTCTTTTATCCACTTCTAGGGTTAAGCTTTGGGTGCCCTCGGCCCATCTAAGTAAAAATCCCCCTCACTTTGATGATAGCAGTAGGGCTTGATGGCTCCTTGAGCATTTGTTTATACTTCTGGAACTCAGAACCAAGGAGCCACTCTGTGTAAAGAATCTATTTACACAAGCACCCAAGGGACAAAATGAGGTGCCGGGATTACAAGGAATGTGGAGTTCACAGTCTTAACCATCTCAGACAGTTGAAGGAAAGAACTATGAGCTATTAGACTCTTGCAATGGTATTTCCAGACTTTTGTAGATTGGGAAATGCTTAGGATACTGCATGTGACAGTGAACTCACCCTCTTTAGACATTCCGACCTGGAAGCATTTCTGCAGTCGGCAAAACTGGCAACGGTTCCTTGTCACCTTGTTGATTTGGCAGTTCTTGTCACGGTGACATGTATATACCATATTTTTCTGTATACTGCGCCGAAAAAAGCCCTGTCACAAAGAGGGAAGGGTGTGAGATGAATGGATGGGAGAGAAATGAAAAATGTAACGCAACTGGAGAGATTGATGAAGTGAGGTGAAGAGTCAGGGATAATTAAAAAAAAAAAGAAGAAGAAAGGAACAGAGCAAAAAGTGTGAAATACACCAATAGAACTAGAGTCAGGGAGTCAGGAACTGGAAATAAAAGTAGCATTACAAGAATGTGAAACTGAAAAGCAATAACTCATAGTGGCTATAGAATCTCTGTTCATGAATTAGGTTTATTGTCCAAAAAACACAATACAGGCATGGGATCTATTAACCAAAATGGGCCTTTGGATGCCATTATAATGCATATTTCCATAGTGTGGAACAGAATACCATAAGGATGATCACATACTCCAATGTTCTTCCCAGAATTTGTGCGGGGGGAAAAAATGGAGCCAAGTGGCTAAAATTAACTAACAAATAATGATGCAATTTACCCACCTCATCCCCTGTAATAGAACTTACTCTGTGTGTGAGGGGTAGAAGAGACAAGTGGTTGAAAAAAATGCTGGGTGATATAAGCAAAAAAGATACTTTATTGGAAGTTTTCAGCTGAAAATTGAGGCCTCAGAGTTGGTTTCAGGCTTCTCCATTGGATTAAATAAATTAAATAAAATTACCCCTATGTCATCAGCCTAAGGCTTAAAGAATAAAAAATGTAGAGGCTATTTTATCAAAACATCCAATTTTGGAATGCAGAAGGATGCCCAGCAATTAAAAGAATTGAAACAGAGGCCTATGCAGACCATGCAGGAGAGGTCTACCGTGGTTTCATGCAGTCCTGGTCCAACTGAAATAGCAAAATATTTGGCCGATTCCTTAAAATGTTTTGGTTGGCATTGTGGGTAATTCAGCAGAAAATATCAAGTCTATGTTCAGCTTTTGGTTCATGTCTCACACTGCATTCTCACCAATTTAAGACACAAAACAAATACAATTGGTTGTCTAGGGATTGATACATTCCAGATCACAAACACATCAGTTCCTATACAACTTTCATTAGAGATGTGTAGAAAACAGTTAAGGTGTCTCACCTTGCACCCCTCGCATGAACTGACCCCGTAGTGATAACCTGAAGACTTGTCATTGCAGACGAAGCAGGGCTTGTAAACACGAGGTGGTGGCGGTGGCGAGGGTGAACTGGGCACCATTTCCTCCGAGCTGGTACTTTGTGTTTCTACAGCTGAACACACATAAGAAAAAGAGAAGGGGCGGTTAGGAGCACAAGAAAACACTTTGTTACAGCCGCTGAAACACAACTGGCCTCCATTGATTATTAAATGCAGACTACAGCTATCACATTGCAGAAGAACAGCCATCTTTAATTTATGTGTGATTTGTAACAGTGGAAGTATGAGAGAGACTGCAATGCCTGGTGTTTCATTACTTAGCCATCTGAGATCAACTTTTCCTTGAACCTGGTCCTTTCACCTCCAAGTCTATTATTACCACTGCGCAACACAAATACCCCAGCTTGTGCAACTCAAGAAGAGGCAGGAGGCAGAGCAATGAGCTCAATCACATTAATGTGCGGCAGCGCAAGTCAGAAATGGGATTTAATAAGGACAAAGGAAACACTCACAGGGATATAACCCCCCCCCCCACTCCATCCAGTGAGATCTTGGAAAGAATACCTGAAGTCAGGTAGTAAAACAGAGTTTAAAGAGATGGACGTTAATAGCATCATCTAAGGCTTCTTAATGCAGGGGATTTTATTATCCCACCCCCCATGTTATTAGGCAAAGCCTTTGACTAAAGGAAGTTGAAATGTGAACATCCAGAGAGACATGTGCTACTAATTTAGTGCAGCCCAAAATAACCAGGAGAGGGGGAAAGAAGGCAGCCTTAACCCTAATGTAACCCAGCCCCTGCAACCCCCTCAGGCTGAGAATGCTCCCCCCAGGCAGCTTTACAGATGCTTTCTATCCTAGCTTTCAACACACAGAATTTCCTGTTTCATTGCCCTGAATGTGCATTCCAACATAGACAGGTTAGAGGGGTGGGGGCTCCGGCAATTTCATATCCCCAGAGAGCTGCGGGCAAATGTGAACCCCACAAGGCCTCATCTACTACAGCTATAAACCAGGGAGCAGAAATAACAACACACACAATGGTTTGGTCCTTTCATGTTTCTTTTTTACTTTTATGTTTCTTTCTTGTTAGTCTAATGGTCTACTAATAGAGGGACAACTAAAGTGAGCCTGGTTAGCTGTAATTGAACTACAAATCCCAGCACTTATCATTGCTTTTGCTTCTTATCTACCATATTTATGGATTGTGCAATTTTATCCATTGGACTGTATCATCTACCCAGATGACTGATTCAAGATTCAGGAGGAGGGCTGTGTAGAGCACTGGTAAGGCCCCGTCTAGAATATGCCGTACAGTTTTGGTCTCTAGTGCAACATTATTGTATTAGAGAGGGTACAGAGAAAAGCAACTAAGCTGGTAAAAGGCAGTAACGGAACTAGGTGGGGGCGGGCCCTGGTGCGGACCGTGCGGCCGGGCCTCCCCCAACCTAGTCCGTGATTGTGATTGACGCGCCGCTGCAGCGATTAAAGCCAGCTGCAGCGGCGCAAGACTGCCGTGGCGGCCCTGTGGGGGTGCGGGCCCTGGCCCAGTTGCACCCCCTGCTCCCCCGGTGGTTATGCCCCTGGTAAAAGGTATGGAACATCTTAGCTATGAGGAAAGAATGGCCAAATTTCTGGATGTTCACCTGGAGAAGAGGCTCTTAAGAGGTGATATGATAACTATGTATAAATATATAAGGGGATCATATA
>CM044434.1:136593242-136604764 GCA_024363595.1 Xenopus borealis | reverse complement strand
GGGCAAGTCACAAGCGCAGCTATAATGTATATTATTTCCCTATGTCTGTGTAACCACCTACACTGCTTTTTTTTAAAAAATGTGCCTGCCTTATCTATCATTTGCTTCCATTGTGGTTTAAAAAAAAATGAAAGAAAGGAAAAGGTGGAGGCATCTACTGGAATGGGTATAATCACCGGAGATTTTCAGCAAGGCAGTTTCAGTTTTCACTGGCAGACTCCAGTTACAGTCTCATTTAACCAGGCCCAGGCAGTTGTTAAGCTGTACAGATACAGGGGCCACTGTTTAGTTTAATCTCTAACAAGTAAAAGTTTTGATTTTTTTTTTATAGCACAGTCACATATTTTATATAATGGCTTGTTGTTGGAGACAAGAATGAGACAAATGAGATTAAGGAAAGAAGCTTCTCTCCAGGAAAGAAGGGGGTTAAAAGCTACTTCTACCTGAGGGACCGGTTATGTCGGTTTTCAATTTGGCCAGTGAGGGGTGTTTGCATTAGAGAGGGAGAGCTCTCCCCCCAGGTGCTGAAAAGATTTTCAGCTTAGCCTTGCTAGAACATTTCACCTATTGTCAGCGAGTGAAGCCCTATAGAGCATTCCAGATACACACACACGCCCAAACACAAACATACAGGCATGCACTGGAACAGACACAAACATGCACACACAATTACACCCAGAAACACGTTCACACACAAGTAGGGTTGCCACTTTTTCTTTTATTAATAACATTGGGATCAGCCATCAAAAATACCGAACACATATGGAATACACAGCCTGCGTGGCTAATTAGCAGTTCATTTAGATGCATGGCTGCAGACTGAGCTGATTAAGGGTAGAACTACATGGCCGATTTTGCCGTGATTCTGCCGGATCCGACGTCAAGTCGGATGCGATAGGAAATAAGGTAAGTAATATAAAGTCGCATGCTGTAGCAGCGTTGATCCGACGCGACGCGACTGTTGGATGCTGACGCAGCTTGCAGCATTAGCATCGGACAGTCGTGTTGTGTTGGATGAACGCTGCTACAGCTTCCGAATTTTTGCGTCAATCCGATTCATAACACTTGTAGAGTTCTACTCTTACTCCATCCAATGTGTTGCCGGGTGTCTTATCCAAAGCAAAACACGTTTTGCATCGGATCGACGTCCTGCAACAAACCCATGCAACAAATCAGATGGAGTTGCACACGTCAAAATGTAATTGGTATGAATGAAAAGTCGCAGGTCACAACTACACAGACTGTCGGATGACATGCGTCCACATCCAACAGATGTTATGTGTTACCTGCGACTTTTCATTCAGCCCAATTAGAATTTTGACACCTGCGTCTCCATCTAATTTGTCACTTGCGCTTTGACGCAGGGTGACGCAAAACACTTTTGGAGTTGTACCCTTACGTGCAGCCATGCATCTAAATGAATTGCTAATTAGCCATGCAGGCTGTGTATTCCATATGTGTTCGGTTTTCAAAGGGGTGGTGTGGCAACCCTATATTCATAGCTCTTTTTAGGGTTAGTATCCAAAACAAAATTGTATAATGTGCAAGCATGTAACTATTAAGCAGGTGATCCTGTGGGCCACAGTCATGTGCTCTTAACACATGGCAGCTGCTGCAGAACTACAAATTCCATCATCCCAGTAACAGACGACAGCTATAAAGCCTCCAGTAGGAAGACCACTGACTTCAGTTATGAGTGCTTTGATAATGTCTCCTTTTTGTGTTGAATCATTTTACACTTTGAAAGACCTTGAAAGAGGGGAGATGTATCCCTTCCAACAAGTGTCTCTCCCAGCAGTATAAATCTATATTATGCATGCATGTAATCACAGCAACAGATTCCACAAATAAACCAAATACTAATCAAAAATGGCCCTGCTGGAATTGTTACAAGCCAGGGCTTGCTCTCTATGAAGTGCAGATCCTCTTTGTACTTTTTGCTATTTGTATAAAGACAGGGAAAATGATCACTATTAAGCTTATTGAAATGTAAGGCAAATGGGGGGGGGGGTTGAGGGGCGTGTTGAATTAAACAAAAAAACTACATCGGTGACATTGAAGGATTCCCACATGAAACACTGGCCTGGGATTACAAACAGCTATGGACAAACATATGCCGCATCTCCAGACAATGGGCTTGCAGGCAAATGACATTGATGTACGACTGGAGCAAGGGATGGAGAATGCTTTAGCTTGGCTTCTCCTCTACTGGTGACAGGTTGAAAAATTCATGGCTATCCAATCTGCAGCCCTCCAGCTGCTGTTGAATGAAAAGGCACAGCTAAAGGCTCTTGAGAGATGCTATGTGAACTCTATGCTGGAGGGGTTCATGCTAGGTATATCACTCAGGTAAATCAAGCCTAGTGGGGTAAATATAAGATTTTTGCCTTCAGTTATCCAGAGTTTCGAAATCACACAACTTTAAGGGTTTGCGTCCGGTTCGGCTGAGTTGGATCCAAATCCAGACAAATTGTGGGATCTAACCAAATCCTGGATCTGACTCATACCTACTCCCAACAGGTTTACAAAAGGCCCTCAATTTGATCTGATCACTGATCCGAAGGCAAAGCAATTGTATCAGCCCTATTTCCTCATCGCTTGGACAAAACAGGCAAACTTGTTTAGCAAGGTCTACCTCTATGGTTAGGACCTATAAAGAAATTCAAAGAAACACAGGTGAGAAGGTGATAGAAATATTATTGCAGCGAGAGTGTCTGTAAAAATGGACTATATAAATACAGCAACCCTTTGTGTTGGCAAGACGTTATCGTGCATTATGGGTTTTTCATTTGTGTACACAAGGATTACACAATATTTTCTTCTTCCTTCTTTACAGATAGTGCTTAGTTAGTAGATATACAGACAGCCAACTGCTGACACTTTGGCAGATAAAAGCATTAATACGGGTCGTTATTTATGTCAGCTGTGTAGTTTTATTTAATTTACTATATAAATGGTTTATTTTTATAACATTTTCATTTCAGGTTTCTTAAACTACAAGGGCCCGCTACTAAGTCCAGCTGAATTGGTCCTACTGAATCTGATCTATGCACAATTAAAATGTCTAAATCAAATCTACGATGTATAGAGGATTTATATACATGACACAATGGATGTAAACTCCCCCTGTGATTAAAGTGATACTGACACATTCCTATAAAATAACTGAGGAAGATGATTTAATGATGTCGGAGGGTCATCTTTACTAAGGTTCTCTGGGCTACGGAGGCTTTGGGGGGCTTTTAGCTGCTTATATTTCTTGTGCAGCTTCTTTTCACTGATACCGACACTTTCCTACTTTTAGAGGAACCTGTCAGTATCTCTTTAACACAATTTATTAACTGTATATCTACATGTTTAAATTGTTCTATTGCCTCTATATTCTTTCTGCTAATAAGCCATAAGTCACCTCTTCATTCAAATAGTCACTCAGTGCAATTAAAGGGGTTGTTCACCTTCACACACTTTTTTTCACCAGAAATAAAGACTTTTTCCAATAGTTTTTTCTAGGGATGCACCAAATCCACTATTTTGGATTCGTCCGAACCCCCAAATCATTTTCAAATTAGGCATGGAAAGGGGAAAAAATTCTTTACTTACTTGTTTTACAACAAAAAGTCATGCGATTTCCCTCCCCGCCCCTAATTTGCATATGGTAATTGCAAATTAGGATTTGGTTCGGCCAGAAAGAAGGATTCTGCTGAGCATGCTTCAGATATATAAGCAGCCACATCGGGCAGCATGGACAGGGTTGCACACTGGCACTACAGTAAAGGTGTGACGAAGGGGCACGTCCTTGAAACGTTACATCAGTTGACTAATAAAGACGCAGAGGATTTTCCCTGCTTCACTGGCTTTTGAGTTTGGTAATCTTTTTCTACTTATATCCATTCTCAAGCCCATTGCTTAGGAGATCTAAGGGGATATAGAAAAATGGCTGCATACTGACAACAGTAAGGGCTCTTCCACACCAAGAGATTGCAGGGAGATTTGTAGCCTGCGACAAATCGCCGCGTGTTTGAAGCAACATATCTCCCTGCATCTCTTCCCCCAGTCTTGCGCCCGCTTAAGTTAAAGTCGCGTGTGCCTATTCACACGCGGCGCGGCGCTTTAGCAAATCACTCGCCAATGCGCCACGCCGCGCTGCGTGTGAATAGGCACACGCGACTTTAACTTAAGCGGGCGCAAGACTGGGGGAAGAGATGCAGGGAGATTTGTTGCTTCAAACACGCGGCGATTTGTCGCAGGCTACAAATATCCCTGCAATCTCTTGGTGTGGAAGAGCCCTAAAGGTGGCCATAGACAGGGAGATCTGCTCGTTTGGCGATATCTCTCCCCAATATGCCCACATTGAGGAGGCTATACAGGGCAGCGGTCGACCTCATACACGCAGAGATGCGCCCGCGATCTGACTGGTTTTTTTTAACCTGCCGATCGAGATCTGGATGACTTTTGGCCAGATATTGATCAGGGAGGCCCGTCGGGCCAATAATCAGCCCGTGTATGGGGGCCTTGAGATGTTCAGTTGTTTTAGAATTACTTATATTAGATATAGCATGACCTGGATGAATGAAAATCTTCATAGTCAGTTAACGCAAAGGTTAATGGACCAGTAACATGATCATTTAAAAAAAAAAAATTATTAAGAAATAACTTACCGATACTCCGCTTGCGCTCATCTTCAGAAAAGGCGATTGGGCAATCCATCGTGCAGCGCTTGATTTCTCCTCCCCGCCTTCCTTATAGGAGATAGCCAAGGAGGAGAAATCGAGTGCTGCACTATGGATCGATGCCCTGTCGTCGTTTCTGAATAGGAGCGCAAGCAGAGTATCAGTAAGTTATTTCTTAATAAAGACTTTACTATTTGAAAGTTAAATATGTCTTGGTGTCTTTTTTTATTTATATACAAATTTTCATTTAAAAAAAAAATGTTCACGTTACTGGTCCTTTAATGTTTGTGTCTCTGGTGTTTAAGTCTGGCAGCTCAGTGATCCAGGTACAAATACTGAACTGTCACAATTAACTTTAGTTGCTACATTTCTCTCCAGCATCTGTGGGAATATTAGCAACTATTGTATCAATCAGGCCCGGACTGGCCATTTGTGGGTTAGGGCAAATGCCAGAGGGGCTGCTATAAGGTCCCATATAAAGTCAGTGTTTAGTGGGCTGGTGGGGGCTGTTTGGGCCTCTATGTGGGCTGATGGGCCTCTTGTGTACCTGAAATGCCAGGGCCTATTTTAATTCTCAGTCCAGTCCTGGTATCAATTCTAACAGGGATACCGCTCATTCAAAGATAAGAAAGTGTGTTCAACTAATCAATTTAGAAGTTACAGAGCCAGCGACGCCCCATCCCCAACTGCTTTATAAAGGCATGAAAAATGAAACTTTAAACTTCAATTAGAAAGTTGGTCACAAATAGCAAATAGAAAGTCATTGGAAAAAGTCTTAATTTCCAGTGAACGATCTGAAACCAACCGAACTGAAGAAAAGTGTTTGAACCCGTTTATTGCTGCACATATATGTATGGTTATATGCACTTTAATGAGTATCTGGCAAGTTATGAAATTCAAATACAATACAATAAAATGGTTCAGCAAAAAAAGTGGTTTTCTCTGTGCAGCGGCCAGCCAACAAGTGGAACTGATCTGTACATGCATATCTGGAAGCTATAGTGGAATAAGAGAGAATATGAGCAGTGCAGACTGGTTGCATGAAATATCCAATGGAAGGCTCTTCCCCATAAACAGTTTAATTATATTCATCTGCGGTGACCTTGAATATACCACGCGTGGCTCTGCTCTGATGCGACACTTGTGGGGTTAGTTCGGGTCAGTGAGAACTTACTGAATTAATTAACAGTTCTGATCCTGCCTGTCACACAAGACGAGCATTCAATGCCAATACTATAGCACATTAACCCATTTGGAGCCTGAGGTTACCAGCTCGTTGCAAAGCATGGCAACAGGGGATGCACCAAGCAAAATGAATCATAATCAGAAAGCTGTTTTTCCTCTTTTATAGTAATAGCGAGAGTTTACGTTTGACTGGTAACACACATTACACACACAGCCTTAGTAGGAGTAGGATATTTTTTGTTAGTGAAATATTATATATCTCAATCTTTTCATATATTTACAAGATAAATAAAAAAACAGTGGCTCAATGGACTGATAATACCAAACAGGCACAATGAAATCAGGGGAAATATGGCATAGCTTTCATATCAAGTAACTATGTCTGTAAAGGAATAGGAAAGCTACTGAAGCAGTTTATCGCCAATAGATTAGTCACAATATAAAGCGCGAACATTATATGTATTCTGCAGAATGCTTAAAGGAACAGTGACACCAAAAAATTAAAGTGTTTTAAAGTAATGAAAATATCATGTAGTGTTGTCCTGCAGTGGTAAAACTGATGTGTTTGCTTCAGAAACACTACTATAGTTCATATTATCAAGCTGCTGTGTAGCAATGGTGGAAATTGAAAAAAGGCTATCTGGCACAGGTTAAATAGTGGATAACAGATAATACCATTATGTTCTACAGAGCTTATCTGCTGTGTAACCTGAGCCTTTTCTCCTTTGAGTGGCTGCCCCCATTGCTACACAGCAGCATTTGTCACTGGATGACTTAATCCCCCCCCCTCCCGAATCTCCACGTGTGTCTCTGCCCTTACCATACATGAGCAAACAGCTCTAGAAGCTCTCTCTGTTGGTTTAGGATAGCAGCTGCCATATTAGCTTGGTGTGACGTCACTTCCTGCCTGAGTCTCTCCCTGCTCACTCATAGCTCTGGGCTCAGATTACAGCAAGGAGGGGGGAATAGGGAGGGGGAGAGAAGAGCGAACTGAGCATGCTCAAGCCCTAGCCCTGGAAGTTTAAGCTGAAAACAGGAAATCTAATACAGAAGCCCATGTGTACACAATAGGAGGAAAGAAATGCTATATTTCTTTTGACAGAGGACAAAGCAGCATTACTTTGATGGTTTACTGGAGTATTTATAGATACCGTTATGATAAAGCTTACTTTATTTTAGCCCTTTCTTCTTCTTTAAAGTAAATTACCTATGTAAACAATTCTTTGTAACCAAAAGAAACCATCTATTGGAGATTTATTAAAATCTTTATCATTTAAGACTTTGGTGGGTGTCTAACGGCACTACAATTGCAAGGCAAATACAGGTATGGGACCTGTTACCCAGAATGCTCTGGACCTGGGGTTTTCCAGATAACGGATCTTTCTGTCATTATGATCTTCATTGTCTACTAGAAAATCATGTGCACATTAAATAAACCCAATAGGCTGGTTTTGCTTCCAGTAAGGTTTAATTGTATCTTAAGGTGGCCATAGACGCACAGATAATATCGTACGAAACGAATTTTCGTACGATATTCGGTGCGTGTATGGTGGGAAATGAGCCGACCGACATCTTCAGAGGATTAAGATATCGGTCGGCTGGTTGATCGGACTGGATGGAAAATTTTGATCGGATGCCTTTGAAAGCTCCCTGAACATCGGCCATTGTTAGTGCTGAATCGTCAGATACAAGTAGAATTCTATTGTTTCTACCTGTATATTTGACGATTCAGCTCTACACGTGTGTGTTGAAACGAACGATCTTTCTTGGAAAGATCTTTTCCGAGAAAGATCGTAATTGTTACGTCTATGGCCAGCTTTAGTTTGTATCAAGAACAAGCTACTCTTTTATTATTACAGAGAAAAAGGAAAAATTTTGATTATTTCATTATAATGGAATCTATGGGAGACAGCCACTCTGTAATTCAGAGCTTTCTGGATAGCCGGTTTCCGGATCCCATACCTGTAATTCTCTCTGAACTTTAATAAACCCCCATTAAATAACACATATAAATTATATTTTGGTTGGACCTAAGATCCTACCACCTGAATATAAATTGAAAAGGTATATAAAAGAAGAAAAAGCTCATTAAGGATGGTGGCAAGGATAGTGAAATTAGCTTAAGATGGCCATAGACGTAAAGTTTTTGAAAGATCCAATGGTTATCGTGAGACCACGATTGTCTCAAAACGATCGTTTAAATGCCCGATGTGTCCATCAACTAAAAAGACCATTTCAGGCGATATTGCCAGCAAAACTGAAGGATCGCAGCCTGCTTGGCCCTGCAAACATAGGTAGATTGCATGGGGACCGATAAAGATTTTCTAACCTGGCCGATCAATCTTCAGATCAATGTCGGACGAAAAATCGTAAGATGAACGATCGTTTGTATCCCACTAACCACACGATAATTTGACAGATTGGTCGGACTTCCCTAAGATCGGTCGTTCGGCAGAGAAAGATCGTTGCGTCTATGGGGAGCTTTAGATAGGCTCTGCATTATTGGTTCCCAAACTGGGGGCTGTCCCAGAGCCATGACTGGTGGAACAAAAAAGGCCAGTTAGGGAAATATTTATTTAGAATATCTATTTGCTATCACATGTAGTCCTACAAGGCTAGATTGAAAGATTGGCTTCTGTAAAAGATCGTAGAACCTTGGAGGTTTTTATATAAATGTAACCTTTTACATGTCCACGTTAGGGCTCAATCCAAGAAAATCTGTATCTGTATGTAATGACTGGTTGGTGGGGAAACCCTTGAGACTATGGTCAATGGAAAATTCCAGTGATAGGTTGGATGGCCAAAGCATACATTTTAGAGAATGGCCTAAAGCCTACCATATATAGCAAACAACAGGTCAACAGTAGAGCAGCACTAGAAAATTAGTAGGTCCAATGAGATACAGCAACAAACTCTTTTAGTTATTAGAGCAGGAAAGCTGCCAATGCTGTCAGATTAGTCACCTAAGGGGGGTGTTAAAATCAAGAATACTGCAGTAAAATAACATGATATTTCCGTAGTACAAATTAGATAATGCAGCCACACATAGTCTCTTCTTCCGTTTTGTATTGTCCCAATGTATGAAGGAAGGAGAGTTTTCAGCAAATTCCTTAGATAACTACCATGGCTCACCCCCACCCCCTTATTTTTTGCACACAACACGCACTTGACATCATTAAACTTTAACTGGATCACAGAATAAGTCCCTGCTGTAATCCTCCTCCCATGACAATAAAGGATCCATTACAAAAGGCTGGCCTGCCCCATTCCTGCATATCTCATGTAGGTTAGCTGAGTCTGTACTTTTTCAGGGACACATTGCTCACAGAAATTAACAATAATACAATGGTCCATATGACATATTCAGCTCCGCTGCTGGCTGCAAAATGCTTTCAGCTCGTCGGTGTTAGTTAAACCAAGCCATAAGAGAGTACCATCAAACCACAGAATGAGACACTCTCGTAGACATTTAAAAGAAAAAAAAAAATCACACCACAAAAATAACCACATTACAATCAGTTCTGCACACTTTGGGGAAGCGTGAACACACACACACAGTAACACAATACTACAAGGTACAGAATGCCTGGGACAAAACAGTCCGGAGACTCAATACTCTTCCTAATTAGAGAAAATGCTATGATACATAGATGATATCGTCTGGTGGTCATACAAAGCTGCAGGCTGAGGCAAACAGTGTCCCAAAGGCAAGGGTGGGGTAGTGCCTGAATTGATTTTCACAGGGAATGTTTTATTGCGACTAATGGCACCATGGAATCATTCCATGTAGAGGTATTGGACCTGCAATATCAATGTTACTTTCTGGTAGATGTGCAGTTGGGTTTGGCTTGGCTCCTCTTCTATAGGGTATTAGGCCTTATGATTTGGATATGGATAAAGAAAAGGGCCAAGCTCTTGCATGTTTTGAAAGCAAGTAAATCCTATTCATTAAAGTTTCAGCATACTGAGCAAAACAAAACTGAGACAGCCTGAGGGCCACTGATGGCATCTGAAATTTCCATAAGAAAACAAAATGTCTGTTGGTAGAGCTGGTTATCAGCTGTACTTCTTCCTGGGCATATCTCGTTACAGCCCGGCCTTAATCCTACTTAAATAGCTTCTGAACACAACAAAACAATCAGCCCTTCAGGGGATGAGAGGGAGATTCATTTTAATGTGATCTCAGTGATGGTGATAAAGGTAAGGCAGCACACACACCTGTGGAATGCACCTCCCTGTACTCGTTTGGTTGGCTATCTGTTCTCTATTATTGTTATTATTATCATCGTATAAACTGGAAACAGGTCCCTGTCTGAAAAGCTTACAATCCATCTATAAAGGTATAGATATTATAAGCATGAAATAACTGTTGTTTTTAACTAATGCAGACTGGTTGACAAATATACTGCACAACCGCATATGGACACACTCACCCACAATGTTTGGATAGACAGCCCCAAACAGAAAATATTAAAAAGCCTTTATTTAAAAGAAAAAGGGCTTTTCTTGCATAAGAATGCAGCCTTATCCTTTACACAAACTCACCCACACACGGGTAAATATACCATTAGGACACAGCGCTATGAAATAAGTTGGCGCGGTAAAAAAACATGTTAATAATACAAGTCTGTTTTTATGTCTTGATAATGAGATTCTGCCTGTCTACTGTTGAGAATCTTCACATACTGCCTGCCTAATGTTGCCTAAACTAAGACCACAATGATTTATGACACCACTGATACAGTACACTTGCCATTATTTAGGGATTGAGGTGACTACATAAAGGTGTGTCTTTTTGTGTGTCTTCTACGTGTGTGTGTGTGTGTGTGTGTGTGTGGGTATACAGTGATTGTTGTACTGAGCCACATGAAGAAATTGACATCTACCAGGCATAGTGTGATATATTGTACTCTATATTATTTCTCTATGCTCATGCTATTTACAAAGTATATTTATTATATCATATTAAAACACAACAATGACCTCACATGGAGCCCAACGCGTTTCATGCTTACCCCAATTTTATATATTTAACATAAGGTTCAATAGCCAATTAATTTTTTTATGATAGTGTGATATATCCCAACCATGATGTGACAAATCCATCACCTTCATGTAGCAGATGCACCATGTGATGTCACAGCACCACTTAGTCTGCCTCACTTCCTTCCTGACAGGCACCTCTATCACAATTCTCTTCCCCACGCACACACGTGTCACTCTTGTGCAGTGGCAAAACCTCCTTCTCCTACTCAGCTATGCCAACATGAGCTGGGAGGAAGCGAGATATGCAAGTGGTGCAGATGAGAAAGAATAATGCACTTAATAGACAGAAATATTTTAGATAGAACAAAGAAAGAGTAAACTTAGAGTAATAAAATTAGCACACAGGAGAATTTATAGGTAGGCTAAAACAAAAAGAAATTAGTCAGAATCCTCAGACTTTGCCACCCAGCTACTGAAAAAGATAGAACAAGCATGTCAATAGGTAGTAATGCTTTTAATTTATTTCAATAAAACTTAACTTTGTAGATCTATGACATCAAAAAGTATCACCTAGGCCAGTCTTTTGACAACCATTTACCCACAGTGGTACACAAATTGGTTAGAAGGTTTATTTTGTAAGACTTTGAAAAAAACAATTATTCTAAGAAAGTACATATATAT
>CM044434.1:136493825-136591466 GCA_024363595.1 Xenopus borealis | reverse complement strand
TAGCCCAAATATCTAAAATGGAGGAAATAGTTTTTGCATGCACTGCACTTCAAAGAAAGAGCTATTTATAATGGCCATAAAATGTTAACTGCCTAGGCAGGCTATTAACTGCCATTTGTCCCTAATGTAGGCGTTCTGGTAAGCCATGAAGGAACCAACTTAAAAACCTTTTGTAAGTAAATCATATGAAATGCAATTTTAGGGGCTGTCTAAGGAAATTGTTCCATTCTTTCACAGTTTACAGAAGTCCAGCACTTGAAAATGTAAAAAAAAAGTTTAGGTGACTTTCTCATGTTACCCTTAAGATAGTTAGTGTAATCTCAGGTGAACTTCTAATATCCAAAACTCTCAATGCGTAAAGTGTAGATGTACAATATCAAGGAACACTTTAAAAAAAAAAAAAAAGTTTATGTGACTTTTTCATGTTACTCTTAAGATACTTAGTGGAATAGCAGGTGAATTTCTAATATCCACAACTCTCAAAGTGTAGATGTACAGTATTAAGGAACACTTTTTTTTAATAGTATAAAGGTGTAAAGGCAAGCATTACAAGCTTTCATGGATGCCTGAATTATTTTTTCCTAAAGGTACTGTTTTACATTAAAAACTAAGCCTCTTAAAATGACATTATAGCACATACTTTCTCTTGCACGGGGTAAGTAAGCACCTAGTAGTAACTATCAGGAAGACAAAGGGAAATGGATAGGCCTATTGGACATATGTATGAATTATTGGTTGTTTGTTGCGAATGGGTTCTTGCAAATGAGACAGAAACAAATGATCCCTTGGTTTGGAAACATGGCTGTTGAACTTGTAGAAGGAACAAAAGTCCAAGATGAGCCAGCTAAGTAGGTTCAAGTAGCCATGTATTTGGGGCAGTCGTCAGATGTTTGCATTACCACCCAGAAAGAAATGTGATACACCCTAAGTGAATAAATTGTGAGCTGACTTGGGAAAGCCTTGTAAAGCCTATGACATGCATTAAGTCAACATTTATGTGCCTCGCTACTAAACTTCCCATAGATAGTGCTGGGAGACAACTGCAGACTTATGCTCATGGAAATGCTGTGAGGACAAAATGCTAGGAGTAACCCCCTAACATTAGATAAGACCTTGATACACTGATATCTAACTTATAATGCTGGGATGGCTCTGACTGTATTGTTGTGTTTACACAGAATTCCTATGAAAGGTGTAACAATATGTAAAGAAACAAGGAAACAGTGAGGAAAACCCACACAGTAGAACCACTAGAAACTTCATGCCAAAAATGCAAGAATTGTAGAAACAGGAAAACAATACTGACACACTCCAGCATGACTCACAATGACAATTTTTATGCTTAGATACAGCGAGTTTCAGGCACTGTGCTGGGAATGTCCAACCTGTGGCCTCCGACTACTGCTGAATTGCAACACTCATCTGAATCCTGTCACAGTCACAGATTGGCCATCTAGTAAAAGTGATAATTACAACACACCATGATCTACACTCCCGGTACAAAAAAAACTGTCTGCTAGTACCTATTTAATATTTTTTCCAGCTTATCTGTCCAGTGGCCAGATTTTTTTATAGAAACAAAAAAAAAATGAAAATGAACCAAGAAAGAAACTAGCCGCCCAAAACAAATATGAAAAAAAGTAGACACTGTCAGCGCAAGAGGCATGCAATCATACCTAGAACCAAATTCACACCCACAGAGTTGATACCTTGCCATTGCTGTGTATTTGTGTACACACAATCTCAGTGTTTCACTGTAGCTGCTTATCCCACACACTCTGTCCTCTGGGAAAGGCTGTATTGTGTGTATTTCCAGAGAATTGCAACAAAGACCACTTTAACCTCTTGCTCACAGACGCCTGTTTAGAAGCCAACTTGCAATGTATATGGCAGACATACAAGGGACAAGAGTCTACGGGTTGCTTGATACTGTGTGCGTATGTTAACAACACTAACACTTATTAAAGGCTTCTTATTTTCCTTAGGCCAGCCACATCCTAGTGGTTAATGAATATAGTGTGATTTCCCACCCACTCTGGCATGAACACAAATCTCATTACCCATACACTTTTAAAGAGCTTAACATGAAAAGACATTAGAATGTCAGCAGGAAGAAATACAGACGCTGAACGCAGATTTAGAAAACGGAGTCTATGCCCTGTAAGTGATGCATTGTACAATGTACACCCCAGGCACACTCAGTGCACATATGGTACTGATATACAAAAATAATAAGGCAGTTGCTGCTCTGTGTATCCCATGTTGGAATGTAGCAAGGGAAGTCAAAAACTGTAACGTATCTCACAGCTATGAGCAAAGAGAGCAGCATCTTCAGGGAGAGACAAGATGATACACAGACAATAATTTAGAAGAGGAAAGTAGAATGCCACATGAACACACAGGGCAACTTGCCTGTTGTGTTTGCACAGACTGAAACACACAACACAAAGTGTGACTTACATTGCATGCTGTGGCTCTGCATCCATCCAAAGGGGTCCAGCCCCCCAAAACAGCCGGCTTTGCGCAGCATGCAGGGACCCTGAGGACTCATGTCATAGAGCGGCCGTGGCATCAGAGGGAAGGCTTCCATGCAGTCGTACATTTTGGGGTAATAGGGAGAGGGTAAGTGGGCACTGAAGTTTTCAGAAGAGGAAGGGAAAGCAGCAGTGTGGGCTCTGATAGCAGACAGAGATTGGCACCTTCCGAGTAGTAATAGTAGTGTCTTCTTTTGCTCTCCCACTCGCTCCCTCCCTCCACTCTCACAGCCTGCTTTGTGGCATACCTTTTGCAAATAGCCAAGCTGCCTTTGGGCTGTGGGAGTGGCTAGAGCCTGAGAGGGGATGGGCCACACTACACAACAGTCTTTCAACTCTCTGCTTCCTCCACTCCAATGTTTTACCCCCTTCTGAAATCTGCTTAACAATACAATGTAGCCAGTTTCCTACACCCCATGCACATACTAAAGATCAAACACCCCCATAAACACACTTATACTGTAAATAACAAGAAAATGCTATTTGTAATGCTTTGAAAATGCTGCCACACTGACAAGGCAAATGTCTGTTTTTGTATTGCTATACCCACCCAGATACATACACACAGACTAGGGTTGCTACCTGGCTGGTATTTTACCGGCATGGACAGTAAAAATTATGGTTGATCCCAATGTTATTAATAGGGAAAAAAGATATATAGGAAGGCCATATTTTTTTCCAGAAAAGGAGGCAACCCTTACACAGAAACCCACAAACATACAGTACATACAGACACCCACATACATACACACAGACACACACAGACATACACACAGATACCCACATACATACACACAGACACCCACATACACACACACAGACATACACACAGATACCCACATACATACACACAGACACCCACATACACACACACAGACATACACACAGATACCCACATAAACACACACAGACACCCACATACACACACACAGACATACACACAGACACCCACATACATATACACAGACACCCACATACATACACACATAGAGTCACAAACATACACACAGACACACACCCACATACATACACATATATATATATATATATATATATACACACACACAGACTAGGGTTGCCACCTGGCCGGTAAAAATGATGGTTGATCCCAAAGTTATTAATAGGGAATAAAAAAATAAATATATAGAAAGGGCTAGTCCACATGGGAAGATTCAGGGAGATTTGTCGCCTGGCGACTAATCGCCGCTTCTTTGGGGCGACTAATCTCCCTGAATTGCTTACCCATGTCTCACACCCGCTAAAATCAAAAGTCGCTTGCTCCTATTCACACGCGGTGCAGCATTTCCTAAATCGCTCAAAATTGCCTCACAAGGCAATTTCCAGCCACAGTTTCATATACATGTACTGCTATCAAAGCAGAAATGTCATCAGCAATGAGAAGTAGCTTTAAAGGCACATTAGCATCTGTTTAAACCTTCTGCAACTAGGGTTGCCACCTGGCCGTTATCTTACCGGCCTGGCCGGTATTTTTGATGGTTGATCCCAATGTTATAAATAGGGAAAAAACTTAAATATATAGGTATTTTTTTCTAGAAAAGGTGGAAACCCTATCTGCAACAGGTTATTTGCATCCTATGTGTGCTGATTTCCATTTGGTCTCAAAGGGAAAATACACATGTTGGGCAGTGCCAAAGCATAGTGTTCCTAAATTAGTCCTTTAGCATATCTCACTCCTCCTGAGGGCTTTATGTGAAAAAGATTACAACTTTGCAGCAACTTAGCTGTTGCTTGACTACAACTCTGAGCAACCACTGACAACAAAAAGCAGGTCTACCAGACAGACACAAACTAATATTTAAATTATTAAACACCCCCACTGTGCAGGGTATAGTGTTGAGCTGAATTTCTGCAGCCCCGTTTTTTGTTTGCCTCCCTTTGTTGGAAATAATTCAATTCATTAATACTGCAGGTGCCTGGAATTCTCCCAATATAAGCTGTAGAAAATGTATGCTGTAACACCACCTTCCACCACCATATGGCATTATATAATGTATATTCATGCGTGCTATGTATACTTTACTTTATAGACCAGATCTTTGAAAGTTGTTGCAGAGCTAGGGGAAAGGTGTGTAGATTTGAATACCACAATAGGCTTGGATATTTTACAAGTCCAAAAAAATCATCCAAGCTCCTCTTAAAACTATGAACAGAATCAGCCATCACAACAATACCCAGAAGAGCATTCCACAACCTCACCGCCATCATCATAAAGAACTACCTACGTTGCTTCAAATGAAACAACAGCAACACAACAGTCAAAATATTAAGGGCTATGGCACAGCTGATTTGTTCCCATTCAACAATGGGAAACAATTTTCCACAGTTTTCCATTGGTTTAGCACAATTTAACCTACCATGTGGCACAACCATGGGCAACTCTGATACAAGAAGATATATTTATGTATAAAGTGATACCTTTCATTCAATCAATTAATCAGGATATGACACCTTATTCCTTAAAGCAGCCGGAGGGGAGGGTGTGTGGGTGCATTTCAGACTTACCAAAAAAACTGTCCAAGCAGTATTTTGGTCCTTATCATGATCATGGGAATGACATGTTAGATAGCTGGGATTGCAGGTAATTAGGGCCTTTCTCATTGTTTTTGCATTTATTATAGACTGCAGCTGGGACCAGAGGTGGCCCAGTTTGGCACAGCTTGCAGCCCACCACTGGTCTGTGGCCCAGTGGTTGGGAAACCCTGCCGTATAGTATAGTGCCAATATATTCCACAGCACTTTACAGAGATTTCCCATCATTCCCTGACCCAATGGAGCTTAAAATTTAAGTCCCAATGAGATTCATACACCAGTTGATCAGCCTGTATGTGTGCAAGGAAACAGGAGTACTTTCCCTGTTGCCCTGGCTGGAAGCAAACCCAGTACCCAGCACTCCAAAGCCGAAATGTGGTGTTTTTATGAGAACTTTGCACAATGCCCATGGCAGACTTCTGCTCGCTGATATGCAAGCACTAATTAGAAATGCAGCAATGCAAGCAATGTTTTTCACATGCTTTTCTATAAGGGAGCTGAGAGAGGCGATATAGCCCTTAAGCTAACGGAGAAGGAACGTTACCAAGGCAGTTTATTGCCAATAGATGAACCACAATAGTGCTAGCATGGTATTTGTATTCTAGAATGATTTACCATAACTGAGTAACCAGCTCTAGAACTATCTATGTTTATTTAGGACAGCAGCTGCCATATTAGCTTGGTGTGACATCACTTCCTGTCTGAGTCTCCCCCTGTTCCCTTATAGCTCTGGGTTCAGATCACAGCAGGGAGAGGGGGAGAGAAATGGGAGGGGAGAGGGATAGAGGCGCAAACTGAGCATGCTCAAGCCCTAGCCCTGGAGGTTTATGCTGAAAACAGAAAGTCTGATACAGAAGCCAATGTGTACACAATAGAAGGAAAGAAATACAGTGCATTACTTGGAGGGTTTACTGGTGTATTTATATAGGCATTTCTGATAAAGCTTACTTAATTTTAGCCTTTCCTTCTCCTTTAAAGACCTGTCATTTTAGAACTATTTGCAACCACAAATTACTTACAACATTCTGAGAAAATGTTGTAGGATTTATTTATTTATTTTTTTTTTTTAATGGCAGCAAATATATTGCTGGTGTGTCTCATCCTTTAAAAGTGATTTCTTTTCAATAACTGAGAAAGACATGTTTCAGCACCAAGTGGCTTGTTATAGTATAGTTCAAGAATGTAAAAAATGTTATGGTCTATGGTGCGCTATGTGTTTTGATTGCAACTACTAGCACTGAGCAAATAGGCCGTGCCATAAGCCTGAGAGCTGCTCTTCGTTAAAACATATGATACAATGGCAAAGATACAAAAAAATTGATTTAAAGAACATTTTGTAACAATGTGACAGTATAAAACATTAAACAATCCAGTTTGTCTCCCAGCTTGCGGAACATGGTATATATTCTTTATGAGACAAGAGGTTTACTTATAAAACAAAATCTTATAACATGTTGAAAAATACTACAGTACTGAGATGAGTTTGAAAAAAAAAAATATGTTATGAAAAAAATTCATAAAAATTCTAATTCTGCTTTGGTAAATGTAAAATCCAAATTTTTACTGCTTGAAAAGTTACGTTGAAACCATATTGGTTTCCATAATACCGTAAATTAAACTGTACTGTTTCCATATACAGATATTAGATCCCTTATCCGGAAACCCATTATCCAGAAAGCTCAGAATTACAGAATGGTCATCTCCCATAGACTCCATTATAATGAAATAATTCAATTTTTAAAAAGATTTCCTTTTTCTCTTTAATAATAAAACAATAGCTTGTACTTGATCCCGATTTAGATATAATTAATCCTTATTGGAAGCAAAACCAGCCTATTGCGTTTATTTAATGTTTACATGATTTTCTAGCAGACTTCAGGTATGAAGATCCAAATTATGGAAAGATCCATTATCCGGCAAACCTAGGACCTGAGCATTCTGGATAATAGGTCCCATACCTGTACACGGACAATGCAGCTTCTTTGTATGATATCCTTAGTATTTAATCTATTATTTTGTTCAATTGTGTTTGTACTGGAATCAGTTATTTGAGTGAGTTCTAATACATCTGCTAGGAAAGGGAAGCCCCCCTATAAGATATATTGGATCTAACTGTCAATGAATATCTGACACCCAACTGCAGCATGAAGGCAGAATGAAGAGAAATAGATGCTGAGAGAGGAACAGTGAAGAAAAACTGAATTATTTCAGAAATGATACAGAATTTTTAACTGATTGTATTTAGAAAGTTTCTTATTTCAGTATGACTAAGCTTATGATGATGGTAGAGAGTCATGTTCTGAGTAGTGATGGGCGAATTCGCGGAGAATTCCTGCGATTCGCCACAGGCAAATAAATGCCTTGATTTCTTGTCAATGGCAGCATATCAGCATAGTTTATTAATTATGTAATCAGAAATATTAAATATTACATGGACTGGAAAGAATTGGTGTCCAAGCCAATAATAATATGTTGTACTTGGCATGGTGCTATGCCTTAAAGCCACTACCCTCTGCACAAAAACCACCCTGCTTGCCCGCCTCTCAGTCTGGATTCTAAATCCCCTGCTGTCTACCTACTGCTAGTTTCTGCGTACTTGCTTCCCTTTTAATTGTGCCCCAGCTTCACCCCCAATTGCACCCAAGGCATGTGCCTATCCCTAGTGCTGGCCTGGGCCAAACATGGCAGCTGACAACCTTGCTCTGCCTAAGGAGCTCTGGTACAGGGGAAGGCTGCAGTTGTACAGGGGAACCACTGCATGGGGCCTTAATGTCTCTAGTTGGTTTTACTTCTACTTTAATGGCACAATTCATCTTTCCAGTGCATACCGTATACTGTAGCTGTGCCGGGGTTAAAGGACCAGTAACATCAAAAAATGAAATTGTTTTAAAGTAATAAAAATATAAAGCAGTGTTGCCCTGCACTAGTAAAACTGCAGTGTTTGCTTCAGAAACACTACTATTGTTTATATAAATAAGCTGCTGTGTAGCCAAGGGGGCAGCCATTCAAAGGAGAAAAGGCTCAAGTTACACAGCAGATAGCAGATAAGCTCTGTAGAATATAATGATGTTATCTGTTATCCATTACTTATCCTGTGCCATGTAGCTGTTTTTCAATTTCCGCCATTGCTACTTAGCACCTAGTTTATATGAACTATAGTAGTGTTTCTGAAGCAAACACATCAGTTTCAACAGCAACAGCAACTTTAAAACACTTTAATTTTTTGGTGTTACTATTCTTTTAGGGCTAGTCCAGACGAGAAGATTCGGGACGATCAGTCGCCTGGCGACAAATCGGCACGTCTTTGAGGTGACTAATCTCCCTGAATGGCTTGCTGGTATCTTGCACCCGCTAGAGCTAAAGTCGCCTGCACCTATTCACATGCGGCAACTAATCTCCCTGAATCTTCTCATCTGGACTTGCCCTTAAAGGAACAGTAACACCATAAAAGTGTTCAAAAGTAATGAAAATATCATGTAATGTTGCCCTGTACTGTTTGCTTCAGAAACACAACTATAGTTCATTTAAACAAGCTGCTGTGAAGCAATGGCAAAAATTCTAAATAAAGGCTATACGGCACAGGTTAAATAGTGGACAACAGATGACACCATTGTCTACAGAACTTATCTGCTATCTGCTGTGTAACCTGAGCCTTTTCTCATTTGAATGGCTGCTAGGGTTGCCACCTGGCCGGTATTTTACCAGCCTGGCTGGTATTTTACCAGCCTGGCCGGTATTTTTGATGGTTGATACCAATGTTATTAATAGGAAAAAAAGATAACTATATAGGAAGGCAGGTTTTTTTTTTTCAAGAAAAGGTGGCAACCCTAATGGCTGCCCCCATTGCTACACAGCAGCTTATTTATATAAACAATAGCAGTCATTCTGAAGCAAATGCGGCGGTTTTACCAGTGCAGGGCAACACTGCATTACATTTTTATTACTTTATTTTTTTTATTTACTTACAATTTCACTATTTGATGTTACTGTTTCTTCAAGTTTTTCTTTCTTTCTGCTATGTGCCGAAATTCTTCAGTCACTTTTGATCTCCATGGAAATCCCAGGGACTAGTTTGCACTTGTGATTTTATAGATGTGACATAATGTTAAATTGCAGGGAGTCTTGTTAGTACAGCAGTATTCACTTTTTTCTCAACCGAATTCCTAATGTGTCAGATGTATATGTTATATACTGTATTTTTATTTTCTCCCATAAAAGAAAAATGCATCCTTGTCCTGTTTACAAAGTCCACACGTTGGATGCCTGGCTAGGAGAATCATACATATAATTTTGTTCAGAATGTTTAGAAATATTTATTAGGGATGCACTGAATTCAATATTTGGCCAAAACCCTGAATCCTTAGTGATAGATACGGCCGAATAACAAGCTGAATCCGAATCTTAATTTGCATATGCAAATTACAGGCGGAAAGAAAAAAATGTGAACTTTTTTTGCTTCCCTGTTTTGTGATGAAAAGACATGTGATTTGCCTCCCCACCCCTAATTTACATATGCAAAATCAGCTGAATCCAAATCCTGCTGAAAAAGGCTGAATCTTGTCCGAATCCCAAACCAAATCCTGGATTCGGTGCTGAAGCACAGTGATAAGCTTTATAACGTTGTGATTTCATGTACATCACCATTATTATATATTATATATATTATATAAAATACACTCACGTACATTTAAGACATTTAATCAGCTTTATTAAGCTACAGATTAGCTTGTGATGGAGTTCAACATTTTGGGGGGAAACCCTAACAAGTAATCAAAATTGAGTAACATCGAGCAGTGACAGGAATTGCATTTTATGGGCTTTGCATCTGTATTAGCCGAATAGCTTTTTTTAAGGGCAATAATAATAATCACTTCTTGTCTCTGAATATTGTCTACATTGTATATAGTATAATAATGTATTTCTATTTTTAATATACTACTGTTTTATACTTATTTTATACATAATTTATTGTAGTAAAGGTTACTTTCAAGTTGACATCCCCCTGCATTTATGTTGTTTATAAGGGGTGATTCTGAAGCAGCAGCCTGAAGCTACCTCGTCCCACCTCACTTAACATTGTGGCATAAGGGCCGGAGTGATAGAGGTGCCCACACTGCAGGTGCTCAAAGCATAGTTTAACTCTCTGCATTAAAAAAAAAATCTAGTTAAAAATAAAAAAAGAAATTCCGCTCTTAAAACTAACAGAGTGGATAATTGCCATCCCTGGAAAAGTGGCACTTGAAGGAAGGTTCTAACTGTGCCTGATGCCCAAAGTGCCCCTGATAGTTTAGTTGGATCATGCATTGGTCGGCAGTTGGCAATGTCTGCCCATGGAGGAGACTGCTGAGTGAAGAAGCAAGACAACTGCATTATGCTGTAGGGAAATGAAAAGCAAGAAGTGTGTAAGCATGTACAGTATATGGCACAGTAGAATAACATTAAAGGGGTTGTTCACCTTTGAGTGAACTTTTAGTATAATGTAGAGAGTGATATTCTGAGACAAATTGCAATTGGTTTTAATTTTTTATTGTTTGTGGTTTTATAATTATTTAACTTTTTATTCAGCAGCTCTCTATTTTGCAGTGTCAGCAATTTGGTTTCTAGGGTACAAATTACCCTAGCAACCCTGCATTGATTTGAATAAGAGACTGGAATATGAATAGGAGAGGGACTGAATAGAATGATAAGTAATAAAAAGTGGCAATAACAATACATTTGTAGCCTTACAGAGCATTTGTTTTTAGATGGTGTCAGTGACCCCCATTTAAAAGCTGCAAAGAAACAGAAGAAAATTGCAAATCATTAAAAAACTATGAAAAATAAATAATGAAGACCAATTGAAAAGTTTTTTAGAATTGGCCCTTCTACAATATACTAAAAGTTAATTTGAAGGTGAACCACCCCTTTAACTTATATGGCAGCTGCTGCAGAGAGCATTTCAATTGTAATGGTAATGGAGGGCGTAACCCTGATGTGTATGGATTAGGGTGCCTATAAGTACTAAGCTGCCATTCTTTGTTGGGACTGGCAATGATGCCTTTTAGTGGAACACAAATATTTAGTTGAAAGATAATGTTCAAAGCTCTGGCCAAATATTTACTCTCCTTGGTGATTTTCTGTTTCCAGCAAACATTCCCATACAAACAAACATTTTAAGGAAAAGGACATGCCGACCAGATCTTAATTATTTAATCTGTATGTACTTGCCTTTATTGGGAAGCTAACGTTCAATGTGTTAGATTCAATGTAATAATTTACACATTAGCAACATAAGTAACTGAAACTGTTCCTTTATTGCTGCATAATAGATATGACATATGAGTGTTACACAAAAAATAGTAATGTTTAGGAACAGAATTTGCTTCTGCTAATAATCTTGATGGATAACGATACATTATTGTTACAATGTTGCTTGTTTTTAACTATTTTCAACTGTTTTTTTATTACAAATGGTGTCTGAGAATCGTGTATTTTACACATATGGAATGCATGTATATTTAGTATAATATTTTATTGGTTTGTTAATGACATTGATCATGTGATAGTGCTGCAGCTGTTGGCTGGCCTGCCAGTTGGTAGTTAAAAGACTCTCTAAATTCATTTTGGCACTTTGAGAAAGGCCTTAGCCAAGGCCAAAACATTAGTCTCTGTTATTTTATTAATACGTTTTGTTTATATTTTTAAGACCTGAGAGTGCTGATCTTTTTGGAAGAATATTTCTATATACAGCATTTTGATCTGAATCTGTGGATCAAATGTACCATGAAAGGTTCTATGGAGCAGACAAGAGACCAAATACTCTAATACAAAGGTTTATCATCTTGCAGGGTAATTATGACCCCACTGCTTATGACAATCTGGCCAGTAGATTCAAAGCCCCCATGACAAACTGAGATGTGATCTTAACCAAATTATAATGCCAGCAGGCCCAGACTGGCAATCTGTGGGTTCTGGCAAATGCCACAGGGGCTGCTATAAGGTCCCATAGAAAGTCAGTATTTAGTGGGCTGGTGGGGGCTGTTTGGGCCTCTATGTGGGCTGATTGGGCCTCTGTGTACCTGAAATACCAGGGCCTATTTTAATTCTCTGTACCAGTGTATATGTTGGTGATGGTCTGAACCCATAACTTGCATATTATTTAGAATTAATAAAATAAAAACATCAGTTGTGAACAACAAGTTTTCACATTTACTTGTTTGAAGCTGTAAAGTCGTGTTTCAAATTTTGTTTGGCCAGATCAGAATCTTGCAGTAAGTGTTGGATTTGGCCAAATCGCGAACAATATATGGATTTAGTGCATTCCAAATAAATAATTTCAACAAAGGAATCATGTGAGATAAAGCTATTACAGTTTTTATTCATGGAAAAACATTTTGTAGTAGAATAAAGCATAATGGAGTTGCCCATCAGGATACCAACAAAAATTCTGATGGGCTCCAAACCTGTTGTGCTTGCCTTAAGGCAACCGACTCCTACTGCAGCTTAAATTTTTAGTAGTGAAGTAAGGGAGCAGAAGTGGCTTTGGCTGGGGGCAGAGCACAAGCTACGGTGGCTGGGCACTTGAGTCAGGTACCTGGTGTGCCCCATGTACCCAAATCTGATTAACACAGGTCTGCCCCTACAGAATTTATAGGGCATGGAATCATCATTTTAATATAAACATAAGCAACACAGCCTGCAAACATGTTTCACAGAAGATCTGCAGCGTGGAAATCTTGACGGTTCCAAATAGTGACAAACCCCCAGTTACCCCAGTTTATATAGCCAGTAGCCAAGCTATACGCAAAGATAGATGGAAGGCTGTCTGCAAACAGCATCTTAGTGGATTACTATAGGGGTCAAAAGGGGGTATTAAGGATTGTCTTGAGCATGAAAATAAATACGCACCCAAAGAATATTATGAGTCTTATGTCTAAGGGGCAGATTTACTAAGGGTCGAATTGTCGAGGGTTTTTAGCCCTCGAATTGGACTGGTGAATATTTTGCGAATAAATATTTGCCAAAATCGAATAAAATATTCGCCGGTTTTGAACATATTTTCGACTATTCGCCAGAATCATACGATGGAACAAGTCTACAAAAAGTTGCCGAAAAAAACACTTGAATATTCACCAAAATCGTACGAATCAAACATTCGAAGTGTTCGATTGAAATTCGGCAAAAGACTTCCCATAGGCTTCTATTGCAATTCGGTAGGTTCAATCTGGCGAAGTAGGCAGTCGAATAAAAATTTAAAGGGCAAGTTCTTTGACTGGCGAATAGTCGAGCGCTCGAATATATATTTATTTGATCTATTTGATGCGCCTGAATATTTTATATTTGATGGTCCAACATACTTAATTTGCATATTCGAATAGTCGCACAAGCGAATTGAGACTATTCTTAACTATTCGTACGAATATTCGAATCCTTCACACAAATTTAGTAAATCTGCCCACAAGTGTGCCCATTGACAGAAAGATACTCGACGTGTATGGTCCAAAATGATGCCCTGCCAGATCATTATTTCTTAGGGACTCATTCATATACTAATAGTAAGCAAATGCTGCTTTCATTCCAGCCAATTAATTGCTAGTCCGGAATGTATGCTAATAAATGTGCACATATCTGTATTTTTCCAATTATATTGAACTGTACCTTTCTCAATACACTAATATAAACAGCACAAATATCTCTATAAGACTGCTACTAAATATGTAAAACACAACTATTTACAGATTTTTCCTGAAAAACAAAATGCTATATTCATCCCATTTTACTGTTTAAGGGGAAGTTGAATACTGCTTATCCTAAGCTATGTTTTTTTGGTCTTTATAAAAAAACATCTGCATGCCCAGAGTAACAAAAAGCTGTGGTTGATCTACAATTCCCAGATTCCATATAGAAACTAATCTGGTTGACAAATCCTAGTTCCATACCATCTGACAAATGATAAAAAATATTTATGTTATGAGATATTTATAATGCTGTTATTTTACCTAAAATTCTAATATTCTGATTGGCTTAACCAGTAAACCCTACTATTATTTGTAAGTGACATTTCAGGACTGACAAAGCATTCACATATGGAATTGGGCTGATCTAACCTGGCCTAACTGGAAGTTACTTAAATCGATATGATATTTATGGTACCGGGCACCCAGCTTGCTAAGGGCTACACAGACTTAATAATGTAACATTTGTTTTTTGAGTGTAATCTGGCCCATTACATGGAAAAATATGGTCACCACTGAGACTACTCAGAATGTGCAGCATACCATCAGTAGGGCTTTCTCCCTACACATATAGTCAAGCACATACTACCACAGACAATCATTTACACCACCAAGTACTATATCTGTGAAAACTAACATGATACTATTCTAATTAAAATAGTATTATATAAACAGAATTGATAAAGAGAATTAGCATAAAACAGACTAAATGATTAATAACTCACTTGAGATACAATCACTGTGTGCACTCCTCTCTGCTGCACCCATGGTTAAAGCTAGAAAACAAATGGAAGCCTCCATTATTATAATGGTCATTTTGCAAGGTAAAGGCAGAAGAAGCAGTTCTGATGTTAAAAAATAAAAACTATGCAGGACTAACTGTCTGTTTTAGATTACCAGGACAGAGACAACAAACTACTATAGCTGGAATAACTATAACAGCAAAGTCACTGCAAGTCTGTGTGTTCTACCCCTGGCTATTTGTGAATAGAATACAGCATGCCCATTGCGTAGACCAGGACAAGAAATATACTAGTTCTACCCAGTCGGTGGGTCTGACCCCATGTGGGACTGCAAGTGGGTGGTCTTGGACCATGACTCAAAGTTTGGTAAATTGATTTTGTTGATTAAAAACCCCACCTCTAAATGGGATACTGTAATACTTTGTGGATCACACAATGTGCCAGCTTATTACAGGGAAAAAGCAAAACAATTACTAATGAATAAAAAATGCCAGGCAATATAGATTCTAGGTTTGTGGGCAAGCTGGCATTTAAAAAAAACGTTCTGCTACACCTGTAGTGGTCACTCTGAGACTAGAATGCTACTTCATTACAGCACCCCTCCTTTACAGTTTTATGACAAACGTGCATTTATAATTTTACTTTACAAAGACAATTTTGACTATGATAATGCTGCAGGGTGGCTGGGCTCATGGTAAACATGGAGTAAAGATAAAAGGCCCTAAGAAAGTTGATCACCGCTGCTTAGGGTAAGTATTGAAGTAACAAATGGATCAGTATGCCATAAGTAGCATACTGATCCAGTCCTGGCAGTGCATGTTGATATACTGGGGATGGTTGTGTCTTTCTCACCTTTGTAAGCTGATGTCTCTGCAAATGCCAATCTTATTATTATGAGTGCAGCATGTATTAGTTGGGTATCCCATGCATAGCAGCACAAGATATAAACTTTCTCCATCCAATAGCCTTTGCCTCTTTTAGTGTTATATGCTAGGATTATGGCCTTGGTTTAAACAATAAAAAAGCGAAGAAAGGATATAAGATGAGAAAGGCTTAAAGGGGTGGTTTAACAATATGTACAGCTAATCTAACACCACTGGGGCAATAAGAATATACACTCTAAGACAGGGCTGTCCAACTGGCGGCCAGTGGGGGTGCTGTGTTATCCACAGGGGAAGAGAAGGCATATGGCTTTAAGGGTATGTCTTAATATGATAACTTTTTCACATATGAGTGATAAGTAAAATCCCTGCAGTGAGCACCAACCATTTCATTTATTTTAGTGTGCTACCACAATTAATTTGGACGTGGTCTTGTGGTAACATGGGTGTGGTTTAAAGTAGGTGTGGTTTAAAAGCAGGGAGTGGTCAACATTGGCTTCCATTACCGGCCCTCCACTATGTAGACCAGAAAATTTCGGCCTTCTGTAACACAGAAGTTGGACAGCACTGCTCTAAGACATTCTTAGGGCTCTTACACATTGGGCGTTTTTTTTTACCTGCGCTCCCCTGCGTTCCGTTTTGTTGCGTTCTGCCACAGGGGAGCGCAGGAGTAGACACACTCAATTCTTTTGAAGGGGGCTGTACTCACACAGACCCATGTAAGCACCAAACACAGGTAAAATGCAGCATGTTGTGTCAACCTGCTTTTGGCACCTACATGCGTCCGAGTGAGAACAGACACATTGAAAAGAATCAAGTGTGTCTACTCCTGCGCTTCCCTGTGGCTGAACAAAACAGAACACAGGGGAGCACAGGTAAAAACGCCCATGTGTAAGAGCCCTAAGTGTGATACATTCCTTTGTGATACATTTCTGTGTAAGCAGGGCAAAAAACTCTTAAACCCTCAACTCGCTCACAAATAATATAGGTTTATGTAAACACACAAGTCTTTTGCTCCCACACTTCTTCCTGTTACAGTTAGAGCCGCAGTATTTCTGGTCAGGTGATCTCTGAGGCAGCACACAGACCACCGCAAAATGGGGGTTTAAGGTAAAAGATGTAACAGGGCAATATTTAATGATTGTATAGTCTTTTATTATTTACTTTTTATATTATACTTTTGGTGGGATTCTTAATTAGGCCACTTAATTTGATAAAATTCTGTTGGTTAAGTATTAATTCTGGGGGTCAGTGTTGGACTGGCCCACCAGAAAACCAGGAAAACTCCTGGTGAGCCAAGGTGTCAGTGGGCCCTCTTGCTACTAATCTATTTCATTGTCATTCCCTATTTCTTTATGGGAAAAAATGCTTGGTAAATACTGTAGATATAAAGGACTTTGAGAATAAAGAGGCTGAGTAAGTAGAGGAGGAATAAGAATTTCAAAAGTGGGCCCACAGTCTAAGGTTTTCTGGTGGGGCCTTGGCATCCCAGTCCGACACTGCTGTGGGTATAGTTTTCCTTTAAGAGTTAAGATTTAGAGGACAGCAGGTCTCCTGCTGAAACATTACTGCAAACCTTGGCCTTTATTACGAATGATCAATATGCAAAACTGCCTTCTGCACTCAGGTTATTATGCCTGTATTCACTTTGGTTTACTAATCAACAGCGGCACAACCAATGGGCCCTAGAGCAAATGTATTTCATCCCCCCGACAATCACAACTCCTGGGCCACTGATACTTCCAGCACTTGCTCCCCCTAATCTCTGCCACTTTATATTGCAGTTTTCTTCAACTTCTAGATCCTTAAGGACACAATCTGGTGCCATCTATCAATGCTTTAAAAATGCCCAAAGTTAGTAGTATGCCCTGTAAAAGACTTCAACTCAATATATTCCAGGGGAAAAGTTATATGCAGCACAATGCAGCACTAGTGATGGTTCATGTATCTTAATAATATTGTACTAATAATACTGTACTAACTAATAAAATTGTACTAATTCCTTGTTGTAAACTGGAATTTCTTGCTTTGCTTCATTTAACTACATAATAAATAACCTTTCCCTTTCCATATCCTCAACAACTAGAGCAAATTTATCCAGCTGGAGGCTATGGAGTTTCATATGTGTCCCTCTAAAAACGTTTATGACCCCCAGGCTTTCTTTATGATACAAGATGGTCAGTAAGATCTGGACACTAAGCCCTCCATACCAATAGTGGTCTTTATATATGAGTCAAAGGAAGTCACGTAAGGCAATTACGTACATATAGTTGCACAAGCAGCCTCAGCAATACATTCTACAGTGGTCTGAAACAACACTGCAAAATAGCAGCATTCGCAGATTTATATCTATCTCTGAGACAGATAGGTGTACTGTAAATATATTTCTAAAGAAGTCTTGTGGAATTCTTACAGGTTGGTTCCCATTCTTAAGAAGAAGGCTGGTGTTAAGCACGTGTAAGTGTAAAAATCAGTGTAAATCAGGAATTCTCCCAGAATCTTCCCTAACAGCCTTGGAATGTTTGGAACTGCTGCTCAACAGCAGCTGGAGGGCCACAGGAAAGATAACTCTACTAAAGGTATGGGAACTGTTATCCAGAATGCTCGGGACCTTGGGTTTTCCGGATTAACAGATCTTTCAATAATTTCGATCTTTAGAAAACCATGTAAATATTAAATTAAAAGATTAAGTACTGTTTTATTACTACAGAGAAAAAGGAAAACATTAAAAATTTGGAGATGGCCTTTTCATAATTCGGAGCTTTCTGGAAACTGATTTCCCAAATAATAAATCCCATACCTGTACACTGTTTTATATTTTTTTGTATCAACATTCTTTTCCAAAGAGTACATTTGATTCTGGGGGTGTAGGGCAAATGCCCTTTCATAGCAATCACCTGAGTATGTTTTATTAGTTCCTTTAAAAGTAAGATTGATAATTAATGCAGATTGGATTTTATATTTTCACATAAAGGGGGGCAGGCCTGTGTATGAAGTTGAGTGGAGCTGCACAGTGGCTCCTACTGCTGAGGGAACAGCGAACTGTACAGATGTATTACGTCTATAAATAACATGGCCACCAATGAGAGAGAATGTCTCCCTCTATTTCTAGTTGGTGGGCTACTTTGCAAGAAGCCTAGGCATCAAATGTCCCCATTTCATTTTATTATGCTATTTATTTGCAACTTTGCTATTGCTTTGGTAAGTACGCTATCTGTTTTCCTTTTTCTTTCCATTTCTGTTGTCTCGTTACCAATTCTCCAAGACCTCCGTGCACACTGTAACATCACCCTTTTCCTGTTCCTCCATTTCTCTCTGTTTTCAACTCTCCCCTTGGGTCAGCATACAGTGGTACATTCCTGTGGCGTGAAACTCTGCATTTTCCTTTCAGTCTGAGTTGCCTGTTAGAGGGAATCCAGCTCCCTCCCTCTTCCCCCTCTTTCCTCTCTCTCCCCTCCCTGTCAGTTAAATGCAGGCAGCCAGCTCTCTATGAACCCTGCCAGAACCCCCTTTGGGTGCAGTAACCTCCATATGACCCAGCCCTGTGTCAGTCCTTGCTTCTCTGCCTGCTCACAATTTTCCAAGGCATTGATACTATTACATGCCTGCCCTCGATCTCCCAAACTCAGCCCCTCTACTTTCAGCTCCCTTTCTGCTCCCCCTTCTCATTCCCTGGCTTAATTTTTTGGTACATTCTCTTTATTGCTTCATCGTGCCATGTACCTTCTCTGATTTTCTCAATCACTTGAGCTGTCAGGGAACAAACTTGTTTGCCTTTTTATTTTCCTCTTGTTTCATTCTGTCATTTCCTGCATTTTTGTGTCCCACATCAGGCTACACCTCTCTCCTTCTCTCCCTCCTCAATACCTTTATTGAAAGCAAATTATACCAAATATGCTTATTGGATACTCAACATGAGCGTGTGCATATTACTTAGTGATAGATACTACTTTCCCATCTGCTAAATACCAATATATGCAAAGGTAAAACATATAATTCCTCTGCATGTGTCACAATGATGGTTTAAAGGGCAAGGAAAGTCTAAAATGGAATAAGGGTAGAAATGGTGTATTTTGTATACTAAACATAAACATGAACTTACTGCACCACAAGCCTAATCAAACAAATGATTTATGCTTTCAAAGTTGGCCACAGGGGGCTGTCATCTTGTAACTTTGTTATACATCTTTGCAAGACTAGACTACATACACATGCTCAGTGTGGTCTGGGCTACTTAGGGATAGTCCTACATGATCAAAAAACAAAGCTGCTTGAGTTCTGCATGGCTGGTAAGTAAGGCAGGGGCTCCCCCTGCTGTTCATAAGTATGATTGTTTCCCTGCCAGAAGTTAGGGACCGTCTGACAATTCCTATCCACAGCACTAAATGAAGGGAGCATTTCACTGCATACAGTCAGGTTTCTTATAAAAACAGTAGACATTGTTTAATTGAAGTATATTGGAGATAGATTTCTTTTTCATTAAAGAAAGTAAAAATGGGATTTTATTTCTTTGCCTTTCCTTGCCCTTTAAGGCAAGGGTAGGTGTTATTTAATTAAACTCGAGATTGGTGGGCTGCAATTTAAAAGTTCTAACTTTCAACATTCTCTTTCTACACTTTCTTGTAATCCTCTGTTTACTCATGGGACGCTCTATTGTTTTTCTTATTTTCCCCCCTCTGCAAACCTATCCACGCTCCCCAGTCTCTGCTCCTAGATCTTTTTCCGCCTCTTGAACTTAGCTTTCTCTCACTTTTCTCACCTTTCCTCTCTCCTAGCATATGTTTCTCATCTCACCCTGTTCTTCTGCTAAATCTGCTTTTGATCGACAGCAGGGACTATGCAGATAAAATGAAAGGGACTTGATATTTAAAGCCAATTTGGATACCATAAGCAGCCTAATTATGAGGGAAAGTTTAAAAAGCAATTGAGGCTTGATTAGAGTTATTTGTGTGGAAAAAAGAACAGTAACAAGAGAAAGAAAGAGTTTGCTAGAACATTATACAATATGAATAAAATAGTTCTCCATTGAAGATCTGCTAGTCTCTCCACCCATGTTTTAGGCTGGAGCACCGGTCCCCTAACTGTGGTGCTGGTTCCTCTAGAGCAGGGATCCCCAACCTTTTGAGGTCGTAAGTAACATTCAGAAGAAAAATTAGTTGGAGAGCAAAACTAGCATGAAAAATGTTCTTGGGGTGCCAAATAAGTGCTGTAATTGGTCCTTTGGTAGCCCCTATGCGGATTCACAACCTGTATGGAGGCTATGATTAACAGTAGACCTGGTTCTTATACAACCAAAACTTTCCTCCAAGTCTGGAAATCAAAACTAAACTCCTGCATTGAGGCCACTGGGAGCAACATCCAAGTGGTTGGGGAGCAACATCTAAGTGGTTTGAGAGCAACATGTTGCTCACAAGCTACTGATTGGGGATCACTGCTCTAGAGTAGCAACTGGTTTGAGGAGAAAGTCTATTTGCTTTTTTGTATTGTTGTTTGTAATGTTAATATACCTTGTTATGAGCTAAGGGGGCCCTCAACAAAGGTAAACATCCAAGGGGGGCTTCAACCGAAAAAGTCCAAAATGCAACAGGGAAAAAGAGACTTTACACACCATGTTGTGACTCTACAGACTTAGCACCTGTTAAGTGGGTGGGGTAATCAGGCTAAAGAAAAAATTGCTGATGCTATTGTTACTGGAAATGTGTAATGGGCTTTAGAGGCAATAAACTGCTAGTTTTATGATTCTTTAGTGTTGCTGTGAAGTTCCACTCAGTGATATTCATGCATGTGTGTGATAAAACTTGAATGTGTACCATGTTCTATTCCATAGATTCAGAAACTGGGAATGGACCCTACAAACCCAGACTAAAGGACAAATAAGGTGTCATTTGAGAGCAATTGCTTTTTTTAGGGCATTATGAAAACATATGCTTCGCTTCAGCTTTGAGAAGTAGAGGCAACTTAGGGCTACTTTGCTAAGGGACACATATATTTTCCCACCAGCAATTTACATTATTGCCAGTGGGAGAGCATTTGGAAGTGTTCAGTCACTAGAAGAGATTTATCACTTGGTGACTAATTTCCTCATCTATCACTGCCCTTACAGTCTTGAGATTGACTATTATGACGGGGCATGTTTACTAAGATTGGAGATAAATATCTGGAGAGATTTCTGGAGATGTTGCCCATGGCAACCAATCAGATCTTTGCTAACTTATAGGTGGCTGTTTAAATCTAATTGCTGATTGGTTGCTATGGGCAACATCTCCAGAAATCTCTCCAGATATTTATCTCCAATCTTAGTAAACATGCCATTTAATGATATCTAGAACCTCGTTATGAGAAAGTGAGGGACCCTACAAATGTTTGACCACAGTGGGGTGCCAGAACTAAAAAACTAAGGCTCTGTTCTACACTGAGGAATTGCTCACACTTTGTGAAACTTCCCTTTTGCGTCCAATCCCTGTTGGGAAATCCCTGGGCAATATCAGCCTCGAGGAGACAATGTCCTTCAGTAACTACTATTTCATAAGCATGTTTCCAATAAGCATAAAATAATTTTCCTTTGTGGCCATTATATTTTTAGCCAAATTTTCTCAATCACAAATGTGAAGATGTTACCCACAGCAGTGAACCTTTTTCTATATCTGATCTGTATTTAATACAGTCCCGTAGTTTCCTCCGATAAAAGTGCAGTTGCCGGTAACGTCTGTAAGAGTCGTGAGCACCATGTGTAAGACAAAACTATAGCCATAAGACACTCCCAGTGCACACAGACACAAGTTTAACGTATTGCTACTTTTATTTGAAACAAAGCAGTCATTCCTAATGCTGCACACTATCAACTCCAACTGATTTATGGTAGTGATTAGCCATGATCAGACAAAACCATAATATTATTTTACATGAATATTGTAATACAAATAGAAAATAATGTTAGTATCCTATCAAACATTTCGTAATGCCAAAAGTGGCAGTTATATAGTATATAATGTATTAATATATAATAACAGAGTTTGAACATACTTGTATTGGACATATTTTCAGTATTTTGTAATAATTATGAGATGTCTGTGCTTACAGTACAGAGCAAAGAAATTCAAGAACTTTAATTTTCCCACACCTTGGTTCCTCACAGTAGTTGTAGGCAGTGATGTAACTACATGGCACAGAGCATCCCCTGCAAAAATATTTGTAGAGAAAGGTGTGCAAGATTACCCCTAATACACCCACCTTCCCAATCTCATTCCCTTCTGCCCACCAGCTCTCAGGTAGAAAAGCGGCTTAGGGGCTTTCTATACAACCTTAGAGGAAACCCCCCACTTGATCATGGTGATAATGTAGAGTGCTTCCTCTACATTTATGACACTTATTGAAGGAGAAGGCACAGTTAAAGGGATTCTGTCATGGGAAAACATGTTTTTTTTTCAAAATGCTTCAGTTAATAGTGTTGCTCCAGCAGAATTCTGTACTGAAATCAGTTTCTCAAAATTGAAAACATATTTTTTATATTTAATTTTGAAATCTGACATGGGGCTAGACATATTGAAAGTTTCCCAGCTGCCCCCAGTCACGTGACTTGTGCTCTGATAAACTTCAGTCACTCTTTACTGCTGTACTGCTGTTGGAGTGATATCACCCCCCTCATAGCTGCCTAACAACAGATCAATGGGAAGGCAACCAGATAACAGCTCCCTAAAATAAGATAACAACTTCCAGATAGATATAAGGATATCACTCAAAAGTAAAATCCAGGTCCCACATTCAGTTACATTTAGTAGGAGAAACAACAGCCTGTCATAAAGCAGTTCCATCCAAAAGTGCTGATTCTTTCTGAAAGCACATGACCAGGCAAAATGACTAGTGATGGGCGAATCTACCCCATTTCGCTTTGCCAAAAAATTCGCAAAACGAGTCGCGGCACGTTTTTGACGTGCGTCGCATCAACTTTGTCGCATTGTTTTCGATGCGTGTCGCGTCGTTTTCGTTGCTTCGCGTCAAAAACGACGCGTGACTCGTTTTTTTCAGCGAATTTTCGTCAGACGAATTTTCGTTGGCATTTTGCGAATTTATTCGCCAGCAGGGAATTGCGGGAATTCGCTGCAAATTCGCCCCTGGCGAATAAATTCGCCCATCACTAAAAATGACCTGAGATGGCCAATATTACAACTAAAAAAATACACTTGCTAATTCAGGAATTACATTTTATATGGCAGAGTGAATTATTTGCAGTGTAAACAGTGTCATTTAGAAATAAAAATAGTGACACCATAAAAATCATGACAGAATCCCTAAGGCAAAAGGCACAATAAGCTGTTAGGCCACCACTTTTTAAGTTGTTCCATGCCGATTCCTGGTGTTACGGCCCTATGTGTTATATGTGCTCTAAAAAACATGACAGACAGAATGGCCAATATTGGGTTTTTTGTGCCATTGCCCTAAAACCCCTATATAATGAGCTCCTCTTTATCTGTAAACCTGAGACAACAATTGAGAAATAGAGGTATGTGTTTAAACAGAGGTAATTATCTTTATGCAAAAAAACTCTTCAATTACAGGAGAAGGGAAAGGACAGCAGTAAGGTTAAAAAAAAGTATTGGTGCTTTATAATAATAAAAACACAGAGGATATTACTACACCCTACCTAAAGTGAATGCACAGCACTAAAGCACAATGAATTGGCCAATGTATGCCACATGCATCGTAACCACCCTGAAAAGCAGAAGTGGTGCTACGCCCAAGGAATGACGTGCCCTCACTAGTTCCACTTCATCTCTCCAGTCACACACATGGAACCAGTTAGAGTCTGGAGAAGGCTTTTTGGCACCTTGGGGTGAAATCTCTTGCAGAGGAAAAAAAAAAAAATCATTAGCATCTGGAAGGAATTTTGAATCTGATGTGTCGTGACAGTGTGTGTATAGGGGAGTGAATAGCTGTGGCTTGCATCAAAGCAAGCGACAGTTAGAGATGCCAAGCCGGGACATATTACGTTTGAGACAAAAGCTGAGAATATGGCCTTAAATCAGAAAATCTTAAATGACTTTCTTTTGTACAAAGGGACGTGCGCACAATCTCTAGTCAGTATTTTATATATTTATAATGTTAGCAGCCTAGAATGCTTTGATTGCTCTGTCAATCCCATGCATACAAGTTATATTTTCTACGTGTTTACACAGACAAAGAGTAACTGGCACAAGGCTAGGAAATCTAAAAGCTGGCAGTTGCATGACGGCATGCTGGCGGAGGCTGAAAGGAGCTCCAGTAGAAGACAGGCCTCAGTGATCCCAGATACACTGGCATTCAGACATATACAACTGTCACTTTCAATAACATGAAGTTGCTGCCCCAAAAAACTGAATGACAGGGATGAAGAGGTTAAGGAAGTGGCATGCCAAAGGACCAGTAATTGTTCGCAGAAATGAGGAGAAAAAAGTCTGAGCTATGAGTAAAGGTGAGAACCCAGATTTTATTTTCCCCTCCTGCAGCAAACACCGAGGCCATTACGGACACGTTCTTGGCCAGCTTAAGTTTTGGGGCAAGATTTACTATATGTATGTCATGTATATAATGAATGACCACTCCCAGCATCCTTAGCTAGGCAGAACTAGCTTGCAACGGCTGGAAAGCCAGTTATATTTCGCATGCCTGATTTAGTAGGCACTGAAGCATTCATTTTAAACCAAGTAACACCATGGGATTTGCTTCGTCCTTCAGACTACGTATTTCTGAAGAGAATGTTAACAGACTGTCTCTCCACACGCCCAGTGCAGAGTGAGAAAGAAAATACAGGTTTCCTGTTCTAAACAAATCCATATTGGCCTGGGACTAAGCTATCTCGTGTGCTTCTTCACTTGCCCTCTCACTGACTCTCAGTCTCTGTTCTCAATAAAACCATCACACATTTCTTTTGTCATTTGCATTTTATATACAGGCATGGGACATGGTATGCGGAATGCTCAGGACCTTGGCTTTTCCGGATTATGGATCTTTCTGTAATTTGGATTTGGATTATTTGGATAAAATTGAGTCCCGTAATTCAGAGCTTTCTGGATAAAGGGTCTTGGGATAACAGATACCCTACTTGTACACATAAATAGTTCTATGCAGGGTTTTGCAGGGCCAGATTGGGGGTCCACAGAGCCCCTGGCCAAGGGTGGCAAAAATTTAGGGGTGGCATACTGCCTATTAGCCAGTAGCCATTTCTGAACTGGGGGGGGGGCAGTAGTAGTGGGACAGAGTAGCTACAAGTAGGAGGGGAGTTAATGTGCAGATTATGGAAATAGCAGTGGTGAGAGCAGGTACACCATCCTAGGGTCACACAATGTAAAAGGCTGATGCCACACAGGGCTAATCTTGGCCAAGAATCAGCCCCTACACTTGCTTTAGCCTTTTTCCTTGCCTGCACCTGGAATCATTGTGTTGGAGTCTATGGTTCTGGGTGTAGGCAAAGAAGAAGGCTGATGCCAGCATAGGGGTTGATTTTTTGTCTGAGTATATTCGCTGGCTGAGTTTGAGTTGAGTTTGGCATCAGCCTAAATTAATTTTCTTAAAATACCATTATTTCCTCTAACTGTTCCTATTTTTGTTTTGTAAAGCACCCTGCTAATTAATCTTATATATGTATATAAGGTGTCACAAGGTTGTAGCGGTCTTAAGAGCAGAAACATTGAGTCTTTCAAACAGGATCTATGACTTTTGTGACTTAATGCTCTGATATAAATATAGTTACTCCCCATGCTCTAAACTCTGCACTCTGCCTCTATCTGTCCCAACATATAAAAACACAGAAAGTGATGTAAACAACATAAGGAAGAAGCATGGGCATAAAAGATTTTTACTGATAATCACTGAAATAAGAGCTATTTGGGGGGGGGGGGGCATCGCTTCCCTTTACCTATGGCTTTGATTTTAATGGATATCAAAAAAGAGTAATTGCTGTTTACTGCAACTTCCTACATATGTTTTGCACATCTACCTTCTGTGTTATGAATGATAATATTTGGAAAAGAATGGACACTCCAGGATTTTGATTAATTAAGCCATTTCAGAAGAGCTATTTTCTTATACCAAGTCTAGAAGACATACTCTGCAGGCTTTTCAGCCAAAGAATCAGTGAAGAACCAGTAAAGACAAATTTCAGCCAGGAAATACACATCTGAGCATGAGGGCAATTAGATTTTGCTGTCGGGAGTAGGAACTTGCCTAAATATAATACAGTTAATAATAAAACAGTACCCAGTACTGGTCCAAGATATGATTAATCCTTATTGGAGGCAAAACAATCCTACATTTTTTTTTTTAATGTTCAAATAATTTTCTAGACTTAAGGTATGAAGATGCAAATTATGAAAAGATACATTAGTATTATTATGTATTTTTAGAGCGCCAACATATTGCACAGAAACCCCCAGGTCCCAAGCATTTTGTATATCAGGTCCTTTACCTGTATGATCTTTCAATCTCCTTTATAGTCTCACCTATTCTAACCTGTTTGCTGTTGTTCATGACAGCACACAAATTATCAGGGAGAAATGTTTTTTCTACAAATTTCTTACTTTAAGTGCAAAGTGCATTAATTACAGTACCCACACAGATATTTGTTTTATTAGACTATAATATAATTACCCCACTGCCTGGCAGAAGCTTGTGCTGGTAGGCAACTTACATGCAGAAACACATCAGTTAGGCTCTGAGGACGGCTGCTATCAAACACCCCATGTGCCATTGCCCCTAAATTTAAAGAAATAAATCCTCTCTCTGGAATGCAAAGACGTTGCCGTTTATATTGGCCTGTGACAATTTCCTACGAATGCTGAGCCAGTTCTAGGTCTCGCTGACAGATTCACTAGATGTAAATTATGTAACAGTAATGCTTGTTCCCTCCTGACTTGCCAGATGAAGAAGAGATCCTCACATGTCTCTACTTCTACGTCTACAGTACCTCAACAACATCAGCAAATGTAATAATTTTCATATTTACTTTGAATACAATTATAGACTACAAGCTTGACTCAACAAGGAAATAGGGCCTGTGCCACTTTAAAGCATCAAATATGCACTCTCTGCAAGGAGTTAGTGTGTTTTGCCTTTGTCTGTGCATGTTTTCACTGGGTGCTCCTGTTTCTTCTCACACTACAAAAATAGGCAGGCTAATTGATTCCTGATAAAATCTATTGTAGACTGTTGCAAAATAAGATGGTGTTTTTCTAGCTATATTTCTAGTTAGATTGTAAGCTTTTCAACAAGGACTGTTGTAAATTATGAACCAAGAAGCAAATGTGAGGCAGGTCTAGGGTTGGACTATTCAAACTAGGAAATTACTGCCAGCCAGTATGGGGTGCATGCATTGAACAACATTATAGCACAGACAAAACCTAAAGTCTATGCTTTAGTATTTAGGAGTATTGAATTAATCAATAAAAAACAAGATGATCCCTCACAACATTTTGGAAGTTGATTGGTTAGCCCAGAAAAAAAAATTGCTGATTGCATCAAGAGATCATACTTTGTGCTGTGGACACATCATGCACTTTTAAGTGGTGTTTCAGAAAAAACGTGTGGTGTGTATAGACAGCGAACCATTGCAATTGCGCACACTGATGCAAGACAATTATGCAGTTCACAGAGCAATTGACTGGACCAATTGATAAGTTCAGGATTCCCTTAAAGGGAAAATGTTTTTTTAAACACATCAGTTAATAATGCTGCTCCAGTAGACTTCTGCACTGAAATCCAATTTTCAAAACAGCAAACAGGTTTTTTTATATTCAATTTTGAAATCTTACATGGGGCTAGCCATTTTGTCAATTTCCCAGCTGCCCCGGTCAGGTTTCTTGTGCCAGCACTTTAGGAGGGAACTGCTTTCTGGCAGGCTGTTGTTTTTCCTTCTCAATGTAACTGAATAGTACGTAGTGGGACATGGGTTTTACTATTGAGTGCTGGTCTTAGATCTACCAGGCAGCTGTTATCTTGTGTTAGGGAGCTGTTATCTGGTTACATTCTCTGGTTTTGTTGTTAGGCTGCTGGGTGGGGGAAAGGGAGGGGGTGCTCTCACTCCAACTTGCAGTACAGCAGTAAAGAGTGATTGGGGCAGCTGGGAAATTGACAATATGTCTAGCCCCATGTCAGATTTTAAAATGAAATATAAAAAAATCTGTTTGCTCTTTGGAGAAATGGATTTCAATGCAGAATTCTTCTGGAACAGCACTATTAACTGATGCATTGTGAAAATTTTTTTTTCCCATGACAGGATCCCTTTAATGTCTTGTGTCCATGGAAGCAATGGATTTGTGGCATGTGAACTGGATGCTAATGCTGTTATTATGGCTTTAAAAATGAGCGTTAGTCTTGGAGATCTCTCCCATACAAAATCTACAGATTGGGGAGGATAAGTCTGTAAGACAGAGGTACCAAAAAATATGATGAGAGTTAATTAGTTAGGACCAGTGTTGGACTGGCCCACAGGGATACCAGGAAAACTACCGGTGGGCCCAGGTGTCAGTGGGCCCTCTTGTTTCTAACAATTTGGCTTATTTCATGTTAATTCCCTATTTCTTTATGTGGAAAAAGAGGCTTAATAATGGAAGAATAGAGTATAGTAAGTAGAGCTAAAAGAATATGAGAATAAAGAGGTTAAGTGAGGAGAGAAGGAATAATAGTTTGGAAAGTTGGGCCCCTGGTCAAAGGTTTTCTGGTGGGCCCCTGGTCTAAGGTTTTCTGTTGGGCCCCTGATCTAAGGTTTTCTGTTGGGCCCCTGGTCTAAGGTTTTCTGGTGGGCCCCTGGCATCCCAGTCCGACACTGGTTAGGACAATCATATAGGGTTTACCTTGACTTGACATGGTGGCTTAGAAACTTTATGATAATTAACTTTTAACTGACACCTCTGTTTTTAAAAATTAAACATAATAATTTACTATTTTTTGGGAAATAGAATGTATGTTAATGGATGGGTAAAACAGAGGGCACTTTCAAAGACCACTGATCTGTTGAGCTGCCTTCTGCTACCTCATCTTTCCTCAAGAAGTCCTATTTGTATGTGATGTGCTTATCCAGACTCCACAGACCTCTTAAATAAAGGTTAGGTTACATACCAAAATTTCTATATGTTCAAAATATATAAGCTACAAATGCTGGAACTTTCATATTAAAAGGAAAACCTCTCCAAGAGGCTGCTGTATGAGCAAGCCTGAGATGAAAATTACCGGTGGTCATTTGCAGAAGAACGGTGCTTGCAACTCCAAATCCACTTTCTTCATAAAACACACTACTTACCAGAAAAGATGACAAATATTTTTGTTGAAATACTATTTGCCTATGAGAACATGACATGTTTTTGCAAATAGGTATGTAAACCAGAAGGCATTGTAGCCACACATGTACAGTAATTATATTTATCTCATAAACGTTGGTGAGAGAAGTCTGACCATGCTAAATATCACAGGAGATATAGTGTAAAGGCCATTTGTTTTCAGTACAATATTCTCTCTTTGTATCTGATATTAGAACATTTTAATTCCGCTTTATAAAAGAAAAATGGACTTTTAGTTGGCGCCCAGACTGTAGTGAAACATTCATAGAAACAGTTAAATAATGTATTATCCTGTGTTGCTGTGTCAAAAACAATACTTCCATGGGTCAAACATGGAATTCCTCAACCAGGAATAAGGAGATCTGACCACAAATAGATGTTTACCAACAAGGACTAATGTATTTGTTCATCTTCCTAATAAATATGTTTTGGTGAAGCTGTTAAAAAGAGGCAATATACTGTACATGATCTATACTATATGGATATGTTTCACTTCAGGGTTAGCTAGAGCCATAATATGCCCTAAGAGGGCAACGGGCCAAACAATGTGCTTGGAATCAACTCTTGGCAGAAGGACACATAACTGAACTACATAATTCAAAGTTCATCAAAATATTTTGAAATACATTTGCTAGGGTGTGAATGAGGAAAAAAAGATGAAGACTGGAGCCTATGGGGAGCTTCCCATGCCTTTACTAATGCCATTCCCTTAAAGTCAAGAAAAGAACTGCTCAAACTCACATTGCAACCCAAATTGTATTCTTTCAACCGTTAAACATAATGCATGATATAGGCAATCTATTATGATTTTTATGATAAGGCACAGAGTATGATTTGGCACAGTAGACTAACTGTATGGTCATGGGATAAAAGGTCACTTTCAATGATCAGGAGCACTCAACAGTGAAGCCATTCTTTACATAAAATGGTCATTAAGTCTAAAAACATAATTAATGCTGCCAAACAGAGTGATTCATGAACACCATTATGATGTCAAGAACAATCAAGAGTATCTTCAACCCCCAGATCTCAAAAATATCACAGAACATGAAGTGGAAGTGCAAATGTATTCATTGCTATCAATAACCAAGAACATCAAGACTCAAATAAACACCATAAAAAAAAATGATGGTACTGGTACTTTAACCCTTGTTATTAACACAGTAAATGTTGTATCTCAAAGTAAAAATTACTCCTTTCAATATCCTTTCAGTACTTGAAGAAAATGTTACTTTAACACATTTCCCTCATTTTACATTTTCCTGGATCTTACATAATTTGTTCCTGGTCCCCTGAAAAATTTAAAAAGGGGTTCTACTGTACTTTCCAACAATACCCTTTAAAAAGTGGTAGTCGACTAAAGAACACCTGATATTGGCTTCAAAAATGGTTGGTCTCTGATAAATGCATTTTTTTTAAGGGAAAGCCTGAAAAATCTTACCAATGTAAGAAATGTATATATTATTCAATATTTATACATGTATCTTCATGAATAAACTGTGCTATAAACTAGCCAAGTACATACTTAATCAGTAAAATGTAATAAATTGTCAGAAGGATTTAATACACGATACCATTCTACTAACAAGCAACAAACCAGACTTCATGTATATATATAAATACACTGCAAGGTAAAATACATATGCGCACAAAGGAAACTCAGTAGTGGAATAATGCAAATGGAATGTGACTATAAACAGCTTATATTAAGAAAAGATATATGACTGTCCACACAAAAAGATATAAATAAACAAAAGGAAGTTATGATAGTAATCATAACAGTATGCAATGTCCACAATAACTTTAGTTCTAAAAGGAGTCTAATGCATGAGCAGAAAATCCATTTCACCTTTGTTTTATTAAGATCTGCCAATCTGTCATCACCTCTGGGTTTCTGGAAGCCCCTCTCAAGGAAGAACATGGATGAATTACATGAACTACAGTCCATAAGTTGCTTACCGGTGTCTTAAAAGGTGAAATAACTAAAAACAGCATGTTTTAGGACACCCCACCCAAAAACTGCACATCAGTCATGACCGTATGGTCCTTCAAAATCCTAATATACTGAACAGCCTGCTATACCTATTATTACATACTTGCTCTCAGTATTCTTAATATTGTATCGTTTGAACTACATATTGAACTCTATTGAGTATTGATGGGAGCATATAGACCAACAATTTATGTTTAAAAATTAAGAATGAACAAGTTCTCTTTAAGTGACTGCATATGATGCACATTTTCTACGGCACTGAAAACATTGGTTATTGTGACCTAGGGGTCCATGACATGACTTACAGGCAATTTCTGATTCTTCCCCTTCGTCTATTGTAACCTTTCTCATATACTGAATCAATTACAGGTTCTGTATAGATAATGGGATGCTTCTTCTGGAATGTCAGCTGCATTTGTCCAAATTGTCATCATCCAGAAATGTAGGATCTTTACCCATCTCATTAGTTGAGAAAAGATTTCAGCCAGCCATTTATCTGATTGCTTAGACACTAAATAAAATCCCAAAGGAAACTGAATGTATGTATATGGGAAGCTTCTTCTAAAATGTCCAAATTGTGATCAGCCACTTGGCCACTACATAAAAAGTGTCATAAAGGAAAATGAATCTGTAAAAGAATTTACTGGCTTTCATATAGTTGTGCCAAAAGTTATGGTGCTACTTACTGTATATACAAGATGGAAAAGGGACCAATTTATAGTTTTATTCGTATTTGTTATTGCCTGTACACCCATACTTTCTCTGGTCTCTGGAAATCACCCAGAGTACCATTAGCCTTACTTGCAATATAAACACTGCATTCATAAGGACAAAGCAAATAAAATGACTACGCATTACCTGAAACAACTCCAATTTGGCAGAATATCGTGGCATGATCATACCATCGATCTCTGAGATTAGACAAATTAGAAAGCTTCTGTCATGTCCCTACCCATACACAATGTCTGTAGGAGTATGACATTTTTTTTCTGTCATTGGACACGTTAGAAAATGTTGTTTATATACCTTTGATCATACAAGAATGCCTGTACATACCTGTAACTGCCAATATTATCATAATAAAAGTACAGTTTTTTTTCCAGATGATGAGTGCTGAACTGGAAATCTGACTGCTTTTAGTCTTTGTTTCAAAGATGTGTGCCTGTGGAACAACAATACTACACTGCCCATAAATTTGTAATGGATAGAATGAAGAATGCAACCACTTGAGCTATGTTAGTTATTTGCAGGTAAAGGCATTAGGTAAATTATTTATTTCTTGTAAATTCAAACACCATATTTTTAGTTACTTGAGTGCATAGACTGCCTTTTACTACCTCGAAATTGCCATTCATAAAATTCCCCTTTCATCAGTGGGTAAATGCCTACATCCTTCATGATGTACAGTGGGAACAGCTGTGTCAATGCCACAAGTCAACAGTTGTAGCTTCCTCCAATAAAGCCAATGGCACAAGGATGTGAGTTGTACAGAAAGAGTAACTATAAAAGGAACAAAAGAGTCACCATTAACAGCTTTACTACAAACAATAACTAAGGGCTGCCTAGTATCCAACTAATGTCACTATAATCACACTAATGTCACACAAATGTTAATCCAGTACCCAGAAAACACAGAAAATAATGAATGAAGTAATACACTGTACATGTCTTGGTGTTACACATACAGAAGTTCATTCATTAATATAATATTTCAAAAGTTCACTATTTCAAAATGGAAATATTTTGAAGCAAATATTCCCGGGATGTTCAAGATAATATGTGGCCATATTGTACCCTGTCTTCCATGCTAAATGAATTGCTGCCAAACTGGAAGTGAATGAGCACTATGGGGCAAGCTCCTAAGTGAACCTGAACTTGTGACAGGGTCAGTAATAAATAAAATACAATACTGAGTTTCCCAGACGCCTACTTAAAGAAGAACTAAAGAAGTAGCTAGAAGTGTTAAGCATTATGTGCTGGGCTTCTACACCAGCCCCAGGCAACCACAGCCTTTTAGCAGGGATGATCTGTGTCTCCAAAGATGCCCCAATAACTCCCCATCTTCTTTTCTGCTGATTCACTGATTCACATGCTCTGTGCTGCTGTCACTTACTGAGCTTAGGGACCCACTCACAATATACAGTACACCAGGACTGGACTGAGAATCAAAATAGGCCCTGGCATTTCAGGTACACAGAGGCCCAATCAGCTCACATAGAGGCCCAAACAGTCCCCACCAGCCCACTAAATACTGACTTTCTATGGGACCTTATAGCAGCCCATCTGGCATTTGCCCTACCCACATACTGCCAGTCCGGGCCTGCAGTACACATAGAATAGAAATGTCACAATATAAGGCTGATTAGTCACTATTACAGATAATTACTGCATGGCAGCACAGAAACCAGTGAAATTAGCATTACAATTTAATAATTAGCCCTGTAGCATCCGCTTATATTACAGGCCAACCTAATTTTCTCCTTATTAATTTGCAACAACTCCTAAGCTCAACAGCTGTTTAGAGCCCACTGAGTTTTGAATCATTGCTACTATTGACAAGCAGAAACTTTTGGCTGGTGCAATAAGTTCAGTATATAAAATATGGAATTTTAACCACATTCATTTTTAGGGTTAAGTTCTCCTTTAAGGTAAGAATTGGGATCAAGGCTAGGTATCTCTGAAGGCCTAGCCTGAAAACCCAATAGGCAAAGCTGGGCATACATGGTGAAAACCACTTATTTGTAGTGATGGCCCAATAAATTCGTAAACATGACAATTTACTGCACGCCCATTGACTTCAATGCAATAGGACAAAATAGATGCACCAGATGTCCAGTTTCGCAAATTTGGGAAATAGCATGTTGATGTTCATTTTATAGGCCTATGTAGACCCGACAGTAGTCACTTTTTTTAGCGATTGTGCAGGACCTCCAGTGAACCCCATACACAGGCTGATAAGCCAGTTTAAGTGTAGTGACACAGGGGCTGAAATCAGCCTGCTGAAATATGTAGGCTGAAAATCAGCCCCTATGCATGCAGTACACTTGCATAGGAAAACATGGTGTCGGCCCTGGGCAAACACGCTCAGCTGATTTTGTAGAAGAAATGCGAGACTTCACATTTTGTGCCAAAATCAGCCATGTGTGTTCCTGCAGGAGCCAACTTGATGCGAAACAGGGCTGATTTTCAGCATACAATGTGTATTTCAGCAGGCTGATTTCAGCCCCATGATGACAATACTTATTTTCTTCCTTAGATATGCTTGTGTACTGAACTACAAAAGGAAGCTTTAACACATCAAATCTAAAAGATCAAATCACTGGGATGATGTAACACTAGGCAACATTCCAAATGATTGAAACTAACAGACCGCTGCAATGCTGCCTATGCAAATTGGCATCTGCAGTATGTGATCTTATTTCCTGGCTTGGAGGCAAGTTTTGGTTGCATAAAACCAAGTATACTGCCAAACGGAGACTCCTGTAGGCTGCCAGTCCTTTACCACCCTCAGGGATTTTTTTCATCCTTGTGTTGTTCCACAATTCTTTTTACATTTGAATGTGGCTCAAGGATAAAAAAGGTTGGGGATCTCTATGCTCTATGACATGCCGGGCATCAATGTATATAAGAGTGCAAGAAAAGGTTTCTAAATGCAAGGCTATCAATGAAACTTTAGTAACCACAGAAAAGTGGAGACAACACATACATCAAATACAATGAAAACACATACAAAGTAATATATTAGCCAATAGTAAGGAGAAGTGTAATAGTAACCCTTAAATACAAATTATAACCATTCCTAGTTCAATGTCCTTTTATTAACACCACTTTATAACCTGACATTTGAGTCTCTACCGCCATCCTTACCAACATGTTTAATGTATTTTTCTGTAAGAACATGTGGACATGTGTATACTTTTCTATGTATTACTACTCGAGGAAACTTGAGTTTGCCAGTGAATACTGTATAAATATTAGAGTGGGTGAGCTAGAATGTAGAGATCAGTGGTCTGCCCATTACATCAGCATGTGAACTTTTACAGTTTCGGACACCTGTGCTGAGAAAAGGCCCAGACAGCCATAAATACAGGAAATGCTTTCTAAAGAGAGGCACTAAAGTAGCCTGGATTGGAGTCATAAAGATGTCTGATGTGGGAGGGAGGCTGTTAACCTCCAGGCTCCATTCTGCTGGTTTATAAGGTGGGGGCAATAGCTGGGGGGGCACAGCAGGAGGGAATTTCTATGAAGCCAAAAGAAAAAATGTTCTCCCTTGGCCAAATGGAGAAAGGGAAGAAATTCTTTAGGTCAGATGTGAGGTTCAAGGGGAAATGGGCAAGTCCAAGCAAGAGACAAAAAAAAGGACAGGCCATAAAAACAATGATCAAGGGGAATCTGCCATTCAGCACAGGCACAGCATGTAACTTAAGGGCCAGAGTAATAAAGAACAATGTCCACAGGGGATGAACTAGACTGAAATTGTTATTACATATGCGTTGCTGTTTCCACACACACAAATAGCGATACCATATATATCATCAATGAATCTAATTAATAGAATTTATGTTAAAATAGTTAAAAAACAAATACCCCCACTTTTAAACATGCAATAATATATAAAAATGTCCTGGGGGTAGCATGTGCAGGTACAGTAACTAGCACTCTAGTAGTCAAGGTTAGAGCTCCCACACAGTGCTTTGTAACCCTACACCAGCCCTATATTAGATGATAATTCCAGGGTTCACTGAGCTGGTGGGTACACGTTTGGTCTTGCTTTTGGAACAAAATCAATAACTCAACTAGTTGCACCCGGTGGACCAAGTGCAGGCTGGGCAGCTGACCCCCTCCCCCCCCCCCCAATTAAATTTTAGCTCCGGATTCCCTCCTGTGCAATAATCTGGAGGGACCAAGGGGGTGGACGCCCTGGTGTGAACCCCAGGTAGTTCAGCCACAAGACATAAGCTAGATCTACAACTGGTGTAGTCGAGCAGAGTTAAGGGCAATGCACAAAATCTGTGGCATATATATGCCAAATATGGGTGCCCAAGCTCAGAGTCACACTGGGGAGGTCAGGGCCGACAAGAGTTGCCATATCAGGGGCCCGCACCTCCCCACAAGCCCCCCACCACCCAGCTGGTGCACTTACCCCTGCCACAACCCTCACCGCCACTTCGAATCTACTGATATCTTCGGGGGTCTGGTGAGGAGGTCAGATAATCTATCCAACTCAACACAGCTAATCTATTCCAACCCTTCCCAAGCTGTTTAGGGTGGGTCTCCATGATACCCTTTAACAATTTATAATTTCTTCCTACAACAATGAATAATATCTACAACAATTATAATTAGAAATTAGTTCTAAATGCATTTTTGGGCTGTAAAAATGATTCCCTTGTGTAATTTTTGCTCCCCTGAGAAAAAAGGCTAAAGAAAACCCTTGTCCTAATTTATAACAATCTAGGGTCATGAAGGGCAGAAAGTCATTTAGGGTGAAGGGCGTGCTCAGTGTTTATGTAGCACAGTCTGACAGACAACTGGCGTGACTGATCCAGGACACGGAAGACTACTTCATGCTTGTCACATACACATTGAACTTGTGTTGTTTTAAATAGTACAATGTACTTGGAATCCGGTTTTTACAGTTTCCTCATCCGTCAGCAGTAAGATATATGCCATTATCTTAAATTACATAAATAAAATTGGCTAAGGGAAATTAACCTGTAAACTTCAGAGTGGAAGCCAGAGAAGGTTGTAAGTCGGTCATAGGTGATTCAATACACATCAGCTTTTGATGGAGCCCAATATTAGGCAAGCTGTTGTCCTTAATTTAATTATTTCACCCGGACTGTGAATTAATATAGCAGCCATGGAGTTATAAAAGCTTTGTAAGGAACAGATTTTCAGACTCTTTAGTGGTGGTGCAAGTTTTGGCTTGGCTTATCCTGTTTGCAGCTTAAACATGCTGTAACAATCAATTTACTTGAGTTCCAGAAATGAGTACACGCCAGAAAAGAATACACCCCAAAACTTACTTTTGCCGTTCAGTTTAGAGTCCCCCAATCCAAGATTCTGATGCCATGGTCCCACTCAAAATGCCATTATAAAGTTGATTGGCTTTAGACACTCATGTAAACAATACATATGCACCCCTTACTTAACCAATATAGGAAAATTAGAAGTCCCACCAGGGCATGCTATGACCTTCAATAACCTTGTGCCTTCAGTGACCATAGTCATGGGACCCCTCCATGATGACTTCTTATATTGCAGTTTAATGGCTTATAATCACATAAAAAACTACACACACCAGTTTAGTTATGTAAACTGCATGTGAAATAATTACATGGAACTGAAGTTCTACAGCATCCAGTATCTTATCTGTTGCTCAATAATAGCAACAGATACTGGATTCAAAAGATAAATTGGGGTCATGCGTTAGATGTTCACTTATACAAGTGACATGCACTGGCAAACAATCTGCAGATTATCGGCCTTTATATGGGGCCCTCCGATGGGCTACTCCGATCTCGAGTCGGCCAGATGTCGATTGGGCAGGATTAAAAATCCTGTCGGATCGCGGCCGCATCTGTCTGTTGATGCAGTCCCGCTATCCGACCGCCCGTATGCCCTGCATTGTGATCGGATCAGCCCGATATCACCCATCTCAAGGTGGGCATATCGGGGAGAGATCCGCTCGTTTGGCGACATCGCGAAATGAGCAGATCTCTCCCTTGGGGGTATTAGAGCTGTATGTGAAAACACCATGCATTAAGCAGTTATACACGTAACAGAAGCAACAGCGTCATCATAATATGGTTGAACGTTTCTATTATTGAAACTCAATCCATGAAAAGTTTTACAACTTAAAATATAATGCTCCTAAAACAGGGTTCCCCAACCTTTTTAACCCCTGAGCAATATTCAGAATTAAAAGAAGTTGGGGAGCAACATAAGCATGAAAAAATGTTCTTGGGGTGCCAAATAAGTGCTGTGATTGGCCATTTCGTAGCCCCTATGTGGATTGCCAACCTACATTGAGGCTCTATTTGGCAGTACACCTGTACACATTTACTAAAATTCCCCTAAAATCCCTCGAATCCCCTCGATATTCGATAAGCATTAGACTATCAAATGCTTATCGAATAGTTTCAGGCTTTAATTTCTTCGATATTCGATTTCTCTATGAAATCGTACGATCGGATACAGATCGTTCGATTTCACGAAAAATCTTACTTTTTCCTTCGAGCCTCTGAAAAATTTGTACGATTCAAACGATCGAGGCGTTCGATCGTATGAATGGTGAATACCATGAATACCAAAGGAGGTCTTTGCCAAAGAAGCCTATGGGGAGCAGGGTTCCCATAGGCTTCTATTGGTATTCGGTAGGTTCAATCTGGCGAAGTAGGCATTCGAAGGATCTTAAAATTTTAAATGTTTCAATCATCGAATGATTGAATATTCGATCATTCGATCTATTCAATAATTCGGTATTCGATGACTGAAGATGCCAAATTTGCATATTCGATCCTCCAAAAAAATCGTATGATCGGTATTCCATCGAACTTCTGACCCCTGGTTTTTATCCAACCAAAACTTGCCTCCAAGACTGGAATTCAAAAATAAGCATCTGCTTTGAGACCATCCAAGGAATTGGAGAGCAACATGTTACTCACGAGCTACTGGTTGGGGATCACTGTCCTAAAAGAAGAACACACACATTTATACTTTGGATGCAGAGTTATTAAGGTGGAGGTTGCACATTCAGCATAAAGACCTGAACAGAAAACTCAGTTGTTACCACTGTTGGAATTGATGTTACTTCTGCTCCTGATAATTGTGCACATGTAAAATTAATAAAACAAACAGTCAATATTATTACTGCATATCTGCACTCCAGCAAAACTGGCTAGCTCATACATTTAGAATGAACAGCATAATATCCAGCTATATGGAAGTAAAGAGTCCCATGTGAAAGAAACACTTTAATTATCTTTCTGCCCATTTTGCTTTCATATCTCCAGCATAGAAAAGTATGAAATCCACGACTGTCCCACAAAGTAAACTTTGAGCTGCCCATTGTGGACACATGCCCCATTGGGATAAGTGACATTTAAGGTGGTGTAAGTGGAAGAGGAATGTCAGAGCACAAGTGCACGAAAGCTATTTTACAATTACGTTTATTTCTTAAAATAAAATCACCTGCTAGAATGAGGTAAGCAGGCAGCCTGAAGCAATTACATTGAACAATGACTCGTCATTATTACATACAACACTTCAGGTTTAAAAAAATAATCTTTTAAACAGTATATGTTGACGTAAACTAGTCTGAATACATAAGGCAATATGTCAGATAATGTGTTAGCTCTTGTACTTTAGAAAACTTCATTTTAGTGCATGCAGATCTGCTTTCTCATTCTGACAAGGTTACCTTTAATGCAAGTTCTGTTTATGGAGTAAAATTATTTACTGCAACTCCCAGCATAATTAAGCAGAATGTCCCTGTGTGAAAGATAGACCTGTTGGTTTCATTGCCGCTTCCATTGCTGAAAGTTGTACTGAGTTGTACTGCATATGGAAAGTCCCCAGAGTAACGAAATATGCATTGACAATTAAAGTGAGTTGTTTCTTAAAAATGCAGAACAGTGCTCATGGATTATTTAGCTCAAGCTCACTTTGAGGTCCACCATTTGGTTTGGGCCCCCACTGGCTCATAACAAGGTTACAGACACATGAAAACCTCTATGTAGCATTAAGTCAAAGCTCTAAGAATGGCTAGACCAGTAAATAAGTGTTCACTCTAAAGATCACACTAATTGACTATTAGGATGGGCTTGTAGAAGCTGGGGCTGCTGCTTTCTAAGGCAGCAGGTCAAAGGGGGCTGCATTGCTAGTGCAATGAGAGCAATTAAAGTGCACCCGTCACCCCGAAAAAATATTCAAAATCATATTTTATCACATTAGTCAAGCAAAATGAACATTAATTACACTACATAAATTATTTTAATCTTGTTTTCTTCAGTCTGGGAATTCATAATTATAGCAAGCAGGCAGGAGCCATTGTGTGGACACTGTTATTAAGACAAGCCTTGTATCATCTCAGAATCTTGTTTGTACATCAGAATGGGGGACCCAATGTCTATCCCCATGTCCTGGCTACACAATTAAATGGGGAAATGGGGGAATGTGTGGGGAGCAGTGGCATCTAGGAAGTGCTGAATGGAAAGTGAAAGTAATTATCTGCCTAAGGCATAGAGGAGTGGCAGACAATATTTGATTGACAGCTGAGATTTTTAAATGAGCTTAAAACAGCTTTGAATGCTTTAATAAAAATGTGAAATTGGATTTCATGTTTAATTTGAAAAGGACTTTTATTATACAGATTTTTGTGTCTGGGTGACGGATCCACTTTAAAGTTACAAGAGGTGGCTTTTTGCTGCCCTTTGTAAATGGACGGTCGCTGCCAACTGAAGTAGTTTTCTTACCTTGCCTTGTGGCAGGAGTGGCCTGTCTAAGAGTGTCTGGAACAGCAAATAGATATTATTTTCATCTCACCAAAACTGGCCTTCAGATTCAGCCACTGAGCCATAGTACTAGACCTCCCTTGGGGGGGGGGTGGATGCACTGTCTGGGAGCAATCGCATTAGGAAATATATAAAGGAAGTACCCCTGTTGTATGATATGTTAATATTTTACAACTGGATTTACATTATTTATCATAATATACATACATTTAAGTGAGTCATGTGGCATACATTACATCAATGAGCACTAATTTTAACTAATGAGATCACTAAGCATTTTTATGATTCTTGTGTAAGCTATAGTGAATAAAGTACCCCCTATTGTAAAACATAAGGATATTATAAGTCACTAAAGAGTTCTATGACCATATAAATGCATGAGACTGAAAGCCAAGCGATTTTATACAGGTCATGGATATCGTCATATTTTCCAGCAGTGAATACTTTATTTATTATTATACACAATGATATCATTAAGCTTCATTTATAACTGATGACATCACTAAGAGCTGTTTATAAGGATATTCATGGCTTTTGTGTATTATATATTGAATAAAGTACCCACTATTGTAAAATATAAGGATATTATAAGTCACAAGGGGTTCCTCGCCCATATAAAAGCACAAGACTTTAAGCCTCGTGCTTTTATACAGGTCATAGAGCCCGAGGTTACTTCTAATATCCTCATATTTTCCAAGAAGGGGTCCTTTATTTATTATAATACACAAGTTTTAATGAGTCATGTGAGAAAAATTACATCACTACAGTATTGGACTGACCCACAGGATACGAGGAAAACTCCAGGTGGACCCAGGTGTCAGTGGGCCCTCATACTGCAAGATGTTTGGCCTATTTCATGGCTATTACTATTTCTATAAGAACACAGGGGCTAAATAGATTGAATAATAGATTATAGTATGTAAAGAAAAGAGACTAGGAGAATACAGGTTGAGTGAGGAGAGGAAGACTAATTGTACTGAGAGTGGGCCCCTGGTCTAAGGTTTTTTGGTGGCCCCTAGTCTAAGATTTTTTGGGGGGGCCCTGGTCTATGGTTTTTGAGTGGGCTCCTGGTGTCCCAGTCCAACACTGCATCACTAAGCCCCATTTATAACTGATGACATCACTAAGAGCCATTTCTCAAGATATAATTTGCAGGATATTCATGGCTTTTATGTATTATATTCTAATAATACACCAGAGTGTGAATATCCTGTAAATTATATTCTTATAACCAGCGATTGGTGATTTCATTAGTTATAATTGGTGCTTAGTGATGTCATTTCTGTAATAGGACTCACTTATAATAAATAATGTGTCTCCTGTTGTAAAAAAAAAAAAAAAAAAAAAAAGGGGATATTCAGAGTTCCATGACTCGTATAAAAGCACTTGGACTTCCGCATAGTGCCTTTATATGGTCATAGTACTCCTTCTTTCTTAGAGATATATTCACTGTACTGCATCTCTAAGAATAAATCTGCAGACTCAGACTACAACATGGTAGATCCGTTGTTAGTACCAACGTCAGCCTGGGCCTGTATCACAAAGCAGCTGGCTGCTGATCAAAGCTATCCTGGCTCTTTAAGAACTAAACCTATTTCTAGAAGTGGCACTGTTTGATTTTAGTGACTAAACCCCATATGCTTTCTTTATGGCAGTAAGTGGTAACATGTGAGCCCAATCTTATGTGCAGTTGTTGCCAAAATAATGACAGGTGGAAAAAACAAATCCATTGTGTTAGTGTTATCATTATTTCCCTCCAAAATATTATTAAATTTTGGGTTTTTCTGGTACAAGCAATCAGATAATTATTAGATATAAAAATATATTAGAATATACCTGCCCTTGGGAGAAAATACAATCAGTTAATGTGTCAGAAAATGTTAACTGCCCCTTTAAGTAATACTGCTTTGTGCACTTCAACTCCATTGTGAGCTCTCAAGCACAAAGCAAGCATCTACGATAGTTTTTCTATTTAAAACAAATATTTTGTTCTTCACAAGATGATGAGTAGTGCTGCAGTACAGTTCACACTATTTAATGGTGTTTCACCCTAAAAAGAAAGATATCTTTGTTTAATATTCATAGTTGCACTTGTTAAGAGTATTTATTGTTATGCAGCCCAGATCCACCTATTATATGATGGTGGAAAAATGGCGTCTATGTTTTTTTTTCTGTGTGTGCTGGCTTTAGACCCCAATTTAGATTAAATCCTCATTACAGTCTCTAAAGAGAACTTGGATGACAAAACAGAATTCTGAATATGTTAAAGATTGCTTCAATTTCCTGTGTTTTCACAAAAATGTATTCCTTGGAAGGGCTGGTGCTGGCAGATCAGTATGCAGTGGGGTCAGCTTTAGAACAGTAGGATATTTGGGGTAGGGGTGAGGCACTAAGATATATCTGTTATAATTGTCTTGGACGATCAGTCATGGGGTAGAAGAATAAAGAGGTGATGCTAGAAGTTGTCTCTTGTTACTCCAACGTATAGCATAGTCAAGTTATGCCCATGTATCCTTCCTTAAAAACACGGGCCACTAAAAATAAAATCCAAACCCACCACTGTCAGTTTGGCACCACAATATTATGGCAAAACTGCATTGCTCCACAGGCCAAACAGTTGCATTTCTGGGAACTGTAGTCATCCATGCTGGCAGGCCAGTTAATAATGCCGTACATGGGTAGAGGAGGATAAGAAGTCCTGGATTTGATTGTGCTGTGCTCCCACAACTGGGCAGTAGTAGGTACTGTAACTTAGCTAAAAATCACACATTCAGGCAACACAATTTAAACATTTGGGCTGATGGACCAATTAAATGATGAAAAGCTGTGAGCGTGGAGGCAGTGGATAAAGCGACTTATACCCTTATTCAAAGGTAAATGTGCTTTTTATGTTTTATTAAATTCATATGGTTGTTTGCATCACCTCCCCCATTGGGTGGAACATTGGGAGCCAAATCCACTTTGCTAACCTGACGAGATGATTTGCTCCCCTTTTAGGGAGCTTATAGTAGATCACATTGCTCAGTTATTACTGAGAATTATTTTTATTGTTGTTGCCGTTTTTGTGGTAATAATGGGGTTATTGTTAAAGGATGTAATGTTTGTGCAGCAGAGTTGTGGCTGGGGTGAGCAATATGGCAGCACTAACTAAGTGGAGAGATCAGGTACAGTGGAAGTGCTGCATGTGGTCGACTCAGCATAGGAATATTATAACTTTGTCTTCTCCACATGCAGCCTATGTAGTTTCTTCCATTTGAAGCCTCAGCTAAAGGAAACAGTGTGTTTTGGAACAGCTGTTATGTATGTTGAGAGGGGGGAAGCTGGTATTACAGCTTATTCTAGCTCGGATTTTGCCCCCACCTCCCTGGCAAACTCCCTCAGTGGCGCCCCTCCTATCCTGCTCCGCCTAGGTTCAGTGGAAGGACACTATGCTGTAAACCACTCCTTTGTTGAAAAGGGTAGCCTCAAAATCTCAGTTTCACCAGCAATAAAAGGGTTACCTTTCAGAATCTGCTGGATAATTTGCTCCCTCTGCAGGAGCTATTCATGAGCTGCATCTTAAATAAGGATATTTGTTTAATATATATTATGACTGGGTTTATTCAAATAAATTACCTGAGCTCCAACCAGAACTGCAGAAACGGGCCCAGACAGTAAGAAAGGTATATTGTCCTGTTACCTTGGTAAGTTATTGTCCCTTTACCTTGATAAAGTATTGACCCATTAACTAAGTAAGTTATTGTCTGGTTACCTCAGTAAATTATAGTCCCATTACCTCGGTAAGTTATTGTCCCATTACCTCAGTAAGTTATTGTCCCATTACCTCAGTAAGGTATTGTTCTGTTACCTCATAAAGTTATTGTCCCATTACCTCAGTAAAGTATTGTCCCATTACCTCAGTAAGTTATTGTCCCAGTACCTCAGTAAGGTATTGTACCTTTAGCTCAGTAGGTTATTGTCCCATTAACTCAGTAAGTTATTGTCCCATTACCTCAGTAAGTTATTGACCCATTACCTAGGTAAGTTATTGACCCATTACCTCAGTAAGTTATTGTCCCATTACCTCAGTAAGTTATTGTCCCATTACCTCAGTAAGGTATTGTCCCTTTAGCTCAGTAAGTTATTGTCCCATTACCTCAGTAAGTTATTGTCCCATTACCTCAGTAAGTTATTGTCCCATTACCTCAGTAAGGTATTGTCCCTTTAGCTCAGTAAGGTATTGACCCATTTATCTAGGTAAGATATTGTTTTGTTACCTCATTAAGTTATTGTCCCATTACCTCAGTAAGTTATTGTCCCGTTTCCTCAGCAAGTTATTGTCCCATTACCTCAGTAAGTTATTGTCCCATTACCTCAGTAAGTTATTGTCCCATTACCTCAGTAAGTTATTGTCCCATTACCTCAGTAAGTTATTGTACCTTTACCTCAGTAAGTTATTGTCCTGTTACCTCATTACGTTATTGTCTCATTACCTCGGTATGGTATTGTTGCCTCGGTAGGTTATTGTCCAGTTACCTCAGCAGTTTATTGTCCAGTTACCTCGGTAAAGTACTATACTGTTGTTGTTTTGCAAATATCAGCAAAAAAAATTGCTCACTGAACAATTGCTGCTGGGGTGACACAATGCTACCAATCCTCGCAATGTTCCTCTGCTGTACAATCGTAGATGTCACAATGATAGCTTGGATTGCAGTATAACATACTGAGGACTTGGCTCTTGACATGCCCCAGTCACATGAGCATGGTATGAAAGTCAGCACGCCAGAATGACTGTGGTCAACAGTATCACCTAACAAAACACAGGCATCCTTTGCCTAAAGGGTTACACAGGGAGTTCTTAATAACTATACTACTATCTACTATGTATTATTCTGTGACTTTTTGGATTCGGCCGAACCCACAAATCCTTCCCGAAAGATCTGGCAGAATACTGAAGCTAATCCAAACCCTAATTTGCATATGCAAATTATGAGTGGGAAGGGGAAAACATTTTTTATTTCCTTGTTTTGTGCCAAAAAGTCATGTGATTTCCCTCCCTGGCCCTAATTCGCATATGCAAATGAGGATTTGGATTTGGTTTGGCCAGGCAGAAAGATTCAGCCAAATCCGAATCCTGTTGAAAAAGGCCGAATCCTGGCCGAATCCCGAACCGAATCCTGGATTCGGTGCATCCCTAATTACCAACTTATCTTTCTGTAGTGACTGAAACATTGGCATCTATGCTATACTTATATATATATATATATATATATATATATATATAAAGGTCCAGAGAAAGCACTCACGGTAAGTCCATAGATTTGTGTAGCAAAAAAGATTTATTCACACATGGTGTATCAAGGCGTTTCGGCCCGCATGGGCCTGACGACGGCCCCATGCGGGCCGAAACGCGTTGATACACCATGTGTGAATAAATCTTTTTTGCTACACAAATCTATGGACTTACCGTGAGTGCTTTCTCTGGACCTTTATCGATTATTTTGGTTAGCACCCGGCGAAAAATTTTTTAAGGGTGAGTGCCATTGTGGCTATTTCTATATATATATAGGTAGGATGTAGAACCAGCACTCCCGATAACTTGGTCACACGTTGCCTGGGTGCTCGTCTCAAATTTGTGTACGAAAAAGGCTGCTGTTGCAGCCGAAACGTCAGCTATACTTTTGTAATTAAATATAAACTTTGATTAAGACCTGTGAGTGCAGTCCTTCACACGTCTATATATAAATCTTCACATAGACCTGCACTCCAATATTCAGTGAATTAAATTTCTTTTATTGCATACATCTGTGTGTCCAACGTTTCGCCCCACCTTAGGGCCTTTCTCAAGGAATGCTAGTCCTTCATTGTATAGTATACCTCTATTGTGAAATATAAGGATATTGTAAGTTACCATGGAATCCCTGCAGGTAAATTCAATCAAGCATTGGCTTAACAAACTGCAAAGTGCAACCAAGTAATCTTTACGATTCTCTCTCTAACTAATGGATATGGACCCTTAAGGTGGCCATACACAGAGAGATCCGCTCGTTTGGTGATGTCGCCAAATGAGCGGATCTCTCCCCGATGGGCAATATCGGGCTGATCCGATCGTGGGCCCTAGGGCCCAACGATCGGATCATAATCGAGGCCATATGGGTGGTCGGATTGCGGGACCGCATCAACGAACAGATGCGCCTGCGATCTGACGGGATTTTTAGTCCCATCTGATCGCCATCTGGCCAACTTTGGTCCAGATATCGATCGGTAAGGCCGGCGGAGGCCCCATACACGGGCCAATAAGCTGCCGACTTGGTCTGTCGGCAGCTTTTATTGGCCCGTGTATGGCCACCTTTAGGCTAGTGGCAGAGAAGCAGATTCGGGGAGATTTAGTCGTCAGGTGACTAATCACCTCTTCAGCCTGGCGACAATCTCCCAGAACTGTCTTCCGTCTGCCTTGTGTGTGGCTGAATGAGGAATCGCCTGGGTTAATACACTCGCCTGGCCTATAAATTTCGTGTAACAGACATTCTTAGCAGGTAGAACTGTAAAACCAAAAGATCAATGTTGCCCGTCTGCTTATCGGGGATATGGTGTTGCACTTAGATGTCCTTTTACTCCAGATGTGCAACTCTTCTCTGGGGGTGTTTTGCTAACTAATTAAAAAAAGCTGTAGGTGTGGGTAGAACAACAAGAAGCCTTTAGGGGATAGAGATGAACCTAATCTCCAAGCCAAACTACATTTTGCTGCAGAATAAACAATAAACAGCATTAATGGAAAGAGAGGGAACTCCTGGGATTAAATGTCAAATTGTGAGAGAGGGCAAGAAGGGTGAGGGACACTGTATAGCAGAGAGGGGGATTACAAGGAGATCTAGATAAGAAGACAGGAAGGTAAGTGTTTCACAGAATGGAAGATAATGAACATACAAAGAAAAGGAAACCAGAATTACTATTGTAACAGCCCAGATGGAAGCCTGAACATAAGAAAATAATGCCTCGATTGTGTTTAGTTCCACGTCACATTTCAGTGAACCTATAGATATGTAAATCAGATGTGCCCCACACAATTCTTCACCAGGGAAGTATGTAGGCAGGAATGTTTGTCCCAGGTGTGATTATCTCAATGTAATATCCACTTACTAATATACTTGACTCCAGCCAGATAACTTTAAACCTCAACATGGTGGGAAATATACTGGTGAACTCTGTCCTATATATTTTTTCTCTCCAGCATGGACTGAGTTAATGCTTTTCTTTCCCTTTTCCAGAGTGGGCTCCTAAAATCCTAGTAAGAGCATGTAACCGAAACCCTTTCCTCTCATTATGTTCATTTGGAGGCTGCATACTTCTCTTGTTCCTCTTAATAAACATCAGGCTTAAAACACATGGCAGGGAAACAGAGAAGCGGGAGATCATTCCGCCCCTCGGCCTGGCTTTCTGCAGGTTCATGCCATCACTGAAAAGGAATTCTGTGGCACCCTGGTTTGGCCATTTGCTGCTCACGTCTATGGTAGCAGCATTATCACTATGGCTGCAGGACTCCAGCTCAATGAATAGAACTCCCACAGGGGAAAAGAAGAGATTATTCTTCTAATACAATTAGGAAAGCTAATCTGTCAGATAAAATCAGTGGCTGGGGTCTCTCCCACCCGGCACACTCAGTAAGTCATCTCCCCCCTATTACCTGTCACCAAGAGTCTTTAAGGAAAACAAACATCAACTTCTGTTCACAAAAGGAGTGCAGTGTTTTCTAATTAAATCCAATTTACGAACCAATCAAACCCCAAAAACCCACCAGCAATTCAGTGCTTCAATGGCTATACGCAGAAATTGATGGGTATCTGCAATTACATTATAAGTAGTGATGGCCAAATTTATTCACCTGCCACAAATTTGTGGCGAATTTCTGCGTTTTGTGGGCGCCAAATAATTTTGCGAAACGGCTGCAAAAATATGCCCGCAAAAATTTATTGTGTGGCCATTGACTAAAGGGCGGTAAATTGTCGCCAGTGTCAAAAGTCCCAAACAGGACAAATTCGCCCACCACTGATTATAAGTAACTTAGAAACACAAAAGGTTACAAAAGTAACAACAAACATGCTAAATGACAGCTGATTGCCGCTGCCGTGTTAGTCTGAATATGACAAGCAGAAATATTTCATAATTTAAATTTCCTGTAAAATGTGGAACCTACAGAGAATATTACTATTAGTAATTATAACTGTTCCCGAGCAGCGCTATCAAGCTGTGGGGCTGGACCCACGGCCAGTTAGGGTAAGATTTGGGAGAAATTCCAATTTGCCCATCTAGATACACCTCTAAAAGCTTAGGTTACAGGTCAATTAGTGTGGAATTTAGGATCTTAGATATTCAGTGGCTATACTATGGTTGATACAGCAGTGGGTTCATATACAGATATGGGAACCAGGGCCAGCACTAGCGGTAGGAAAAATAGGCACCTGCCTAGGGCACAATGGGCAAGTACCTTGAAGGGGGTGGGGGGCTTGGCAGGTACCTTTTAAACTTGTCTGCCTACTCCTAGTCCAATGAAAAAAACACAAAAAAACCGCTCAAGCTCACCGTGCTTCCCTTATGATTGGTCCGACTGCTCAGTCAGTCAGTGTCCCCACTGCAAGATACGAAGAAATCCACAAGCAATGACGGCACATCTAGATCCAATTTTATTCAAAGAAACTGCTGCAGAACAACCTAACGCGTTTCGGTAATATATCCCTTAATCATAGGTTTCGCATGATCTTACATCCACTGTGCTTTTATACATAAAATGTTAGTGACCCCTAGTGGGTAATTAAAACAATATATTTTATTTAAATTATTTAAGACCAATGTAAATTTTAAGAACATTAAAAAACTGAACGGTTGTACTTCATAGGGCCATCAAGTGCCGGATGGTTTGGATTAGAGGGATCATGGCAAAGGGGTCCACCTGTATGGAAAAGTGGGGGAGGTATCTATTCGGAGCTATTCTATAAAATTTTCATAAAATTGGATTGGATTGGATGTAAGATCATGCGAAACCTATGATTAAGGGATATATTCCCGAAACGCGTTAGGTTGTTCTGCAGCAGTTTCTTTGAATAAAATTGGATCTAGATGTGCCGTCATTGCTTGTGGATTTCTTCGTACTCCTAGTCCAGGCTTTCCTGCTCCTGCTGCTGCTCTTTCCAATCATGCCTGCTACCTTGCTCGCCCATAAAAATCGAGTTAAAGGTTCAGCAAAAAATATTTACTAATGAAAAGGCTTAATCACCTTGTTGTTATAATTGCTAATCTCAGCATTGCACCACCATTGCACCCCCCAGTTCCAGACATCGCTTGTAGCTGACTGGGCTGTGAGCATGCTGTGAGCATGCACAAGGGTGCTGTGCTGTGACAGAAGGCAAAATAGAGGTGTGGTCTTCACTAGAGTATTACCCTGGGCCAGAGAAGAGGACCTAAGGTTAGCGATATAATGACAGGGGGGTGACTAGTAAATGATTACCCCCCCACATTAAGGAATCCTTATGTTCTCTTTTAAAGGACATATAAAGGCAAAAAAATTTAATTACATTTTTACTTTCTTTACTTTTCTATCTCTTCAATTAAAAATGTGTACCGTTTTTATACGAAACCTGACTGTATGCATTGAAATTCTCCCTTCATTTACTGCTGTGGATAGGAATTGTCAGACAGTCCTTAACTGCTCTGCAGGGAAACAATTATACTTATGAACAGCAGGAGGAGCCCCCACCTTACTTCCCAGCCATGCAGAACTCCAGCAACTTTGTTTGTTTCCCTGTAGAGCAGTCGGCAACTATATCGAGATTTGCATTGGATTGTATTAATGCCTTTACATCCCCTTTACTTTTTCCAACTCCAGCTGCAAGGACAAAGATTTAAACAAATAAACTGGGATTTTATTTGGAGGATTATTTTGCTGCAGCCACTGGTTCTGAGTTACATGACAACACAGGACCCAGTGCAGTCTGCATATTCTGATTATTAATCAGTCTTGCTGTTTCGGCTTCTGGCAGATATTATTTGATTTGTGCTGTTTCGATAATTTATGACCATCCATAAGCAGCCCAGACCACACTGAGCATGTGCACAGTCTTGATCTTGCAAAGATGTATAACAAAGTTTTTGTAAAGATAGAGATGTTTTTATTCTCCATACCTGAAGAACCCTCATCTGGACTTCAATGGAAAATGCCCATTAAATGGCCAAATTCTGAGGATGCCTGGTGGAATGTTTTGTTTTACCAAACAATGGAGAATGTATATATTTTAACAAACCAACATAAACTGCCCACTGTCCGACTGCACCATAAATTGGGCCAAAGCAAGGAGAAATCTTAGCCACTTAAAGTGAAAACTAAATTTTTTTTTTATTAAATATTAGTGTTTGTTAGATTTCACTTATAGGGCATATTGACATTTTTCACTGATAGGTCTGTTTTGTAAGTAATTGTGACTTGAAGTAGAGATTCTAATGATAATGGACTAACGTCTGTACAAATATGGCAGTCCATAAAGGACCATGGAGAATCAGAGAGAGATTGTAAAAGCATTGGGCAATAACTTTTATGGCAAAATTATAAATAGCATGCAAAGAAATCGCTATGATAGCTGTAAAACCATTTAATTTCTGGCGTCGGTATCACGTTATTTGTTGTATCAAACAATACCCTTTGGGCTGTTACACAAAGCCCCCCTCCTGGACTCATTTTTTTAGCCTTAAAAGTGAAAGATTGACCTCTTGTGGCGAAACTGTCACAGGCATTGCAGAATGCTCACTTCATTTTACAAAGTATTCATTTTGAGCTAAGAATTTAAGGCGGGAATATTCAAAGTATCTAAAGTATTCACTGTTTCAGAAAACAAAGTGGGGCGGTATATAGTAAAATATAAAATGTAAATATCTTGGTTGTTTATGGACTGTGATATAAGTAACTCCTCATTGTGCGTGAGTGGTGTTATAAAAAAAGCAACCAATTCACCTAAAAACGGCAACTGAAAATAATAAAATAATTGTGGTGCACTATTTAAAAACAATTTGTTTTGTTAAGTTGAACTGCCCATTTAATTTATTTTTCATTCTGGCTCTCACCTATTCATCATATTTGCAGTTGCAAGCACTACCTTGGCTCTTTGGTGCTAGCAATCACATAAAAGTGATTAAAAATTAACCAATACAACCAAATACAAATTATTAAAACAAAATCATCATCTAAATGCATTTAAAAAATGACATACTGCCTTGTTCAAAATGATTTAATGTATAAAGTTGTGCTGAACATTCTGTCTATTGTTTTACTCACAAAAAAAATCTGTGGTTTCTGTCATTTCTTAAGGCGGCCTTACACTGAGAAACTGCGCGTTTGGCGATCAGATCATAATGAAGGTAAACCGCCGGTCAGATCATGGGGCCGAATCAACGAACAGATGTGAACGCTATCCAACAGGACTTTAATCCTGCCTGATGGACATCTGGCGACCTTTCGGGCAGATATTGAACGGGGCAGCCCATCAGAGGGCCCCATGCACACAGACTCGGTCTGTCGGCAGCTTTTATTGGCCTGTGTATGGCCACCTTTAAGATAAAGTAGGCAAATAGGAAAACTAAAGGTGGCCATACACGGGCCAATTAAAAGCTGCCGACAGACCAATTCGGCAGCTTATTGGCTTATGTATAGCTTGTGTCCAAAGTCGGCCAGCTATCGATTGGACAGGACTAAAAATCCTGTCAGATCGCGGCCGCATCTGTTCGTTGATGCAGTCCCGCAATCCGACCGCCCGTGTCTCCTCTATTGTGATCCGATCGGATCAATTTTTCAGTTAAAAAATCACTGTTTATTTATCAAAAGTTAAAAGAATAGGCATACAGACCAATTGTTGTTATTTAAATTGAATTTAAATTCTGTGGCTAAGCAGTGTGAGATTAATGCCTATGACTAAGTACCTGGTTGTTATGAAACGCGCAAGGCCGAATAACGATTGGTCTGTATGCCTATTCTTTTAACTTTTGATAACGTTTGATAAATAAACAGTGATATTTTTTTTTAACAAAAATGGATTTGTTGGAATATATTTAATAGGTCAGATATATATGCCCTTTGAACTGGGGGCTATATTCCAATTTAACTTGGCCCTCCAGACTGGCCCTATACAATTGTGGCATGTGAGTGCTATTATAACCATGATCGGATCTCCCCGATATCTTCCACCTCAAGGTTAAGCAACATCGGCAAACGAGCGGACCTCTCCGTATATGGCCACCCTAAAGCTTATCCATGTTTGGTCCTTGCAAGGAAGATAATTAGATTCATAGTGTACAGATAACCCCCCAAGTGAAAACAAAAAGATTATGGGAGGGATTTGTCAGCTGGCAGTGTTGGACACAGGGATACCAGGAAAACTCCCGGTGGGCCCAGGTGTCAATGGGCCCATTTGCTTCTAACAATTTGGCCTATTTCATGCTCATACCCTATTTCTTTATGTGGAAAAAGAGGCTTAATAATGGAGAGGAAGAGAAGGAGAGAAAGAATAATAGTTTGGAAAGTTGGACCCCTGGTCTAAGGTTTTCTAGTGGGCCCCTGGCATCCCAGTCCGACACTGTCAACTGGCATTCTACTTCGTATAGACCAAACCTGGAACACAACAATTTTCCGGTTTGTCTTGTTTATCTCAAGGAATAACAAAATGCCACAAGAAAACCATTTTTTGTGGGAAATAAATAGATGGAAAGTATGTTCAGCACAAGCCCTATACATTGGAATCATGTTCGACAAGAATGATCCTTTTTTGTCCCTTGAATAATGATTAAATATATCTGTCTTTAGGAAAAATAAGAGTGATAAATAAAGAGAATAAAATCAAATAAGGACATATAGACCTATGGCAACTCCTTGTACATATACAATACTGCCCTTTACTATGTACACAATAAAACCAGGTTACACTATTTTCTGCAAAGGAGTAAAATTTCAGAAAACTTGTCACCACCAATCGGAGTCATGACAAGGAGACTCTCAGTGGAATAACCAAAAATAACTGGCAGATTAAAAATGTTTTCCAGGTGCTGAGCCAACACACGCTGCAATGAAGCCTGTCACACACACAATTAAAAGCAAAAGTTATCCTGCCCCTTTCAAACGTAGACCCGCTGCTCCAGGACATCACTCCATTAACCCCTGTACTCAAGTTACTATTTTTTTATAAACAGAAGTTACTAAATTCTTTATCTTACTGTGACTGTTGTTTTTGTGTTAGATCACTAATTGGACATGATATTGGCAGTGAGGTGATGTAACTATAGCCCCTTGGACTCTGGACAACTTCACAATGTGCTAATATTAAAATTATTTAAAATATTTAAACAAATGTAAGGCTATACATTTATTGTTATTTATACTTTTTTTACTCATCTTTCTCCTATTCATATGCCAGTGTTATTCAAGTCAGCACATGGTTGCTGAGGTACTTTGTAGAACATCCCCTGATTTTAAGTTTTCCCTCAATCTACATTGTTGTTTTGTGGTCCCACCTATATATTATCCTTTCTTGGCTGTAGTAGAGCCAAACCAACTAGCATGAGCAGAGCATGGGTTACACGCGACTCTTGTATTCTCAGGTAGGGCTTTCGCTAAGTGGAAACACACGTGTGAGGTAGTTGAACTACACCTCAATACTGCATGTAGTGTAAAATAACAAGTGTTGGGCGCCAGGGGTTCTTTGAAACAAATAGAACAGGTTTATTTACAAGTAGCAGTCAAGTAGCAATCACAGGGTATCATATACTCACATACAGTCACAAAAGCAGCAATGCTTAGCACAGGCACAGCGTAAATCATGCCCTTAGGTAGGATATGTGGAAGGGAGTTGTAGTTTCACCAACCAGGTTAGCAATGCCCATGTGGTCCGGATCCCACCAGCAGGCCAATATCACCTCAGGGATTCAATTCTCCTCCTACAGTCCCTATATACTGAGGTCCCTTCACTTCAGGCAAGGTAGAGCCTGGGGGAGAGCTACTCCCTACTATCCTCCTTGATGGGGCTTGAGCTGCCCTTTCTCTCTTCCCTCTCTTCCTCACTTCTCCTAGAGAGTGCTATAACAGGAATATCCTCACTCTGACTATTCCTCATTCACGGGGCCCTGTTCCCCGACTTCCACTAAAGGTGTGCTGTCCCTTTAGGGTAGAGCGCCTCTGGGGCCCGGTTGGCACCCAGGCTCAATGGAGCACTGCCCCTCTCCTCTGCTGCAGGCCAAAGAGGAAGTGCCACTCCCTGCAAGCACATTTATTACAGCACTGCAGGGGTGGGTCACAACCTATATATCTTTGATAAAAGACCTTATGAGGTCTGAAACGTCGCCATGTCCAGACTGTTGCCAGAAAAATTGAAATAAAGGCATTTTATTCATTATTGGGTGCTGTGCTCCAAGTTTGTCTGGGTCACAACCTATAACCAATAATATGATACATTATAGCTACCTGGACCTTAGTCCAATAGCAGGCAGCTAATGTAAGGGCAAGGGAAGAAGCCATAAGGGCCATGCTACTTATGGGTCCCTACATATGCATAATACATTTCCCTGATTTTACAATTTTCCTGGATTTTACATCATTTTTTTCTGGTCCCATGAAGAATGTAAAATGGGGGTTCTACTGTACGTCCAAACAAGATACTAAAGGGATCAAAGAATCTTATCAAATTGGCATATAAGTATATCTGTAAATATTGCTCTTTTCCCTTGAGTCATTTTATATTGTTCTGTGTGTGACTCACTGATAACTTGACAGGAAATGATGCAGATTTGTAATGTAATAGGAACAGGCGTGAGAGTAAAAAATACAGCTCTGTCATTGGCTGACATGTATGTGAGCCCAGGGCCGCCATTAGAAATCACGGGGCCCCGCACACTACCCCTTGGCTTATCTTAATAAAAAAATGTTTTACACGTTGGCTTATTTATGTCATATTTTTAGACAGATCTAAATTGTTCATGTGTATAGATTTCCTTTAAAACGCTGGGCAACTAAAGGATACAAATTAGTGGTTCACAGATTATGCAGTTTTGCAGACTGCGGTTACATGTTCTGTTGAATGTTTTGTGGAGGATTCAGCATTCTGCAGAATGAAAAAAAAAGGTCCCCAGGCTAATTACATGAAGTGCTGTTGCCACTTCTGTGGGACCAGCATGTCAGATGTGTTTAGTTGGCTGGGACTTTTCTGACTGGGATGCTAGCAGTGACCCCCCACCCAGACAACGACAGCCAGCACAGCCCTGACATGACTCATTTATATCACTTAGGATGTTTTCTGCAAAAAAAATCCCAGGTTTGTAAAATTATCATAAATGTAGAGTGCTACCCAGTTACAACAAAAATATGGTGAACAATGTACCCCCCACTGTAAATTATATCAGTGATGATCTTATAATCATCTCGGAGTGCATGACCTCATAGAAACGACATCACTAAGCACCAATTATAACGGACCACATCAGCAGGCACAGTTATCATTTGCAGCATATTCATGTATTATAAATCATATATACACACATAGTATGAAGCAAAGTAATGCAGTTGCTTTGTTTTCTGTATCCCTCCCCGTAACACACAGTTAGTATACAAAACTATACTAACAATGAGTCTCTGGAACATACACAGAGACCACACAAATATCTGTGTATAGTATTTTTACACACAAGGTCAGACTTATGCTAGAAAATGCCTTAGGCAAGGAATAATGGCTGCTCACTTAAGCTTAGTGTCTGACCTCAATGCTAAAAAGGTCACTGGGTTACAAGGACTGGACAGGACTTTATACCTGAGGGTGCCATGAAATGTGTCCAGCCAATGTCCTCAGGCCAGTCTGCACCCTTCCACTAACCATCAGCACCCTGGCTAAGGTGAGCGGGGTCTACTTAGGGTTTTGACCTTATCGAAACAGTTTATAACTAACATATAATGGCAACACTGATTTCAGCAGCCCTCTGCCTTCAGTATCAGCAAACACATCACCTTCAGCAGGAGTCTTTGTCTATAACTTACATTTGTGGCAAATGGGAAATCAAAATTAGTTTTTAATTGAACTATAATATTATAAATGGTATCCTTTATTAATCGTATACATTGTTCATTAGTCAATAGCAGAGATCTTATGAGCTCCACTGGTGTATGGAATGATGCAAATGATAAAGGCAGGGCAGTCATCCGTAATTAAGGGGTCCCATAACGCTTAGGGGTAGATTCATCAAAAAGTGAAGTTCCGCCACTAGAGGGAAATTCCGCAGCTCTCAATTCATTTTGCAAGGCGTATTCATCAATGGGTGAAGTGAAAGTTCACCCTTTGATGAATACGCCTTTAAAAATCCCATAGAAATGAATTGAGAGCTGTGGAATTTCCCTCTAGTGGCGGAACTTCACTCTTAACTTCACTCTTTAATGAATCTACCCCTTAGTTAGCAGGACACCCAGTTATTAGATCACCATATGCTTGGGCACTTGGGTGGTGTGCTGCATGTAAAAGTTAATATAAATGGATTTCATTATATTTTAAGAATATTATAGACACACTGTTCTAGTCATTCCTTTCACAGTGCAGCAGTTCGGGAAAACTTTATTGCTCAGATTCCAGCCAGGCCCAGACTGACAATCTGTGGGTTCTGGCAAATGCCAGGGTGGCTGCTGTAAGATGCCATAGAAAGTGACTATTAAGGCTGGTGGGGGCTGTTTGGACCTCTGTGTAATTAGAATGCCAGGGCCTATTTTAAATCTCAGTCCAGAACTGATTCCAGCTATCTTCATAACAGAGCCTACTGACCCCAAGGGTTGCAGATTCTACCTGAAATCAATGTTTGTATAACTGATTGTAACACTTTAGCTGCCATTAAAGGGATACTGTCATGGGAAAAAAAGTTTTTTTCAAAATGCATCAGTTAATAGTGCTGCTCCAGCAGAATTCTGCATTGAAATCCATTTCTCAAAAGAGCAAACAGATTTTTTTATATTTCATTTTGAAATCTGACATGGGGCTAGACATTTTGTCAATTTCCCAGCTGCCCCAGCCATGTGACTTGTGCTCTGATAAACTTCAATCACTCTTTAGGGCTAGTCCAGACGGGGAGATTCGGGGGCGATCCGTCGCGGCGAAAAGTCGCCCGGCGACAGATCGCCCCCGAATCTCCCCGTCTGGACTTAGCCTTACTGTACTGCAAGTTGGAGTGATATCACCCCCTTCCTGTTTCTCCCCAAGCAGCCCAACAACAGAACAATGAGAAGATAACCAGATGCCTAACACAAGATAACAACTGCCTGGTAGAACTAAGAAGCACTCAATAGTAAAAGCCAAGTCCTACTGAGACTGAGACACATTCAGTTACATTGAGAAGGAAAAACAACAGTCTGCCAGAAAGCTTTTCCCTCCTAAAGAGCTGGCACAAGTCACATGACCAGGGGCAGCTGGGAAATGACAAAATGGCTAGCCCCATGTCAGATTTCAAAACTGAATATAAAGAACATCTGTTTGCTCTTTTGAGAAATGGATTTCAGTGCAGAAGTCTATTGGAGCAGCACTATTAACTGATGCGTTCTGAAAAAAAAAAAAAAGTTTTCCCATGACAGTATCCCTTTAAGCTGCCAAATATGCCATGATTTGGTCAGAAGGGTTGGCCAGTTTCACCCATACTGCCAATCCATCCTGGCATGTACGGCCATTCATGGTACCATTTAGACTGGAATCCTGGTGGAACAGAACTGCTACTGTAAATTCTCTAAATTACCGCAAATCTGCCAAAAGAAAAGTGTGGCATCCATCCAATTGGCCCTGGGCTGTCACTCCTCTTCAATTAAAATTGCATCAGCCTAGGGTGCTTTTATACTAAGAGCTGCAACACAATTGTGCCTCTAGTCCCAGCAATCCCTTGTAGCTGCCCTGGGCTATGCACATGTGTAGTAGAATATTATAATCAGTAGAAGTCAGCTTTTAATCTACTTGCTCCAAATTTCCCACAAAATAACAACCATACAAATCACTTTCTAAGCCCCCAGAACAGCTATATAGGGGTTGCACCTAAGCTAATTCCAAGAGATTCAAGAGCCTCTTAGGCTTGTAAAAATTGGGCATACTTCTTCCTATTTTACGTAAAAGGTGGTGGCCAACTCTTCTCTCTCTATCACTTTCCCAGTAAAATACTGAATATTATTAGTATTATTGTTGTTGGTTTTGTGCAGGACAGAATAAACTTCCCATCTTGCCGTTGAGATGAAATGGTTAATTTATACAAACCATGAATCAGTTTGGAGTAAGAGACATTTCTGCAAAGAGGCAACGCGTGTTCTAACCCTGATCATGTTGTTAAGTGGGCACACTGCCAGCCAACACCCCTTACTGCCTGTAATGGCATGTAAATCAGCCAGGGAGCATGCCGTTACTGTGTCTGCAAGACAAGGAATAGGTATGAACAGGGTGGGGTGTAACAGACCACAAAAGGAAATGGGAAGGTGAAATGCAGAGGACAGTTTTAAATTACAATCAAATAATGTAGATCGTATAGATCAAAATGCTTAAAAGATAATTAATGTGTTTTTCTCACACACAGACACCCAAGCTTCCACCAGATTTTTATGCACAGTAGTGGACTCTTGGGGACACTGTAGCTCCTGGACTGCAAGCTTCTGTCTCCCAGGATCTCAGTCAGTTCGTGCCTCGTACAGTAGCTGCTTCAGGGAACCCAGGGACAAGCTCAGACAAATCATCAAGTCTACATTTTATAATTCTGTAACCCTCTGTTCAGCTAACTATGAGGCCGGCTTCACTTGCAAGTCTAGTGAGGCCTCAGAGGACTACTACCCCTCCTTATATATAGTTCTAGAATGGCCAGTCCAAAAGATTTTCTGGTTTCTTACTATGTTGTTATGATTGCACAAACGGTCTGTTTAACAGTAACATTTGCAGACTCCAAAATCTGTGTCTTATCCTTGTTATGATTTCTTATAATTTTTTATGAAATTCCTCTTACATCAATTTACATTTTGTTCACCTCCCCTTTTGAGGATCCGAATTTGTTCTGGGTCCCTCTTTTTTTACAAACATAAGAAAATACTCCTGTGTCATTCATTCAGGCAATGAATACCTAGTACAGAAAATAAGGGTTTACTGCACATTTCACATCAAATAACATACAAACTGGGCTTTCTGGCATCTTGGAGAGTATCTATGCAAGTGTAGAAAAGTATGACACTGGTCCAAACATAACCACAAGAGTTGGAGAAGGAAACAGACACACACACAGCAAGGTACACAACGTTCAGACAATAAGATTATACTCAGTACCACCCTCAGGAGTGCCCAGGGAGAAAGAATGCATAGTTAATTATAAAAGCATAATTAAACACTGAGAGATCACAATTCTTTCAGACTGCACCCATGGGTGCGGTTCTCCACAAGGGAATAGTCTCTATATGCCAAAAAATATTTGGGTGCTGGCTGAGACCTACTTATGTCTCAAATATAGACAAAGTTCTGTGACCTCAGGAAAGAGTTGCAAGTGCATAATTTAAACCCGTAATACCCAAACATTTTTCGTGATGTATTCATGTTAAAGCCTCTAGCCATTTTGCAATAATTCTCTATTTTGCTTGCTTGAATTGTATAATGATGTTAGTAACACACTAACATGCAGGTTGAAAAATGCAATTAACAGAAGCAAACTTGTGCCCTGCCCAGCACTTTTCTCCATTGTTGGTGTGCAAAGACTTGTGGCAGTTCAGTAAAATGTGCCCCATGAATATAGTGTGGCCTGTGTTTGGCAGTGCTTGTATTCATTAGTGGAAGGTGAGTGCATGGAAGTGTCTCCCATCCTATGATTTTGCACCCCTTAGTGCTCTAGCACTTGGGTCCAGGGTGATAGTAAATCACTCCTTTTATATTAAAGGGATACTATCATGGGGAAATTCTGCACTGAAATCCATTTCTCAAAAGAGCAAACAGATTTATTTATATTTCATTTTGAAATCTGACATGGGGGCTAGACATGTTGTCAATTTCTGAGCTGCCCCCAGTCATGTGATTTGAGCTCTGATAATCTTCAGTCAGTCTTTACTGCTGTACTGCAAGTTGGAGTGATATCACCCCTCCCTTCCCCCCCAGCAGCCTAACAACAGAACAATGAGAAGGTAACCAGATAACAGCTCCCTAACACAAGATAACAGCTGCCTGGTAGATCTAAGAACAGCACTCAATAGTAAGGGTTAGGGCAGACAGGCAGAATCGGGGAGTCGCCTGGCACCTAATCGCCTCTTCTGCGCAGCGACAATCTCCCCGAACTGCCTTTCCACTACCTTCTGTCTGCTGTAATGAAGAATCGCCTGCGCTAATACACTTGTGGCGCTTCAATTTCCGAAGTCGCCCAAAGTTTCCTTGTGAGGCAACTTCAGGCGACTTTGGAAATCGAAGCACCGCAAGTGCATTAGCGCAGGCCATTCTTCATTCAAGCAGATGGAAGGAAGACGGAAGGCAGTTTGGGGAGATTGTCGCCACGTAGAAGAGTGCTGGCACACTCACATGTCCAGAGGCAGCTGGGAAATTTAAAAAATGTCTAGCCTCATGTCAGATTTCAAAATTGAATACAAAAAATCTGTTTGCTCATTTGAGAAATGGATTTCAGTACAGAAGTCTACTGGAGCAGCACTATTAACTGATGCGTTTTGAAAAAAACATGTTGTCCCATGACAGTATCCCTTAGATAGATTCAATAAGCATTTATTTTCATTCACTTTATTAGAAGGAACGTTTGTGTTCGGTAGATCAAAGTCACATGAAATGGCAATGCAACAATAGAAGTCAGAGTGGATAGCTATGATTGAGACTCCTACATAGGCAGACAGAATCATTGCATAGTTCTTCATATATGCACAGAAGTCAAGCCAGTTTTGCCTCACAGTGTTGACATAGTAACATAGTAACATAGTAAGTTAGGCTGAAAAAAAGACTTGCGTCCATCAAGTTCAACCTTTTTTTTTTTTTTTTTCTTATTTTTAATTTTTAGCTGCCTAACTGCTAGTTGATCCAGAGGAAGGCAAAAAACCCCATCATAAGCCTCTCCAATTTGCCTCAGAGGGGGAAAAAAATTCCTTCCTGACTCCAAAAAGGCAATCGGACTAGTCCCTGGATCAACTTGCATAATGAACTATCTTCCATAACCCTGTATTCCCTCACTTGCTAAAAATCCATCCAGCCCCTTCTTAAAGCTATCTAATGTATCAGCCAGTACAACAGTTTCAGGGAGAGAATTCCACATCTTCACAGCTCTCACTGTAAAAAACCCCTTCCGAATATTTAGGCGGAACCTCTTTTCCTCTAAACGGAATGGGTGACCTCGTGTCATCTGGAAAGACCTACTGGTGAATAAAACATTAGAGAGATTAATATATGATCCCCTTATATATTTATACATAGTTATCATATCACCCCTTAAGCGCCTCTTCTCCAGCGTAAACATCCCCAATTTGGCCAGTCTTTCCTCATAGCTAAGATTTTCCATACCTTTTACCAGCTTAGTTGCCCTTCTCTGTACCCTCTCTAATACAATAATGTCCTTTTTGAGTGAGGGAGACCAAAACTGTACGGCATATTCTAGATGTGGCCTTACAAGTGCTCTATAAAGTGGAAGAATGACCCCCTCCTCCCGTGACTCTATGCCCCTTTTAATACAGCTCAGGACCTTATTGGCCCTTGATGCTGCTGACTGGCATTGCTTGCTACAGCCAAGTTTATCATCTACAAGGACTCCAAGGTCCTTTTCCATAATGGATTTGCCTAGTGCAGTCCCATTAAGGGTATAAGTAGCTTGAATATTTTTACATCCCAGGTGCATGACTTTACATTTATCAATATTGAATCTCATTTGCCACTTATCTGCCCAGATTGCCAGTTTGTCAAGATCCTGTTGCAAGGATGCCACATCCTGGATGGAATTAATTGGGCTGGATAGTTTTGTGTCATCCGCAAACACTGATACATTACTTACAACACCCTCCCCTAAGTCATTAATGAACAAGTTAAATAAAAGAGGACCCAACACCGAGCCCTGAGGGACCCCACTAAGAACCTTACTCCAAGTAGAGAATGTACCATTAACAACCACCCTCTGTACCCGATCCTGTAGCCAGTTCCCTATCCATGTGCAAATGACTTCATTAAGCCCAACAGACCTTAGTTTAGAAAGCAGTCGTTTGTAGGGCACGGTATCAAACGCTTTGGCAAAATCCAAATATATCACATCTACTGCCCCCCCACTGTCCAGCATCTTACTTACCTCATCATAAAAAGCAATCAAATTTGTCTGACATGACCTATCCTTCATAAAGCCATGCTGATTGCTGCTCATAATGCCATTCCCTAGGACAAAATTTTCAATGTGATCCCTTAACAAGCCTTCAAATAATTTGCCCACCACAGATGTCAAACTTACTGGCCTATAATTGCCAGGCTGAGATCGTAATCCCTTTTTAAATATTGGGATGACATCAGCTTTCCTCCAATCCATAGGCACCATACCAGATGAAAGTGAATCTGAGAAAATCAGAAATAGGGGATGGTCTAAAACTGAACTAAGCTCTCTTAGAACCCGTGGATGTATACCATCAGGCCCTGGCGCCTTGTTTACATTAATTTTTATTAAAGCTTTATGAATCATATCCTGAGTCAGCCACTGACTAGATTGAGCTGAGTCAGTGCATCTATGAAGCGAGTCTGGGAACTCAGACTCTATTGTATACACTGAAGAAAAAAACTGATTTAGCACATTAGCCTTTTCTGTATCGGTTACAACCATACTGGTACCATTATTTAATGGAGCAACACTCTCAACGTGCATCTTTTTACTATTAATATATTTAAAAAACTTTTTAGGGTTACTTTTCGCCTGCACCGAAATTAATTCTTCATTTCTTTTCTTTGCCTTCCGGATTGCTGATTTACAACATTTATTACAGTGTTTATATTCATTAAATGCAGCTTCTGTCCCAACAGATTTGTAGTTTTTAAATGCCTTTTTCTTCTTTCCTATCATCTTCTTTACATCAGTATTAAGCCACATAGGCTGATTCTTAGAGCTTCTACATTTGCTCCTTAAGGGAATAAATTGAGAACAGTAATGATTTAATATCATTTTAAATGACAACCATTTCTGTTCTGTGGTTTTATCTGAAAACATAATGCCCCAATCAATACTCTGAAGGGCAGCCCTAAAGGCACTAAAATTAGCTTTTCCAAAATTCATGGTTTTTGTTACCCCAGTATATATTTGTTTTTTGCACCAGACATTAAATGAAATAACATTATGGTCACTATTACCCAGGGGTTCAATGACTTGCACATTTGCTACAAGTTCTGGGTCATTTGAGATCACTAGATCCAGAATAGCATTTTTTCTAGTAGGCTCCTCAACAACCTGTGCCATAAAATTGTCATGCAACAAGTTTATAAATTTATTCCCATTAATTGATCCGGCAGTACTGTTGCTCCAGTCAATATCTGGGTAATTAAAATCCCCCATTATCAATACTTTTCCCAAACTAGCAGCTTTTTCTATTTGTGTCAGGAGCTTAGCCTCCTCCTCCTCACTTACATTAGGGGGTCTATAGCATACCCCTACAATTAATTTGCTGGACTCTTTACAATTAGTGAAGAATTCTACCCATAAGACTTCTGCCCCTTCATTGTCTAGCATAACCTCCTCCTTTATACAAGCTTTTAAATCCTGCCTAACATACAGACATACCCCTCCTCCTTTTCTATTGCCTCTGTCCCTCCGAAACAAAGTATAGCCGCTGATATTAACTGCCCAGTCATGCGACTCATTCAGCCATGATTCAGCCACACCAATCACATCATATTTTCCCCCCATCACAAGCACCTCCAGCTCTCCCATTTTAGCAGTCAGACTCCTTGCATTTGTAAACATACATTTAATACTGGTACCATGTTGAACATATGCCATGTAGTCCTCCTTGTCCTCAACAGTACCCCCAACCAAATCTCCTCCCCCATTTTCCCTTCCTTTGCCCACTATCTCATCTAACCTGTCTTCCCCTGTACCTATTATAGAACCCTCCCCCCCCTCGCCTAGTTTAAAATCTGCTCCAACCTTCTAGCCATCTTCTCCCCCAAAACAGCGGCACCATCATCATTGAGGTGCAGCCCATCCCTAGCAAAGAGCCTGTAGCCGACTGAGAAATCAGCCCAGTTCTCCAAAAACCCAAAACCCTCCTCCCTACACCAATCTCTCAGCCACGCATTAATCTTCCTAAGCTCCCGCTGCCTTCCTAGCGTTGCTCGTGGCACAGGTAATATCTCTGAGAAAATTACCTTGGAAGTCCTCGCCCTCAACTTTACACCTAGTTTTTTAAAATCGTTCTTGAGGACTTCACCACCTCTTCTAACTTGGTCATTGGTACCTATGTGTACCAAGACTGCTGGGTCTTCCCCAGCCCCTCCCAATAATCTGTCCACTCGCTCCTCCACATGTCGAACCCTAGCACCAGGCAGGCAGCAGACTGTTCGGCATGTAGGGGCCTTACGGCAGATTACCCTATCCACCTTTCTAATAATTGAATCCCCTATAACTAGAACCTGCCTTTCCTTCCTTGCACTCCCCCCACCACCCGTATTAGAGCCACTGTCTCCCAGGGTGCTCTGAGAGTCAGCCTGCTCCATACACGCCAGTTCAGAACTTTCCTCCCCAGCATCTTCAGCCAAAACGGCGAATTTGTTGTTTTGGACAAGTTGTGGACCAGCCCCCCTACGCTTCTTCCCCCTACTTCCCCTCCTGACTGTCACAAACCTTCCTCCCTCATTAGCCTCCACTGTCCCTTCTCCTCCCCCCACTCCACTAGCCCCTGCTAGTGGTTGCTCTTTCAGCCTCCTTTCCTCCCCCTCGTTTGCCGCTGTCACCCGCAATGCTGCAAGTTCACCCCTTAGAGTCTGCAGCTCAGATTCCAAGATGAAAACCCACCGACATCTTTCACATGTAAATACTGCATGGAACTGCTGCTCCAACACCACATACATGTGACAAGACACACACTGAGTGATCCCAGCAAACCCACTTGCACTCATATTTACACTGGGTACTTACAGTCTCCCAAATGCAATTCCTCACAAACGCCTTTTGAGTTTTAAACGCCTTAAGGTTTTTAACGCTGCTGAACACTTAATTGACAATATGAGGAAATTAGCCATTGCTGGATTCCCTCTTACTTTGATGGAGTGCTGTAGGCTGAATGATACCATTTATTGGACCAACATATGGTTGAAATTACAAGCTTTCAAATCTCACAGGGTTCTTCCCCTCTTTACCTGAACAGGAACTCTGTGAGGTTCGAGAATGTGATTTCAACCACATGTTAATCCAATAAAAGATATTATTCACCCTTGAGCATTCCATCTCCCTACTTGAGCCGCACATTCTTTCAAGGACTGACATGGCTGCGAAAAAATTTCATTCATGTACTTTAGGCCTATGTATATCCTACACAAAGTTAAATCAATATGTCAACCACAAAGCATGTAAGATGCAAAGGCAAACATACGGTTATAATAAGGTTTAAGCTTCATTTGTAACAGCAACTTTCATGTTTTTCTATAAGGACTTTTTATATCTGGGAGAATATATGTATCACGGGTGCTGACTATGCTGGAATTTTTTGAATGTGCTTCAGTGAGGTTATAGGATAAATTATTATTATTTTTCCCTACTGTATTCCAGGCTGGAATAAAGCAGAGAAAGCTAATAATTTATTTTATAACCTTACTCTGTTAATTAAGGTATCCTCAGTCACACAGGATCAACTTAGTGCCAAGAATGCATTGAAGCAAAATGGTCAATTTACCTCCACAAATAGTAGAACACAAATAATTACTATTCTTAGTCACTTGATAAAAGCCCAAGCAAGGCCTGAAATTGTTGAAATACCCAAAAGTGTGCAATAAAGACATTATAATGGCAATTATAATGGCGGTGCAGTTTCAACCTGAATCCTTGCAGGTTGCAGGGGAGCGCAGGTCCAAAACGCCCGTGTGTAAGGACCCTTAGAAGAAAAAAGGTATGGAGATCCAAAACATGGAAAGGCCCCTTATCCTGAAAACACCAGGTCCGGAGCATTCTGGATAACAGGTCCCATACCTATATATATATTATAGTCCAAAACAGCGCTCCAACTTGTGTGTATAACCCAGGTTCACGGTAAACAAATCCAGATAGAATAGAAAGGAAAAAAGACCAGCATAACTGGAAATTCAGCTGTGATCAAATTATTATATTATATGCCCTGTTAGGCCCTTTCTCTTGATAAAGGTCCTAGGTGTGGATCGAAATGTCGATTGAATAAAGATAGATTCTGAAGAAAGAATCCCTGTGCACCAGCTTTTACTTATCTATATAGTGAAACTTCTGGGAGCACCAGCGGATGTGGCTGAACTAAGTGTGTGCAGTAGCATTGGAATATATATATATATATTTTACCCCATATTGCCGGCACTCTCGAAAAACAGTTCATGTGCCTGGGTGCAGTCACCATTTCTATTTCTATAATGTGAAGAATAGGTAACCAACAGGTAAAAAACTATGTTTATATATACATGTTACAGGGCATAGCTTGAGTACCCAGAACTAGTGTACAAGCAATAAAGGTGGGCATACACGGTGAGATATTCTCATTTGGTGATGTCGCCAAACAAGCGGATCTCTCCCCGATATACCCACCTTCAGGTGGGTTTATGAACATTTTATATGTTTGTAATATTTTGCTTGGGCAACAGAAGCTGCCATGCTGCCTTAATTAAGGATTAGCAATATTTAACCCCCTTGCTTTAGCAATATTTGGAGAATTTTTCTGTTCTGAGTTTGGCATCGTTTTCCTAATCATTTTGTCAGGTTTTTTTTTTGTGGTTTTTGAATTTGATCTACAGTATCTGGCTGATAAGGTTTAATTAACGTAGGAACCAGTTTGGCCTCACTATGTTCAGTTTTATTTGGACCATGGGGGCAGAATGCAGGTAGATATATTAGTGCAGCTGCTGATCACAGTAAGGCTTCATCCACAAGAGCAGATTCGGGGAGATTAGTCGCCCACTCTTCTTCAGGGCGACAATCTCCCCGAACTGACTTCTCCCTGACCTCCGCTGGCTAACATGAAAATCGGCTGAGGCAATTCACATCGCGGTGCTTCGTTTTCAGAAGTCGCCCGAAGTTTCCTCGTGAGGTAAGTTCATAAAATGAAGCGCCGCAAAAGAATTGCCGCAGGCGATTTTCATTAGAGCCAGGGCAGGGAGAAGGCAGTTTGGGGAGATTGTCGCTCCTGAAGAAGAGTTGATTTGTCGCTGGGGCGACTAATCCCCCTAAATATGCTTGCGTGGATGAAGCCTAAGAGAGGTAATTTTGCTTTGTCTTTTTTTGGGCAGATTTCAATGTGAATTAAAAGCTCAATTAAAAGTAATTATGACATGGTGAACTTGAACTTTCACCTGTTGATAATGTTGCTTCTAAAATCCCATAGGAATTAATAGAAAGTGGGTGGGTATTGCTGTGGTGAGCTCTGATGTCACACTTTGATAAATCTGTCTCCTAGTGCCATGATTTTTAGGCCTGTAGGTAATACTTGAACTCCCATGGCTATTCATTTGTCACGCAAAGTGTCCTGAGACAACAGAGCAGGGTATAGTACAATGCGTGTGGCTCAAGATCCAAGCAAAGACAGCCTTTCTAAGTTCCCTCACTTAAAGCACTTCAGATTTTTGTTTTCTTTACCTTCAACTTTCAGCCAGAATGAATAGCTATGTACCCAGTGAGGACAATTTAAAGGAGAACTAAACCCTAACAAAGAATATGGCTAAAAATGCCATAATTTGTATACTGAAATTACTGCACCAGCTTAAAGTTTCAGCTTGTCAATAGCAGCAATGATCCAGGAACTCAAACTTGTCACAGGGGGTCACCATCTTGGAAAGTGTCTCCGACACTCACATACTCAGTGGGCTCTGAGCAGCTGTTGAGAAGCTAAGCTTAGGGGTCGTCACAAATTATCCATCAGAAAATGAGGTTTGTCTGTAATATAAGTTGATGCTACAGGGCTGATTGTTACATCCTGATGCTAACTGCGCTGATTTCTCAGCTGCCATGTAGTACTTATCAGTATTATTGACTTATCAGCCTTATATTATGACATTTCTATTCTATGTGTACAGTATATTGTGAGTAGGTCCCTAAGCTCAGTAAGTGACAGCAGCACAGAGCATGTGAATCAGTGAATCAGCAGAAAAGAAGATGCGGAGCTACTGGGGCATCTACTGGGGAGACACAGATCTTTACTGCTAAAGGGCTGTGGTTGCCTTGGGCTTGTACAGAAGCACAAAATATAATATAAAGCATTTCTAGCTAATTCTTTAGTTAGGTTTTAGTTCTCCTTTAACAAAATTCAGGGCCATAGGCTACCAAAACCATCCACTTGGTCACACTGGACATTAAGATGCATGCTTTCATGCACTCCTTTATCACGCACTATGGCTACAATGGGTACACCATTTATAAAACAGAAGCAAGGCATCCGATAAAAAGCTATGCATAGTAATATACAAACAAAAAAAGCATACTCACACAGAGATGCCATCTCCTTGGGCAGGTCAGTGGGAAAGCTTCGGAAGAAGCCTCCATTAGCAAGTACTTCAAATGGCGGAGATCTTCGTATTCCCCCGCTGAAGGCAAAAGGATAGACACTGGGAGGAAATCCATTGGCATGTCCCAGAGGAGCCCCAGCCCCACAGAGGCGCTCCTTGCTGCTGTTTGCCATTGCCTTGTTCTACCTCAGTCTCTTACTTACTGCTAGCAAGCAGTTGTCTTGGAATCTTCCTTGGGTACTGATGTCTTCCTTAGTTATTCAGCGATAAATCCATGATAAACTTTAAGTGGAAGATCAGATGTCACCAGAATGAAATGTTGTGGTTTTCACATGCCTCCCTGTAGAGCAATACAGACATGAATTAGCATGGTCACATGTATAGAACCATTGTTTAAAATCCTGGTTACATGCACCATGTGGCGCTCAAGCTCTTGCTGCATTACCGCTTCCAGAATCTTTTGGCAAACCGGCACTCAGAGCTGTAATTCAGCAAGCTCCTGGAGACCCACCGGTTAGAACCCCCTGCTCTCAAATAAACAGCTGAAGTAATGGACCACGGGGGGATACTGAAGTCTGTGTGATTCCATTGTTAAAACTGCATACTAAGTGGTACTTTCAAAATAAAAATGCAAATAAGTCTTTAGCAAGGCTGCTTTCCAGGATAGAATAGCAGGTCATTTGGGTAATGTTAGTATGATGCGTATCCATTTACACACACCAACACATTGTTCATTGGACTGGCAACAGAATGCATTGGTTTGTCTCATAATGTGAATCCGAGGGTTTGATATTAATAAATTAATATGGGAACTTTCTTATTTTCTAACTCAGTATGAAAGCAATCCTGTAAAACGATGACACTGAGTCGGCAGCTTATCAGTCCTTGTGTGGGGCCCCCTCGATGGACTTCCCCGATAGATATCCGGCCGAAAGTCGGCCAGATGTTGACCAGGCAGGATTAAAAATCCCCTCGGATGACAGCCGCATCTGATCTTTGATGCAGTCCTGCGATCCGACCGCCCGTATCTGTGCCATTCTGATCCGATCATTGGGCCTTAGGGCTCACGATCGGCTCAGCCCGATATCACCCACCTCAAGGTGGGCATATCGGGGACTGAGCCGCTCGTTTGGCGATGTGGCCACTTTTACAGTTACCTGGATATTGTCAGCAGAAAACTGCACCGCCTGGGGTTATACCAGTGAGCACCATGGAGCAATCCTCTTCTGGCTTCTTCTTTCCTCAAATTTCCCGTGGCAGATGCATGTGCAGTAGAACAAAATAGCGGACTTTTTCGTTAAAGTTTAGTTTGGCTTTTTGCTCTACTGCACATGCACAGCCGCAAGAAGAGAGAAGAAGCCAGAAGAGAATCGCCCTCACTGTGCTCGCTGGAAGAACTCTGAGCCAGTTTTCTGATAGGAGCACCGACCCGTGGTTTCAGGTAAGTATATACAATCACATAGGGGCACCTAATGTTTGGCACTGCCAAGTGGAAGAAGACTTTCCTTCTCCTTTTATATTAATTAAACCCAATAGGATGGTTTTGTTGCCATTATGGATTCATTATATCTTAGTTAAGATCAAGTACTGTTTTATTATTACAGAGAAAAAGGAAAACCTTTTTGTTTAAAACTGGATTATTTTATTATAATGGAGTACTGAAGAAGGTTCCCATGAGACAGAAAAGTTGATATACCATTTTTGTCTTTTAATTTTTCAACATTTATAAAGCCTCAAAAGTGATCCCTATAAAGATATTCTATGTTACCAAGAAGATCCATGAACATATAAAGCTTTTACATGGGATTTTACAACATGAAGGACATTTTACTTTATCATACACAACCTTCAGTGAGTTATGTGACAGAGATTACATCACTAAGCACAATTAATAAGAATATAATTTACACTAGGAGTGCTCATACAATACTAATGCAGGGTCTACTTTTAGTGATGTTGTCCCATTATAATCTACATCCATAATATCACTGTTAGCATTCTGTTCCATGGATAATATTAATTATATTGATTTATAGGAGAATTTATATTACTATGTTTAAAAACAACTATTTCTTATGTAACCTTAACAGAATAAATATCGGAATGAAAATAATAAAACAATAGTATAAATTAGTCAAGCTGTTTGTTGAGTATCTTGAGATCTACTGATCACCAACTAAAGGTCTACTGGTAGATCCCCATCTACCATTTGGACACCCCTGATTTACAGGATTTTATAAGAATATAATTTACAGGAGTCCTACACCCACAGCACTCTTATTTAAAACCCCATTATTACTCTTCTGAACACTATAAGCAGCAGTGAGCTGTGAGTCAAGCATACCTCTTCACGCCATACACTTATATTAGCATCCTTCATGGGCATATGTCCAGCTTCAGACAGCTAAGCATTACACAATTTCAGCTGTAGACAGGCTTTAGTTTAAACTCCTCAAAAGAAAAAAAAACTTTTACTGTGCCATAAAACTGACGTATGGAAGCAGCTCATAAAAGAAATGACAACACTCTTTCCATGTTCTCGGTAGAAGCTGCTCATATCCCGGGTGAAAAACTGGGGCATGGCAGTTTCTATGGGATTTCACTTGTATCCCAGGATGAGTGTGAGTATCCCTATTCACTTGTGCATGTGCAACAGGAACGTTGGGTGCTTTTTGTCCTCTGTACTGATCACCCAACCCACCAGTGTCAATGAACACTTACCTTAAAGGGATCCTGTCATGGGAAAAATACATTTTTCAAAATGCATCAGTTAATAGTGTTGTTTCAGAAGAATTCTGCACTGAAATCCATTTCTCAAAAGAGCAAACAGATTTTTCTATATTTCATTTTGAAATCTGACATGGGGCTGAACATTTTGTCAATTTCCCAGCTGCCCCAAGTCATGTGACTTGTGCTCTGATAAACTTCAATCACTCTTTACTGCTGTACTGCAAGTTGGAGTGATATCAACCCCTCCCTTTCCCCCCACCCAGCAGCCTAACAACAGAACAATGAGAAGGTAACCAGATAACAGCTCCATAACACAAGATAACAGCTGCCTGGTGTATGGCCACCTTAAAACAAGATAACAAATGCCTGGTAGATCTAAGAACAGCACTAGTAAAACCCATGTCCCACTGCGTACTATTCAGTTACATTGAGAAGGAAAAACAACAACCTGCCAGAAAGCAGTTCCCTCCTAAAGAGCTGGCACAAGTCACATGACATGGGGCAGCTGGGAAATTGACAAAATGTCTAGCCCCATGTCAGATTTCAAAACTGAATATTAAAAAAAATCTGTTTGCTCTTTTGAGAAATGGATTTCAGTGTAGAAGTCTACTGGGAGCAGCACTATTAACTGATGTGTTTTTTTAAAAAAAAAACATGTTTTCCCCTCACAGTATCCCTTTAACCTGTCCCCAGTGCCCCAGGGAACAGCAAAGTAATGTTATTTCAGTTCCATGCAAACAGCATCAGTTAATTGTTTCCTTGCTAGAGAAAATAACAAACCTGGACTGTACAAAATGTACAATATTATTAGCCATCAGTGTGAAGCTCTGTAGAACCACCTACCAAATGACTCAATTATTACAGTGTTTTCCAAAAGCAATCTTAAAATAAGCAGGCTAGATCTTGCAAGGCTATCTTAGAAAAGGTCCACAAGTTTATGAGGGGCCCCTTTGGTGGGTGGTGTGCAGGGGGTGTAACTACAGTGGAAGCAGACCCTGTGCTTGTGGAATGGGGGGCAATGTAGAGTGCTCAGTAGGACCCTAATTAATGAGAAATTCAACGTCCACTTACCAATGTTTTGTGTAGCTAGATTGAATCTGCTCTGGGGTCCAGTAACATCTAGTTACGTCACTGGTGGTTTGTTGTATATCTACCTAAGTACAAAGTGCATATGCATATACTGTATCTATATATATATATCTATATATATCTATATATAATTTGTGAAATGAGCGCACTCCTTTCGGATTGTAACTTATCCTCGGGGGCGTTTGGTCAAGTCTTGCAGTATAATGATATGAAGGGACCGCACACCTTTCTTACGGTGAAGAAATAAATGTGTCTTTATTCACAATGCATATATATATACACACACACATTTATTTTACATGGTCTAACATAAGAGGGATGTCCAAACTGCAACCAATCAACTGCTGGGATGGTTGATCCCAATGTTATTGATATGGGAAAAAGGTAAATATATAGGAAGGCCAGTATTTTTTTCCAGAAAAGGTGGCAACCCTAATTGCTAGTGAACCACAAATCTCAACATCCACCAACAAGAAAGCCTGGAGAAGCTTAATATCTCTGATTAATGTTCTCCTACTCCCTCCAGATAGGGGCCCCAGATTTCCTGCACTGCCAGGCACCCCCTCTTTACTCTGGCCTTGAGTTCTTGAGTAAAGTTCTCCAGACATTGACTGCTAGAAGGGTTAAGTCCCGGCAGTGGCGGCAGCTGAATGAGAGAATAGGGTGTGGATCTGCTTTCTGTGTGTGTGTTTTTCTCCCCTCTTTTTTTGAGCCCTGTCCAGACTTGGTGGAAATGTGTGCCGCATGCACCATATGATTTAAATCAGGAGTCTTTTTGGGCTGTGAGATAAATAGCGCTTATGTTCTCCCTGCCAACGCTGGGGCAGGCTTGGCTCCCACAGAGCTGCAGCTTTGGCTGTACCACCCCGAGGGCAGAAACTGAGCTCAAATATTCCACATGGAACTCAAAACCGCACTCCTAACTCACAACAGGCTTGCTCTGTCCCTGTGCCTTCCTTACGCTCCCACCCCCTACCCTGTCTGTCACCCGCACCCCCCACTCCCCCCCTTGCAATTTCCTTCCCTCCCTGGCTCTTTCTTTTTTTCCATATCCCTCATTTCTCCTTCTCACTTTCAAGCTATAGCAATTCTGTGTTGCCTTTAGCTCATTGGTTCATTTTTTTTTTTTTTAAAGAATAGTTTTACTCTGTGCCATATTCTTTCTTTCCTCTTGCAGTGTATGTCCGAATGTTTGCTCTCCTCTGTATCACCTTTTCTACATTATTATTTCTTACCCTTCTCTCTCCCCCTAGTGGGCCACAGGTATGTCAGAAGGGGCATATAAAATGGCATTATATCTTGTAAAGCAAGCAGATTACTATATTATTCTAATGCCATCTAAATCACCCCCCCCAATATATGGAGTTTCCCCTTTCTAAAACAACAATTTATTCCAATAGCACTCTGTCATTTGAAGTCTGTGGTTCTACCTCAGCAGAGATTCATTTGCAAAACACAGTAAAACAAGGCATTTATGGAATTTGCAGTAAAATACTGTTTAGTGTTGCATGCTGAAGTGACACCAACCCTCAAAAATACTTTTCTTAATCCATTTCTCTGAATGGCTCCCCCTACCCCCTACATAATTACAATTTAGTTGTGTTCAGATGTGTAATGCTGCCTGCCATTATAACCAGGGAGGGATGCAGCACCAGGGGCGCTCCACCAATCAGGCGATTTGAGGTGGCAGCGCCCCCCCTGGTTACCAGGGGCGGCAAAAATATCTTTATTGCTAAAGGGCTGTGGTTTAATACAAAAGCCCAGAACATAATGTATAACATTTATGCCCTACTTCTTTAGGTAAGTTTTAGTTTTCCTTTAAAGGGATCCTGTCATGGGAAAAGATGTTTTTTTTTCAAAATGCATCAGTTAATAGTGCTGCTCCAGCAGAATTCGGCACTGAAATCTATTTCTCAAAAGAGAAAACAGATTTTTTTATATTTCATTTTGAAATCTGAAATGGGGCTACACATAATGTCAATTTCCCAGCTGCCCCAAGCCATGTGACTTGTGCTCTGATAAACTTCAATCACTCTTTACTGCTGTACTGCAAGTTGGAGTGATATCATCCCACAGCAGCTCCCTAACACAAGATAACAGCTGCCTGGTAGATCTAAGTACAGCACTCAGTAGTAAAAACCCATGTCCCACCGTGACTCCTTCAGTTACATTGAGAAGGAAAAACAACAGCCTGCCAGAAAGCAGTTCCCTCCTAAAGTGCTGGCACAAGTCATATGACCAGGGGTAGCTGGGAAATTGACAAAATGTCTATTTTGTCTATTATGTCTATTTTTGTCTATTATTTATGTCTATTATGGCTATGAGTCCAAAGTCCTTGATTTACACACTTGCATCGTCTCACACACTTGCACTTATAGGGGCAGATTCATCAAAGAGTGAAGTTAAAAGTGAAGTTCAGCCACTAGAGGGAAATTCCGTAGCTCTCAATTAATTTCTATGGGATTTTGAAAGGCGTATTTATCAATGGGTGAAAGTGAAATCCCATAGAAATTAATGGAGAGCTGCGGAATTTCCCTCTAGTGGCTGAACTTCACTTTTAACTTGGCTGGGCGGCATGCCGCCCCTAAAATATTGCCGCCCTAGGCCCGGGCCTTTGTGGCCTCGCCTGGCTATATGTGCAGTACCACTCTGATACATAATGCCCCAGAATAGAGCTTCAGTGCCAATGTCATGTAAATTGTCTCCATGTGCTAACATCAAAAAATATGGCCAGTTCTGTGCATAATTTCCCAGAAAAACTCACAATACAAACATGGTCCGAATTCAATAAAGAATTCCCCAGAACACAAGGGATATTAAAAAAAAGTGCAGTTCCCTTTCATAACACACCAGAAAACCCAACAGCATTAATACAGTCTGTGGTGTTTATACAAATGGCCTGCAGGTGGCACTGTGTGTACATATGACTTTCTGTACAACTTGAAAGTGAAAGTAAGACTTACTGCTGTTATGTAATGGCTGCATGACCTGCTAATAAAGCACTGTTCTACTCTCCTAATCCTCGGCTACCAAACACAACACAGTCCCAATAACAATGGTGCCAGTTCCACGAATAATGCCACTAGAAGGTGACTGGATAGATACAGTGCCAGTTTCTAATGATGATACTTCAGATCACAGAGGATTATAAATCAAGAGCAGGTCCTGCAGGCAGTATGCATGGGATCTACTCAATCAGGGATTCAGACAAGTGCACAAACACACTCACGCTGGGACAGATACATACAGGCTTATGAAGGCAGAAAGCAGATGTAAAAGACATTAACAGGTAGAGAAATTTTGAGTATACTTAGCAAGTACATCAATACACAATTCAATAGGCAGAACACAATAAGATCTGGGTCAGGACCAGACACACAATTCCAAGATTAGATCTGCTAAGTAAAACCCACATGTGTACATTGGCAGGCACACAAATACACAAGACATTAGAAGATTACAAATCAGGAGCTTTACTGATAATAAAGTTTAATGCTATAACATTATTCCAAGCCTTAAGTCTCCAGTACATCTGCACAGGGATTGACTAGGTTACTGAGTGAATCCTTCTAATCTATCCAATCGTGTACAGTTGCACAGTGATTGGTGAGACTTCTGGGTGAATCTCTCTAGTCTAGCCAATCCAATGCGTGTTCAGCTGTGCCAAAACTTAAAGGGATACTGTAATTTTTTTTCAAAATGTGTCTGTTAATAGTGCTTCTCCAGCAGACTTCTGCACTGAAATCTCAAAAGCGCTAGACAGTTTCCCTGTTGCCCCCAGTCATGTGACTTGTGCTCAGATAAACTTCAGTCACTCTTTACTGCAAGCTGGAGTGATATTATTGTTATTATTATTATTATTATTAATAATAATAATAATAATAATAACATGTATTTCTATAGAACCAACATATTTTGTAGCACTATAAAGTAAATGTGATTATACAACTAGATCACATGAATTACATACATAGAACATATGGAGTTACATACATCACAATAAATATGGAGTTACATACATCACAATAAATACCGGTACAGAAGGTGAGGAAGGCTCTGTGCAGAAAGAGCTTACAATCTAAAGGGAAGGGAATGATACACAAGGTGTGGAAGTGGGCAAAGTCACAGTTAAGTGGGTGAGAGATGTGGTACTGTAAGTGGTATTGCATTGGGTAGTTAAGAGTGAGGTTAGGCTTCTCTAAATAAGTGCGTTTTAAGAGATTTCTTGAAAGCAGAAAGATTGGAAGAAAGTCAGACAGACCATGGGAGAGAATTCCAGAGGAGAGGTTCAGCCCTTGCAAAGTCTGCATAAGAGCATGTGAGGAGGTAATAAGAGAAGAGTTGAGTAGCAGGTCAGTAGAAGAGCGTAGTAAGCGTTTGGGTGAGTACATAGAGATTAGTTCAGAGATGTAGGGAGGGGCAGTGCTTTGAATGTCAGGGTCATTAATTTGAATTTAATTCTGATGGGCAGTGGAAGCCAGTGAAGGGATTGGAGAGGTTTAATTTAAGGTAATGTTGTGACATCCAAGTAGAGATAGCAGACAGGCAGGAGGAGACACGAGTTAGGAGTTCTGGGTTGAGATCAGGAGAGATAGTGTATCGTCTGCATAGAGGTGGTAGTGGAACCATATGGGCTGATTAATTTGCAGAGGGAGGAAGTATATAGGGAAAATAATAAGGGTCCCAGGACAGAGCCTTGAGGAACCCCAACAGAGAGAGGAAGGGGAGAAGATGTGACTCCACTGTAAGAGACACTGAAGGAACGATTGGTGAGGTAAGAAGAGAACCAGGACAGGGCCGTGTCCCAAAGGCCAAGCAAATGGAGGGACTGGAGGAGGAGAGGGTGATCTGCAGTGTCAAATGCAGCTTAGAGATCTAGCATTATTAGTAGTGAGATATTTTTGTTGGCTTTAGCTGTTAAAAGATCATTAGTTAGCCGGGTTAGGGCAGTTTCAGTTGAGTGTTGTCGTTTAAAACCAGATTGTAGGTGGTCCAGCAGGTTATTGTCAGAGACGAATGAGGTTAGTCGGTTGTAGACTAGGCGCTCAAGTACTTAAGAGATGAAAGGTAGCAGAGAGAAAGGTTAGAGGTTGTCAAGATTGGAGTGATCAAGAGAGGGTTTTTTCAGAATGGGGCTGACAAGAGCATGTTTTAGTTGAGACAGAAATATTCTAGTTGAGAGCGAGAGATTAGATAGATAAGTTAAGGCTTTGATCAGACAAGTATTGGTATTGCGGAGAAGTTTTGAAGGAATAGGATCAAGTGGGCAGGTGGGAAGGTGGTAAGGTGAGAAGAGGCCAAAAGTTTTGAGACTTTGTCATCAGTAACAGGGGTGAAGGAGCACAGGAGAGACTGGGGAGTGTGTAGGAAGGGTGGTGGAAGCCTAGGAGGGTTGAGTAGTGTAATGTCCCTTTTTGTCAATTTTGTTTTTGAAGTGCTCAGCAATGTCTTGAGCAGAGACAGATGTGCATGGAGGGGGTGGAGAAGGGGAAGGGAGAGTTTTAAAGGTGCAGAAAAGATATCACCCCCTCCCTTAACCCCAACAGCCTAACAACAAAACAATGGGAAGCTAATTAGATAGCAGCTCCCTGGTAGATCTAAGAACAACACTCAATAGTAAAATCCAAGTCCCACTGCAACACATTAAAGGGCAAGGAAAGTCTAAAATAGAATAAGGCTAGAAATGCTGTATTTTGTATATTAAACATAAACATGAACTTACTGCACCACAAGCCTAATCAAACAAAAGATTTATGCTTTCAAAGTTGGCCACAGGGGGCTGTCATCTTGTAACTTTGTTCTACATCTTTGCAAGACTAGACTACATACACATGCTCAGTGTGGTCTGGGCTTCTTAGGGATCGTCATAAATGATAAAAAAACAAAGCTGCTTGAGTTCTGCATGGCTGGTAAGTAAGGCGGGGGCTCCCCCTGCTGTTCATAAGTATGATTGTTTCCCTGCCAGAAGTTAGGGACCGTCTGACAATTCCTATCCACAGCACTAAATGAAGGGAGAATTTCACTGCATACAGTCAGGTTTCTTATAAAAACTGTACACATTTTTTTATTGAAGTATATTGGAGATAGATTTCTTTTTCATTAAAGAAAGTAAAAATTGGATTTCATTTCTTTGCCTTTCCTTGCCCTTTAAGTTAAATTGAGTTGGAGAAACAACAGGCTGCCTGAAAGCAGTTCCATCCTAAAGTGCTGGCTCTTTCTGAAAGCACATGACCAGGCAAAATAACCTGAAATGGCTGCCTACTCACCAATATTACAACAACAAAAATACACTTGTTAGTTTAGAAATTACATTTCATATGGCAGAGTGAATTATTTGTAGTGTAAACGGTGTAATTTAGAAATAAAAAAGACATCATAAAAATCATGGCAGAATCCCAGTGAGACTACACAAGCAGCAGACTTGAAACAGCACTTCAGTTTACGTCAGAAACTCCAAGGAAGGTAGTGCCCTCCCTTGCCCCTATTTGTGGACGCCCATGCTGATGATCATATTAAAAATGAAACCACCTCTCCAGCTCTCCCACCAGTTATATCTGTAAGTCTGGGCGTGTGCTAGGGGACCACTAATGGGAATGGCTCAGTGGAATGGCTCAGTGGAAATACATCCCACTGTGTTGTGTCACAATTTTTAATCCTGCTGTAATTTTGTCCGATGTATGAAAACAAATGCAGTTGCACGTGCAAGACACTCAAAGACAAGTTATGGCTGATATTTTCATGGTGGGGATTGTGTCCTTTTCCACAAGTGATATTAAATGGCATTAGCATGGAGGTAGCTCCAGGGCTCTCTAGTGTCAGTCAGTGCACTTCTGTAGGATTCAGCAAAAAAGGCAAAATGGACACAATGAGGCAACATTGATGCAACAAATCAGCATGCACAATTTGTTTGCATGTCCATTCAACTGCCCATGTGGCTGCAGCTATTCACAACCCTTAAGCTGTTAAAGCAATTTTTGGTGGGCTGGGTTAACAGGTTAGGGTTAACAGGTTGACCCAGTAGTTGTTAAATATAGAAGTGGCACCACAAACCAGTAGTGCTGCATTCCTTACACTTTCAAAAATGTTATGTATTATAGTATGTATAGAGGGTTAAAACACAGTGACCAAGGTCTTCAAGGGAAATCTGCAGAACCACAATGAGAGCACTGGCAAGTAAGCCATGCCCAGTTTCCCAATATACGCCACTTCTTCTAACACTTTAGAGCCTTGCTTTGCTGTAGACCACTCAGAAATTTGTCTGCTTCTTTATCACTGTTAAAGGAACAGTGACATAAAAAAAAAAGTGTTTTAAAGGAAGTAGGGATGCACCGAATCCACTATTTTGGATTCTGCCGTACCCCTGAATCCTTCTCGAAATCCAAATCCTAATTAGAATATGCAAATTTTCACCTCTAATTTGCATATGCTAATTAGGCTTTGGACTTGGTTCAGTATTCAAACCAAACTTACGAGAAGGATTCCGATTCAGTTTGGCTGGGCAGAAGGATTCGGTAGAATCCAAATCCTGCTAAAAAAGGCCGAATCCCAAACTGAATCCTGGATTCGATGCATTTTACTAAAAGGGAGGGTTAACCCCGTTAACCCCCCCCAAAGCATTGATGCACAGGAGGGCAAAAAAAAAGGGGTAAGCTCCCCACCTACAACAATATGGTATTTTTGCGACTCTCTTAAAGGGCACCTATAGGGGCAAAATGATACCCCCAACCAAAAGTGCGGGCTGATAGAGCCCGCATTCCGGTTGGGGGTTTCACTGTTTTTTTTTTAAAAATCTGCCCCTCGCAAGCGCTATCGGCCCCGCTCCGGGAGGGAGCTCCCGGAGCGAGCAGCCGTCTCTCCACAGGCGCGCGTCTTAATGACGTCACGCGCCTGTGCAGAATGAAAAGCTGCCTGAATTGAGGCCGCTTTTTCATTCTGCGCATGCGAGCCTATGGAGAGACGGCTGCTCGCTCCGGTTACCGTACGGTAACCCAGACCCATGACTAGAAAAGCCCTCTGTGCACTGGTGACACTGGTAAAAGTAGCAGGGATGATATCACCTGCTATGACAATCCACTAAGTAGGTCCATCCATCTGGAAAACAAGGATCAACAGGCAGTAATACGTGCAATTTATATGGGGCCTTCAAGGGCTTCACTGATGTGGTGTTTTTGTATGACCTAATTTTAATACAATTGCGACCTTGATCATTTTGTATATCGGAAATGTTTGAGAGCACTGCTGTAAAGAATATAAACATTGTTCCAATGGAATTACAATGAAATTGAGCACACATGAATTTCACTTGAATCATCAATGATCAATGGGTTGTGGAGGATGGTGTGATGAAATATGACAAAAGAAAAGAAAAAAAGCCAATACCTTGTTCAAAAGTGGGGTGTTCCCAGTTTTATTGTAGTGCTCCAGACACGTGAGTCATGTTCAGTCGTTTCGGGACAACAACTGCCCTTCCTCAAGTCACTTGAGGAAGGGCAGTTGTTGTCCCGAAACGTCTGAACATGACTCACGTGTCTGGAGCACTACAATAAAACTGGGAACACCCCACTTTTGAACAAGGTATTGGCTTTTTTTCTTTTCTTTTGGCATTTATACTGGCGGAGGGAGAGGCCAGCACCAATACCTTTCCCCATTTTTTGCATTCGTTTTTTGTGATGAAATATGAGGCATCAGATTGTTTTCCATTGACTTCACGTGTTTTTAATGTATCTACCCACATATGATTCCTTGAAGAAGAACTAACCCCTATAAATGAATATGGTTTAAAATGCCATCTTTTATATACTGCTACACTATAGATCGGAAGAGCACACCTATTATTACATAATTAATAAATTTATTCCAAAATTATTTTGTAACAAAAAAGAAACAACAAAAAAATGCATAAAAAAAGAGAAAAAATACATCTTTTATATACTGAACTGCACCAGCCTAAAGTTTCAGCTTGTCATTAGCAGCAATGATCCAGGACTTCAAACTTGTCACAGGGGGTCACCATCTTGGAAAGTGTTTGTGACACATGCTCAGAGGGCTCTGAGCTGCTGTTGAGAAGCTAAGCTTAGGGGTTGTCACTAATTATCAAGCAGAAAATGAGGTTTGTCGGTAATATATTAGAATCTAATATTAGATTATTAGATTCTGGTGCTAATTGCACTGGTTTCTGAGCTGAAATTTAGTCATTTTAGTAATCGGCCTTATATTGTACCATTTCTATTCTCTACATCAAGGGTGTTCAACCTTTTGGCTTCCCTGGGCCACATTGGAAAAAGAAAAGTTGGCTGAGGCCACGCATGAAATACACAAATAAAATGCACAGAAAATAACTATAATACCTATTGAATAACCATATGGAGCTATACACTGGAATATGGGGCATTACTACTATGACTATTACTACTAACTAGGTAATAAGCAGAGTCCCCACTTACAGCCTACTTCTATATCTTTTGCAACATGACGTTTTTTCGGGAGCCAAGACTTTCAAGCTGGGCCTCATTCATATCCATCCTGGGACACATGTTGGACACCATAGCTCTATATACTGAGTCAGTCCCTAAGCTCAGTAAGTGACAGCAGCACAGAGCATGTGAATCAGTGAATCAGCAGAAAAGAAGACGGGGAGCTACTGGGGCATCTTTGGAGAAACAGATCTGTAATGTTTGGTAGCCAAGGATGAGTTTGTGTTTTCCACTATTTGGTCTCTTAGCATTTCATCTGTTAAATTCCCAAAGGTAACAACCAGCTCTCTCAAAGCTGCTACAAAGTGTTCTGTGGATTCACCATTACGTTGTCCACATCGGCAGAATTTATCTCTTTCAGCAACCACATTTCCTCTTGGCATGAAAAAGTTTTTTTATAGCAGTAAGAGCAGTTTCATAGGACTCATCAGGTGATGGTAATGTATAGAATGTAATGTCCCTCTGCTCCCAGGCAGTGAATATGTAAAGCACGCTTTCTAGCAGCAGAAATCTCCCCTTGGTCAGCAGCAATAATGTAATTATCAGACTGATGTGTTTGGTACCCGAGGATAAGAAGAGTATAACAGTGCTTTATTAGCAGGTCATGCAGCCATTTCATAACAGCAGTAAGTCCTACTTTCACTTTCAAGCTGTACAGAAAGTCCTGTGTATGCACAGTGACACCTGCAGGCCATTTGTATAAACACCACATATTCCCCCTATAGTAGGAAAGCATTTGGACAAATATATAAACAGTAACAATTAAACTGTATGTATCTTAAAGCAATATATATATTCTTCACATGACATAGTCCTTGGTCCATACAGGTAGTTTCCTGATTCTCTCAGTATGCCTTATAGGTTCACTTTCTTCTGCCCTATTGCGCTTGGCATTAGGAGTAGGAAAATGTCCTTCATCAAATGGAATATCTCCAAAGTCATATCTAGCAGGAGTAAATTTAGATTGTCCTTGTTTCAGTATTCCTGATTTCGTAATTCTGACTAAAGATACAGGCTGAAAGTACACTTCTCTTGCACCAAAGTTTTTATCAGTATAAGCCTTGCATTTGGCTTGGTGACGTTTCACAATGTCAGCAGTAGATAATTTTGTGGGAATAGTCTTTGGTGGAAGTTTGACGTCTGCAACATGTAACTTAGTGCGCATCTGTCTGCCATGTAATAATTCAGCTGGAGATGATTGGGTTGTTGCATGGCATGTTGCTCTGTAGTTGTGTACTTTCTAGGATTTCCCAGTAAGATTTGCTGTCTACGTTGGCGGAATTTATATCTTTCAGCAACCACAGCAACCATTATTTACATTTACATCATACAGGCCTTACACAACAACAGTGATATTGGGCTAATTAGGACATGAAATATGAGCTGTTGGATCCAGGACCGCATCATTGAGCTGATGGCTCATATTCCTTTTGTTGTAATGTGATCATTTGGCCATAAGTCCATATGACTGGATTAGCCCAATATCACCCAATTTAGGAGGGAAAAATCAAACCGGCACAATTGACATCTGATTTTCAGGCATATATCAGTTGTGTGGGCACAGTGTCAGTCACATGAGCAGGCAGATACAATGACAAATCAGTCCGAAGGGCCCAAATCACCAGCCTAAGTCTGCACATGTATGGCCATCCTTATACCTTTGGTACACAACCAGCCCCCTGGTGCTGCAGAAAACCCTTCCACTATTGCTGTGAAGTAATTTGTAAGACTATCATCGGCTGACGCAAAGATAATATCGTACAAAACAAATTTTCGTACAATATACGGTGTGTGTATATATCAGCAGAAGTCGGCTCATTGATTGGGATGGAAGGAAAATTTTGATTGAGTAAAGGCACCCTTAATGTCGGCCATTGTTAGTGCTGAATTGTCAGATACAGGTAGAATTCTAATGTTTCTACCTGTATATCTAATGATTCAGCTATAGACGTGTGTGTGTTGAAAGCAACAATCTTTCTTGGAAAGATCTTTTCCAAGAAAGATTGTAATTGTTATGTCTATGGCCAGCTTTACACAAGTCTTGTGACAAATATGTGAATGGGTGAATAGGTGGGGGGGGGGGAAGGACCTAATTGCAGCAATCTCACAGCACAGTTACCAAACTAGTATGCAGTTGAAACTTTTAATTTCTAGTAAATTAGTCAATTCTGAATTAGTCCTCGTATAACCCTAAATTCCTTGCTGACTAAACAAATGAGCCAATTAGAGGGAGGTCTGCAACATAATTGCAGCAATTGACTCACCAGAATGTTCTGGAAAGGATAGCGACCCTTAAAATGAAAGAAAGTATTTTGTAAGGGGGGTGGGGAGAGATATACACCTTTTATTAAGATATTTTGGATTCAAAAGTTATGGAATTTTATTTTGCCAAACTACGTGAAATATCTTCCAGTTTTGACCTTGTTTATTGCTAGCATCGGCTTGGGCCAGCCACTCTTAGTTTATGGAGCCTATGTACTTCCAAAGAATCCAACACACTAGGTCATGTTATTTCACACACTGTTTCAATAAAGTGTGAATTTTAGAAGGAGCTTGTACATTGTTTATATGTGTTGTGGCATGTCCCATTTTCACTAATAGTCTGAGCTATTGGTATGTGGCCACAATTTGGAACATATAGAAAGGCTTACCAACTAACCCAAATACTATTATATGGTCCCAGACTGCTAAATTGTTCCCTCTTTCCCCCATCATCATTTTAATATAATTTTGTCCCATGTTTCATATAGCTGACCAGTTATTCTGTAATAACTGGACAACTATATGGAAACTCTTGGATAGAACTGATTAAATACAACTAAAATACCTGGCAGTGAATTGGTTTGATCCAGACTGGTCCGATATCTGCCAGTTGGGTATTCATACATTTATTCAGCTAATGATAATAACAGTGTATCAGCAGAACTATGGCATGGTCAGGCAAATAATGTAAAGCTTAACCATTATACGGCCAATTTGAAACTTCAAATGTCCCATGTCTGGCCAATCATATATATATACTAGATCGTCTGATGAGTGGAAAAATGTTAACTTCCCATTTCAGGTGCCTTTATTCCATCTTTGCATCAGAAGAAGAACCATTAATATGTCCTCAGTTAATGGCAATTGTGATTTGAGTGCATGTTGTAAAAGCAAGGTGAGCATACAAGTGGAGTTAATACAATGACTGATTTGTTATTAATTTTGTGAGTGACCAAATGAATGGAGCTTGGTTTCACTGAGTTTAACACTATAATAGACCTGTATATTATGCTTTATCAAATTGACATTACAGCTTTTATGGAAAAGCCATGTTCATTTCTAGGCAATTCAATTCACAGTCATATTTTACAGTGCACATCACAGTTTCCTTTTGGAAAACTTCTTAAAAATGTCCCATTTTAATAATAGTGTTGCGTCAGTTCAAGCCTCTTTCTCATTCTATAATTAATACATTAAAATACAGTTTTTGTATTGGAATTAGGATAGACAAATTCCTAAAGATTATATTAAAGGGGTGGTTCACCTTTTAGTTAAAGGGATTCTGTCATTATTTTTATGATGTATTTTTTATTTATTAATTACAATGTTTTCACTGCAAATAATTCACTCTACAATATAAAATGTAATTACTGAACCAGCAAGTGCATTTTTTTAAGTTGTAATATTGGTGTATAGGCAGCCATCTTTAGAATGGAACTGCTTTCTGCCAGGCTGTTGTTTCTCCTACAGAATGTAACGGAATGTATCTCACGGGGACTTGGCTTTTACTATTGAGATCTACCAGGCATTTGTTATCTTGTTTTAAGGTGGCCATACACAGGACGATAAAAGTTGCCAACAGACTGAGTCAGCAGCTTATTGGCCTGTGTATGGGACAACATTGCCAAACAATCTCTCTGTGTATGGCCACCATGTGGAGCTGTTATCTGGTTACCTTCCCATTGTTCTGTTGTTACACTGCTGGGGGGAAAGGGAGGGGTGACATCATTCCAACTTGCAGTACAGGGTAAAAAGTGACTGAAGTTTATCACATGACTTGGGGCAGCTGGGACGCCAGGTATACTGTAGCACTCCAATAAATTCAATTTGTTTTAGTGCATCAAGGGTGTTTTATTGGCCCCAAAAGTGCAGATAAATACAAGGCTTGGGGCAGCTGGGAAACTGACAATATGCCTAGCCCCATGGCAGATTTCAAAATTAAGTTTATAAAAAAAACTGTTTGCTCTTTTGAGAAACAGATTTCAGTGCAGAATGTTGCTTGGGCAGCACTATTAACTGATGAATTTTGAAAAATTCCTTTTCTAGTGTGTTACAGAATGGCTAATTCTAAGCAATTTTTCAATTGGTGTTCCTATTTTCTTTTTTGTAGTTTTAGAATTATATGCCTTTTTCATCTGACTCTTCAAGCTTTCAAATGGGGGTCACTGACCCTATCTACAAATAAATAAATTCTCTGCAAGGCAAAAAATGTATTGTTATTGCTACTTTTTATTACTTATCTTTCTATTCAGGACCTCTGTATTAATATTCCAGTCACAAAATCAAATAAATGCATGGTTACTAGGGTTATTTGGGCCCTAGCAACCAGATCACTAAAAATGCAAACTAGAGAGCTGCTGAATAAAAAGCTGATTAACTTAAAATCCACAAAGAGATAAGACTATTTTCACACTAATGATAGTTTTCTTGCTTCCCTGGTGATGTAAATCAATATTATCAGCATTACACGATGATTGCTAGAAGAGTCCTGGAAATTGTATTTCCTAAAGTAAAAACTGATTCTCTTCCTAAAGTAAACACTGATTGTCTTTAGTTCAATTCAAAGGTCAGCAATGGGTGTCACTGGGTGACTAGATAAATTATAAGGGGTACAGCATTCCATACTGGTCTTCTTATTTACGCTTTTTATTTTGAACCACAGTGTGTTACCCACCTGTGTTGAGTTGTGACATTGGCTACACTGCTTGCATTTTGGTGCCAAATTCAAAATAAAAAAGACTAGCCAGATCCTGTTTGAAATACCCAAGAGTAGGTCCTTGTTTTGTTTATTGACTCCTGGCCTGGAACTTCAAACAATTATTTAGCTTTTTTTCCTTTATGATACCACATTGGTGGATTTTGCCTGTCATGTCTGTTTCCCAGAGCCAGATTCCTCCTTAGCCACTGCTGATCCAGACAGCCTTGTAGGCAAGAATGTTCTCAGTGTGACCAAATTTGTTACAAATGATTTATGACGAATGCCAGAAACCCTGTTCTTAAATGACCCACTGAGCATCAGGCTGCACCACTTGCCAGTCTGCTTTAAAATTATTTACTGTGTTTTTATATTTGTTGCTTATTTTAGAATTAGTCCCAACATCTTTTCTTGGACTTTCAATACAGAAGAATACTGACAATAGACACCGAAAACATCTTGATGTAACATGTGCATTGAATAATTCCAGCTATCTCCCTGTGCAACTGTTACCCAGATTTCAATAATGCCAAGTCATAATAAATTATATTTTAGGTTAACACATACACAGGGTGCTGAACTTATAATGTTCATTTAATGACCACAATTGTATGGAAAGCATATACAGTTTGATGTACTGTAGAGATAACATGTTAGAGTACAATATTAGTCTGGACTGGTTCATCTCTTGTTCTAATGGCTAAAGGTGGCCATACACGGTAAGATCCGCTCATTTGGCGATGTCGCCAAACATGCGGACCTCTCCCCGATATGCCCACCTCGAGGTGGGCGATATTGGGTGATCTGATCGTGGGCCCTAGGGCCCAATGATTGGATCACAATGGAGGTACGGGCGGTCAGATCGCAGGACCGCATTAACGAACAGATGCAGCTGTGATCCAAAATGAACCTTTACTGAAACTAAAGTCTGTATATTTGTACAGGGGAAATGCAGAGGCTCTCTCAATGACTCTATGATATGTAAGAGAACTGATATATGTCCAGATGTACCGGGCCCAGGCCTGAAGGGGGCTGTGTTGATCTTTTCAAATTAGCCGGGCCCCCCTAAATAGTGCCGAAGTGCATGCCCTGCCATAGTGCTGAAGACCCAAAGCTGCAGCGAAGACCCAAAAGCTTCAACAAAGACCCCAAAGCCACTCCAAAGACCCAACGCCACGCCGAAGACCACAAAAAGACCCGAAGTTGAAGTCCTGAAGCCGTGAAAGACCCAAAGTAAAAGTTCTGGATTTGAGAAAAGACCCAAAGCTATGAAGAGACTCAAGCTTAAAGTCATGATGCCATCAAAAGACCCAAAGCTACGAAAGGAGCCTGAAGAAGAACCTAAGGTATGTTCCACTGAACCCCAAAAACCCCAAATGTATTTTTATTTTATTGAACCCCTGGTCACCAATGGTTTTTTTTTTTTAATATTCTATGGGGCCACTGACCACCAATGTTTTTGTTTAAACTTTTAATGTATAGGGGGCCCTGAACACCAATTTTTTTTTTTTTTTTTTTTAAATTGTAGGGTCCCTTCTCCCTGCCCTGGGGCTGCCATTGTCACTGATATAATATTGATTGACAGGAAGATGAACCTCGCCATATGGAGAGTAGTCTGCAGTTTCCTGAGGATGTCATGCTACATGAAATTTTATTTTGTTCTGTCTGTATTCTTAGAATCCAGATTTCTCAGATTCTCTTGGGTGGCACAAGACGCTCACATCAACTAAATGTAATTATGTTGCATGCATATGACCAGTAGCGCAGAACTGCAATTAAATAAAGTACAAATGTAGACTATAAAAATCTCTGACGTCTTAACCACATCTAATCAAGAGTTGACTGGATGCAACAAGCTGGAGTCTGAATCTGCAGCCTTTTGGAGTGCCCCATGCAGCTGATATCTTGGACACAAGTCAAGTGAGCAGATATTTAGCCTGAGCCTGAGGAAGGTACTTACTGAGTGTCCTCTCACATACAGTAGCAGCCTACTCTCTGCCAACGCCTTGATGCCATATACTCAATAGCTGCTGCTGCAAATGGATACCCAAAAGGGCTACATATTCAATTCCAAGCTTTAAATGAGTCCTTTATGGAGGAAAATGTTAAGAACCACGTCTAAAGGTTCCTGGTATTTAAGGTTCTGATTCACAGGAATGCCAGAATTGAACATTTCTGTTATGAAGAAGAAGAGATTTTGCACTGTGGGTTCATTTCTGTTAGAGAAGAGCTGCTAAAAGGTGTATGATAGGGTTATAAAGGAATCATTCATCAAGTAGTGCAAACACATGCTGACTCCTTACTTAAAGGACCAGTAACATCAAAAAATGAAATTGTTTAAAGTGGACCCGTCACCCCAAAAAAATATTCAAAATTATATTTTATTACATTAGTCAAGCAAAATGAACATTAATTACATTATATAAATTATTTTAATATTGTTTCCTTCAGTCTGGGAATTCATAATTATAGCAAGCAGGCAGGAGCCATTTTGTGGACACTGTTATTAAGACAAGCCTTGTATCATCTCAGAATCTTGTTTGTGCACCAGAATGGGGGACCCGATGTCTATCCCCATGCCCTGGAATGTGTGGGGAGCAGTGGCATCTAGGAAGTGCTGAATGGAAAGTGAAAGTAATTATCTGCCTAAGGCATAGAGGAGTGGCAGACAATATTTGACTGCTGAGATTTTTAAATGATCTTAAAACAGCTATGAATGCTTTAGTAAATATTTTAAATTGGATTTCATGTTTAATTTGAAAAGGATTTTTACTATACAGATTTTTGTGTCTGGGTGACGGGTCCACTTTAAAAGTAATAAAAATATAATGCAGTGTTGCCATGCACTGGTAAAACTGCTGTGTTAGGGCTGGGACAGACAGGGAGATTCGGGGAGATTCTGTCGCCTGGCGTTTAATCGCAGGCGACAATCTCCCCGAACTCCCTTCTCCCTGTCCGCGGCTTGTTTAAATGAAAAAGCGCCAGCGCTGATACATACGCGGCGTGGCGATTTCCGGAATCGCCCGAAGTTACTACGTGAGGAAACTTCGGGCGATCCCGGAAATCGCCACGCCGCGAGTGCACAACGTAGGCGTTTTTCAATTTCTGCCACTGCTACTTAGCAGCTTGTTTACTTGAACTATAGTAGTGTTTCTGAAGCAAACAGATCAGTTTTAACAGTGCAGGGCAACACTACATGATATTTTCTAGTTTAAAACATTGATTTTTTGGTGTTACTGTTCCTTTAACTATCCGATGCGCAGTAGAGTATAATCTGAAAATTCTTTTTCCAAGGTATGACTGTGATGGTACTGCTACTTTTTCCCAGGTCATGCACATTTTTTTCCCTGAACTAGCACCTAGAAAAAAACATAGCAATTGCATTTAATTAGGTGGGGGGGAGCAGTCACCCCACATTAGTAGCCCCAGTGAATTTGGATATCCTTGTCTATTAGTTGAGGAAAATGAATCTCCTAGTTGAGTTCCAGGTTCCCCCATAGACATTAAATTAATTGAATAGTTTATAATAGTTTATATAATTAAATTATGAGATAAACCTTTGAACATAACCACCTTCAAATCATTCATAACCTGTGCATATTAGCCTTTATATACTTTATATGCTCTACTCAATGCACCGATGAAGAGTGGATGAATCTGCAGATCACTGTAATTAACAACTTGACCTTTTTTTTCTAGAATTGCTCAAAGAAACATTAGGCAGGGTTCTTTTACATTTAAAGCAAAAACATGGGGGACACAACTCTAACACTGGCTGCCAATAGTCCAAATTTACTGGGATATGACCAAACATCCTATGTCATTTGCCAACAATCATTATGCTATGGAGGATCCAGGACATCAAATGGTCAAATGATGCAGCTGGAGTTCAGTAGAATGCAGTGTCAGGTTAGTAGAGGCAGACATACTAAATTAGCCACATAGTTTCTTGATTTAGTTATGGCGTAATCCAAGTCCACTCTAAATACTTATCTTCAAAATGATATGCAACTAAACCTAATTTCTACCCAAACACTTCACCATCTGGCACTTTAAAGGAAAACTATACCCCCCGAACAATGTAGGTCTCTATAAACAGATATTGCATAAAACAACTCATGTGAAAAACCCTCATTCATGCAAATAAACCATTAACATAATAATATACTTTTTTAGTAGCATGTGCCATTGGGTAATCATAAATAGAAAATAGCCATTTTAAAAAATAAGGACAGCCTCCTGGGATCCTAGGATCCAACGGTGCACACAAACATACCAAACAAACTATAAAGTTAGGTCACACCAGCCAATTAACAGACAGAGTTGTGTCTTTTGCTTCAACACTTCTTCCTGTTACAGTTAGAATTGAAATATTTCTGGTCAGGTGATCTCTGAGGCAGCACACAGACCATCATGAAATGGTGGTTCAAGGCAAGAGATGTAAAAGGGCAATATTTACTTAATTATATATACCAGGTAGGTAAGATTCTTTAATATGTCACTTAATTTTATATAAACTATCTGTTACTCAAAAATTCATTTTCGGGGTATAGTTTTCCTTTAAGTGACAAGTCTGAATTTGGATGAGGACAGAAGAAGGCTACCTGCTTAAACATGTAACACCAACAATAAAGCTTGGTAAAGGAGAAATTATGGTCCGGTGCTGTTTTTATGGTCTTCTTTAGAAGCCCTGCTTTCAGTGAAAGCACATTAAGATGATAGCATGCACTGACATATTGGTTTTCCTACTTTGGGGTAGCAACTTGGAGAAGTTCATCTCCTGTTTCAGCATGATAATGCCTCCAAGGCATGGGCTGAACAGAATGGGTTAGCCGACATTAGATTTAAAGAACTTGAATGACCTGCACAAAGCTTTCAGCTCAACCAGGTATAACAGTAAGATAAACTGAAACCCCAAATGTAAGCCTAGCCTGATCAACCAATATCAATGCCCAACCTCACTGATGCTCTTGTGGCTGAATGGAATAAAATACTCCAGAAACAATGTTCCATAGAACAATGGAAAGTCTTCCCAGAAGAGTTGAGGCAATAGAAGCAAAAGGAGAATCAATGTCAAATTACTATTTTTGATTTTGTTTTGATATAGAGTGCATTTATTTTGTCAAATGCAGCAATCCACAGTTTCTTAAAGGAACAGTAACACCAAAAAGTGTAAGGGTTTTAAAGTAATGAAAATATCATGTACTGTTGCCCTGCACTGGTAAAACTGATCTGTTTGCTTCAGAAACACTACTATAGTTCATATAAACAAGCTGCTGTAGAGCAATGGTGGAAATTGAAAAACGGCTATATGGCACAGGTTAACTAATGGATAACAGATAACACCATTAGACACACAGAGCTTATTTGCTATCTGCTGTGTAAAGGTGGCCATAGACAGTGAGATCTGCTCGTTTGGTGATATTGTCAAACGAGCGGATCTCTCCCCGATATGCCCACTTTGAAGTGGGCGATATTGGGACGATCCGATCGTGGGCCTTAATGTAGGTGATACGGGTGGTGGGACTAGGTTTTTTAACTTTCGCTCAGATATTGATCGGGGAAGCCCATTAGATAGCCCATAAGCTGCCACTGGCCAATAAGCTGCTTTTATCGGCCCGTGTATGGGGGCATTAACTTGAGCTTTTTCTCCTTTGAATGGCTGCCCCCATTGCTACACAGCAGCTTATTTATATAAACAATAGTAGTGTTTCTTAAGCAAACACAGCAGTTTTACCAGAGCAGGGCAACACTACATTATATTGTCATTACTTTAAAACACTTTTAATTTTTGATGTTACTGTTCCTTTAACAAACCCAGCTAGTCCTTTTCAACGGTCAGCATTTTTGCATACTTTTGTTTTGCATCAGCCCCATTGACTACATTGCTCTAACTTGGGATGTTTGTCAGGTTTCTGTTCCAGTGGAATCTGGATTTCTGTCATTCTTTCAGATAAATAGGCAAATTTCTGCAATGTACCTTTGGCATAACCAAACATTTACAGGTACATAAATGCAACATGTTCCCTTTATAGATGATGGCTTGCTTAAAATGATAACACATGGCCTATACGAATCTTGAGTAGAGGGTTTAACTATATATAAAGTTTGACAGTACCTGTTAGAGATTTGGTTACCGAGGGAAACATATCAGGAAAGGCTTAACAAAAATGTAACCTACTTTTATACCTTTCTAAAAAAAGTTATCTGTTTATCAGTCTGAGACCATGGTAAACAACTTTTAAGGCTTAGGCCACATGGGAAGATTTCAGGGAAATTAGTCGCCTGGCGACTAATCACCGCTTCTAATCTCCCTGAATGGCTTTCCACCCGCTAGCGCTAAAGTTGACTGCGCCTATTCACACGCGACAATACGTTTTTCAAAGTCGCTCGAAATTGCCTCACGAGGCTGTAATGCTTACACCTCTCACTAGGATGCCCATTGTGACATTCTGGAGCTTATCTACTGGCCAGCCCAGTGTGCCTTTGGAGAAGCATGGCTACAGCACCAACACTTACTCATTTTGGCCATCCTTTGCAGTCAGAGAGGTTATATGGTTCTTCTGTTGTTCCTCAAAATGATTCTGTTTGCAATTGGTACCTTTCTATAATTACAAATCTGTAAGAACTCTGGTTCTTACCTTTTGGAGCAGAGGAGGAGTGTACTTCCCAAGTTTGGCCCCAACTCAACCAAAACCCAAATTGGCAAAGTTGCAACCCAAGCCTGTCCAACCTGCAGATAAACCTGCTGGACACATGGGTTTCAAGTCAGCCATGCCTTTCAATAGCTAACATTTTTTAGCCAGCAGAAAATGTATAAGCACATTTCAGCCCAAAAATATTCTAGTGAACTGTTTCGCTGAAAAAAAACTCATACCTGCCCTTCCATATGTTTTCGTCTAACGTGTTGACGTCTACACGAGCCGTGGACTGAAGTCACAAGCATTTGTCAGATGCAGAGTCCCTACTTACATTGTTTCATAACCTTGCATGGAGCTGAAATGGAAAAAAATATACACGAATTGCTTTAAATAAGTTCCTGGAATGTCAGTCAAAAAAATAGCTGTAACATTTTCCATAAATTAGAAGAAAATATATGATAACATTTATGAATTTTCAGCTGTGAACCTTTGAAACAAGTTCTGCATTCTAAGCAGCATTTCTATTTTTATTGTACATATATATATATATATATATATATATATATATATATATATATATATGTGTGTTTTCATATAAATCTGTGAATTCCATTAAATGCCCTTACACAGGGCTCAGCAGTTTCCAGGAGCAAAGTCACCACAGCTCCTTAACTTTTCTCCTGGCTCGTAACATTTAAGGATATTTTATATATGTTTGGCTGGCTTCCCGGTTACCTTATTAAAAAAAAAAAAAAACCTTCTTTTACTCTTTATTGTTCTTTTAAGTCTGTGTGCAAAGCTAAATAAGGTTATAAAAAAAATGAAAAATGTAATGTGGATTTAAGCATTTTAAAATAATTTTTGAAAGCAAAGATTACAAATGGGTGAATATATAGGATAGAAAAGACCACTGGAATCCTAATTATGATGTCTTTACAGTTTTCTGACATATCTCTAGCAAAGGCAGAAAAGCATTATTTTTGGCAATTATTATTTCTAGCTTGGGTGCATCTTTCTTTAATCTGCTGCATTCCTAAAGCCCCCAAGCACACAGGGTGTCAACATCAACTAAGAACTGAAAGCAAAGTGCCCCCTCTGACACTCAGGTTTACCTGTTACCCGTCATTGTTTAACACTTTTCTTTTTAACCAATAAACCCCCATACTGAAGCATACCTCCCAACTGTCCCATTTTCAGCGGGACAGTCCTGCTTTTGACAGCTCAACCTGTAGTCACGGGTTTGTACTTGAAAGTCCTGATTTTATCTGAACTTGAACAGCTAAAAAAGATACAATGTTTCTAACACAATTGGTTTTTGGCAGAGAGCCCAGAACAGCCACAAGGCGCAGATAAGATAATTTGTAACTATTTTGAGATAAGCAAATACATAATTGTAACAATTTAACTAACAGATCCCTTTGGAGAAGTTAAACTTACAGCTTAGGGCAAAGACACACGGTCAGAGTCGTGGAGATTAGTAGTCGGGCAACAAATCTCCTCTTCTTCTGGGCGACTAATCTCCCCAAACTGCCTTACCCTGCCGTCCTGCCATCTAGAATGGCAGGATAGCACTCGTTTTCTGAAGTTGCTGAAGTTTCCTTGTGAGGCAAGGGGAAGGCAGTTTAGGGAGATTAGTCACCCCAACGAAGAGGAGATTTGTCGTTGGGCGACTGATCTCCCCAAATCTGACCATGTGTCTCTGCCTTCACATTAGCCAAGCTATAATAATTGAAAAAAAGAACAGAAATATGTTCAAACTTTCATAACCTGCCAAATTTAGTAAAATGAACATGGTAATTAGGGGGTGTGACCAAAAATGGGGGTGGTCAACAATGTTGCCAAATTTTTTGTCTCTTTTTTTATTTCCAAAATGTTGGGAGGTATGCTGAAGCCACTGTCACCTATGCAACTGGCAGTTTCTGATCAGACTGTTAATTTGTGGGTTTCCGGCATATGCCAGAGAAGCAGCTGTAAGATGCCATAGTCACTATTTATAGGGCTGGTGGGGAGCTGTTTTGGACTTAAAATGCCAGAGTCTATATCAAATCCCAGTTCAGACCAGTGCCACTGCACAAATATATATGAAAAAATATATTTAGCAGCTCACGTCAGTTACATAGGTGAAGGAACACTCCTCAGTATGCTCAGGCTTGTAACAGATAAATGAAACCATAAATTAGTAGCTAATAAGTTTTGACTATTGCCAAGTGAAGCATCACCTGGCGCTTCCCTCAACAGCTGACCTCAGTGCCTGGCTCCTCTATATTCATCCTTCACATTGGATCTTTTGTGCTGATGTGCAGAGAACGTAAAACTATTAAATGCTTCATAAACTTTTTTTTAAAGAAAAAGGGTGTTTATGGATGAAATGCACGAGATCCACCATATTTCCAAGGATTGCTCTATGTTCCGCCAAGCCGGATTGGTCTCTTTACCTCATGCAGTTAAAGGAAAGGGTCAGTGGCTTTTTAGGAAAACTTTACATCATTCTTTCAAGCTTGCTTTCAGCAACCCAGGGTTGTTTGGAGGGTTTTACACTGGTCCAAAAAAAAAAGCTTTCTGAAAACTAAGTTCATTTATACGTTTAGATTTTCCTAATTGTGTAAAAGACTGAAAAACAATGGTGGTGTTGTACTGCATAAATGGGCACACACCAATATACAGGTACACTTGCAAATCTGTTTCTTTTTCTTTCTTTGGTTCAGTGTCCAAGGTCCCCCCTTTAAATAAACGACGGGGCTTGAATGAACAAGGCGCCTATTCACTCGAGTCCTCCCTCTCTCAATTCCTCTTATGTTTGGCTTATGTTAAATAAAATAAAGTGATATATGCTCGTTATTCCCTTCTTCCAGGC
>CM044434.1:136409346-136491577 GCA_024363595.1 Xenopus borealis | reverse complement strand
TGCATGTACTGTAAGGGACAGTGAGCAGCACTGAGGATCACCGTTATCTCATTTCTCAACCCACTGCAGCTACCATCTTGGCTTGCTTCATCACTTCGCTTTTAGTACATTATGTATTGATGGTTAAGAAATGAAGTGCTGATTATGTACGTGCAGGTCTTGGGGCTTTTGATAATGCCAGGGTAGGAAAACCAGAAGGGGATGATAACTATGTCTATTGACAATAAGGCATGCTGCGTCTTCCCCCGACAGTCTGATAAATGTAGTTCTAATCTACGATTTCTCCTTCACTTCCTGTATCTTCAGGACATCCAACACATTGAATGCATTTCAACACAGGGCGATGTGTCACCTCGAGCCGCACCATGGAGTTCCACCCTTATAGCTAGTGGCTTATACTGATTGACTGTGGCCAGATTGGCAACAGGTGATACAAGCCATGCCTATTTGTAATTACAAGCATAGCCATAGGAGTGAAACAGGCCCTTAGCTGTCTGCTCACATAGAGCAGCAGTAATGCAAACAACACAAAAACACCAGATCCCCAGTTCAACTATAGGCAGGTTATTACACTTGCATTAGTAATTTGAGCACTCATGCCTTAGATTGTAGCTCCATTGGGACAGGGACTGATGTGAATGAGGAGTTACCTCTGTACAACACTGTGGATTATATTTAGCTATATAAATAAAGAAGACTAATAAGATTTCTCTAGGTAAAGCGAATGAACAGATACAGTGCAAGAAGCATTCATCCAGATAACTGAATTGCATTGAACTGCTAAGCAAGTAACCTTGTCAGTGAGTACACAAACTGGAGCAAACTATCCAAATTCCCTGGAGGGACAAGGAAATCATACCAAAGCGTATAGGTAATAAGCACGTTCAGACTCAGCTGGGTTCTGATTGGGTAGCGAAGCTTCAGGCCTTGCAGGAATCAGCACTATATGCTGCATCCTTTAAATTACATTAAATTACATTACATAGTCCAAGTTTGACCCCTCCAAATGGAACCCCGGGTACATACTTAAACACACCCAGTGATACTATATACAGTATATTCCAATATTTATATTAATTGTAGATTCTAGTATCACTATAGCCTTGGATATTATGCTTGCCCAATAAATCACCCAAGCCCCTCTTAAAGGCATTAACAGAATCAGCCATCAAAACATCATCCAGGAGTGCATTCCACAACCCCACTGTCCTTGTTGTGAAGAACCACCTACACTACTTCAAATTGAAGTTCTTTTTCCTCTAGTCTAAAGTATTGGCCTCTGGTCTGATGATCCATTTTATGGAAGAATAGATATCCCACTATCAGTCTATAATGCCCTTGTACTTACAGTATAAAGAGTAATCACATCCCCTTGAAAGCATCTTTTCTCCAGAGAGAACAACATCAAACTTGACTATTTACCCTAAGGGCTAGTCCAGACAGGGAGATTCGGGGGCGATCCGTCGCCTGGCGACTTCTCGCCGCGACGGATCGCCCCCGAATCTCCCCGAATAGCTAGGCACCGGCGAGGCTTAAAAGCGCCGGCGCGTGTCCACACGGAGCGGCGCGATTTTTAAGATCGCTCCAAATTGCCTGGCGATTTGACATGTTGAAAGAGTTTAACTGAAAAGAGTAAGAGAATGAGCAGCGATGGGTTAATGGGTTGAGTCCCATTAACCCTGAAAATGTCCCAAAGAAGCTAGGTCACATAGAAGTTATAAACATTATCACCAGACATAAAGACACAAAGTGATCAATGGAAACCTGCAATGTAGGCTTATACACCTCAGCAACCACTCCTCCTCAGCCATACCATTCTGCCAATCCCTGCACTGGCTTCTACTGCCCTTCAGAATTAAAAGCACTTCATAACTCTGCCCCTCCCTACATCTCTGAACTCATCTCTATATACTCACCCAACTGCTTGCTATGCTCCTCTACTGATCTGCTACTCAACTCTTCTCTTATTACCTCCTCACATGCTCACATTCAAGACTTTGCAAGGGCTGCAAATTCTGGAATTTTCTCCCACAGTCTGTCCGACTTTCTCTCAACCTTTCTGCTTTCAAGAAATCTCTTAAAACGATCTTATTTAGAGAAGCCTACCCTCACTCTTAACTACCAAATGCAATACCACTTACAGTATCACATCTCTCACCCACTTAACGCTGATTTTGCCTTCTCCTACACCTTGTGTATCATTCCCTTCATTTTAGATTGTAAGCTCTTTCTGCACAGGGCCTTCCTCACCTTTTGTACCAGTATTGATTGTGATGTATGTAACTCCATATGTTCTATGTATGTAATTCATGTGATTTAGTTGTATGATGACATTCACTTTACAGTGCTACGAAATATGTTGGCACTATAGAAATACATGTTAATAATAATAAAATAATAATAATAATAATAAAATGTAACCATGAATCCCATGAAATCCTTAAAGAACTTGGGGTCTGTGTCCAACATGTATGAATGAGAGACAATTCAGACATGTTACAAGGGTTAATTTCTGACCACAGGTGCTAAATAGCAGAAGCGGAGCTGCTTACCACAAACAGTCATCAGTTTTTTAGCAGCAGTTAGTTTTAGCAATTTAGCATATATCTTACTTAATTATCCCACAATCTAAATGATTATACTCCAACAATAATCATTATTGAGAACTTGGAATAGTTTGGAGTAGATAAAATGGCCTTGTGGTTAGAGTGATCAGTGTATCTGAAATATCATTTAAGCGTTTGTAACAATTTTCCTCCTGTTATTTGTCAAGTCGCTGAGAGGGCAGTCCACTTCTTTGTATTAACATGTTTAAAGTTATCCTTCCCTTAATGAAAATCATTTTGTGCATTAGCTACTCCCAAGAGATGCAAACAGTCACCTGTTCACTAAATTGGACTGTGACTCTATGATAACATGCTTGGGGCTAATGTAATGGATCTCACAAAGATATAAAAAAAATCCAATGTTCTAAGTACAAACTAGAAAGATGCTCCCATATTTAATGAGGTGCCAAAGAAACAACTGATTTACTTAGTGGTACCCCTTGGCACATCCAACAACTGGCTACTCTGGGGTTCTTCTATTCTGCTTGCTTGAAGCAATAATTTGAAATTAATCAGTAATTCTGCAGAAAATAAAAAAAAGGGGGATAGAAGATTCTTGCTTTGGACCCAAAAATACACAGCATATCTATGTATTGACTCTGGATGCTGCAGAAATCTCAGTATCCCTTCTGCTCTATCGCTAACAATTAGGTACTGGGAGTTGTAGTAGAGCAGAAGATGGATTGCCACAATTTACTCAGACCTTCTTGTATTGAGAGTCATTATATTACCTGTATAAAACAGAAGCAGTATCAAGGTGTTTTTATCCCTGCCGACACAAATTAAATGTCTGTATAAATCTAATAAGAAGCGAATGAACCCAGCACCCTTAAGAACAAGTCTGAGGTTGAGTAACAATAAAGTGGCTCCATAATTAATCTAACAATTAAAAATTTACCTGCAGTAACGCCTGTCTGCTCATCATACCACACCTTGCTTTTGTTTCATTAACACAATTAATATTATATTGTATCATATACACAATAGAAGCTCGAAAAGTGCCAAGCAATTATTTTCTTTTCTTTACCCCATAAATCAAAAGAAATACAAAATCTCATTTCTATCTTTTAAAGTAGGGATGCATTGAATCCTTCAAATAGAACCCTAATTTTCTCATTTCAAATTCAGCTAAATCCCCATAAATTGCATCTTTCAAAAAAAAAAACTGTTTGGATGTGGGGCAATTCTGGACCAATTCCTGGATTCTGTGCACTCTCTATTATAGAGGAGAATCGTCAAGCATTATAATAAAACCCTGAGAAGGAAATAGTATTGATGAATTAAATGTTGCCCTGAATACAATAAGGGTTGCCACCCGGCTGGTAATTCTATATGTAATAAGGCTTTTTGGTAAATCTGTTAAATAATAGGCAATTTAGGCAAACTCTTGCCCTTCGAAAATGCAGCCCGGCATCTTGTACCACTTTTATAACCAACTTAACAATCTCAGCATCTTCTGCACAGAAAGCGATCCTGTGGTTAGCTAACCACATCACAGCGCACAACAACGCTCTTCTCTAATACCCCACCCCTGGCAAGAATCCTCCCCGCGGTGGCACACAGAAAATCACAGAGCCGCAGTCAGACACAGCTCCAGGGGGTAAGGGGCGGTGCAGGAAAGGGTGCTGTTTTTATTACCATGCAGCCAACCCCTCCTCTGAGTTCACCTCATCTCACCTCGATCCCCCCAACCCTACACCCCCTTTCTACCCACTCCTCCCCATAAAAAATATTAAAGCCTATGGGGAAAATGATGAATGACAGTGGGGACTCCTACTGGCAGACATAGAAAGTGCATTGAAGAAGCCTAAAATAAATGATGCCTGACACTGTCTAACTGATAATAAGTTTCCTTTTCCCCACCTTGTGTCAGTTATTGTTACTAGGGAGTTAGACACAATAAATAAGTATGAATATAACATATTCCAATATGATTCATAAAATTACATCTATTGAATGCCCCCATTTGCACCTCTAAAGCCAGAGGGGTTAACTTAAAAGACTGTCCTTTTTTTCAAATGGAAAAATAGATCACAATGCAACACAAGCTATTTTGCTTGTTTTGCCACTTAAAGGTTTGAAGTGGTGATTTGACAGCATGTGCAACTGTAACTGGCTTCCTTGGAAGACAAAGCATTAAACAGAGAACATTAAGTAGTATTCAAGCGAAAGGGAGAAGTAATTGCACTGTTCTGCTCCAATTAGATACCAGGCCAGCATTAGGGAAGTAGGGGGGTGGACAGTGGTGCTGGAAGTTTGGGGCCCCCATCTGAGGGAAAAGAAATCACAGGAATTGGAGATGTCCAACCTGCTGCTGCTGCACAGCTGTCATTGAACTGCAGCTACCAGCATCCATCAAATCCCCTGTCGCAGTAGATGAAATGCTGCTAATTCAACATCAACTGGTTATACTGGTTAAAACTGTTTCCAACAGTGCCCCCCCAAAGGCTCCCCTTTCCAGCCCTGATTCTATACTAACATGAGTGTAGTGAGATAAGGCGAGTATCTGCAAGCGGATACATGTTAAAAGTATGGGCACATACAATGTCAGTGTTTTCTCTCGCTGCCACCCTGCCCTGAAGAATGAAACAGACGCCAGGAAACCACAATTCAAATCAGTCAGTGAAAAAAAAAAAGCATCTTTAGACACAGTCGGGTAAAGCAGGGAAGTGGGTTAGGATAGAAATTATCAAAATAAAGAAAAGGGAATACAACATTAAGTTTAAATAAAAAAAACAGGAAAGCATCTACCAGACGGATGAAGGAAATAAGAACTCGGCAGAACGATACAAATTAAAGGGGGTCTAAACACAAACAGAAAATGAATGCAGTCTTATTCTGCATGCTGTTATGAGCACTTTCTCAATTTACATTCATGTTCTAACTTGGGTAGTTTCTGAGATTTAGACTGCAAATCCCAGGCTTTCAGCGCCCTCACATTGTCAGTGACCCCTGCATATTCGTCTTAACCCTAGGACTGCTGAAAGACCGGTATTAGCAGCCTACAAACGCTAATACACTCATAGAATGACTCTGTGCAAGCTTATGTTACTCTTCTGGTTTTATATTGCCTTTAAGAGGGGCTGGAAAACGAGTGAGAGCCGGGCAGGCAGCGAGAGAGCGGTGACAGTTCTGACCTCTGCCCTCCCTCAGCCAAACAAAAAATCAACGTGTCAGGAGAGTGTGCGCCTCTGAGCTCCCGAGCTGGGAGAGTGCAAATGACCGGCGAGTAGGGGAGGACAGGGCAGGGAGGAGATGGAAAGGGCACCAGCCGGGTTCAATTAAAGTAGAAAAAAAATTCTTCTAACTTCCTGAGATCTGAACTCATTCCTCCTCCTTTTAAAATGCCCTAAAAGAAAACAATAGGAGTCCCCCCCCCTCCCGCCACCGCGATTCTTTCCATCACCCTGGAGCGAGAGCCGTGACAGGACACTCACCTTGTTCACAAGCCGCGCGTCCAGCACAAAAGATCCCCACACGTACCTGTCCGCCTGTGTGTATCCGAGAGTGTGTCGGTCACACTGCACAGCGTGTATGTGTGTATGTATGTGTGTGTTTCTGTGTGTGTGTGCTCTCTCGCCTCCTCTCAAACTTACACTACCAACTCATTACAATCTGCTATTCATAACCCGGGTCATGTGACTCCACTCACAAAATATAAAGCACATTTTTTTTTTCTCCTCACAAACCACAGAATGAATTTCAGTGGAATACATGGAAAAATGAAGTTTTTCTTTCTTCTCCCTGTGCCATTCCAGGCTGTGTACATCCCCACAACTGCAGCTGAACAGCCTGTAGCTCATTTCCCTCAACAGGAACAAACTTTACTCGTATAAATGTGCTTTCTGTGCCTACACTCGGTGTGTCTGCCCATATGTATTTGGTGTTTCCGTAAACAGGGAGAAAATTGCTAACATTAAAAAAATAATTTTCTCAAAACGCATCAGTTAATGTTGCGGCTCCAGCAGAATTCTGCACTGAAATCCATTTGTCAAAAGAGCAAACAGATTTTTTTATATTTAATTTTGAAATCTGACATGGGGTGAGACATATTGTCAGTTTCCCAGCTGCCCCCAGTCATGTGCTCTGTAGGGGCATTCCAGGGGCTGCTGCCACCTGAGGCAGCAGTCCTGATGCAGCCCCCCCCCGCCCCCTCCCACTCTGGGCTTCTAACTTGTAACGTTGGAGCAGGTCAAGGAGGGGCCGCATCGCTAGTGCAGTGAGTGCTATTGCGCTCGCTGCACTAGAAGAGCTGAATTCCCGTTTTAAAAAATGGAAATTCGGAATACCAGAGGTGGCTTTTTGCAGCCCCTGGTAACTGGCCACTCCGTGCCGCCTGAGGCAAGATTCTCACCTTGCCTCATGGCCGGAGAGGCCCTGGTGCTCTGATAAACTTCAGTCACTTCAGTGCTGTACTGCAAGTACCCCCCCCCCCCCCCCCCCCAGCAGCCTAACAACAGAACAATGGGAAGGTAACCAGATTGCAGCTCCCTAAGGGTAAGGGCACGATTCGGGGAGATTGAGTTGCCTGGCAAAAATTAGTGGCCCCATCTGGACCACCTCATGTCTGCAAATGTAAGTAAGGATCACATGTGGGCATGAGTTGTTGATTATTATTGCCCAGTGCTGTATCATATATATTACAGGCATGGGAGCTGCTTTTGAAGGTGAAAAATTAATGAACTTTAACTTCAATATTAAAAAATGATTACAAATAAAAGGTGTTAGAAAACAATCTTTATTTTTAATGAAATATCTGAAACCAACTGAACTGAAAAAAGTTTCTGACGGTGGACATGGGCGTCCACAGAGGGAGGCAAGGGGGGTAGTGCCCCCCCCAGGACTGTCCACGTCACGTGATCGTCCACCACTCTGTGTGCCTGGAAAGCACCAACCTCAGCGCTGCAGGGAGGGAACAGCCGGTCCAGGCAGGATCTTCCCCTCGATGCCCTGCCATCCCTCAGTAGCTGATGATGATCCTTGATGATCTCTACATGAAAATAATTACATTCCCCTCCTCCAGGCAGACATGTTTAGCCTTTATTCAAGGCAAGGATTTCCATCTTGAAATAAGTTCTGGTGGTATTTATACATAGAATTGCCACTATTCCATCTTGCAATTAGTTCTGGGGTATTTATACATAGAATTGCCACCTTACCATCTTGCAATTAGTTATGGAGTTATTTATACATAGAATTGCCACCATGCAATATGATATGAATTCTGGGGTATTTATACATGGAATTGCCACCATGCCATCTTGCTATAAGTTATGGGGGTTTATACATGGAATTGCCATGGTGCCATGAATTCTGGGGGTATGTATACATGGAATTGCCACTGTGCAATCTTGATATATGTTCTGGGGTATTTATACATGGAACTGCCACTGTACCAACTTGATATTAGTTCTGGGGGTATTTATACATGGAATTGCCACTGTGCCATCTTGAAATAAGTTCTGGGGTTATTTATACTTGGAAGTATAAATAACCTCAGAGCTTAAATCAAGATGACACAGTGGCAATTCCATGTATAAAGAACCCCAAATAGTATATCAAGATGGCACAGTGGCAATTCCATGTATAAATACCCCAGAATTTATATCAAGTTGGTATATAAGTTCTGGGGTATTTATACATGGAATTGCCACTGTGCCATCTTGATATACTATTTGGGCTTATTTATACATGGAATTGCCACTGTGTCATCTTGATTTAATCTCAAATTGGAATTGCCACTGCGCCAATGTGATAAAAGTTCTGGGGTATTTATACATTGAATTGCCACTGTGCCATCTTGATATATGTTCTGGGGCTATTTATACTTGGAATTGCCACTGTGTCATCTTTATGTATGTTCTGGGGGTAGTTATACATGGAATTGCCATGGTGCAATCTTGATATAAGTTCTGGGGGTATTTATACATGGAATTGCCACAGTGTCATCTTAATGTATGTTCTGGGGGTAGTTATAATTGGAATTGCCATGGTGCAATCTTAATGTATGTTCTGGTGGTATTTATACATGGAATTGTCACTGTGCCATCTTGATATCAGTTCAGAGGGTATTTATACATGACATTGCCACTGTGCCATCTTTATGTATGTTCTGGGGGTAGTTATACATGGAATTGCAATGGTGCAATCTTAATGTATGTTCTGGGGGTATTTATACATGTAATTGCCACAGTGTCATCTTTATGTATGTTCTGGGGGTAGTTATACATGGAATTGCCATGGTGCAATCTTAATGTATGTTCTGGGGGTATTTATACATGGAATTGCCACAGTGCCATCTTGATATCAGTTCAGAGAGTATTTATACATGAAATATCCACCGTGCCATCTTGATATAAGTTCTGGGAGTATTTATACATAGAATTGCCACTGTGTCATCTTAATGTATGTTCTGGGGGTATTTATGCATAGAACTGCCACTGTGCCATCTTTATAAAAGTTCTGGGGGTATTAAACATGGAATTGCCACTTTGCCAACTTGATATAAGTTCTGGGGGTATTTATACATGGAATTGCCACTGTGCCATCTTGATAGAAGTTCTGGAGGTATTTATACATGGAATTGCCACTGTGCCATCTTGATAGAAGTTCTGGAGGTATTTATACTTCGAATGGCCACTGTGCCACCTTGATATAAGTTCTGGAGTTATTTATACATGGAATTGCCACTGTGCCATCTTGATATAAATTCTGGGAATATTTATACATGGAAATGTCACTGTGTCATCTTGATGTACAGTATGTTCTGGGGGTAGATATACATGGGATTGCCACTGTGCCAACTCTATATAAGTTCTGGGGCTTTTTATACATGGAAGTGTCACTATGCCATCTTGATATACGTTCTGGGGCTATTTATACATGGAGTTTCCACTGTGCCATCTTGATATACTATTTGGGGTTATTTATACATGGAATTGCCACTGTGTCATCTTGATTTAATCCCAAATTGGAATTGCCACTGTGCCAACTTGATAAAAGTTCTGGGGTATTTATACATTGAATTGTTTTATGGGCATTATAAATGAAATTGCATAAGTGGCTTTTTTTAGAACAATGAGATTTATACTTTAGAAAGAGCTAAAATAGATGCTTAGCTATCTATATATTCAAAGTGGGCATGGTCTAACTTCTAACTATGGTTGCATAGGTAATCCCCCGTACTAAGTACAATTCAGCAGGAGCAGACCCTACATTTTCTCATAGTCTGTACAGAGAGATCCCATAAACTATGGCAGCATAGTTATTCCCCTGTACTAAGCACAATTCAGCAGGAACAGTCCCCTCCAATATTTATTTATTATTATTGTTATGGTGTTCCCCAAAATGGCTGTCAGTAAATGTTGTTAGTGAATTTAAGCGGTCTAACATATTTTCCATGGTTCTGTCTGTAAATATTTCATTCCAACTAGTCTCCTACAGTGATGCACCAATTCACCTATTGCTCTAGGTTGTGCATGTAATATAACTGGCAGAGAGGCCTTGCACATGCCCCCAAGAGTATAACATTAAAGGGTGGTTCACCTTCAGGTTAACTTTTAGTATGTTATAGATTGTTTAATTCTCACCAACTTTTCAATTGGTCTTAATTTTTTCTTTTAATATTTGTCTCCTTCTGAGTCTTTTCAGCTTTCAAATAGGGGTCACTGACCCCATCTCACAACAATGCATTGTAAGGCTATAAATTCATTGTTATTGGTCCTTTTTTTAAATTCAGGCTCTCTGCAATTCATATTCCAATCTTTCATTCATATCAACTCATAGTTGCTAGGGTAATTTGGACACTAGCAACCAGACTGCTGAAATTGGAAATTGGTGAGCTGCTGAATAAAAAGCTGAATAACACAAACCGCAAATAAAAATAAACAGTTTCAAAGTTTCTCAGAAAATCCCTCTCTCCACCATATTAAAGTTAAGATTATCAGTACATGATAAATTTCGAAATTCGAATTTTTTGCAAATTGAAATCGAATTTGGACTATTCCCTAGTCGAAGTACACAAAAATAACTTTAAATTCAAATTTTATTAAAGGGGTTGTTCACCTTTGAGTTAACTTTTAGTATAATGTAGAGAGTGATGTTCTGAGACAATTTGCAATTGGTTTTCATTTTTTATTGTTTGTGGTTTTATAGATATTTAGCTTTTTATTCAGAAGCTCTTTATTTTGCAGTGTCAGCAATTTGGTTTCTATGGTACAAATTACCCTAGCAACCCTGCATTAATTTGAATAAGAAACTGGAATATGAATAGGGGATGGACTGAATAGAATGATAAGTAATAAAAAGTGGCAATAACAATACATTTGTAGCCTTACAGAGCATTTGTTTTTAGATGGTGTCAGTGACCCTCATTTGAAAGCTGCAAAGAAACAGAAGAAAATTGCAAATTATTAAAAAACTATGAAAAATAAATAATGAAGACCAATTGAAAAGTTTCTCAGAATTGGCCCTTCTAGGGTGGCAGGATTTTAGGGGGTGGCATGCTGCCCAAAAACACCCACATTAGTTCAGAAACACTGGGGAGGTGCAGTGTTTCCTGTATGACAATCAGTGGTGTAACTACTCCGTGGTGGGCCCCAGTACAGGATGAGCACCTGGGCCCCCCTGTCAAGCCCTTACCTCTATAAATCCCATGCTGGAGTGTTGATGGCATATGTACCGTAAAATCTCCCCCTAGATAACCGACTGCTATAACCATTTTTGTGGCTCCGATGGGCCCCAAGGGGGTGGAGGCCCTGGTGCAATTGCACCCACTGCACCCCTGGTAATTACGCCCCTGATGACAATCCCCATTGCTCCGGTCCCTATGATGAAAATTCATTTGGATAAAATGGAGGGAACGGGGTAACAAACGACAGCGGGCCTAGGGGCGCCTGCTATGTAAATCCAGCCCTGGCATTCACAAGATCTGCTCAAACAAATAAGTGTTTTATTTACAGCATGTATTCCCCTGAGGAAGAGCACAGTTTGTGCTTAAAACATTGGAACATCTGTAAATAAAACACTTTTTTGTTTGAGCAGATCCTGTGAGTGTGGTACTTTTTCCTTTCTATATATACCAGTGGTTCTCAACCTGGGGGTCGAATGACCCTTTCACAGGGGTCCCTTAAGGGGTTCCAGGAGTAGGTTCATCTCTCTCCCCACTAGCCCTGGGGCAAGGTTGTAGCTCTCTGGGTGTTGTAGTTCAGTAACCTGTGTAGGGAAGCCAGTTGCACTACAACTTTCTATCTCCCCTCAGTAGGGACTGCCATACAGCTCTCCCAGCCATTTAAAATTTGTAAAATTAACATGGTAATTGGGGTGTGACAAAATTATTTTGCTGCACTACGCACAGAAAACAAAACTTTGGGCAGCTCCGCTGTCTCCTGTACTTTCCTAACAATCCGCTCTGGGCTGGCAATGAAAATATTTTAATATTATATGGTTGGGGGTCACCACAACAGGAGGAACTGTATTAAAGGGTCACCGCATTAGGAAGGTTGAGAACCACTGATATATACAGTGTATATATACTATATAAATATATACAGGTATGGGACCTATTATCCAGAATCATCGGGAGCTGGGGCTTGCCGGATAACGGGTCTTTCCGTAATTTGGATCTTCGCACCTTAAGACTACTAGAAAATCATGTAAACATTAAATAAACTCAATAGGCTGGTTCTAGGATTAATTATATCTTATTTGGGGTCAAGTACAGGCTACTGTTTTATTATTACAGAGAAAAAGGAAATCATTTTTAAAATTTTGTATTATATCATTATAATGGAGTCTCAAAGAAAGGCCTCGGAGGAGGTTGAAACGTCAGCCTTCCATTTAAATAAAAAATATTTTGTATAAGACCTGAGAGTGGGGATCCTCCTTATTCGATTTAGATTTAAATGTTTGATACTGCACCCAGGCAAGCCAAACCATATGTTGAGAGTGCCAGCTTCACCATGGACTATATATATATATATATATATATATTATTCACAGCTGGTGCACTCAAAAACCAAACCTGGGTGCTGAGTTATATTATATACATCAAAACATTAAAACACTCTCAGGTCTTGTATAAAAGAACAAAAGAAAAGAAGTTTTATTTCAACGTTTCGGAAAGGCTCCTTTTTATATACTCACACCAGTATGAGCATATTTCTTATCATTGGAGACAAACATGACTAGTGACAGTGACTATAGTCGCCTACAAATTCAAAAACAAACTCACAAATTCAAAAACAAAAGCCAAGATCTGAATGGTTGCTGTGAGCAACATGTGGTCTTCCACATGGGATACTGGAACTTGCACTTGCATGTTGGACATCCCAACCTTAATGGGATCTAATATGTGACCATACAGCAGAGCCATAGATAATATGTTGTATCATATGCAAATATACCATGTTGTCTATGCATGGCCACATATGAAAACCCCACTAAGGCAATATTTCCCCCAAAAGGCCCAGTATAGCCATGGGTTCTCAAAGCAGCTTTTGCAGACTAATACAGTAAAGGTAAACAACTATAGAACATGATTACAGACATGTCTGACCCTATTCCACCCTAGCAAAGTCTACCCTCCCATTGTACATTCCTCGGATGTGGTATAATCTACACTTGAGACAATTGCTCTGTACAGGTACAGACTAGCAATACAACTAATAATTGTTGAAAACAAAACAATTGGTGGAGCACCTGTTGGAATTTCTTGGTGTTTAGCAAAAGGGTTTTTGCTAGAGGCCCATAAGCTCCAGAGCAAAACTTGGTGTAGGACCCATCCTTTTGTCCCCCCCTTAAAACATTATCCCCAATAACCTCCAGTTCCTTACCCTTTTTATCTACTAATAACCTTTAGTCTATGCATGTAACATTATGATGTGTCCCCCATACCAAAGTTTCTAATATTTGTGGTGAGCCATCTGACACATGGTTCTCCACTTACTTCCCTGCAGAGTGATTGCATTTAATAACCATAGCATCAATGGTATTATTAGCAGCAAAGATAAACTAATCCAAATAAACCTCCATGGAGGTCACACTTCACTGACTTCATAAAAGAACATTCAATTGTAGGCAATGACACTCAGTGTCTTTAAAATTAAAATCACTGGCCCGACAGTGCCAACCTCGTTAGACTCTATTCCAAAAGCCTTCACTCTTATAAGTTAAAGATTAAACTATTTGGAACAATTTTTGAGAGTACTGGCAATACAGGAAGCATTATTTACAATGTAAAGTAGGTATATGTATGTCACTCCTCATGTCCTCCCATACTTCTATACCCAAGTCCCAAGTCTATTCATAACTATGACCTAGATCATGGATCATCAACCTTTTTGACCCATGAGCAGCACAAGCAGGAAACATGCTACTGGGGTGTCAAATCAAAGGGCTGTGATTGGCTAATTGGTAGCCCCTATGTGGACTATCACCCTACAGGAGGCTTTGTTTGACATTACACTTGGTTTTTATGAAACTAAAACTTGCTTAAAGTGGACCCGTCACCCCAAAAAAAATATTCAAAATCATATTTTATCACATTAGTCAAGCAAAATGAACATTAATTACACTATATAAATTATTTTAATCTTGTTTTCTTCAGTCTGGGAATTCATAATTATAACAAGCAGGCAGGAGCCATTTTGTGGACACTGTTATTAAGACAAGCCTTGTATCATCTCAGAATCTTGTTTGTGCACCAGAATGGGGGACCCGATGTCTATCCCCATGTCCTGGCTACACAATTAAATGGTTAAGAGAACTGGGGGAATGTGTGGGGAGCAGTGGCATCTAGGAAGTGCTGAATGGAAAGTGAAAGTAATTATCTGCCTAAGGCATAGAGGAGTGGCAGACAATATTTGATTGACAGCTGAGACTTTTAAATGAGCTTAAAACAGCTATGAATGCTTTAATAAAAAATTGAAATTGGATTTCATGTTTAATTTGAAAAGGACTTTTATTATACAGATTTTTGTGTCTGGGTGACAGGTCCACTTTAAAGAGCCTCTACACAACCTAGGTAGAAGAAACAACAGATTTCAGTGTATCACAAGGAGTTTTATTCTCTATTTTAGCTATTTCTAGTACCTAAAAACCTTCAGTTTATACAATAATCTCATCTGTGCACAACTTTGGTCAGCCAGAGTCCTCCTTTGCCAACAATATTCCAAGGCTGTAGTTAGTGGCGTTAAAGGGGACCTGTCACCCTAAAAATTAATTCCAAATCTTGTTTTATGATGTTAAATCAAGAAAAATAAACCTCACTCAAACTAAATAAATTATTTAAATCTTGACTTTCACTTGAAACAGGCAGCAGCCAGTTTGTGGACACTGTTTCAAAATGCATCAGTTAATAGTGCTGCTACAGCAGAATTCTCCACTGAAATCCAGTTCTCAAAAGAGCAAACTGTTTTATTTTATATTTAATTTTGAAATCTGACATAGAGCTAGACATATTATCAATTTCCCAGCTGCCCCCAATCATGTGACTTGTGCTCTGATAAACTTCAGTCACTCTTTACTGCTGTACTGCAAGTTGGTGTGATATCACCCCCTCCCTTTCCCCCACCCAGCAGCCTAACAACAGAACAATGGGAAGGTAACCAGATAACAGCTCCCTAATACAACATAACAGCTGCCTGGTAGATCTAAGAACAGGACTCAATAGTAAAAACCCATGTCCCACTGTGACTTCTTCAGTTACATTGAGAAGAAAAAAAAACAGCCTTCTAGAAAGCAGTTCCCTTCTAAAGTGCTGGCACAAGTCACATACTGTATGTCTAGCTTCATGTCAGATTTCAAAACTGATTATAAAAAAATCTGTTTTCTCTTTTGAGAAATGGATTTCAGTGCAGAAGTCTGATGGAGCAGCACTATTAACTGATGTGTTTTGGAAAAAAAACATGTTTTCCCATGACAGTATTCCTTTAAGACAAGATTTAGATCATGCCAAAATTTTGTTTATGCACCAAAATGGGGCACCCGATGCCCATGCACTGGCTAAAAAATTAAATGTTGGAGATGGAGGGGAAATGTAAAGAATGCAGTGACATCTAGAAATTACAGAATGGAAAGTGAAAGTAATTGCCTGCCCCAGTTTATTACCAGCATGGTTGTTTTAATAAAAAAAATTATTTGGGTTTCATGATTAATTTTAAAAGGACTTTTATTATTCAGATTTTCAGGTGTGGGTGACAGGTCCCCTTTAACAAAAAAGGAAAAAGACCCTGCGAGGGGGGAGCATGGTAACAGGAGGGACCTGGATCACAGGGTCTGCTTGCTCAATAGTTTTAAAAAAAATCCCCTCACCCCGGGGATGCTAGAGAGGAACAGGCTGCACCTCGCATTTTTTCTGCCAGTGGTGAGAAGCCAATGGGCTCTGCTGTGTTGCTCATTTGCAGCTTGAGATTAAAAGGGACAGAATTGGCAATAATGCAAATTAAAAAAAAAAAAAAAAACAGTTTTGGCAGTGGGATTTGGTAAAGAAAAGAGTCAAAGATCACCACTAAGAAATGTGCTAAATTGACAAGGTTAAGTATGCCATCAGTATTAATCATTTGTTGTGGTCAAGTTCACTGTTTTTGTTAATTCGTCTTGGAAAAGATGTTAAGGAGACAAAGATCTGGGTCTGAATTTTTTGTGGAATGGTGTCTAATGGGGATTTAAAGGGCAAGGAAAGGCAAAGAAATAAAATCCAATTTTTACTTTCTTTAATGAAAAATAAATCTATCTCCAATATACTTTAATTAAAAAAGTTGTACCGTTTTTATAAGAAACCTGACTGTATGCAGTGAAATTCTCCCTTCATTTAGTGCTGTGGATAGGAATTGTCAGACAGTCCCTAACTTCTGGCAGGGAACAATCATACTTATGAACAGCAGGGGGAGCCCCTGCTTTACTTACCAGCCATGCAGAACTCAAGCAGCTTTGTTTTTTTTTATCATTTATGACGATCCCTAAGAAGCCCAGACCACACTGAGCATGTGTATGTAGTCTAGTCTTGCAAAGATGTATAACAAAGTTACAAGATGACAGCCCCCTGTGGCCAACTTTGAAAGCATAAATCATTTGTTTGATTAGGCTTGTGGTGCAGTAAGTTCATGTTTATGTTTAGTATACAAAATACAGCATTTCTACCCTTATTCTATTTTACATTTTCCTTGACCTTTAAATAGTAATGTATGCTAATGAATGTTGTTTCTGAATGAAAAACTGTTCAGGGAAAACAGCACAGGGTCCAGTACAAAACCCTGAAGCATCTTACAGTAATATAAACCAGAGAAGAGAATTTGTTATCCAGTGAAACAGAGACAAATCAGTTAGAAAAACAGTGGTTTTAAAGAGACGGGATGAGATGCCTGTTTGAATGAAGAGGGTTAAGGACAGCAGTGCAGTTTTTAAGAAATAAAGAGGTTATAGGGTCAAGGTCTGTAATTTTGGGTTACTGCAAGTTTTAATGGGTTTCGTAAAACTCAAATGATAAAATCAAGCATTTCATGGGTAAGAAATGGCTGCAAGGATATTACTTTTATTATGACTTTAATGTGGGAATCTAACCAAGGCCAAGGTGCAGGGATGAATCTTTCAGATTCATGTTATGGTTTAGATAGTAGAATTAATTTGGGGTAATAAAGAAATCTGGCCATGCTTTTTTTTCTGTTTACAAAGTAGTGGTTTGAGCTGATGACAAGTACAATGTAGTTATTGAGAAAGAAGTGTGTGAGTATTAAATGGCAAGTACTGAAAGGTAGGATTCTGTTTGTGTTGCTTTTTTTTCTCATCATCTCTGATGTTAGGTTAGATATTTGTTTTTTTATGGAACCAAATCATTTTAGCATTGATTTCCACCCATAAGCAAAACATAGGTTGTGATCATTGCCCCTTTAACTTTTTTCTCCTGTAATTGGCAAGTTGAAAGGAAATATGTTTTGTGAAAGCGCTAATTCGAAAACTGATGCAAAAGGATATTTTTGAACATGCCGTTGTATAGCTATTATACACATGAAAATTGAAATCCCGAAATGCACAAAGGGGACAGTGTACCTTAGGCTTTTCTTGTACCCATAAATAGTTTATAAGGCTCATATTGTTGTGCTGACTTCTTCTCATTTACTGTAAGGCAAGGTCAAAATGAATGCCATGATATAGTACTGTAGTATCTGTATTTATTCATGGATAAATATAAATTCATGAATAAATATGACCAATACAATGTTCTAGTTTAAAACAGTAGAAATACTAAATACTAAATTACTAAAAGTCCTCTGTATGGAAGAGTTACTTTATCCCATTCCCATACTATTACAGTGAGTATTAAAAGAAGTGAATAATATTTCAAAATATGTATATTTATCAGATGTAATTAATAGAACTATCTAATCAGTCATAAATCATATGTTGTGATGGCTGATTCTGTTGATGCTTTCAAAAGGGGCTTGGATGATTTTTTGGACAGATAATATCAAAGGCTATTTTGATACTAAACTCTACAGTAAGGGGCAGATTTACTAATGGTCAAATTTCAAATAAAAAAAAAATTCGAAATTCGACCATGGGAATAGTGGGGAAGTAAAATCCTTGAAATTCGATAGTCGAATTCGAAGGATTTTACCGCAATTTGATCACTCAAACGATCAAATATAAAAAATTCGATCGATCGAATATTCAAATTCCAATTTTTTATATTCGATTAAAGATACCAATATATTCGATAAAAGATATCAAAGAGATCATACCCAATTCGGTAGCTTTGATCTGGCGAAGTAGGTGGTTGAATTAAAATTTAAAGGGGAAGTTATTCGACCATCGAATATTCGAATAAAATTTTATTTGAATATTCAATGGTCTAATTTGCATATTCGAAGATTCAAATTAGAATTTAATACAAATTTGATCGAAATTCGAATTATTCACGTGAATATATGGTTTGTGTGAAAGAGTGTAGGGGTGTGTGTGTGTGTGTATAGATGCTGGGTTTTAATTTGGAGGGGTTGAACTTGATGGACTTTGTCTTTTTTCAACCCAATTTAACTATGTAACGATATAAATATCTGATGTATATTTGGATCTCAGACAGGCACCAATACAATTCAGTTATTTTTTCATTTTTGTCTCTTTTGTGTGATCTGCCTGAAGAACATAGCTGACTGTGATAAAACCTTCAGTCAGAAATGAAGGAATTAGAACAGCATGGTTGAACAGAACCATTTTGATAATGACGAATAAAAATGTATGATTTGCAACAACAGCACTGGACAAAACACCAAAGCTGGCGACTCAAAACTGTAAAAGCCAAAGCTGGCCATAGGTAAAAAGTACGAAACAAAGATTTGTACAATTTTCGTGTTGTGTTTGGAGTGTCCCGGCATTTTTCGTATTATGACAATCGAAAGTTAAGTCAATTGGACAGGTTAAAAGATTTATATCAGTTACTGATAAGTTCTCTGCATGTATTGCCTATTTGACAATATCAGCGGGTGATTGACAATATTAGCTGTCCGACATAAATTTTGTGCAAATGCTGTCTATCAATTAATGGCCAGAACATTGTATGATTTGTTATTTTTCCTGCTTATTTTAATCTGAATGGTTAATGGTAGATCGTTAGACTGAAAAGAACTGTTTGTCGCATAAAGAATAAAATCTGCTCCTCTATGGCCAGCTTAAGTTCTGGACTTTAAACATTGTCCCATACACAAAAAACAAACAATATTCTGACAAAAGACCCATAATACAATAAAAGTCATACAAGCAGGTAAAAGTGAATGGGGAGACATTGACTTTTTATTAGTTTTTTTCATTGAATTCTGTAATTTACGACTGTACCAAAATGGCTCTTACTAGTGCTCATCTGAGTTATTGACTTTAGGATCATTGTGTATGTGGTTACTCAGTGTGACAACAGTAAAAGTTCACAAAGAATAAAAAAAAGCAGCATCTTATGGAGGGGAAAAGAAAGAGAATGTGCTAAAAAAATCACACTCATATCCCCATGTGTACAGAGACACCAATGAAATGGAGCAGCGTTTAATATACTAACTGTGCTTGTAGCCATTGAAAAGGGCAATTAACTGCAAAAATGCACAGTGAATAATTCATTTGTCCCAAAAAATTTGCAGAAGCAGATTGAAGTCAATGGGTGTCAAAATTATTTGGATGAGCATCAATTTTAATGCCTGTGACAATTTCTATACGTACGCCTATTTTGTCCACATGCATTAAAGTCTACGAGCGTCCGAATAATTTTGACTGGTGAATTTTCGCTGGTGGCGAAATGTGGAAATTTGCAGTGTCTGGCGAATTAATTCTCCCATTACTACATAGGATGCTTTTTGGCTATTTTACTAGGTCCTAAATGACTAAACAGACCAATAGCAACCAATTTTTCAATTCATTTTGATCAGCCTGCTACAAGTTAGAAAAAATAAAAGCAAATGTATCATTTTTTGTTATCGGATTTTTTTACCTTTGTGCAGGTAGGTTCTATTTTAATGAACCCAAAACTACTTATGAAATCAAGCATAGCACAGCATGTATAACGGGACTTTTTATTTTATATCTATAATGCTGGTTGCAGTCCAGGTGAGTGTAATACACTGTATCTTTCTCCTTTGCGGTTCATAATTTATTTTAAAATACATCTATATATAGATATATATCTGTACATATGCTGTGTGTAAGAGGTGAGGTATGGTTGAGAGGAAAGGAGCAGCTGCAGCAGGAACTCTTCAAAAATATAGGTAAACAGCCCCAGGTCCGTAAACAGGTTTAACCGGTAAGAACAGCACAAAGAAACGAAGAAAGGGCGAGGCTGAGTATTACTATAACTCTCAAAGACATGCAGGTTCATGTGTAAGGAAGATGACAGCAGCAACCACCCCACATCTGCAATGGGAAGGACTGGGTGGCATGGCTTCAACAGGCAGAGATGGATATCTTAAAGGGCAATTCAACCCCCCCTGGCGCTAACCCCCACCCCCCGTAGGCCCCCCTCCCTCCTGGCCTACCTCTCCCCCCAGGCTATTGCCCCTAAGTCGCTAATTACCCCTCTGTGTAGGTCCCCTTCAGCGAAGTTCACGGGGGCCATCTTCTCTTCCAACCGCTTCTTCCTGGATCCGGCTCCGTCAGCGGCACATGTGCAGTAGGACGCTGGTACTTCTGCGCATGCACACAAAGTTCACAAAGTTCATTCCAGCGTCCTACTGCGCATGCGCCACCAAGCACCGACTAGGGTTGCCACCTGCCCGGTATTTTTGATGTTTGATCCCAATGTTATTAATAGGAAAAAAAGAAAAATATATAGGAATTCCGGTATTTTTTTCAGGAATAGGTGGCAACCCTAGCGCCGATGGATCCAGGAAGAAGCCGTTGGAAGAGAAGATGGCCCCATGAACTTCGCTGAAGGGGACCTACACAGAAGGGTAAGTAGCGAATTAGGGGCAATAACCCAGGGGGACAATAGGCCAAGGGGTGCCTAAGGGGGGATGGGGTTAGGTGGTTAGCGCTGGGGTGTTGAATTCCCCTTTAAGACACGTTCCCTATCACTGACTATCAGGAATAAGGGGGAGAAAGGCTACAACTTACGTACATCATGCTCTGAAGCTCTATCTCTGCTACAGCTAAGCCACACATTTGGCATCCTTGGGGATAAGTGTCAAAACTGCCTCTAGCATTTATATAGGAAATTATAGGCAAATGTCTATAACGTCTATAGTAGCAGAACTAACTGATTTTGACAGGAAATGAGCTGTGAAGATGTGTCCTTTCCCATACAGTGAAAGAGAAGCCCTAAAGCCTTTGAGTTCCCAATGATGCTATTTAAACACTGTTTCATGTACATTGAAATGTGAACTAAAGCTTAACTGAGGAAGTAGGGCAGAAATGTTGTGCATCATGTTTTTGGCTTCTATACCAGCCCAAGGCAAACACATCCCTTTAGCAAAAAAGATTTATGCCTCCACTACTTTCAGACAGGCTATTGCTTCTCCTACTCAATGTAACTGAAGGAGTCACCATAGGACATGTATTTTTACTACTGAGTGCTGTTCTTATATCTACCAGGGAATTACCTGGTTACTTGCCCAATGTTCTGCTGATAGGCTGTTGAGCGGGGGGGGGGGGGTATCCCTGCAGCAGTAACGCCATAGACGCACAGATAATATCATATGAAACAAATTTTCGTACAATAGCGTGTATGGTGGGAAAGGAGCCGATCGATATTGGCAGAAGAGTTGGATATCGGTTGGCTGGTCGATCGGGCTGGACAGAACATTTTGATCGGGTGCCAAATCGGCCACTGTTTAGTGCTGAATCGTCAGATACAGGTTGAATTTTATTGTTTCTACATGTTTATCTGACAATTCAGCTCTAGTATTGAAACAAACGATCTTTCTCCAAGAAGGATCGTAATTGGATCATCTATGGCTGCCTTAGTAGAGGGACTAAAGTTTATCAGAGCACAAGTCACATTATTGGGAGCACCTGGGAAACTGACAATATGTCTAGCCCCATGTGAGATTTCAAAACGAAGGTGCACATTTACTAAGGGTCGAAGTGAATATTCAAATAAAATTCGAATATAAAAAATTTTAATTTCGAAGTAATTTTGGGCTACTTCGAATATCGAATAGCCCAAAATTCAATTTGAATTGGAAAAATTAGAAAATTCGAATTTAGAGTACTGGCCCTTTAGAAATCCTTCGAATTTGACTATTTGCCATGTTAAAGTTGTTGAATTGCCATTTTTGCCTATGGGGGACCTCATAGAACCTGTTCTGAAAATTTTTCTAAGTCCTAGGAATACGAAGGATTTTGCACAAAATCATTTGAAAATGATGGGATTGAACGATTCAAACTATTTTTATTCGATAGAATACAGATGTATTCAATCAAAAAAGACCCCCGAAAAAATTTGATGGTTGAATTTCGAAGTTTTTTCACTTCGAAATTAGACCATTTGTAAATCTGCCCCTAAATGTTAAAAAATCTTTGCTCTTTTGAAAAACAGATTTCAGTGCAGAAGTCTGCACCAGACCCAGACCCGTGTGCCACCAATCCCTGCCTTCCTTTTATAGACCCACACCAACAGGGTCGGACTGGGGGACCTGGGGCCCAGCAAGACTGCTGCCTGTGGCCCCCCCTCCAGACCCCTTGGCCCCACTATAGTGTAGAGGCGCATGGAGCTGTGCAGGGCGCGGGTGTGCATTGGGACACACAGCACACATGCTCTCTGAGCAGCAGGGCGTGCACAGCGCTGCAGGGCACCACAAATTTTTTTTGGGGGGGGCAGAGGATTGGATGAGGGGGTCTGGCCCGGCGGGGGCCCACTGGGTTTTTTCCCGGTGCCCCGCCGGGCCAGTCCGACCCTGCACACCGACTCCCCACCGATGATGTCACAAAAGGGGCGGGCAGGCACACACCTAAAAGTCAGAAGCCGGCAACGTAAGGTCATGAGCGGGAAGAGCAGACAGAAAAGCTCAACCCAAACCTGCAAATGGGGCAGCAAGGTCGGCCTGAACACATCTGACCAGCTTGTAAATCTGCAGGTATCAGGCAAGCCCACACATCACTACAGCTCACCCCTCCTCAGAGGGTTCCATTGTGCAGGCAATGGACTAACATATATTGTATATATAAAAATATATAGCGGTGACTGTAAGTACATATGTGTGTAGTGTGTGTAGTGCAGCCATGCTGCACATATTACTGTTTGAGGTGCACAATAATCCACTCCATAGTTATACACTACCATACCTGCCAATGACTACCATGGCAAAGATGAAGGAGTCAAGTGGATACATGCTTTGGGAATTTAATCATTTGCATGTGGGAAGAACATCAGGGGACAGCCATCATAATGAACAACCTACAGTATTAATAATTGGATTTAAGAAAATTCCCAGAAGAAGAGCAGGAAATGTGTTAGACACAGAAGTCTCTGTTCCCTCTACTAGTCAAAGCGAGGGTTGACTTGTTAAAACAACATGCTGCATGGCCGATTTAGCTCATTTAGAACCCATTTCATAATGAGATCTCAATACTCTTAGTTGACTCATCTTAGAAAGAATGCTGTTTTAGAGAGATCAGTGTAAGTAAGGGAGGACAAGATACAAGTAACAAAATGTATATATAAACAAGAAAAGGCAGAACTGGGTATAAAAGGGCATCCCAATCAAGAAAAGGAAGCTTGCACTAGTGTTAGATGGGTGGTGCCTGAGACAAGAGTAAAACATATTTTGTCTCTTCTTTCAGCACTTTCTTTTTTAATCATCAGGTCTTTCTTAATATGGAAACTGTCTGCTTTCTGACAAGGATCAGACAAGCCCAGACACACCTAATGACACATAGCACAAAGATACTCTGGATTCCCACTCCACTACACATGTAGGTGAATCATATTCAGTTATTATACACATGCATCTGTGTACCCTCGGGCTTCAGTACACATAAAGGTTCTGTAATACCATTGTGTGCCCCACCTAGCTCCTTCTGTTCTTTCACACCAAGTCTCTGGATTCATATTTCTATCCTGCCAAGGGACTTATATCTAGACAAGACACCTGATCATTAAGTTGAATCCACAGAAAAGAACACAAAACAAAAGAAAATTTAAATTCATGGCACTTCTACTGTAGCTCAACCACCTCTTGTAATTTATGTAAGCCACTTATGAATGCACATACAGTCTTGCAAGTGGCACCCATGTTACTGACAGGGACTATACAAATAAGAATATGTATACCAGCAATGCTCAGAATCATTGAGACAAATTTCATGCAAAGGCAGATTTTGTGAAACCAGTTGTGTATTCCCTTTACTATTATGTTCCCACCATTACACCACATATCTGAGCCTCTGTAGCTTGTTTAAAGGGGAATTCAACCCCCAGGCACTAACTCCACCCCCTGTAGGCCCCTATTCCTTCCACCCCCCTGGCCTACCTCTCCCCCCTGGGCTATTGCCCCTAAGTCCCTACTTACCCCTTCATGCAGGTCCCCTCCAGCGATGTTCACATGGGTCATCTCCTCTTCTAACCGATTCTTCCTGGATCTGATGGCGATGGACGGCGCATGGGCAGCAGGACGCTTGTCACTACTGCGCATGAGCACAAAGTGCCAAATAAAAAAATAGTTTTTAAAGGGGTTGTTCACCTTCAAGCAACTACTTGTTTTCAGATAGATCAATTATTGTCTATTTTCTATTTGTAACCATTTTTCTAATATTGAAGTGTAAAGTGTCATTTTTCACCTTCTAAAGCAGCTCTGAGAGGGGAGGTCGCCAACTCCCACCCCCAACTGTTCTAAACTGATACATTTAATGGATACATTTCTTATCTTTGTCCCTGTTGAGCAGAATCTCTGGGTTTCATTACAGGCAGCTGTTAGAATTGATACAATAGTTGCAGGCCCGAATCTGTGGGTTAGGGCAAATGCCAGATGGGCTGCTATAAGGTGCCATAGAAAGTCAGTATTTAGTGGGCTGGTGGGGACTGTTGGGGCCTCTTTGTGGGCTGATTGGGCCTCTGTGTACCTGAAATGCCAGGGCCTATTTTGATTCTCAGTCCAGTCCTGAATAGTTGCTAATACTCCAGAGATGTTGCTGTGAAATGTATCAACTAAATGTTGCAAAATCGTAACAGTTTAGAGTCTGCACCTGAATTAATGAGCTGCCAGACTCAAATACCAGAGACACCAACATTCAACTTTAAACTTAGATTTTGGATAAACAGTAAAAGATAAATAATGGAAAGTAATTGAAAAAATTCTTTATTTCTGGGGAACAATTTGAAAACAACTGAACAGAAAAAAGTGTTTGGAAGGTGAACAACCTCTTTTACTCAATATCTTATATGTAATAAAATGCACAAAGTTTGACCTGATGAAACCATACAAACCAATTTGATATTTGGTTTTAAACATGCGACTAGTAAATGCTTTCTGCTGATAGGTTGCTATAGGCAGTGTGCTATTTACCAGGTTAGCTCTCATTTATATCAGACTTTATATTCAATTATAATGAAAGTCAATTCCCATGTTTATTTAAAGATTCACAAGATATTTCAACGTTAAACAGTTAACAGTACTAATGAGACATTACTATTAAATCCACTATATAAACCGTTTTTTGTGACAGCATTTCTCAGGAAACAATAAAAACAGTTGCACAATCACAGCTTTTACAATGTGGATTTCCTGCACATAGAACTTAGTGTCATAGAACACTTTTTATATCAATATACAGTCACTTTCTCAGAGTTCCCCTTAGAAGTTTGCAGTTTAATACAGCACAAAGGCAATTAGGCAGCAACATTTTAGCACCAATGTAATGTTTATATACTTGGGGGGGAATGTAATTAAAAATTGCAAGCGTTCAGTTCTCTTTCGCATTACGGACACAGAGACAGTAAGGGGCCGATTTTATAAATTCACGTGAATAGATCGAAGTTCGATCGAATTTGATCGATCAACGATCATAGGGTAAATTCGATCTGTCGAATATGCAAATTTGGCTTATTCGATCATTCGATCAGCGAAGGATTTGATTTTTAAAAGTTATTCGATTGCCTACTTCGCCAGATTTGACCTACCGAATTGTAATAGAAGCCTATGGGAGCCCTCCCATAGGCTTCTGAGGCTAAGTCCTTATCAAATAGAATTCGTATGATCGAAGTCTTCGATCATTTGAATCGTACAAATTATTCGAATGATCGAATAATTCATTCGAATGCTCGGATGATGATTATTCGATCGTTATTCGATTATCGAATGATCGAATAAAAGGGTAGCCTAAAACTATTTGAATAGCATTTCGAAAATCGAATGTTAATCGAATATCAAGGAAAATAAAAAAATTTGGGGGGGGGGGAATAATAGTAAATCTGCCCCTAAGTATATTTTGGCATAAGGTTCTACATAGAAGAAGAAGAAAAATGTCATAAACTAGGGATGCACCGAATCCACTTTTTTGGATTTGGCAGAACCTTAGAATCCTTACCGAAAGATTTGGCTGAATACCAAACCGGATACAACACTAATTTGCATATGCTAATTATGGATGGGAAGTGGAAAATATTTTTTACTTCCTTGTTTTGTGCCAAAAAGTCACGTGATTTCCCTCCCTGCGTATGCAAATTAGGATTCGGATTTGGTTCGGCCAGCAGAAAGATTCAGCCAAATCCGAATCCTGCTGAAAAAGGCCGAATCCCAAACTGAATCCTGGATTCGGTGCATCCCTCTCACCAAGGATTCTAGATGGAGGAATGCCACTAGGAAGACAGGCCAGACAACACACCGTGGAACAGGTAGGCCGGGCAAGCAGAGTAGAGAATAGTCAGACAGGTCAGGATCAGGATTGGAGAAAGTAAAGTAGTCAATGGACAGGCAAACGGTCAGGGTTAGAGAGTTCAGAATGGTCAGCAGGCAAGCAAGGGTCCAGAACCAGGAGATCAATAGGATTCAAATAGAAAGTTACCAGGAACACTAAATAGAACCTAACAATGGGCAATGTACTGTATACTGTATACTGACTCACAGTGCTACGAAATATGCTGGCGCTATAGAAATACATGTTATTATTATTATTAATAATAATAATAATAATACAGAAGTACCTTTAAATGACATCATCACGCTGGCATTGTTGCACCTATGAAACCCAGAAGTGCACGCCACGCACGCCATAGAGGAAACACACAGAGCATGCGGCAGGCGCCCCCGCTGGACAATGGACACCAGGTTGAGCCACTGGACCAACAGGGTAAACTTGTTGCAATTTGCTAATAACTCCAGACCTGCAAACAAAATAATTGTATCTAAATGCTAACCGTCATTCATGCACTATGTGAACTAAGCAAAGAAAACTGATTTTAATTTGTACCTTCAATATATTTCTTTCTTTTTTTTAGTGGGAAAGTTAAAATTCAAACTTAGCGTTATTTAAAATGGTGTTTTTGCGAATGTTTAGCACTGCTCGCAATGTAAAATCATTCACTGGTGAATATTACATTGCACATTATCGCTAAGCAATGGCCTTTTTTGAGCAGGGGCAGTAGTAGCAATTTTACATTTTTTTACTACTGCGCATATGCTGAAAGAGACGGAAGTTGCAGAGGGGGAGAAAGAAGACACAAAGTTTACCAAAGATATAAAGATGGTTATATAGATGGTATATAAAGATGGTAAAGAGTTCTGCTGCGCTCACTGTGCTTTCGAGGTGGCTATTTCTAGAGGGAAAATAATACAGGGGTAAGACTGTGCAGGGGGGAGGCAGGGAGGGGGGCAATGGAGGGGGCCATTGGGGACTTAACATCACTGGGGTTTAGTTCTCCTTTTAGATGCAGTAGTCATGCTTTGTGCCCATCACTAACATTTTGCATGAATGGATGTAAAGTTTCTATTTAAGGAACCAGAAGTGATTAATGTTAATAAAGGTAACTGACCAAGGACTGACTGAATGTAAAATTATGGGAATTACTGTATGTAGGGATGTGATCCCATTAGGTATATGTCTCCTACATAGAAGACCTTAGTGCAGGGATTCTCAACCTTTTGAACCAGTGAGCAACATTCAGAAGTAAAAGGAGTTGGGGAGCAACATAAGCATGAAAAATGTTCTTGGGGTGCCAAATAAGTGCTGTGATTGGCCATTTGGTAGCCCCTATGTGGATTGTCATTCTACATTGAGACTCTGTTTGGCAGTCAGTGGCGTAACTAGATTTTACTGGGCCCCACAGCAAATTAATTTTTGGGGCCCCCAATACATCCAGAGGTTGCCCTGTTTCACCAATATATGTTGATATTGTTCATTTATTAGGGCCTCATTGGGCCCCCTATACCTCCTGGGCCCCCCTGCAGCCGCAGGGTCTGCTTCCTCTGTAGTTACGCCCCTGTTGGCAGTGCACCTGTTTTTTATACAACTAAAACTTTCCTCCAACACTGGAATTCAAAAATAAGCACCTGCTTTGAGGCCACGGAGAGCAACATCCAAGGGGTTGGAGAGCAACATGTTACTCACTAGCTACTGGTTGGGGATCACTGCCTTAGTGTATTAGGTGTTGCTGAGAAGTAGACCCTAACTTATTCAGTGTGTTTGGCTTTTCAGCTGACACCATGGACATTCCCACAATATAGATTCTTACAGCAGTTTATGAACAAGGATGGACGAGCACTCTCTGATAATTATTTTACATGCTGAGTAAAAAAGCAGTGTCCTCTTATCTTACTGTAACTGGCCTTGACCTGGGCCCCCTATGAGAACCAACCCCACAGTTTGGAAACCACTACCCCATAGTGACAGGATTTCCCTAATATGATTGTCCCACCAGCAGAATGTATATCCTTACAAAAGTATATATGCATGTCCTTGCATCCTCTGTGTCTCTCTCCAATCCTTTGTCCATGTCCCCATCCCCTTCTGCTTCCCCCTCCAGATCTCTCGGTGCTGACCCTTCCCCTCCTGTCTGCATCTCCCTCCCCATCCCCATGTGCGTGCGTATATATGCCCATATCACAAATATGCGTAAGTGCCCTAGGCCCGGGCCTATGTGGCCTTGCCACAAATCTGGGCCTGTCTATGTTGGGTAGCTTTAGCAGACAGGCTTATGTATAGATAGTCTATATCACTAAGATCACAGGAAGGTTTCTCAAAAGAGTGAGCTGAAAATAAAAATAAAATTGCATAAACTTCAGAACTATCATACTCAGTGTATAGCATCCTATACTTATTTCTGGATTTCGACAACAGGAACATAGGTCTTCCCCTGGATCACAGAGTTCTAGTCTTTACCTGCTGTCACATTACTGTCACTTTACTGTGTGTATGTGTATATGGCCATTACTTTCTATAGTTATTCATTAGTCCCTTGAATAACCCATACCAGATTAAACATAGTCACATAGATATACTTTTTTTTTACTTTCTAAAAGTGTTAATATTGTAGTATTCTGCAGAGTCTCCTCCAGATTCGACAGTTTTTCCATTGCTTCATACAGTTCTGTATTAAAAAGAAAAGTAAGGCTTGATAAAGTCCAGCTTTTTACTTTGCACTACAGCAACTATTTTGATTTGCCAAATGCAACTTTTAGTCATCATGTTATGGAACCATAATTGAAAACATCTAATCATGAGCATTAATTTTGCCTACAATGTGATTGTAAGCAGCAGTGAACTACTCACTGCCAACGTAAAAGCAAAAGAAATGTTTACATCTGACCAGAGGAGTTTATGTTTCCAAGTTCAAAATAATTATGACATTTTGGAGATATTTTGCCCGCAGTAATTACTGTGAATACACTACACCACAAGCCCAGTGCAAATGCTTTACCTTCTCATACTATTAAGGTAGCCTATGCATAAGTATTTCACAGACATAACTTGGTCTTGTGATCCTTTTTGTTAGCAAAGCAGCAACTATTTGAATCAATGCCTTGTGCTTTGTTAGTTCTCCTGCTTTCTAATGCTTAGTATACAGGTATGGAAGGCTACATTTATACACTAAGTTTGCCAAAATAAAATGACCAAATTTGCTGTGAGCTAAGAGTCCAGGAGTAAAATACAGATATATACCACTGAAAAGTCTCAGCCATGTGATGCTCTATGATCAGACTGGCAATCTGTGAGTTCTGGCAGATGCCAGAGGGGCTACTGTAAGGTCCTGTAGACGGTCACAATTTAGTGGGATGGTGGAGGACTATTTAGGCCTCTGGGTACTTAGAATGCCAGCACCTATTTTGACTCCCCCAGTCAAGACCTGTTTATGATTGTCTAAGGATCATTTCTGTGACAGTTCATTCAATCTGTGTATGCATCCTGCAGACAATCAATTTAACCAATGTGAAAACCAAATGGTTAATTAGGAAATGTGTCTACATTAAAGGCTCATAACCTCCAAAAGTGAGAATTTTTATTTTAGGGGCAGATTTATCAAGGGTCGAAGTGAAAATTCGAATTAAAAAAAAATTCGAATTTCAAAGTAATTCTTGGGTACTTCGACTATTGAATAGGACAAAATTCAATTTGAATTGAAAAAAATTCGATTCAAACTGAAAAATTCGACCATTCGAAAATCTAAGTACTGTCCGTTTAAAAAATTTGAATTCGACCCTTCGCCTACCAAATTGCTGTTTTACACCATGGGGGACCTCCTATAACCTTTAAGGAGTTTAAGGAGGAAAATATAATCGAAAAAGCACCTATTCGATTGAAAATTATCCACTTTCGAACGAAAAAACAAATTCGATGGTCAAATTTAGAAGTTTTTTCACTTCAAAATTCAACCATTTATAAATCTGCCTCTTAAAGGTATCCTGTCATGGGAAAACATCAGTTAATAGTGCTGCTCCAGTAGACTTCTGCACTGAAATCCATTTCTCAAAAGAGTAAACAGATTTTTTTTATATTCAGTTTTGAAATCTGACATGGGGCTAGACATTTTGTCAATTTCCCAGAGGCCCCTGGTCATGTGACTTGTGCCAGCACTTTAGGAGGGAACTGCTTTCTGGTAGGCTGTTGTTTTTCCTTCTCAATATAACTGAAGGAGTCACAGTGGGACATGGGTTTTACTATTGAGTTTAAATGCTGTTCTTAGATCTACCAGGGAGCTGTTATCTTGTGTTAGGGACATTCTATCTGGTTACCTTCCCATTGTTCTGTTGTTAGGGTGCTGGGGAGGGAGGGAGGGGTGATATCACTCCAACTTGCAGTAAAGCAGTAAAGAATGATTGAAGTTTATAAGAGTACAAGTCACATTACTTGGGGCAGCTGGGAAATTGACAAAATGTCTAGCCCCATGTCAGATTTCAAAATGAAATATAAAATAAATCTGTTTGCTCTTTTGAGAAATGAATTTCAATGCAGAATTCTGCTGGAGCAGCACTAGTAACTGATGCATTTTGAAAAAACATTTTTTTCCATGACAGTATCCCTTTAAAGTGACATACTATTTATTTCTACTGTGCAGATGTAAAATTAAAATGCAACCGTGCATTGATTTGAATAGGAGATTGGAGTATGACTAGGAAAGGCCCCAAATAAGAAGATGATTAATAAAAAATTAAGCAAAAACTATAAATCTGTAGCGTTACAAAGCATTTGTTTTTAGATGGTGTCAGTGCAGTGCTGGGCGAAGTCGACCAGGCGCCCAAGGCAATCCGGCTGACTAGATCGCCCCTTCCTAATGCGAACGCACAGGCACGCACAGGCACGCGTGCGTGCACATGCACCAACAAGGGCACGGGTGGAGCACGCATGCGCACGCACAGACAAGCGTGTGTGCACAGAAGAGCGCAACAGCCAGGAAGAAGATTTTTTTTTGGAAATGAGGGTCTGGACTAGGGGCAAGGCGAAAGAAGAGGTACGGCCTGGCGTCCCTCCACCTTTACGCCCTAGGCACGTGCCTCTTCTGCCTACCCCTAGTTCAGGCCCTGCGTCAGTGAGCCCCGTTTGGAAAGAGTCAGAAGAGGAAGGCAAATAATTTAAAAACTATAACAAAAACCTTAATTCAGATAACTACTACATTGCCACTACAAGATTCCTGATTTCAAAACAGTATATCAACTCCAGGGTATTCCTTTTTATGTAAAGATATTAAAAAGCAGGGAATGCCCATAGTCTAATTTGCCTTTATTTTTTTTAAACTTATTGCACTTATATAAGTCACACTTCTAAGCGCATGTCAAACAATCCAGTCTTATAATGCAGATCATGGAAGTGAACCTTTGCAATACGAAGAGGTGGGTTCTGCCGTCTCCATCTCCTGTATGTATTACCTGTACATCCACTCACTGCTGAGACCAGAAGTGATGTCACACCTGACGTGTTTCGCTGAGGTCACCCTCTTCAGAGGAGGTGATCCAGTGGAGGAACTGTGAAAAAGATCGGCAAAGGAATAAATTCTGAGGGTTTACTTTTCCTTTAAATCTTGCAAATATTTGTTGTTTTTCGCAATTTTAACTCTGTTATACGTTGTGTATATTAAGTGACAGAGCCAGAGCCCATTTTGGCCCAGTGTTTAGGTGGCCAAACCGTGCTAAGATCCACTCATTTGGCCAAATACTACGCATTCCCAATCATGCCCCTAAAAGGTCCCAATCCGTACCAGCACAGTGTTGGGATTCAAAGGGAATATTTCTAATCATGGGCGAATTTATTCGCCTGGCAATTTGTCTAAAAAAAAAAAAAAAGGATGCCGGCAAAAACTAATCACTAAATATTTCTAATACATAAGAAAGGCACACGTGTTAGCAGTAGTAGTAAGAGTGTGCTGCTCTATAAAGTAAAAGTTAAAACAAGTTGGAGGGATGAAGTAAGGAGAACTGCTGACTGCTCCCTTTATGGTCAAGCTCCCAAAGCAGATGTCTCATCCGCCTACCTCTAGTTTCTGCTTCTCCTGAGCTCTAACGACCAACTGAGCAGAATGTAGTTTGACTGTACAAAGCAGTGGAACAGCAGTTTTAGTAAATGGGAAATAAACAGCTGCTGGGTATCCTTTATTCCACAGTTCTGTATTTAAGATATCTGCCTGTAAGTGAACATTGTCATTTCATTTCTACGCGCTACTGGCCCTTTAATCTTCTTTGTTTATGATACTGACACTGTTTGCCCTTGTATAACGCAGAGCAACTAAAAAGGAAAATGGAAAAGCCCTAGGGCTGAAAATAGAAAAAAAAAAACTCCAATTTTAAAGCACTTCACCCTCTAAAATAACAAAACCTACAACTTTAAAACTAAGTTAAGATGTATAGCAAGAAACACAATTATACTGTAAAAATAGAAGAGATGAGCAATGCTCCCACTCATCGTTTTAAAGCTGTGTACGCAGGAATTTTTTTTGTTTTGCTCACTTTAAAACCATCTGCACATTTTTAGTCCTTTTGTTTAAAGTTTTGTGAAACCTTCAATTCTAGCTTCATAAATCACAAAATTCATCTTACTAGGATTGCCAAAACTCGACAGTAACCATATATCACTGTGCCTCAACCATTGATTAAAGCACCCCCCAAGTTTTTTGCCAATTTTATTTTAGTGTCCTGATGAAGTTACCTTGTGCTTAGCCTTTGCATATAATTTTGACACCTAGGGGCTAATTTTCCCAGTATTCTCTCACGGGAAAACATGTTTTTTTCAAAATGCATCAGTTAATAGTGCTGCTCCAGCAGAATTCTGCACTGAAATCCATTTTTCAAAAGAGCAAACAGATTTTTTTAATATTTAATTTTATAATTGGACATGGGGCTAGACATATTGTCAATTTCCCAGCTGCCCCAGTCATGTGACTTGTGCTCTGTTAAAGTTCAGTCTCTCTTTACTGCAAGACGGAGCAATATCACCCCCCTTCCCTTTCCCCCACAGCATTCTAACAATAAAACAATGGGAAGGTAACCAGATAGCTCCCTGACACAAGATAGCAGCTCCCTAAGATCTACAAACAGCACTCAATAGTAAAAATCCAAGTCCTACTATGATTTCTCCAGTTATATTGAGTAGGAGAAACAACAGCCTGTCTGAAAGCAGTTCCATCATGAAGTGCTGGCTCTTTCTGAAAGCAAAGGACCAGGTAAACCTGAGATGGGTGCCTACACACCAAAAATACAAGTAGAATTAAATTAAATTTGAATTATTTGCACTGTAATCAATGTCATTTATAAATAAAAACAACTCCATACAAATCATGACAGTATTCCTTTAAGAATGCTTGAGCCTTTGGGTATTAATACTACAAGAGGGTAGCTAAAATCTTGTGTGGTTTCTTTTTATTATTCGGAAAACATGTTGGGCAGGAAGCCATGATATTCAAATGAAGAAACCCTTACATGGAGTATTGCTTGAGTATTTTTAAATCACCCCCTGCCCCTGTATATCTGTGCTACTCCCCTTGTGTCTCTCTTTTCAAGTACAAAAATAGTTTTTTACTCTCTGCCCTGGCTATTTTTTTGCTACTGGACAAGTCTTCAGATTTTAGTATTTACCTCCTGCACAGAAGCATTTTAAAACATTTGAGGGCTTATATATGGCAGAAAGCCCAGTGTGCGCAATTCGCCGTGTAATTTCCACCCACAATTCCAGCATCATTTTGGCCAAGCCCAGTGTTGCATTATTTGCAAATGTGTTTGTCTGATTAATCACAATTGCATTTTTTAATTGGGCTCTTGTTGCAGCTAAACTTTTTTTAGTGCAGATGGTGTGACTTCTGGTGTTTGGCGTTAAAATGGAATTAGTGTATGATTCTTTGGACACAAGTCTGTTGAGTCTACTGATACAGCCAGCTGTGGGAACCCAGAAATTACCCTCACATTCAGTTGTGGTAGCTCCAGGGTTCCCTTGTGTCAGTAGAAATACAATTGTTTGTGAGGGAAGGACAAAGAAGGACAAACAGATGGGTGCTGTCTTAGGGCCCTTACACGTGAACGTTTTGAGCTGCGCACCCCTGCTTTCCGGTTTCATGCGTTCAGCTATAGGGGAGCGCAGGCATAAATGCACGCCATTACTGTCAAGGGGGCTGTACTCACACAGGGTAGGCCGAATGCAGGTGGAACACAACATGCAGCTTTCCACCTGTGTTCGGCGCTTTCATGCACCTGTGTGAGTACAGCCCCCTTGACAGTAATGGTGTGTGTTTACTCCTGTGGCTGAATGCATGAAACCGGAACGCAGTGGAGTGCAGCTCAAAATGCCCGTGTTTAAGGGCCTTAAGGATCAGCTCTACATTGTGTTCCCGCTGGGCGCTCACTGTTCTTAAAGGGGTTGTTTACTTTCCAAACACCTTTTTCAGCGGTGTTGAGTTATTTCCAGATTGTTCACCATAAACTTTTTTTCAATTGCTTTTCATGTTTTCTTTTTTACTGTTTTCTTAAAATTGAAGTATAAATTTTAATGCAAAGAAATAAAAAAACTTTAAAAATTATGAAAATAAGTTAGGGACTGCCATATGGGGTTTACCTTGACGTGGTATGGTGGCTTATCAATTTTATGATCATAACTTTGTACAAAATAACCCCTGTCTTTGAAAAATATGCACTGGCATTTATACTGATTTACTTATGAGACAGGGGCCCAGGGAGTGTGTTTTATAAGTAGCACTCCCAATATACCTAAATATACTTTAACCTAGCCTTTAGAGTGCTTCCCACAATCCCCCCGTGTTTTGATATTATAAATTTTAATGCTTGTGTCTTTGGTGTCTCAGTCTGGCAGCTCAGTGTTCCAGGAGCATCTGTTACAACTTGCTACATTTAGTTGATACAATTAGTTGATACATTGCTCAGCAGCATCTATGGAATATTAGCAACTATTGTATCAATTCTAACAGCCGCCTTTAATGAAACGTAGGGATTCTGCTCAGCAGGGACAAAGATACATTGATCCACTAAATGTATGAATTTAGAACAGACCTGTTTTAGAAGATGAACAATAAACCTTTACACTTCAATATTTAAAAAACAGTCACAAATAGAAAGCAATTCTAAAAAGGTTGTATTTCTGAAACCAACTGAACTTAAAAAAAGTGTTTGAAGGTGAATACCCCCTTCAATTATCAGAAATTGGGGGTCCCAGGCAAAAAGGTGGCCTGGAGTGTAGTGCCCCCTCTCCACCCCCACCTTTTAAATAGTGGTGACTTGAAAGCCATGAAATGGATGCCCATGTCCAAAATGAGACACTGCTGCGTTTCACAAATTATTCACCGTTTCACGAATCTATACTAGAAATTCTCAAAATTTCAGCAAAACACCCCAGATTCACCCAACACTATAAATTGACCCTAAATGTTGGCAAATATGATATTGCTACTACTCACCATAAAATAGGAAATGTTAGGGGCAGATTTATTAAGGGTAGAAGTACATTTTTAAATTAAATTCGAATATCGAATAGCCCAAAATTAGATTTGAATTGAAAAAATTTGAAGTACCGTCTGTTTACAAAATACTTTGAATTCATCACTTTGCCACCTTAAAGCTGCCAAATTGCCATTTTAGTCTATGGGGGACCTCCTGGAACCTTTGCTGTGATATTTTCTAAGTCCTAGAAAATTGATGGATTTTTTTGAAAATCGTTTGAATTGTTTCAATCAAACGATACATTTGAACAATTCGAATCAAAAATGGCCTTTAAAAAATTTTTGACGGCTTTAGGGGCAGATTTATCAAAAGTTGAATTCGAGGGTTAAAAAACTCTCAAATTCGATCATCAAATTTTGGTCGAATTGCAATCCTTCAAATAGATTTTTATTAGAATCAATTGAATCATTCCAATCAATCAAATTTGTTTAAATTCAGTGGTCGAAGTACCCAAAAAAGTTATTCAGAATTCAAATCTTTTTGAAAATTCAATCAAATTTTGAATCCTTCACACGAATATAGTAAATCTGCCTCTTAATGTTCAAGTTAATGAAGGGATTCTGTCATAATTTTATGGTATTTTTTTTATTGCTAAATTACACTGCAAATAATTCACTCTACTATGTAAAATTTCATTCCCAACCCAAAAAGTGTATATCTGTAGAAATCAGTCAAATCAACTGGACTTGCTGTGGTTTTTCCTTGAAGACATCTCACCAGTCATCCAACTGGCTTTCTCAGTTCAGAATAATTTGTAGATAGGATCTTTTGTTCCTCTGGAAATCTCCAATCAGCATAATCTGTTTATCATAATCCACAAGGATGTCATGAAATTAGGTTCTGATTGTATTAGCATGATTGGAGCTTTTAGGTGTTATTAATGCTTCCAGGGAAAGGTGACAAAACAGCATTGTATGCGGCAGACAATAGATAAAGGATATAGTCCTGAAAAAAAGATCCTATTTACAAGTTATTCTGAATTGAGAAAGTCAGTTGATTTGACCTTTTTCTACAGATATACCATGACCTGAATGAATCTTCACAAACCAACAAGTGTATTATTTTTTTTTTTTTTCAGTTGTAATATGGATGAACTGCTTTCTCCTACTCATTGTAACTGAAGGTGTCTAAGTGGGACATGGCTTTTTGCTATTGAGTGCTGTTCTTATATCTACCAGGGAGCTGTTATCTTGTGTTAGGGAGCTGTTATCTGGTTACCTTATCATTGTTTTGCCGATGGGCTTATGGGGGGGGGGAGAAGGGAGGGTGGTGATATCTCTCCAACTTGCAGTGCAGCAGTAAAGAGTGCCTGAAACGTATCAAAGCACAAGTCACATGACTGGGGGCACCTGGGAAAATGATAATATGTCTAACCTCATGTCAGATTTTAAAAGTAAATATAAAAAAAAATCTGTTTGCTTTTTTGATTTCAGTGTAGAAGTCTGCTGGAGCAGCACTCAACTAATGCATTTTGAGAAAAACATATTTTCCCATGCCCAGTATCCCTTTAAAGGAACATAGAGAGAGAGACCTATTTATAAAAGGCTGGTGTGCCAACAATAAAAGTACTTAATCTCACTAAAAGTACTGCAAGTGGAGCTTCTTCCAATGACTTCTCTCCATTTACACTGAAGACTGCCCCCAGGCACAAGTAATTGCATTTATCAAGAGTGTCGGTATCTCCCCAAATATATATATAATAAAAAAAATATATATATATATACTGTATGCAAAAGAGATATTCAAATGAGAATAAATTTAACTTGATTTTGTACACATAAGTCCTATGAGTATGATATCTCTTCTGTTCCTACAACTACGTTGTACTATTACTGCACCCAGGCATACAGATTTATGAAATGAGTGCCTGCATCTTACTACTGGATGATATATATACTCACTGAGTATCGAAATGTATGCAATCTCCACTCACTGTCAAACTTTGGCTGCAATTACATCTAATTAGTTGCAATGAGCACCCACAATTGAGTTCTTTGTGATGCATTGGGTGCTATTCATTTTTTGGGGACAGGAAAAAAAAACATACATTGTGGATAAAAACATAGTGAACTGCACTTTGCATGCTGCACTTCCATTTGTAAATGATATATAAAGTATATATATAAGTGTACATTGCTTTTGTCATATTTCTCTTTAGGCAAATCATCACTGGTACCCCCCCCCCCTGTAGTCTCAAGTGTGGTCTCCAGTCAATGTCTAGTCATTGAAGGAGTAAATAGAAGGGAAATGCCTGGAGGAAGAGCTAATGTTCCAATACTCAATCCTCTGTGGTTTCATTCCTGAATAACAGTGTTCATGTTTCTACAGTAGTCTCTTCTCATTGTGTTCAGCTAGTCTGACATCTGGAATGGTTACACTGGAACATGCATACACATATACCATGCCTGCAGAAGAAAATGTCTTGCACCAGTCTGTATTGCTTTGTTAGTGGATCTGTGATATACTTAATTGTGTTATATTGAGTTATTCCAAATAAGTGGTCTTTGCTTACTTCTAAATTCTATTGTAGTCATTGTTATCTTGTGTGAGTGCAAAAGACGTAAATAAATTAGGTTTCCTGTGCAGAATAAATGCTAAAGTATTACACTAATGGGCAGGTTTACTACTGGTCAAATTTTGAATTAAAAAAAAATTCGACCATGGGAATAGTGGGGAAGTAAAATCCTTCGAATTCGACTATCGAATTCGAAGGATTTTACTGCAATTCGATTTTAATCAATCGATCAAATTTTTTTTATTTGATCTCAGCCAATGATTCCGAATTCGGTAGCTTGATCCTGGCGAAGTAGGTGGTCGAATAAAAATTTAAAGGGGAAGTTATTTGACCATCGAATATTCGAATATTCGATGGTCGAATTAGCCTAATTTGCATATTCTAAGATTCGAATTTAATTAAAATTCGATCGAACTTCGAATTCTTCATGTGAATTTAGTAAATCTGCCCCTTAATATACAGCAACAGTATATTAATATAGAGCTTACTAACAAATAGGGTCTGTTTCCCTGGGCCGTCTGTGTTCCCAAAGCATATACTTCCCTCATTAAAACACAGTCTGGTGCCTTTGGTGCCAACACTTGTTTTAAGAGGCAGTTGTTTTCCAGTGATATTTTCCTTTTCAATAAAACAGTGGTGTCATAGGAAAAACATAGCTCATTTATTTTGGTTTAACACCTTTTTGTAGACTTAATGTGGCCAGCTCTGCACTACAGGAAACTGCTTGATGCTTTATGGCACTAATTAAATTCTGCAAATATTGCCTGAAAGAAAGAAATGACCCAAATAAAATTGCAAATAAAAGGAAATGTTGATGTGCACAAACTGGATACTTTGGGGATCGCAAAAGTAAAATATGGTTTCAAAGTGAAAGACGGGAAGAGATTTCAAATTTTGCAAAAGATTATATTAACTGTAGATATGATAATTAAAAATGAACACACATGAAATGAAACGTACAGATCACATGCAATCAACTTCCTTAAAGGATGTGGTATACCATAAGTAAATGCCCATGAATAATAAAGGAAACTGCCAAATTAAAGTTTGTTATAAACAGAGGCGATGAAACTGCACAGACAACCCTAAAGGTATGGCCAGCTCTTGTCATTGCACTGCACACTGGCAAGTTCATGCATTTGATGATTTAATAAATACATTCATAACAGAACAATCATTTATCATAATACAGGTATGGGACCTGTTATCCAGAATGCCCAGGACCTTTGGTTTTCCAGATAATGGACCTTTCAGTAATTTGGATCTTTATACCTAAAATCTACTAGAAAACCATGTAAACATTAAATAAACCCAATAGGCTGGTTTTGCCTACAATAAGGATTAAGTTTATCTTAGTTTGGATCATGTACAATGTTCTATTTTATTATTATAGAGAAAAAGGAAATCATTTTTACAAATTTGGATTATTTGATTATAATGGAGTATATGGGAGACAGCTTTTCTGTAATTCTGAGCTTTCTGGATAACGGGTTTCCAAATAATACCTATGCCTATCCCTTATATACAGTATTGCTCATAAGTTTACATACCCTAGCAGAATTTATGATTTCTTAACCATTTTTCAGAGAATATGAATGATAACACAAAAACTTTTATCTCACTCATGGTTAGTGGTTGGCTGAAGCCATTTATTGTCAGACAACTGTGTTTACTCTTTTTAAATCATAATCACTACATAAACTACCCAAATGATCCTGATCAAAAGTTTACATACCCTGGTGATTTGGCCTGATAACATGCACACAACTTGACACAAAAGGGTTAGAATGGCTATTAAAGGTAACCATCTTCACCTGTGATCTGTTTGCTTGTAATTAGTGGGTGTGTATAAAAGGTCAATGACTTTCTGGACTCCTGACAGACCCTTGCATCTTTCATCCAGTGATGCACTGATGTTTTTTGGATTCTAAGTCATGGGGAAAGCAAAAGAATTGTCAAAGGATCTGCAGGAAAAGGTAATTGAACTCTATAAAACAGGAAAGGGATATAAGAAAATATCAAAGGAATTGAGAATGTCAGCAGTGATCAAACTCTAATTAAGAAATGGAAAATCAGGGGTTCTGTTGAACTAAAATGTCAGCCACAACTATCAGAAAAATTGTTCGGGATGCAAGGAAAACCCCACAAATAACTTCAGGTGAAATTCATGACTCTGTGAATAAAATGTGGTGTGGCTGTTTCAAGATGCACAATAAGGAGGCAGTTGAAGAAAGATGGGCTGCACGGTGGAGTTGCCAGAAGAAAGCCATTACTATGCAAATACCACAAAGTATCCCACTTACAATATGCCAAACAGCACAGAGACAAGCCTCAAACCTTCTGGCACAAAGTCATTTGGATCGATGAGACTAAAATTTAACATTTTGGCCACAACCAAAAACGCTACATTTGGAGAGGAGTCAACAAGGCCTATGATGAAAGGTACACCATTCCTACTGTGAAACATGGTGGTGGATCGCTGAAGTTTTGGGGATGTGTGAGCTACAAAGGCACAGGAAATGTGATCAGAATTGATGGCTAAATGAATGCAGTAAGTTATCAAAAAATACTGAGGAAAATCTGCACTCATCAGCCCAGAACATGCGCATGGGACGTACTTGGACATTCCAACATGACAATGATCCAAAACACAAGGCTAATAAAGTGAAGGTGGCCATATCAGTCTCCTGAAAAATTCTCTGAAAATGCTTAAGAAATGATACATTCTGCCAGGGTATGTAAACTTATGAGCACAAATGTATGTGCCTGCATATAATGCACAGTTGCAATTTGTATCTTCAAGAATACTGGTCAGTTTACATCTAGGAAGACATTTCTTATTATCCAAGAAGATTTGGAATAAAAACATCTTAAAGTGGACCCGTCACCACAAAAAAATATTCAAAATCATATTTTATCACATTAGTCAAGCAAAATGAACATTAATTACACTATATACATTATTTTAATCTTCTTTTCTTCAGTCTGGGAATTCATAATTATAGCAAGCGGGCAGGAGCCATTTTGTGGACACTGTTATTAAGACAAGCCTTGAATAATCTCAGAATCTTGTTTGTACATCAGAATGGGGGACCCGATGTCTATCCCCATGTCCTGGCTACACAATTAAATGGTTAAGAGAACTGGGGGAATGTGTGGGGAGCAGTGACATCTAGGAAGTGCTGAATGGAAAGTGAAAGTAATTATCTGCCTAAGGCATAGAGGAGTGGCAGACAAAATTTGATTGACAGCTGATATTTTTAAATGAGCTTAAAACAGCTATGAATGGTTTAATAAAAAACTGAAATTGGATTTCATGTTTAATTTGAAAAGGACTTTTATTATACAGATTTTTGTGTCTGGGTGACGGGTCCACTTTAAAGGAATTATGTCATTTGTATGGTATTATTTGTATTATTAAACCACACTGTGTATACTGAAAGTAATTCATTCTACCTTTTAAAATGTGATTCTTGAACCAATAAATGTTTTTTAGCTGTAATATTGGTGTATAGACAGCCATTTCAGGTTACTTTGCCTGGTCACTTGCTTTCAGAAAGAGCCATCGCTTCACACTGGAACCACTTTCAGGCTATTGTTTCTTGTACTCAGTGTAACAGAAGTAGTCACAACTTGTGTTAGCCAGACTTGGATTTTCACTATTGAGTGCTGTTCTTATATCTACCAGTAGATGGGGCATGGGATATTTTTTAACAATGCAGGTATCAGGAAGCTGTTATCTGGTTACCTTCTCATTTTTATGTTGATGGGCTTGTGAAAGAGGGGGGTGATATCATTCCAATTTTCAGTGCAGCTGTAAAGAGTGAATGAAGTTTATCAGAGCACAAGTCACGTGAATGAGGGCACCTGGAAAACTAACAACATATCGAGCCCCATGTCAGTTTCAACATTAAGGAGTTATTTATTAAGGCATTATTTTTTTTGCAGGGTCCGTTTTGACGTCAAAAACCCGAAAAAGTCCCCCCAGTAGTTATACCACTGGTTCCTCTTCAAAAGAAATCTTCTGACCTGTCATACTTGAGATAAAAACTCTTCCTGCTACACCAGTTGCCCAGTTGCAAGCAAAGAAATACAGCACACATGAATATTGCAGCTGTTGGCATACAGTCTTCCAATCCTAGAGCCAAAAAGGACTCTGGGAATTGTTATGGTTACATATCATTAAGCAAAGTGACTACTACTACTACTATGAATACTACTGTACTCATTACAAAGGGCAAACTTATTATATGTGTGTTCTCTGCTCCATGTAGCGACATCAATCAAAAATGTTTCATTGGAATGTATCCAAAGCTCAGCTGGGAATATATTATTTATAGAGGCTCATAGAACTGAAGGTATTTGCTGATCTACTTCATATTACAGCTGCTTGCTGTACATAAGAAGAAAAATAAAGTGCATCTATGTTCTCAGTTACAAAGCATTATAGTTTTTGATAAACATTTTCTGAATTGAGTTTTTTTTTTATCTTATAATAAAAACAAAACCATAATGTGAGCTTTCATCTTGTGGAAATAAGAAACTTTCTAAATGTAACCAAGTAAAACATTCTGTACCATTTCTGAAATGATCAAGTTAATCCTCTGTCTACTATGCCACTTTCAGCATCTGTCTCTACAGGCAGCTTTGTGCTGTTTATTTTTAAAGCCATTCTAGACAAAGGAATAATGATTTATTGGATTGAACTTTCCATCAAGAATAACCAATTCAGACACAAAAGAGCATGTAGAAAGACACATTGCTAACAGGGAGTTAAGAATCACTTGATTAGTTTAAAAATAGCATAGAACATTTCATTCATTACAATTAGAAAGTTTGTTCCTATCATATGAACATTTTTTTATTTTATTTTTTTATATTTTTCCTTTATATATTTACTACCTAGAACTAATGAAGAGCACTTTTGAAGAGCCAGGCCCCCCTTGTGAGCGCCGAAGCTTTGCTGCCAAATGCCGATGTCCTGAATCCAGAAGTGCCAAATAGACACGAAGTCCTGAAGCGGCGGAAAGACCCGAAGTCACAAAAAGAGCAGACACTGAAGTCCTGAAGCGGCGAAAATACCCAATGTCACGAAAGGGGCTGAAGTCCTGAAGCAGCGAAAATACCCAATGTTGCGAAAGGAGCCACGACCCAAAGTCACGAAAACAGCTATAAATGAAGTCCTGAAGCCACGAGTTCTTCTACTGACACCAAAGTGGGTTTTTTTTTCTAATCCCCTGGCCCCAATTTTTTTTAACTTGTAAGGGGGCCTTGGTGACAAAGTTTTTAAAAAAAGTTTTTTTTAAAAAAAAATATTCTTTGGGGCCCCAATCCTGGGTGGGGCCCTGTGATTTCTAATGGCAGATATGGCTGGGTATATGTAATTATCAGCTGTTGGGCTGCCAGTGTGTAGGTGCTTACATGCAAATCTTGGAAAAGTAGTATACACCATGGACAGGGCAGATGAAGGATGATCCATATGTTCATATAATTCATAAGGTCCTTTAAAATCTTTAAAAACAAAAGAACATCATAGGGCAGGGAGAGGTCAGGCTTAAAGCATTTTATGGTAATAGACACTCTTGTACTTCTGCCCGAGGGCATAGTAAATACCCAACAGTATAGAGTGGCAGACTTTCTACAACAAAACACTGGATTCATTATTTTAAATGTTTAAATCAGTGATCCCCAACCAGTAGCTCATGAGCAACATGTTGCTCTCCAACCTCTTGGATGTTGCTCCCAGTGGCCTCAAAGCAGGTGCTTCTTTTTGAATTACAATTTGGTGTTTAAAATAACATGGTGTTGCCCTGTAATGCCTTTACTTTGATTACAGTGGAGGCTGTAACAGTGGTGTAACCCCATTCTCCCACCAACTTCCCGTCCGCCTCTGCCCCACCCATGTCTCTCCAGACTCCACCCACATCCTGCTCGACTCTGCCTGCGTCACACCCCAACTTCGCCCACTCCCGTTTGACTTGCTTCCCCCTTGCTCACTGGTAAGAGACAGCAGCTGGGGTTTTTTATTAGCTATTGAGGGTGCAGACCCCACAGTTCACCCCCCTTGTTCCCCAGGCCCCCCTGCAACTGTGGGGTCTGCTTCCTCTATAGTTATGCCACAGAGGCTGTAACACTCATGTCTGTAGTCATGCACCTGAGTAAGAACACAGCATAGAATACATGGACTGGAACTTGTTAGTTAAGGCTGGAGCAGTTTTTCTAATAATTAATTTTATGGCTATAATAGGCAAGGCTTTTGGAGACCTATCACTCAATAGCACTGACGTTTTCAGCATTATTATCCAGTTTTCTTCAAGAGAAACAATACTCCTGAATATTGCATGCCTCAGTCAATATGTAAAACACTGTTTCAGATAAATAAACCATTAAATTAAAATTAACTTTTCTAGTAGCATGGACTACTGGATAATCCCAAATAGAAAAGCTGCCATTTTAAGCATTAAAGCCCCACCTACCGGCTCATATGATTCACTATGCTCACACACTAGCCAATGGCACCCATACTTGCTAGGATACATCAGGCAATGAATGGACAAAGCTTTCAAAACATTATGGGAGAGGCAAAGGGTGGGGTCTCATACATTTCTGCATTATTACTCTTCTCTTGGTGTCTTGTCATGGCTTCATATCAGTGATACCAATATACAAAGCAAGTCTGAACAAATAGAATAAGAGATATGTGCATTTTTATGTGTTTAGGTTGCAGTATAAAACAATATTTTATATAATAGAGCAGAAATTAAGGGCCCTGCTAGCTCAACCTGTTAAAGTTGGTAATTTGCCATGGGTCTTTAATTTTATATTATATATTGTTTGCGGGTGTAAATCTTTCATAAAGCTCTTAAAAGCAGGCCAAGTAGGTCAAACCTAATTATGCATTCACCAATGAGAATCATCCCTATGATTGCTTTATTAATCATTGCTCAACATAAAATTAACATGTACATTTCTGCTTTCAAATAATGAAACATCAGGAGGGCAGACAGATATATCAGGAGTTGTACAGTAAGGGGGAAGGAATCTTCCTTGTAGGGATTTGTGTGAATCCTTAATATTTCATGGTGCATTCAGGCAAATGATGAACTAAATTAAAAACAATTGTTGCATGTGCAAAAATTGCGACAATTTTTGTAATTTTTTTTTTTTTTTAGGTTTGGGTTAATTTTGGCAGAGCATTTATATTTGGCCAAATCCAAATCCTGCTGAAAAACTGAGATTAACTGGCCCCTGCATTGTTTGCACTTCAAATTCAGACTATAAAATCTTGCATTGTTAACACATGTAATGCCCCATGCATTCTTCACACTTGTAACACCTCTGTTGTTCACACCCTAAAGCCCTGTACTTTTCACTCCTGAGACCCAGACTGAGATTGCCCTCATTATTCACACTCATTCAAACTGCTGAGTGTGAACAGCTCTGTTCTGCCTATACCATGCTCCCTGTGATTGCCACACTCTGCCTGCCCTATGTTCCCAGGGTGTTCCATACTCTGCCTGTCCAATGCTCATTGTGTTTGCCGTATTCTGCCTGCCCTATGCCCCTGTGTGTGCCATAATCTGACTGTCCTATGCTCCTTGTGTTTGCTGTATTCTGCCTGCACTATGCTTCCTAGATGTGCCATACTCTACCTGCCCTATGCTCCTTGGGTGTGCCATACTCTGCATGTGTGCCATACTCTGCCTTTCCTATGCTCCCTGTGTGCCATACTCTGCCTTCGTAACATAAGCCTGGTAGGGGGTTGTTAGCATTTGAATTGTTGTTAGGGGCCCCTAATTTGTTTCATCATGTGCTGGGGGTGCTGTGTTATCCACAGGGGAGGATGAGGCATATGGATTTAAAGGTATGTCTTAATATGACTTAACATTTTTCATATATGAATGATGCAGTGAACACCAAACATTTGTTTGTTTTTTTGTGTGCTACCATTAATTTGTAAATATTGTAAATGTTAGAACGCCGTTATGGCGGAGCTCACCCAATACAGCGTGTGCTGGTTTGGCCGCAGCTATGCAATTCAAACCATGTAGAACTGTTATGCTCACTTTCAGCGCCGGCCCAAAGAGATGAACACGATTGATAATAACATCTCGGCTTTATTTCTTCACACAGTGCGAATACATGTTACAGTGGGTGTGCTGCAAACCTACGTATTTTTTACCTGTGTACTCGGCACTTCCTCAGGGTCAGACCATTAATTTGTACACTGTCTTGTTGTAACATGGGTATGGTTTAAAGTGGGTGTGGGTTAAAAAGGGGAGTGGTCAACACTGGCTTCCAGTATCAGCCCTCCACCATGTAGGCCAGAAATATTTGGGCCCTTGTTACCGCAGAAGTTGGACAGCACTGCTCTATGAGATAAACCAATGTGGAGAATAACAGAGGTTGTGTTCAATGAGGCTAATGAGTAGACGTAAAGCCAGTGAGTGAAGTACCTTTCTTTATTGAATTATTTGCCCTAATTTTAACTGAAGCCAATAGACCAGTCTGCTTTGATATGAGAAGGATAGACATCATTTTATTTGTTACTTATACTGTATAGACACAACTTTGTTTTTTGTAGAATACTGGGCTGGGAATAAAAACAGGTAAATACCTAGGAATGCACAGAATCCTGGATTCGGATTGGAATTTGACTGAGCCTTTTTTCAGCAACATTTGATTTTTTCTAGCTGAACTAAGTCTGAAATACCATCATATAAATATTTATTTTTAGAGAGATTCACCATGTGGATGAGGAGGCTCAGGTGCTCTGCCCCAAGCCTTCAGCATAAGGGAGTAGACATCACTTTATTGTTTTGTAGGGTACGCACTCAAAGAGCAGTCATCCAGGCAGAAGTAGTAAAAACAGGTTTTTATTGCAGTACAAATGTGGAGCACAGCCTTATGTGTTTCGTGTTCTCACAACAATAAGGGGCAGATTTACTAAATTCGTGTGAATGATTCGAAATTCAAAAATTTTCAAAAAGATTCGAATTTGAATAATTTTTGTGGCCACTTTGACCATTGAATTTTGAAAATTCGATTGAATTGTTTGAATGATTCGAATAAATGAAATAAAAATCTATTCGATTATTCGAATATTCGACAGTCAAATTACTTGTCCTTTAAATTTTTATTTGACTGCCTAGTTCGCCAGTTTAAACCTACCGAATTGCTATACTTCCCTCTGGGAAGCTCCCATAGCTTTTTTTTAAAGTTTTTTTTTTAATCGAATGGTTAAAATCGTTCGATTCGAAGATTTTATCGTTCGATCGAATTTTTTTCTGTTTGAACAGCTTTAAAATCCTTTGAATTCGATATTCGAATTCGAAGGATTTTAATTCTATTAAAATCTAAAAAAATTTCCACCTTAGTAAATCTGCCCCATAATCATAGGTTCAGCCTATGAGCCTATGCAGCCTATGATTAAGTGTTGTGAGAACACAAAACATGTAAGGCTGTGCTCCACACTTTTACTGCAATGAAGACCTGTTTTTACTACTACTGCCTAGAGGACTGTTCTTTTAGTGCCTACCCTACAAAACAATATGGCGAACTAAGTCTGAACCCTAAAAAAAAAAGCGAAATTGTTGCATTTTTTGGCCCACGTCACGAGGCAATGACTATTTCTGAAGTGAAAACAACTTATTTGCAAGGCAAATTATCAGGAATAGAGCAAGATGAAAACCCTTACATTAGTGTTGCCCATCCTGTCTAGGTGCCACCGGTATTATATAGAACAACAGACCTGTGCTGCTTCAGCTTTTTAGCTTATTACCATATCAATCTAGTGTAAATGTAGTAATCAAATACTATCCAGTTGTTCAAGCATGTTTGTGCATGGCTTATATTTTGAAGGATTTCAGATGTATCCATTACTCAGTTCTGTTCTTAAGCTCAGTGGTCGGAACTACCGGGGAAGCAGGGGGTGGGGGCGGGGGAACCGGACTGAATGTCCCGCCCTCCTCCAGTTACGTTACTGCTTGAGCTGCATTGTCTAACATGCCATGACCCCCCCCCAACATTGTTACCACTAGGAAAGCAGGAATGCAGCAATCATATTCTTTAGTAAATGTTGGCATGACCTAAGGAGACATGCAGGCATATGATAAGAATATTACCCATCATAAACATGTCAGTGTATTCAGCATCTATAGGAACAAGTAGTTTTTAAACCACACAGAGATCAAACCACATAGATCTCTTTAAAAACGGACCTTCAGTTATTTTCATTCTTCAAAAATTCAAAGGGAAAGGAACAACAACAAATAAAAAGTTTATTACTCTTTTGATATTCAAGACTCACAGTAAGATCCAGCCATGACTTGATAAAGGGCTCGGTGGGCCCGAAAAGTTGCCACTTTGTATTTTTATGGGCTAAATAAATAATTTTTGTGCACTTTGGCAAATTGATACAGTGTGCTGCTGGTTTCTTGTTGATGTACTTCTATGACCCGGTGTCAGGAGCAGGTCTTCCAGTTCAGCGCCTGACACTACAGCAGTGGATTTTTTGTGAGGTGAGCACTCCATTATAGTGACTGTATATAATTTACTCTTGTGAAGTTCACACTAATGCCAGGTCAGTTTAAGGCACTGGAGGGCACGTGGCAAGCATCCCTTTGGAGTCCCTTCCACTTATGCATTTGTGGCACTTTTTCTCAATCTTCAATGCACACATCTGTAATGCTGCACTGGAATGGGTTTTGTATACTTTATGCTTGTCTGATAGAAAATCCAGCTAATATAAAAGTTGCCTAAATTGAAAGTTCCTAACACATTGTTTACTACAGATATGGGACCCATTATAAAAAATGTTGGGGACCTGGAGTTTTCCAGATAAGGAATCTTTCTATAATTTTCCTATGCCTGTGATTAAGGGCATTGGTCTGGTGATGGTCTAATGGACTAAATACATTTATATTTTTTATACCTGTTACTTTTCCAAAATGTTTTCTTATATCCTAGGATAAAAGAATAACCAAACTAAATTGAAAGTACCTTTTACACTGTATTATTTCAGTGCAGATATGGAATCTGTTATCCAAAATGTTTGGGACCTAGGATTTTCCAGATTAGGGTTTGTTCTGTATTTGCATCCCCATACATTGTCTTATAAAAAAAATAATTTGAATATTAAAAACCTAATAGGATTGCTTTGCCGCCAATAATGATTAATTATATCTTAGTTGGGGTCAAGAACAATGTACTGTTTCATTATTACAGAGAAAACGGAAGTCATTTCTTTTTAAATTTAATTATTTTATTCAAAGGTGATAATTCAGGATAACAGATTTCTGAATAACGGATCCTATACCTGAACTTCCTTTTACATTCTGATTGTGTTTTCTTTACTTCTGTAGCAGTTCCTTCTAGGAATGCACTGAATCCAGGATTCGGTTCAGGATTCGGTTCAGGATTCGGCCAGGATTTGTCTTTCTTCGGCAGGATTTTCAACATATGCAAAATAGGGCCAGGGAGGGAAATCACATGGCTTTTTGGCACAAAACAAGGAAGTCAAAAATGTTTTCCCCTTCCCAAACATAATTTGCATATGCAAATTAGGGTTCGGATTTGGTTTCGGGATTCGGACGAATCTTTCGGGAAGGATTCAGAGGTTCGGCCAAATCCAAAATAGAGGATTCGGTGCATCCCTAGTTCCTTCCCAGACCCCCTGCCAACATAATGTCCTGCTCAGAGTATAGCAATAACATAATAAATAAGTCAAATTGTAATTACAACATATTTCATTGAATCCATCCATACTGAGTGTGCAAGTTCTACAACACAAGCTGCTCATATACAAAGTTTTGTATGCTTTTCCATATGTCTATGGTAGCCTGATAATCCCAAATATAGAGATGTACTATGGATTGATCATTTCATTAATGGTTTAAAATATTAATGCACGTTGTCAGCCAGTACATTGTGGATCAGCAGATGATGGAACTGGGTATAGAGACTCCACCCATGCTGATATACATGCTGATGGGACCTGTTATCCAGAATGCTCTGGACCTGGGGTTTTCCAGATTAGGGCCCTTCTCTACAACTTTAATCTACAGTACTAAGAAATTATTTAAACATAAATTAAACTCAAAAGTATTGTTTTTCTTAAGGATTAATTATATCTTAGTCGGGATCAAGTACTGTTTTATTATAACAGAGAAAAGGGGGAAACAAATTGGAAGTATTTGACCAAAATACAGGAGGTGACCTTCCTGTAATTTGGAGCTTTTGGGATAACAGAGTTGGTTTCCAGATAATGGATCAGATAATGGATTCCATACCTATACTTTTATGTAAAGCCTCTGTCCAGACTCGAGCTATTGTCCCTGCTTTATTTATGTATGTTCATTTCAATTCATTCCAAGCATGCATTTCGCCCCAGTATCCAGCCAGAAATACACAGCCAATTTAAAGTGATACTGACACTAAAAAATGACATTTTAACCTATTGAATGTACATTAAATGTTACCTATAGGTTATGTTGATGATTTTTTGCTGAGAGGTTTGTTTTTGTATATAATTGTTAGTTGAGGTTCCTAAGCCTGACTCTCTGACACTCTGACTTTGCCAACCTGACTGTCCCATCTCAGTCTCTTAGTTATAGTTTCTAATGATAACAAATGCCTGCTGCACAAATATGGCAGCCCCCTCATACAGGAACATGGGGGATCAGACAGGTAATGTAAAACATCATGCAAATACTTTATGGCAAAGTTAGAAGTAGCTTTCAAAGCCAATATTACAATAGATGTATGCAGCTGTTGTGTGAATTTGATAGGACCCTTAGACTGTAAGCTTCACTGGGTCAGTGACTGGTGCAAATTATATATAATCTCTATAACCTTTGAAATAAATGTATTGTCACTATGTAAAAATGAATAAAAGGGAGGAAGTACTGTGCCAGCTAGTGTACCAAAAGTGTTGGGCTTGGTCCTATTCAATCTGTTTATTAGCCAATAGAGATGACACTAAGGGGCCTATTTACTAAACCTTACATTTTTCTAGTTGAGTTTTTAAAGGAGAACTAAATCCTAAAAGGAATATGGCTAGAAATTACATATTTTATACTGTACTCATTGCACCAGTCTAAACATTCAGCTTGTCAATAGCAACAATGATCCAGGACTTCAAACTTGTCACAGGGGGTCACCATCTTGGAAAGTGTCAGTGACACTCACATGCTCAGTGGGCTCTGAGCTGCTGTTGTGAAGCTAAGCTTAGGGGTCGTCACTAATTATCAAGCAGAAAATGGGGTTGGCGAGTATCATAAGCTGATGCTACAGGGCTGATTATTGAATTCTGATACTAGTTGCACTGGTTTCTGTGCTGCCATGTAGTAATTTTCTGTATTAATTACTAATCAGCCTTATATTGTGGCATTCAGGGCCAGACTGGGAGGAAAAACCAGCCCTGGAAAAAGTTCTGAAGCAGCCCATGTATTCGCGCATGGTATATATTATTTTTAGTTGGAATAGTGGCCCTATACTTACAGTATATTATACATTTTCCTTTGTGTGCCCCAAGCTAGACCATGCACCCTGGCAGAGAAGAGGACTTTAATTACCATGTGTATCACAGGGCCACAGTGTGTCATACTTGAATAGACTAGGTTATCTCATGCAATTAATGCTACATATCACCGTGTTCCATAGTCTGAAGTGATTGTTCTGAGCATGGATCCTCCTGTTGCCAAGGGATAAGCATAAGGGATTGGGTATATAGCAAGCAACTCTAATATTACTAACTGAAGTTGATCACAATTCCTGGTTCATCCCATATGCCAGTACTGACATGAGCACTAACAAATGCAGGCATAGGCTCAGCTGTGGCTGCCCATTATGGACAGCTCATTTCTAAAGTGGTTAGCGCATTTACATATTAAAGATACCTAATTTGCATTTTTAGGTGAGAATACCATTTACATTTTAAAGCAAGCGGCCCATCAGGCATTTGCCCGTACCCACAGATTGCCAGTCTGGGCCTGGTGGAATTTACATTATATATATTCAGTATATTGTGCGTCGGTCCCTAAGCTCAGTAAGTGACAGCAGCACAGAGCATGTGAATCAGAATCAGAAAAGAAGATGGGGAGCTACTGGGGCATCTACTGGGGAGACACAGATCTTTACTGCTAAAGGGCTGTGGTTGCCTTGGGCTGGTGCAGAAGCACAAAACATAATGTACAACATTTCTAGCTACTTCTTTAGTTAAGCTTAAGTTTTCCTTTAAAAGGGAAAAACTCAAATCTTTTTAGATTTATTTTGCTCCAAAGCTACTAAAAATCTGAACCTGAAAGTATTCCAGCTAAAACCTGCTGAAACCATGTAAAAGTCAATGGCAGATGGTCCCTTTAACAACATTTTATTATCTTCAGTATGCTCAGTAGTTTTGGGCTGTTCGCACTGGTTTTAGTTCGATAATTGAGGTTCCTGGGCGTCAACTCTAAAAAAAAGTTGCACAATTTGAATTGTCACACGTTTTTGTTGTGACTTTTTCTCGTACCAATTTTTTTTCTAGAATAATTTTTGGTAATTTAAAAAGTCTAGTTTTATTTAATCAGCCTCTTAAACTTTGTAAAGCTGGGGAAGCGGTGTTTGATATTTGCGCACTATAGTAGACAAAAATGGAACATGAAGTTCAGTGTGAATAAATCTGGAAGCAAGCGAGTGAATTATAGTTTCAAAATGTATCATATTAGGGAAATCAGTCATGGAAAAGTATTTAAAGGGCAAGGAAAGGCAAAGAAATAAAACGCCATTTTTACTTTCTTTAATGAAAAAGAAATCTATCTCCAATATACTTTAATTTTAAAATATGTACCGTTTTTATAAGAAACCTGACTGTATGCAGTGAAATTCTCCCTTCATTTAGTGCTTCTGGCAGGGAAACAATCATACTTATGAACAGCAGGGGGAGCCCCTGCCTTACTTACCGGCCATGCAGAACTCAAGCAGCTTTGTTTTTTGATCATTTATGACGATCCCTAAGCAGCACAGACCATACTGAGCATGTGCAGTGCCAGTGTCAGGCAAAGATGTATAACAAAGTTACAAGATGACAGCCCCCTGTGGCCAACTTTGAAAGCATAAATCATTTGTTTGATTAGGCTTGTGGTGCAGTAAGTTCACGTTTATGTTTAGTATACAAAATACACCATTTCTAGCCTTATTCTATTTTACACTTTCCTTGCCCTTTAAGTATAGCAGATAATATATCTACATACCAGAGTGTCTGCAATGCCAGTGAATAAACAATGCATTTGATCCAAACCAGATAAGCATATTGCTACTTACAGTAGAACCCCATTTTGTTTTTCAGATGTGGCCTAACTAATAATTAAAATATATGTAGGGACACCTCAATTTTACATCCCCTTTAAAGGGGAACGAACGCGAAAAAGAAAATTTAATATTAACTTCAGCATACTGAAACTGATACTGAGTTTTTTTTTTCAAACAAAAACTTTGGATTGTATGATGAATTTAAAAAAAACAATTATTTTTTTCGTCTTTGGCATTTGTACTTTAAGGAGGTTATTTTATAAGTCCAAATTTATCACAATATTTTCTGCAACAAACTCCTATCAAATCGGTTCGAGTTTTTAACGCTTATTTATTATTACATTTTCCCGAAAATTTGCTTTGCGGGAAAAAAATCAGATTTTCATTATTTTTTGGGATTTTATTTCATCTGATTTTCATGATTTTTCCATAATTTTCACCAGAAAACTCTGAATACTATGAGGTATTGCACGAAACCCAGTGCACATAAAAAAATCATTGGGACTTCTCCATTTGACTTATTTCATTAAGTCTGAGATTCCGGATTTTCGGATTCTTACTTTTCCATACTCAGGGTTTAATAAATTCTGAAAAATTCTGATTTTTTAAAAGTCTGATTTGATAAAAAAAAAAATCAAATTTTTTTTCTTGATTTTTGCATTAGGATTTTAGTAAATAACCCCCTAATAATCAACCCCTGAAGTTTGCATAAATGGAGGGGGATACTATGCAAGAACCAGTTGTAGTGTGCTGAGTTGAGGTACTCGGATGAGATGAGCAGCTGATCTTCTTGGTAAGAAAAGGAGAGTTAGTTAAGTCTGCAACAAAACAAATTCTGCCTTGATAAGTTTAGTCTTAGTTTAATAATATTCAAAATAATTATAGGGGAATGTAATAAAAGTTGGTAACAGAAAACGATTCACAATTTGAAAATGTATGCCTTTACGTGAACAAATGTGCCTTTGCACGAGTTTAATATAGCGAACCTGGAACTCTTTAGCGACCACTTCCAACAGTATAATGAATTGTGAATTTTAAATTTTGCATCAATGCAATGTGTATGTAATAAAACTTCAAGATTACATCAACTTCAAACACTTCTTAAAAGTGCACAATATGCAATTAAAATTCACAATGCAATAAAAGTGTAAGGAATAATATTATATTGCAAAATGTTTATTCTTATTTGTGAGAATTGTTTTTGTCTTTGCAAATTTTTTTTATATTAGTTCATGAGCATAAATAAAACCCTGGTTCTTTAGAGAGGTGTTTGTAGTTAATATTAAATAACAATCTCACCCATGCATTGACAGCTATCCATTTTCTGAAGTGCAATACATCACTCTGCATTAAAGATCAATAATAATAGCCCATGAATTAAGACTGCTGCATGAAGAGAGCTCTGAGAGTAACAGTGAGGTACTGAAGAGTAAGTTGAATATTTCATAAAGAAATACAGATTTAATTTTCATGATAGATCCCCTTTAATTAAGAGGCTGATTGGTTTGAGCTTGAAAGGAATGTATGTTCACAGTGAGCATGAACCTCCAAAAATGGTATCTTTAATGCAGTGTTTTTTATGCACCAATGGATGTTAAGAAATGTCAGGACTGGATTGCTTTCTTTGTGTATTTTTACTAACCCAATTAGCAGCAATACAACATGTAATCATCTGTGTATTCCCGTAGAAATAAGTCAATTCAACTGGATTGAAGACGTTTTACCAGTCATCCAACTGGCTTTTTCAATTCCGAATGGCTTGTAAATAAGATCTTTTGGGAATAATTACCCCGTAGTGTTGCTCCAAACAGCATCATCTGTTTATCATAATCAACAAGGATGTCATGAAGTTAGGTGCTGATTGTATTAGCTTGATTGGAACTTTGAGGTGTTATTAAACCTTCCAGGGAGAGGCGCCAAGTCATTTACAAGTCATTCTGAATTGAGAAAACCAGTTGGATGACTGGGAAAATGTCTTCAATACAGCAAGTCCAGTTGATTTGACTTATTTCTACAGATGTACCATGACCTGGATGAATGATAATCTTCACAAATATCTGTGTATTACCATTTTGCACCCTTGTAACCAAAGATAAGGTAGTATGGTATAAAGCTCTGGTGGTCAAGTGCATATGTGTTTCTGCTTTGTCTTGTTTAGACCTTGGCCTGGCTGATGTTTCTGACCAATGTCTATATTTTTGACTTGGCTTTCCAATATCTCCCAGCATCTGGTGTATAAAATAATCTTTATTATAGCTTTATTACCATGAGTTCTCTATACCATTTTCCTTTTCACTGCTATTTTGTCATTATTTCCATATGAATTACCAGACAGAGAACTATAAAACCAATAAATTGTAAATTGCAATTCCAGCCTTACCAATGGAAAGGTATCAGTCACTATTATATCTATAAAATGTAACTTTTCCAAATATTTGGATTAGCTTGTATTAATCCTTATGGTGTATTAAATAAATGCCATATTAAAGTGATGTGGGCCTGGCAGACTCACTTTTAATTATGTACAATGTTCCCTTGTGATGCTTTCCCTGAATGTTTAATGAAACAAGAGATGAAATATTTCTCACCTCTATTCTCAGTGCTGCTGATCGTATCATCTCAAGATCTACAAAATACTCCTTCCCTCTTTAGGTGCAGATGTAAAGCTAAAAGCTATTCTGACACTTAAAGGGGGAATGTCATTAAAAATCACAAGCAAAGTGTATGTTTGCGAATGTTTAGAGCTGCTGGCAATGTAAAATCATTTGCTGGGGAATATTACATCACTAAGCAAAGGTTATTGTTAACCCCTCTTCTGGAGTTTCGTTAAATATTTCGTCACAAAACACGCGATTGTGAAATTTTATTACATATGCTGCGAATGTTCACAAAGGATATTTGGTCACAAACTTTGCAAGGAAGTTGCCTGTAATCAGTAAAAAAGGACGCAAACATGGTCGCTAACATTCACAGTGGTCTTTGCGAATGTTTTTTGGGCTAACAAAACATTTTACATTCCCCCACTATATCTTTTAAGCATGCATTTTCTACATTTGCTCTGTGACTTTGAGGAATAAACTGAAACCTATAAAGACGGGCATACATGTGACATACATGTAGCAATCTTTCCGCAGTCATTGGTCGCAGGAAAGATTGTTCACTTTCATGACAAACATTCAGCACTGAATCATCAGAGATATGGGTAGGAACAAGATAATTCTTCCTCTATCTGACCAATCAGCAATAAACCATGACCAATGTTTGAAGGCACCTGAACAAAATTTTACATCTTGGCCAATCGATGAGACGGACGATAGCCAACTCTTTTGCCGATATGAGGTGCCTTGTCTCCTGCCGTACACGCACCGAATATCCTATGAAAATATCTGTGCATGTATGGCCACCTTAACTGAATTTTGTTTGTACATTATGCCAATCTATGCAATAAAACAACATTCTTACACAGGTAAAAGGTGCTGTCCTAAAGTTTAGTATACATGTTTTGAGAGAGTGACCAAAGGAATGTGCCAAATTCTCTATAGTGAGAGATGCAAGCTCCAGTAAAGACATAGCTGACAATAGGTATTTCCTGGTTAGAGAAACTTACTGCTAGGTTGTAAAAGCTGTAGTGTTTAGGAAGGAATGGGTGAGCCTCACACTCCATTCCACTGGTCCAGCTCACATTTAGCAGCAGACTTTCCACAAGAAGGCTTTTCAGTGGAAAGGTACTGTATTTAACTCTAAAGAGAAAGCTTGTAAGGCCTTTCTGAGCAGGAAACAAGGCAAGAAGGCTACCTGTCTGTGTAAGGGCCCTTACAAATGGGCGTTTGTTCCTGTGTCCCCCCTGAGGTTAATCCTTCGCTTGTAAGCTGGCCAGGCTTCCTAGGCAACCAGGTCGGCCACTTTGCCCCCAACCCCAGCGTGTTTGTGAAAGTGCACGCATACATCCTGTGTTTGGGGGGAGGAGCGCACACAGAGGTGCATCAGAGACAAGAGTTCGTGGGGAAACAAGGGTCTGGACCAAGGGTAGCTGATAGAAAAGGTATGTGCTTGGCGACCCTACTTCATTGAGCCCTAGAACGTGACAACTTTGCCTACCCCTAGTTCTGGCCCTGCATGTATTATTCTTATGATTTATGTTATGTATACTGAAATGAGCACCCAGGTTAACAGCGTCTGTTTTTGATCCTGTAAACTTACAAAGTATGCTGTGCACAAAAATACGTTTGTTTATTTATTCAACAATATAGTCACCCTGGGTAAATAAACATATTTTTGTTAAATTCTGCACCCTGATCAAGTACTTGCTTATGCTGTGGACCTATCCTCTATAACAACATATATAGTGAATAAAGTACCCCCTATTGTAAAATATAACAAAGGGGCAAATTCACTAAAGCGTGAAAATGCACTAGCGACAGCTTTGCTGGAGTTTACCGCACTTCGCCAGCGCTACTGTTACTTCGCCAGGCAAAGCGCATTTACGCTAGCGATGCCTAATTTGCATACGGCTGAAATTAAGCATATAATAGAGGTGTATGTTACAGCCACTACATTCCACTACACAAGCCCAGGAAACCTTCAATAAATAAAATAAAGTTGTCCTATTGCCCTACATGTGCCCCCTGTATAGTTGTGTTGCCATATGTTAGGAAATGTAGGGGGGAAGGAGGGTAACCCTGAAAAATTTTTTGCTGTTTTTCAGACTATCACCCTACAAAAGGTAAAAGACGCCAGCGTTTTTTGGGACTTATTTATTTATTATGATAAACAAGTTTTAGTGAGTCATGTGACAACAATGACATCAATGCTCACTGTTTATAACTCATTACATCATTACTCACCGTTTATAAGGATACAATTTACAAGATATTCACGGCATTTATGTATTACATATAAATATAAGCACAATGTGTTACTACACTGTGTTTCCCTACGTTCCAGTGACATAAAGCATCCCGCCTCCTGCAATTAGTATCCCACAATATTTTAGCTCGTTATTTACATTTCTTGGTGTAAATTGCAGAGGAATATTATTTTCATAGCTTTAGATACCAAATGCCCTTGTCTATCCATCAAGTCTCATGCCCTGTCTCACTTTGTAATAAAGAAATAACTTTACTTCATTTGTGTAATTCAGTTACTCTGCGGATGCATATCATCTTTTTTTATCATTTCTTTTTTTTAAATTTTCTTCCATTTCCTTTTTTATGTTTTATTGTTAAAAAAAAGCATACAACAAGCTTCTGCTTTGAATCTGCTCAGTGTTGTGCCATCTTCTTGGAAGTGGGATTAGGTAGAATAGTTACACATGAGCATAAGTGTTTCCTTAACTTTCTAATAGTATCTTTAGGGAATTTCCGAAAAGCTACAAGCTAAATTTTATTTCTTATTTAATGCACCACAACCAAAGTCTAATACCGAGAATGTATTAGCTTTTTGGCCATGCAGAGCACCTTGCTCATTGGCTTTTCAGTCTGGTTTTGACATTACAGACAGATACTACCCCCCCTACATAAAAACAGACACCCTGTACCCCACTGGCAGCACATTGGCACAAGCATGCAGGAAGCGGTGAGAAAGAGAGCGGCTGGGAAACACAGCTCTGCAGCATGAGTCACTGCTTGAAATGACACAACACTGATTAACCTCTAAATTGCTGCTATGGGCACCACAGAGTTGAAAGGAACAAAACGCGATGGCTCTTTCCTGGAAGGAAAGGTCATAGAAAGAGCAGAGCACTGATTTAAGTGAGCTAATCAGTGCTGCATTACAGAGAGCAGTGGGTTGTCATTCAATAAACCCTTAAAGGCATGGAACAGATTACAGGATTACAAAAATATAAATGTAATCAATATCCGTTATAACATGATTTAGCAACCACTGGGTTTGTCAACAAATATGTGATGCATAACAGATGACATGTGGGTACCCGACCATGCTGCAATATGTGGTGGTTTTGTAGTGGGTAGAGATAAACTAGATAAACCCAATATCTAGACTTACTACAAACGGAAAGGTTGGATTTAGTCCATTTGTATGTATGTATGTATGTATATTTTGATTTGTATAGCGCTCCTTGAGGGAAAAGCACTGTACAGCAACAATAATTTAGTAGTAACAAACAAGGGATCACTGCATTAATAAGTACCAATAAGTGCATTATTATAAATACAGTTTGCATAAATATAAAATATAATTACACAGTGTTGAGGAGACAAGATGATGGAGGACCCTACCCCTTGGGGCTTACAGTCTAAATGGGAGGGTAAGTTACGGACACAATTTGGAGGGGTAATAAAGTGCTTTTTACAGTGGGTGAATTACCCTTTTGCTACTCCTTATTGATGGTGGACCATTGGCCAGAAGAAGCCTTGTAAAATGTATAGATTAAATATATTTGGGGTTAGAGAACTACAGCTAGCATCACCAGTGGTGCATGCTGGAAGATGTAGCTGAATATTGGTATGAGGGCTGCAGGTTATACATCCCTGATCTATGTTTTCTCAAATATATTGTTTCGACATTCCTGGCCCCCAGGTTTAAATCTTCCTATGTTATTGGTACTAGGACTCAAGGTTCCCATAAGGATTATTAGCCTTTACACCAGCAATACCTCAACCCTAATCCACCAAATCTCTCCCCAGATATAACCAAGCCTGCTGCCTTTTTGATGCTTTACTTGGGTCCCTGACAGGAATCCTGCCTGCCCCCCTTTGCTTGAGCCAGCTTTCCAACTGTGGGAACCACCATCCTAAATTGTGTACAAATGAATACTTAAGGAGGAGTACTGTGAAGGAGAGGATCCAGTATACAAAGTTGGCTCTCATTACAGTAGGACTGTAATATAAAAAATACAATATATAAATATACCATCCATGTAATAAATGGAAAGAAGGCTGAAGACAGGGAGTGCGCATATACCAAAGAGCATACACCCACAAGAACTGCCAAAGCATCTGGACAATGGTCCGAACTAGGGGAAGGTGTCAGAAGAGGTACATGCCTGACGCCCCCTCTACCTTTGCACCCTAGGCACGTGCCTATTCTGCATCCCCTAGTTCCGGCCCGAGTACATCTAAATTATGTTAATTAAATGTGCTACAAATCATATTAATCTTAAAAGCAGACAATAAACACATATTATTGAGTCTGTTAAAGGGATTGTTCACCTTAAAATTAACTTTTAGTATGATGCAGTGAGTGTTATGCTGAGATTATTTGCTATTGGTTTTCATTTTTTAGTCTAAATTGCCCTAGCAACAATGTATTGATTTGAATAAGAGACTGGAATAGTGTTAGATCCCCATTTGAAAGCTGGAAAGCTGGGAAGAGTCAGAAGAAGAAGGCATATAATTAAAAAAAAACTAAACAAAATAAATTATGAAGACAAATTAAAAAGTTGTTTAGAATTAGCCATTCTATAACATATTCAACGTTAACAGAAAGGTGAACCGCCCCTTTAAGAGAAGAGTAGGACATGGCTCATACAAGTGAATGACAGGCTACCCCCCACACACACACACACACACACACACACACCCAAAAGACCATTGTCTGTGACTGACTTGCAAACCTTGCAAAAGTGCTTTTCTACATCTACATTACTGCACCTTGACCAAAGTATCCTATCAAAGTAAGCTGAAAGACCATCCTTAACAACAGTGATTGTTGGCATATGTTTTACTACTATAAGTAAAGTGACTGCCACTTAGCTTCTTCATCTTTTATGGGGAACTGTAGCAAAGGAGATGATGACATGAAAGAAATAGCTTACTAGCTATGGATAGCCGCACCTTAATGTGTGATGTCCATGTCTTAGTAAAACAGATAAGCAGCTCTGAATCAGCCGATGACAAATACAAGTATGAAGAATGATGAAGTACAGGCCACCAAGACCCTTATAAAGAGGTAGTCTATGACCAAAGTGCAATATGAGACACTAGTTGTCATGTTATATGGAGGCCAAATTATATGATCATGTTTGGAACCTACTTCTTTAGGAATATTTACTCTGTGACATTAGCTTCCAAAAACTGGCCTCTTCTACATGTTGATACTCTCTAGCCAAAATTCCTTCAAGAATACGCTGTACCAGTTACTCTATTCTGAAATAATGCTGTCCAACTTTTTTCACATAAAGGGCCAAGTATCACATTCAACTAATTTTCCGGGGCCATATAAAATGTGATGTCATAAAAGGAAGTCTCAGCAATCTTTGGACAGCCTTGGAGGGTTATATCCAGCCCACAATTCTCCACTGCTCTACAACACACATTGTTATCTATATCAGTATTGACCTCCTCAGTCACAAGTCTAGAAAGGATATTGGAAGTACAGTAGGAATATTTAGCATGTGTTCATATTCTTATCTAGCAACTAAGCTTTATCCTTACTGGAAATGATTCTCTCACCTTCCAACTGTCCCTTTTTCAGAGGGACAGTCCCTCTTTTGACAACTCAACCTGCAGTCCCTCATTTGTACTGGAAAGTCCCGTTTTTCTCTGCACTGAACAGCCAGAAAAAGAAACAAAGTTTCTGGCTTTTGGCAGAGAACAGCTAAGAGGTGCAAATAAGATGCTTTGTAACAATTTTGACATAAGAAAATAAGTAATTGTAACAGTTTAGATAAGGAGAAATATTTTAAAACTTTCAAAACCTGCCAAATTTTGTAAAATGAGCATGGTAATTAGGGAGTGTGGACACAAAAATGTGCATGGTCAAAAATTCACTGTGCTACGGGAGCCACATTTTTTTGTTCCTCTTTTTACTTCCAAAATGGTAGGAGGTATGCTCGCTTGCCTGTCTGTGGGACCTCAAAGTAATGTTTGAATAATATTCACCACATAACAACACCACTTCAGGGACTTCCATAAGGCAAAATGTCTTTCTCAGTTCAAGCTCCGCTTTGCAGTCCAACATTTGGTCAGGGGTCCATTTAAATCATTACAAGTATATAGACATAGGAAAACGTTGCTCCTTCAGACATTAGCTACCTTTTCCATAATATTTAGAACCATAGATAGGTGTTTACAGCATAAATCTCACCCCTAGTCTGAGATCCCAGAAGCATCTTTGAGAACAAATAGATATTCTGTCACCTTAAAGGGATACTGTCATTTCAAAATGCATCAGTTAATAGCACTGCTCCACAACACTTCTGTACTGAAATCGGTTTTTTTTTTTTTTTCAAAAGAGCAAACTGATTTTTTAATATTCAATTTTGAAATCTGACATGGAGCTAGACATATCACTTTTCCAGGTGCTCCCAATCATGTGATTTGTACTCTGATAAAATTCAGACACTTTTTACTGCAAGTTGGAGTGAAATCAAACCAAACTTGCTCCTGCCCCCCAGTAACCCATCAGTAGAACAATGGGAAGGAAACCAGATAACAGCTCCCTGGTAAATCCATGTGCCACTGCGAATCCTTCAGTTACATTGAGTATGAGAAACAAAGCCTGACAAAGCAGTTCCATCCTGAAGTGTTGGCTCTTTCTGAAAGCACATGACCAGGCAAAATTACTTGGAATGGCTGCCTACACACAATTTTACAACAAAAAAATACACTTGTTGGGTTAGTAATTAAAATGTACATGGTAGAGTGAATTATCTGCAGTGTAAACAGTGTGATTTAGAAATAAACCTACACCATAATAATCATGACAGAATCCCTTTAAAGGAAAACTATACCCCCTGAACAATGTAGGTCTCTATAAACAGATATTGCCTAAAACAACTCATATGTATATAAACCATTTTCATAATAATACACTTTTTTAGTAGCAGGTGCCATTGGGTAATCATAAATAGAAAATTGCCATTTTAAAAAATAAGGACAGCCTCCTGGGATCCTAGGATCCAACGGTGCACACAAACATACTAAACAAACTATAAAGTTAGGTCACACAAGCCAATTAACAGACAGAGTTCTGTCTTTTGCTTCAACACTTCTTCCCTTTACAGTTAGAGTTTAAATATTTCTGGTCAGGTGATCTCTGAGGCAGCTCAAAGACCATCATGAAATGGTGGCTCAAGGCAAGAGATGTAAAAGGGCAATATTTACTTAAATATATATACCAGGTAGGTAAGATTTTTTAATATGTCACTTGATTTGATATAAACTATCTGTTGCTCAAAAATTCATTTTCGGGGAATAGTTTTCCTTTAACTAGCTTTCGAAATTACTTCACCCAAGTCAAGGTACTAGACCCCTTAGTGGTAATACAGCCATTGCCCCTTTTCACCACCCTACACATCCCTCAGATTGCTTTTACTCACAGGAGGGATCAGAGAATTGACCATGACCACTGAAGCACAGTGTCCCCCTTCTAATAACTTAAAAGCTACTATATCTCCATGAAGAATCCAGGAAAAATTCCATGTTGCTTTCCTTCATTCATTAGAGTCTTTAGCTTGGCAGCACCACTGCATATACTGTGACTATTAAGTCCATTGAGATTCGCCTTCGTACGTGCTACTGTACAAGTTCCCTTGTGTTTATGTGGGTTTTCTGGTGATTTGGTCTTTCCCACAGTGAAAAAAATACCTAACTGTAGTAGTGAGATCATGAACATCTTTAGTAGAACTATGGCAGACCGTAGCAAAGTGACCTGACCTTTAATATTTGCGGCACTATGGCTTTTGCAGGACATTTAGCATAGTTGAAAGTCAGGTTACTTTGCTACGGTCTGCCACAGTTCTGCACATATTTCTATGCCTGTGCTGCATTATATATTGTCTGTTGATGCTACACAGTACAGGTATGGGACCTGTAATCCAGAATGTTTGGGACCTGTAATTTGGAATCTTTACGTTACATCTCCATACATTAAGTCTACTATAAAAATAGTTTTGCCTCTAACAAGGATTAATGATAGCTTAGTGGAGAACAAGTACAATGTACTGTTTTATTATTACAGAGAAAAAGGAAATAATTTTTATAATGTAAAATTTCTTTCTAGATAGCGGATCACATAGCTGTATAAAGTTTGTGTGCATTGTATATATTTCATATATATATATATATATATATATTTTTTTTTTTTTTTTTTTTTAAATATATTTTATTTTTACTTATAATCATTGGAAAAACCTCTTAATGCCAGGCATTTATGAGCAGCGAGTTGAAGTGGAATATCTTCTCATTACTGAACAAAATCTGTACAGAGCTTGTTTTCCAAATGTTTGCTGCAAGACGGACCTGCCACATGAACTGTTCCGCTGCTGCACTGAGATCATTTATGGAGGAATAGTTTGTACGCCACTCACTAGTTAAAGAAGGTCCCCTTCAGACTTCCTGTTGAGTGAGGGGGTGGGAAATCCCCCTTAGCACACACATCTGTAACTAGTTTCTGCTGAATGGCTCTTGTGTGTTAGTCAACCAAGCAGTGCTTTGTGCAGGTGAGACATGGGTTCCTGGGAAGAACATGCCGTTTTTCTGCATTCTGATGGCGGGATAGCTGGTCTTTGCCAGCCAGCCAAGAAATCTTTCACTTTCAACAAGCTCCTACAATTTAGCAAATAGATAGAAATCCTCCCATACAAAGTATGATTAATGCAGAAAAGCTGAAAAGATCTATAAAGAACTGCAAAAAAGCGTGTTTAAACCCTCCTATGTGCTGGTATTCATTTTGGGCCTACCTAAAAGTTACCAATTTCAACAGATTCTCACAATCAGAGCTGTCATTGCTTCTATACAAATCACTCAATATAAACCTTGGGCTGAGCTCAATAGCCCTTCCCTTTCTTTCCACCGCTGGTCTTCTGCTCTATTTCTCCATCTTCTTCTTCTATTTGGTCTTCCTCCAGCAGAGAGGTGTGAGAGGCGGGATCACTCCTGGCTGCTGCTATTCCTGAGAGGGTGAGATTGGTGTTTTGGGCAGAACTATGGATCTTTGAATCTTTTGCCAAGTACCAGCAAAGTGACTCACACAAACACTGCATAAGCCAGAACAGAGCTCCCATATGGGAGGAAATTCTGGAACAAAGCCCCCCTATCAGAGCCAGCCAACAAAAAAGGGGGCTATAAAATGTTCAAAGAGGCGTTATGTTCTGGAGAGCGGGTGCCATCTAATTATACACCCATATGTAGGTGCTGGACAATTAAACCCTCTATGCAGCATTAAAAGCTAATACTAACCTCATGGGGTAATGTTGCTGGCACTAGGTTGCCTTAGTCACTTAACCCCCACATTTGCCAAATAAAATATAAGTTCACATATGTCAATCTTTTATTAGATGTTCTTAAATGGAATAGCTAGTTTTGTAGTAAATGCATTACTTCATATACTGATAGCTACATTTGACTGTACCTGCCCTTGGGAACTTTCTAAGTGGGTCAAAAGCACACTATCACCCAGTGATATCCCCCCCTGCAAACATTTTTTCTGGGCCACTTCCCCAGAAACAAAAAGTGATGCACAACTGACTCTATCCTGTCCACTCCCAAATCGCACCCAACCTGAACCTGTCCCGGCACTTCAATTTATAGACATGTGCCAGATCCAGCCATCTCTAACATAACAAGAGGGGTCAAGCAGGCACTTGCTTATAAATAGATGCTGCTGGAAGATGAAACTAGCACAGGAAGGTTACGGAAGGGGAGTGGAAAAAGCTCAACCAAAACGCACCCTCAAACTGCATGCCATGGGGTCTGCCTGGTCTGTAGTTTTGGCACTCCTATCACCAATTTTGAGATTATTTTGGTGCACTTTATTAAAGGTGTGGTTCACCTTCAAGTTAACTTTTAGTATATTGTAGAAGGGCAAATTCTAAGAAACTTTTCAATTGGTCTTCATTATTTATTTTTCATAGTTTTTTTAATGATTTGCAATTTTCTTCTGTTTCTTTGCAGCTTTCAAATGGGGGTCGCTGACACCATCTAAAAACAAATGCTCTGTAAGTCTACAAATGTATTGTTATTGTTACTTTTTATTACTTATCATTCTATTCAGTCCCTCTCCTATTCATAGTCCAGTCTCTTATTCAAATCAATGCAGGGTTGCTAGGATAATTTGTTCCCTAGAAACCAAATTGCTGACAATGCAAACTGGAGAGCTGCTGAATAAAAAGCTAAATAACTATAAAACCACAAATAATAAAAAATGCAAACCAAATGCAAATTGTCTCAGAATATCACTCTCTATATCATACTAAAAGTTAACTCAAAGGTGAACAACCCCTTTTAATATTTAATATTTGCTTTATATAACAATGCAAGACTTTACAGAGATTGTTTATCATTCACTGCCCCAGTGGAGCCTAAAGGGGAACTATCGCAAAAGCATCTGTTTCTCCCTATTCTGTCTTCATTTAGGAGTTGGGTGTCAGATGAATGATCCAGTTTATCTTATGGGGGGGGCTCCTTTTACCTAGAAGATGTATTAGAGCTCACTCTATTAAAATCATTAGAAACCCTGTCTCTCTACATACAGAATTTGTGCAAAAGGCAGTTATTTTGCTAGATTTTGTTTGTACTGGAATCAGTTATTTGAGCGACCTCTAAAGAAATAGAAAGGAAAGTAAGCCCCCCTACAAGATATATATATATATATATATACATTCATCTGACACCGAACTGCAGCATGAAGACAGAATGAAGAGAAACAGATGCTGAGAGAGGGAAAGTGAATATAAACTTCATTGTTTTAAAAGCAATGTAGACTTTTTAATTGATTGTATCTAGAAATGTCTTACTTCAGTAAAGCGCTCATTTAATTTTCATTTTTGCTATAGTTCCCCTTTAAGATGGTCATAGACACAAAGTTAATATAGTACGAAACTAGGTTTTGTACAATATTAGGTGCGTGTATGGCAGAAATTTTTGATGGCCCTTAACGTGTGCTGAATGGCTGAATCAGAATAGAATTCTATTTTTCCTACCTGTATATTTGATGATTTAACTCTACTCATCTGTATTTCCTGTGACCAATGTCGCATCTATGGCCTCCTTTACACTTCCTTATCACTTTCACACAAATTGAGGACTTGTGTGTTCATCACACCTACCCGGAGGAAGCGGTCAAGGGAGAGTGCGAAATGCGGTGGATATCGGAGCAGTTTTATTTATTCACCAATCACAGACTCAACAGGAGTCCCAGGGAAGTCCAGACTTTTATTTTGCTTTGGGTACTACATGTTTTATGATCTGGTGATCCTTGTAAGTAGAAAATTGGTTGTTTTATGGTGATTTTTAACATTTATTAAAGCAATATTATACTACATTTTGCTTTATATCTTCATTACATAACTTGGTGGATGACTGGAGGAAACTGATAAGGCGAAGAACGAACAATACTATATACATCAAAATCTATATATGTATATACCCGAAAGGGGGAATCTTGAAGAATATCACAGTGGTGGATCTTCTGCAATATAGCTCTCCAGGCACCATTTTTAACACTCTGTGGCTCTATGGGCTTAATTCCTTATCTTAATTGAGACAATACAACTCTATTTCTGCGCTTCCTTTTGCATTCTATTTTTAGATTACCTGTGTTGTATTAACCTGGTGTGAACGGTGATATTCAAGGAAGCAGCCCCCCACCCCTTTTGCCAATAGTGGAGTGGCGCAGTATTGGTATAAAATAATTATACCTCTTTCTATCTAATCTTTTTATAAGGCTTATTTTTTATTGCTTGCATTTAAATGTAACCTATCCATAATGCCTTCTGAAATACAAACAAGTACCTGATTGACTCAGTCTCTGAGTCAGAGTGCAGTGTCCCTTCTAACCCTGGAAAGTCATGAACAATAACACAAATGAAGGCTTATGGCAAAGTATCTTAGAATTGTGTTTTACATGTCATTGCAGTTAATTGTAAGGAATCTTTAAATGCTAAAAAAGGACCTTAATTGTCAAATGATTAACGTCAGTGAAGCAAGGACACAAACCATGCTACATAGCCATAAGACTAGGAATGCACAGAATTATATGGACTTTTTTGTCTAAATGTAGACTCCTGCTACAAAAAGTTGTCTAGAATGGAGAAGAACTTTTGACAACACCATGTAAGTAAGATATTTTTGCATGGACGGATGGATGGCCAGATGAGACTGACCAGAATAATTGGATCAAACAGCAAATGTGGGTGAGGTGCAGCACTTGACAGTTCCCAAATGCACAAAGGGTAAGCGGTTGAAAGTCATGTTTACTGCTTCTAGTGAAGTTGATTACTCATGTGATGGTCTGACAAATCTGAGCTATTTGGAAAGCAACAACCTACATATATTTATAAACATAAAAACATAGAGGACTGTTTTGTGCATGGAGTTAGCTAGACCCTTTTATATTACACTGCATATTACATTGTTTCATTGTCTGATCTGTGGTTGTATATGCAAACGTTATTACTGGCCTGCCCTAAGCAACATGCCCAATGCCTATTACCACAAAGTGAATGGCACTTTATTAGAGTCTACGAATAAAACATATTTTATTGTACTGATTTCCTGTATGGAGTTGTTTTAAGAAAATCTGAGTACTGATTATTATTGCCATGTCTCAGAGAAAAATGCATAAAGCTTTTTGCATTGTACTAATAGTATATCAGTGTCAATATACAAATCACACTGTATTATTAGCCTGCCTGGCTAGTACACCCAAACTTCATTGCACTGTATCCCGGGCTGCCATTAGAAATCACAGGGCCCTAAACAACAACATTTTTGGGGGGCCCGCCCACCCCGCCCACCCCAGATCCCCAGACCCACTCCACATCACAGTTAAGGGCCCCCTTATAAGTTAAAAAAAAACTGTGACCCCCAGGGCCCCCATAAAAGTTTTTTTTTTTAAATTGATGGTCAGGGCCCCCCTACAAGTTAAAATAAATAAATGGTGACCAGGGCCCCCTATAAGTTAAATAAAAATTGGTGCCAGGGCTCCCCTTAAAAGTAAAAAAAAAACTGGGGCCCAGAGAATATTTAAATAAAAAAACATTGGTGGCAGGGGCCTATAGAGTATTAAAATAATTGTCAGGGCCCGAAGGCGTAGTTTGGAGTGTGGACCAAGGAGGAAGTGCACAGTTCGAAGTATCAAAGGGGTTAAGGCAAAAGAGTAGTCAAATCCAGGCAAAAGGGTCAGTTCAGGCAGCAAAGTTTCGAGGTCAAGTTTCAGGCAAAAAGGTCAATCAGCAAGAGTTCAATCCAAGACGCACCCAGGAACACAAGAAGTAGAACCTATAATCGGGCAAAACTAAGCACCTTTAAATAGGCATAATTTGGCGCCAAAACGAACGCCAGCGTGATGGCGTCAGGACGCATGCCTTTTCGGGCGCGCCGACGTTTTGACGCGCGCCCATTGGGACGCGCGCCTGCGAATCTGCGCCTGTGCCCGACCAGGCGCGGGTGAACACCGGCAGGAATCCTCACAGTACCCCCTCCCTCACGGGGGGCCCCAGGACCACCAGGCTTGGGCTTCAAAGGGAAGGACACATGTAAATCACGGGTGTTCACGGGAGCGTGGACGTCCTCGGCTTTAATCCACGAACACTCCTCCAGACCAAATCCCTTCCACTCCACCAAATATTGCAAGGAACCTCTGGAAAACCGGGAATCCAAAACCCTCTTCACCTCGAATTCCTGATGGCCATCAACCAGAACTGGAGCAGGGGGAGAGGGAGAAGCGGAGGCAGACCCAGCGGGCTTGAGGAGGGAGACATGGAAGACAGTCGGAATCTTCATCTCTGGGGGAAGCCGTAGGCGGACAGCCACCGGGTTGATTACCTCGAGCACGGAATAGGGGCCGATGAAATTCGGACCCAATTTAGGCGACCCGGAGACGGATGTGTCGGGTAGAGAGCCAAACCCTATCGCCCCCGGCCTGTAAGGAGGATTTGAAGTCCTCTTCATATCTGCGAATCTTTTATGGGACGAAGAGCTTTTCTCCAAACTTGCCTTGGTCGCACTCCAGATGTCAGACATATGCGCAACATGGTCGTCGGCAGCAGGGACATTGGTCAAAACGAAGTCCTGAGGAAACACCAGAGGATGGAGACCGTAAACACAGAAAAAAGGCGATCTACCAGAAGAATCATGAAGGGCGTCATTGTGCGAAAATTCAGCCCATGGAAGCAGGTCAGCCCAATCGTCCTGGCATATCGAAACGTGGCACCGAAGGTATTGTTCCAGAGCTTGATTGACTCTCTCAGTGGCACCATTAGATTGGGGATGATAGGCCGAAGAAAAGTTGAGAGAAATATTGAGAGCCTTGCACAGTGATCTCCAGAACCGTGAAACAAACTGGGAGCCACGGTCAGATACGATTTCAAGTGGAAGTCCATGCAGACGAAAAATTTGCAAAATGAAAAGTTGCGATGGTTCAGGAGCAGAAGGGAGTTTACGGAGGGGGATGAAATGGGCCATCTTGCTGAACTTGTCAATCACCACCCAGATGACCGTATAACCGTGGGATGCAGGAAGTTCAACAATGAAGTCCATGGCCAAATGCGTCCAAGGTCTAGAGGGAATGGGCAGTGGCAACAGTAGGCCCTTGGGGGTGGTATGAGAGGACTTGGAGGAAGCACAAATGGAGCAGGACGAGACAAAGTCTTTGACATCCTTCCGCAAGGAGGGCCACCAAACAAGACGGGATAAAAGTTCTGTAGTCTTCCTGATTCCAGGATGACCAGCCTGTTTGGAACTGTGGGACTGACAAAGAATAGAACGTCGAAGCTCCTGGGGAACGAAGGCCACACCAAGTGGCATATCTGTGGGTTCATAAGTTTGTGCAGACAGGATTTCAGATGCCATAGAGGGAAATAAGGCAGCAATGAAATTTGCAGGTGGAACAACCGGCTTGTCCTCCTTCAGACCCGAATCCACCGGAGAAAAGCTCCTGGATAAGACATCAGCCTTCCTGTTTCTGGAACAAAATTAAAGCGTGAAAAGAACAAGGACCACTGGGCTTGCCTGGGATTCAGACGCTTGAGAGACTGGATGTATTCCAAATTCTTATGATCCGTAAATATGGTCCCTGGAACTGTCGAGCCTTCAAGGAGATGCCTCCATTCCTCCAACGCTAATTTAACCGCCAAGAGGTCACGATTGCCCACGTCATAATTCTGTTCAGGCGGGGAGAATTTCTTAGAAAAGAAGGCACATGGATGGAGCTTCAACTCAACTGAGTTGCCTCTGGGAAAGCACAGCACCGGCACCAATATCGGAGGCATCCACTTCAATGTAGAATGGAAGAAGAGGATCAGGGTGTTTAAGGACAGAGGCAAAAGAAAAGGACTTCTTTAACGCACAGAAAGCTTCCTTAGCTTGAGGAGACCATACATCAGGCCTTCCACCCTTACGAATGAGGGCCAAGATCGGTGCGACCTTAGAAGAAAAGTCTTTGATGAACTGCCTATAGTAATTGGCAAAGCCGATGAATCTCTGAATAGCCTTGGTACTGGTAGGCAACAGCCACTCCTGGATGGCGGCAACTTTGGCAGGGTCCATCTCGAAGCCCTCATGCGAAATGATATAACCCAGAAACAGAATCTTAGGAGTTTCAAAGGAACATTTCTCCAGTTTGGCGAAGAGTGCATTCTTCCTCAGACGAGAAAGGACCTATCGAACGTGACTTCTGTGTTCGTCCAGATGTTTAGAGAAAATGAGGATATCGTCCAGATAAACGACCACGCATAGTCCAAAAAGGTCTCTGAAAATATCGTTGACGAACTCTTGGAAAACTGCGGGCGCGTTGCAAAGTCCAAAAGGCATAACGAGATACTCGTAATGACCGTCCCAAGTATTGAATGCTGTTTTCCATTCATCGCCCTCCCGAATCCGGATTAAATTGTATGCCCCTCTGAGATCCAACTTGGTAAAATTTGGGCTCCCTTGAGTTGATCGAAGAGTTCAGAAATAAGGGGCAAGGGATAGCGATTCTTTGCTGTGACTTTATTAAGGCCCCGGTAGTCTATACATGGTCGAAGGCTGCCATTTTTTTTTTCAACAAAGAAAAAACCAGCTCCGGCTGGAGAAGAGGAAGGACGAATAAAGCCCCTTAGAAGGTTCTCCTGTATATACTCTTTCATGGACGGAAGGAGATAGGGGATATGTCCGACCTCGAGGAGGCATGGTACCGGGAAGCAAGTCTATGGGACAATCATAAGGATGATGAGGGGGTAGGATTTCTGCAGACTTTTTACAAAAGACATCAGCAAAGTCCTGATAAGCCAGAGGGAGAGAATGAAACTTTATTGAGGAGCATGACAATTTCTGTACTGCATTGAAGGGTAAACAATTTCGTTGGCAATATGGACTCCAACGAGAAATTTGATTTCTGGACCAATCAATGATGGGATTGTGGAGTTGAAGCCATGGTAGCCCCAAGACTATAGGCGTGGAAGGACAATTGATGATCAGAAAGGAAAGTCTCTCAACATGCAGTGCCCCAATCCTTACAGAAAGTTCCGCTGTGGCATGAGAGAATCTAGCAGATTTAAGATTTGATGATTCAAATTATGGAAAGATCCATTTTCCAGAAGACCCCAGGTCCCAAGCATTCTGGATAACAGATTTCATACCTGCATACATATATAGATAGATCTGGTTTGTACACATGACAATTAAGTTCCAAGAAGTTTATGATGTGGGGGCTGTAGCTGTATTTACCTTTGTTGCTATTCCTGATTGTATCATGTATACTATAGTTTTTTGTTATGTCTAGTTCTGTGAAAATTCTTATTATTCCTTAGCCCTATGTCAATTCTGCTTGCTGAAGCTGCGTCAAAATAGGTATAGAATCTGTTATCTGGAAACCCGTTATCCAGAAAACTCTGAATTACAGGAAGTTCATCTCCAATAGACCTATATATTTTAATGATAAAATTCAAAATGTAAAACATATTTTCTTTTTCTACGTTATAACGAAACAGTAGCTTGTACTTGATCCCAACTAATATATAATTAATCCTTAGTGACAGGAAAAACAATCATATCGGGTTTATTTAATGTTTAAAATCTTTGGTAGAAGCAAACTATGGAGATCCAAATTATGAAAGGCCCCAGGTCCTGAGCTTTTGGATAACAAGTCCCATACCTTTAGCAGTTACAATAAAAGACAAAAGAAAAAGTATGACCCATCAAAACTGCTTTCTTTTGGTTGTTAATCTACTCTGGATTATGGAAGGTGATCCCCTCCTTTACTATAAAATTGCATTTACTGATGATCAAGAACCCTAGGGGTGACAAGGGCACAATATTGTAAAAATCAAATAATGCTGAATGACTGACAACATATAAATTATTATTAAATATTGATATTAAAAAAAACTTAGAGCTCAGTGGATGAGAGCCATTCAGTTTACAGCATAGATGGCTTTATAATGGTGGCCATACACGAAGAAATACAATCATCTGGCAACATCGCCCAAGATCAGCTCTTCCCCTGATATGCCCACTAATGCATTCCTCCCAACATTTTGGAAATAAAAAGAGGGACAAAAAAGTTGCTGCGCTTAGTGCAGTGAAATCTTTTTGGCCACGCCCATTTTTTTCTGCCACACCCCCTAATTACAATGTTCATTTTACAAAATTTGGCAAGTTATACATATAACAAATAACATATTTCTGTGTTTTTTTTCAGTTAGTACAGTTTTACTAATGAAGGTGAATGGCCTTTTAAGCTGTTATATTATATTGTTACAATTACTTATTTGCTTATCTAGAAATAGTTACAAAAGTATCTTATCTTCTGTGATGGCTGTTCGGATCTCTCAGCCAAAAAGTTAGAAACTTTGTTTCTTTTTCTGGCTGTTCAGTGCAGAGAAAAACGGGACTTTCCAGTACAAATGAGGGACTGCAGGTTGAGCTGTCAAAAGAGGGACTGTCCCTCTAAAAACAGGACAATTGGGAGGTATGCTAATGGCAGGGCTATATCGAGGTAATCCGAACATTCAGCCATACGGCTGAACGATTGTATTACAACTAGAAGCAATGGGCTCTGACAGGTCAGTGGCCAATTGATATCGTGGCCAGATATTGATCAGGAAGACTCTTCTGAAGCCCCCATACACGGGCAGATAAGCTGCCGAATAGCTCTAAAGCTTTATCTGGCCGTGTATGGCCAGCCTTAGATGAGCTGCTCCTTTCCTGCCTTTCTGTGTGCCTCACCTTGTATTCAGGGTCGGACTAGGCAGGCGGGACACTGGGAGAAAACCCAGTTGGCCCCAGGTTCTTGTGGGCCCTGCCAGCCCAGATCCACTCTCTTCTTGCATGGGGGTAGCAGCAATAACAAACCTTTAGTGCGCGCAAACGTTGCACGGCGCATATGCGCACTGACTGTGCATCGAGCCGTCGATCTCCACAGCCTGGTGCCCTGGTGCGCGGGGAAGGGGGTCCGGAGGAGGGCCCTGGGATAGCAGCCCCGGTGGGCCCCGGGCCCCCCCAGTTCCACCCTGCCTGTATTGGTGCCACTGTGTGAGGATTCCTGTTTTGTTTATGAAACCTACAAGTCACATAAGACGTCCAGCCAGTCTCCACCCGCGGTCCTTGCAGATGTGTATGTGCTCACAGTCTCCTTACCATTACCTCACAGTTTCCAGTCTCTGACTCTGTCATATAACTATGGTAACGCAACGCACATTAAACATTTGTAATTAATATAAACTAGGCTTTTCCAGTGCCACAGCTTTCACTCACATGCTTGGCTGTCATGCCTGACTAGGAGATGGAAGTGCCATGGCAGCACTCTCTTAATGCTTCAGACAAACAGGAATTACAGATAAAACTAAATATATTTATGGCTTTGCCTTGTAGTCCTGTATAAGGTTAAATATAGTTCTGCCATGCCACAATCAACCTCTTCCCATGCAGTGAATGTTAAACAAAAAACTTTACTAGCAATCTATAAAAAGAATATAATAGCCCAGAACGGTGCCGGGCCAAGTCGGCAAGGCGCCCTAGGCAACCTACCAGGCCGGCTACGTCGCCCACCACTGTTCAATGCCGAAGTGGCGAGTTTGTGCCAGTGTGCATGCGCGAAAGAGCGAACTCATCATTTCAAACTGGCAGACAGTGTGCATGCGCAGAAGGGCGCACACGCATTAAAGAGATACTGACACCTGAACTCTTTTTTTACATCTATTATAATATTGGCTTTGAAAGCTACTTCTAACTTTGCCATAAAGTATTTGCATGATGCTTTTACATTACCTGTCTGATCCCCCATGTTCCTGTATGAGGGGGCTGCCATATTTGTGCAGCAGGAGTCCGTTAGCATTAGAAACTGTAACTAACAGGCTGAGATGGGACAGTCAGGTTGGCAAAGTCAGAGAGTCAGAGAGTCAGGCTTAGGAACTTCAACTAACAGTTATATACAAAGACAAACCTCTCAGCAAAAAGTCATGAACATAGGTAACATTTAGGGGCAGATTTATCAAATCCGTGTGAAGGATTCGAACATGCGCTTGAATAGTCTATTTTCGATTGTGCGACTATTCGAATATGCAAATGAAGTATTTTCGACCATCGAATACTTTCGGCCAGATTGAACCTACGGAATTGCATTAGAAGCCTATGGGAAGCCCCCTGTAGGCTTTTTAAGTTTTTGTATTGAATATTATTCGTATGATCGAATGCTGCGAATATTGTACGAATTTTGCGTAAAATCGTTTGACCATACGTTTTTTGCGAATATTCAAAAAGCGCTCAAAACCGGCGAATATTTTATTCGATTTTAGAGAATATATATTCACCAATTATTCGCCAGTTGAATTTGAGGGCTAAAAGCCCTCAACAATTAGACCCTTAGTAAATCTGCCCCTTAATCATATGTTAAAATGTCATTTTTTAGTGTCAGTATCATTTTAAGAAATACTGCAGCCACAGTTTAAGGACACAAGGGTCTGGACTAGGGGAAGGGCTCAGAAGAGGTACGTATCTGGCGCCCCTGTGCTTTTGCACCCTTGGCACATGCCTCTTCTGCCTACCCCTAGTTCTGGCCCTGGCCCAGATAATGAAGTTGAGTGGTACTCCAGGCCCTGCAGTGTTTCTGCAGCTTGTACATAATTTACCATTTCAGATATTGAATGGGTTGTTCACCTTCCAAATACATTTTTCAGTTGAATTGTTTTCAGGTTGTTCATCAGAAATAGACTTTTTTCAATGACTTTCCATTTTTTACCGTTTTTCCAGAATCTATAATTGTGTCTGTGGTGTTTGAGTCTGGCAGCTCAGTAATTCAGGTGCAGACTCTAAACGGTTACAATTTTGCAACATTTAGTTGATACATTTCTAGGCAGCATCTCTGGAATGTTAGCCACTATTGTATCAATTGTTACAGCTGCCTTTAAAGTGGTGGTTTACCTTTAAATTAACTTTTAGTATGTTATAGAACAAGGGTCCCCAACCACCGGGGCGCAGCCCAGAAACTGGCCATCCTATAGTGGGATGTGGAGCTTTTATAAGGTGCACCAAAATGGATGATGGCATACAGAATTGGACGCTGACCCCCCTGGAGCCCCCACCCCCTGTCCTTGACACAGGTCCCCGAACCAAAAAAGGTTGGGGACCCCTGTTATAGAATGGGCAATTGTAAGCAACTTTCCAACTGGTAGTTATTTATTTTTAATATTTTTTTATTATTTGCCGCCTTCTAACTCTTTCCAGCTTTCAAATCTTTTTTATTAGTCATCTTTCTATTCAGGCCATTCCTATTCATATTCAAGTCTTTTATTCAAATTAGTGCATGGGTAATTTGGACCCTAGCAACCAGATGGCTGAAATCACAAACTGGTGGTCTGTTGAATAAAACACCAAATAACTCAAAAACCTCAAATAATAAAAAATGCAAACCAATCGCAAATTGGCTAAGAATATCACTCTCTACTTCATACTAAAAGTTATTAATAATTAAAAGGTGAACAACCCCGTTTAATTAAACCCAGGGATGTATCAAATAAATGTATCAATTTAGAACAGTTAAAAAGTCAGCGACCCAACAGAGCTGCTTTAGAAGGTGAAAAATTAAACTTTACACTTCAGTATTAGAAAAACAGTCACATATAGAAAATAGAAAGTAATTGGAAAAAGTCTTTATTTCTGAAACCAACTGAACTTAAAAAAGTGTTTGAAGGTGAACAACCCCTTTAATGGGCAGATTTATTTAGGTTTTCAAATTTTCTTTAATCAAAACTCAAAAATTTTAATTTTATATCACCAACACCAATTTGAAATTTAATGTGAGATTTATCCCACCTCACTCAGTTCTAATTTGAATATTCATCACCTAAAACGTGCCAAGTTCATTTATAAGTCAATGGTAGAAGTCCGTTGAACCATTTGAAGATGCCTTCCTGACATTCGAGTTTTTTTTCGGAGGGAAAACTTGATTCGAATTCAATAAGAATTTTTCGTATTCAATCAAATATTAGACATTCGAGATGTTTCATAAATAATCTCCCATTTGAGTTGTGAGTACATTGGAATGGAATGTTATTCACATAACTTCGAAATTCGACCTTTGATAAATCCGAGAGGCCATTTTTTAAAGAGGTGGGTCACCTTCAAGTTGACTTTTAGGGGTTGATTTATCGAGGTTCAAATTTTTTATCCCGGTTGGAATATTTTTGCACAAGAACTCACAAATTAAAATTATATTTTCATAAACTCGAATATCCGATATTTATTGATGTAAAAAATCGGCACCTAAAAACTGATGAGTTCATATAGAAGTCAATGGGGTGCTTTGCAAAATTCATTTTTTCAACTGAGTTTAAACTGAAATTTGAGGTTTTTAAGACTGTAAACTAGAGGTATTCGAAGTATTTGAGTTTTTTTTCAGGATTGTATTCAATCAAGTTTTTTACATTTGTATTTTTTCATAAATAAGCAAACATTCAATTTTTTAAATTTTTATGTGACTTAGAAAAACCTTAAAAAAGTTACAAATTTAAATGTTGATTAATAAGCCCGCTAGTATAGAATGGCTAATTCTAAGCAACTCTTCAAGCGGCCTTAATTTCTTTTTACAGTGTTTGGATTATTTGCCTTCTTCTTCTGCTGCTTCTAGGCTTTCCATTAGGGGGTCACTGACCCCATCTAAAAACAAATGCTCAGGCTACAAATGTATTCGATTAATGGATTTTAACCCATTTAGTGTGTTATAGAATGGCTAATTCTAAGCAACTTTTCAAGTGGCCTTAATTTTATTAACAGTTTTTGGATTTTTTTGCCTTCTTCTACTTCTACTACTTTTTATTACTTGCCTTTTTATTCAGGCCCTCTCCATATTTCATACAAGCTTCCCTGTTGTGAGTGTGGAGCTCCCCATTTGTCCAGACTACTCACATGTCCTCTAGTCCCACCTCCTGGCTCAGGATTGATTAAAATGGACCTGTCACCCAGACACAAATATCTGTATAATAAAAGTCCTTTTCAAATTAAACATGAAATCCAATTTCTATTTTTTATTAAGGCATTCATAGCTGTTTTAAGCTCATTTAAAAATATCAGCTGTAAATCAAATATTGTCTGCCCCTCCTCTATGCCAATGGCATAGAGGCGGGGCAGATAATTACTTTCACTTTCTATTCAGCACGTCCTAGATGTCACTGCTGTCAACACATTCCCCCATTCTTTTCACTGTTTAATTGTGTAGCCAGGGCATGGGGATGGACATTGGGTCCCCCATTCTGGTGATCAAATAAGATTCTAAGATGATATAACGCTTGCCTTAATAACACTGTCCACAAAATGGCTCCTGCCTGCTTGCTATAATTTTGAATTCCCAGACTGAAGGAAACAAGAATCAAATAATTTATATAGTGTAAATAAAGTTCATTTTGCTTGACTAATGTGATAAAATAGGCTTTTGAATATTTCTTTTGGGTAGCGGGTCCCCTTTAACTGTTTCACTGCATGGACATTGCTCAAGGACACAATTCATTCAGTATCTGTTAAATTCTTCATAACCTTTATTAGTCAAATGAATACAAGTTTTCGGCATTGGCACAGTGTCTCAACAACCTACTGACGCGTTTCGTGCCCCTCAAATAGGCATTTCTGAGGAATTGCCCTTTGGAGGGGCACAAAGTAGTTTGTTGAGACATTGTGCCAATGCCGAAAACTTGTATTCATTTGACTAATAAAGGTTATGAAGAATTTAACAGATCCTGAATGAATTGTGTCCTTGAGTGATGTCTGTGCAGTGAAACGGTCAACCTCTCCACAGTTCAGTCTTTTCAAATCAATGCATGGTTGCTATGTACCCTGTCAACCAGATTACTGATATCGCAAAATGGAGCTGAGGAATAAAAATGTAAAGACTAAGAAACTACACATAATATAAAATAAAAACCAAATGAAACTTGTTCCTGGTTATCACTCTCTATATCATACTAAAAGTTAATTTAAAGGGCAATGAAAGTGTAAAATAGAATAAGGCTAGAAATGGTGTATTTTGTATACTAAACATAAACATGAAGTTACTGCACCACAAGCCTAATCAAACAAATGATTTATGCTTTCAAGGTTGGCCACAGGGGGCTGTCATCTTGTAACTTTGTTAGGCATCTCTGCAATATCAAGACTCGCACATGCTCAGTGTGATCTGGGCTTCTTAGGGATTGTCATAAAAGATCAAAAAACAAAGCTGCTTGAGTTCTGCATGGCTGGTAAGTAAGGCGGGGGCTCCCCCTGATTGTTTCCCTGCTAGAAGTTAGGGACTGTCTGCAAATTCCTACCCATAGCACTAAATGAAGGGAGAATTTCACTGCATACAGTCAGGTTTCTTATAAAAACAGTACACATTTTTTTAATTAAAGTATATTGGAGATAGATTTCTTTTTCATTAAAGAAAGCAAAAATGGGATTTTATTTATTTGCCTTTCCTTGCCCTTTAAAGGTGACCAACCCCTGTAAGTCAAAATGGGGGTGCAAATGGTTTCACTTCTGGCAGGCCAATGTGCGTTTTTCCAGAAACAGCATTTGCATGGGATTCATTAGCTCAAGCATACAAAGTGAATTTTGGAAGTAAAAAGTCAGAAAACTCCATGGTTCTCTTGCACCCATGTGCTGTGTGTTTTACCATTGCCCATATAACTACACACAATTCAACAGAGGAGGTTCAACCAGTAACCAGCAATACCTGCAAGGAGCAAGTAAATGTGTGAATTGCATTAAAATAAGTGCAAGTTTGTACTTGTGCTTAGGCTTGCATTCATGAATGAGCATTAAGGGAAGGTAGCAACTAACAACAGAATCTTTAAAACTTGGAAGAAGTGAAATTTTCAGTTTAGCTTCTACATTTAGCCTTCCATAACCATCTGAGGAAATGAACTTCAGTCTTGATGCTATTCATCTGTCAAGTTAACTGTGTCTGGACACACCAAAGGTACAGCTCCATCCACCAAGTCTTATAAGTTTCCAAAGAAAATTAGTGTCAGCTTCTATAATCTTAAAAATACCAAAACAATGACATCATTTTTGGCTTATGAATAAATGACTTAAGCCACCAGTCTGTTTGTTTTTCTATCTGTTTTTAATCAATATTCTTTTTTTTTTTATTTGGCTTTCATGCACGTTGTGGATAATCGTGTGGGCTTTTTGTTCCTACATGGCTGTGAATTCCATAAGTGAATTCAACCTCTTGTACTTAAAGCTTTGCCACAATTCCATACACATTCTTTAAAGTGGTGCTTTCTTACATTTCCTTGGGCTACTTCCCTCCCTCCTGCTCAAACAAACAATCTGCTCTTCTGTCACTTTTCTTCCTCTGAAATCCATTTTCTTAGGTGGTAACTGTTACTTTCAGTGAAGCAAACAATACATTAAAATATATATTACATATGAACATGCTGTAATTAGTGGTTGCTCATGTCTCTGCGTGAATATTACACCCAACACTCCTGTTAAATTGCCTCTGAAGTCAGAGGAGCTACTTCTACACACACACACATGTACAGCTACGAATGCATTAAAGAGATGCTGACACCTGAAATTCAACTCTTTTTTACATCTATTATAATATTGGCTTTGAAAGCTACT